>JAPSGF010000004.1:24084533-24243649 GCA_035772895.1 Perdix hodgsoniae | reverse complement strand
TGTGTGTGTGTGTGTGTGTGTGTGTGTGTGTGTGTGTGTGTGTGTGTTAGGTGTCCTACTGCACTCACGGAGTCTGGTAAGGTAGAGTTGCTGCTTTAAGTTATCCTGAACCGTCTGGCCTCTACTGATGCTAATCTTGCTACTTTTGCTAATATTAAACTTCACTGCAGTTAAATAGAAGAACATGTTACCTTGTACATTTCTTTCACATATCACTGCTTCAGAAACCTTAAATTGGCTGTGGTTATGAATTGCCCTGTCTGCATAAGTCAAATTCCAAAGAATATAGGCGATGCTTTCTAACTGTCCTTTTTTTAGCTGAATTACTCAGAGAGCATCGTCGTGTTCTGGAGGGCAGGTTGGCTCCTCTGCTCAGGGACATCATGGATAGTCGTCCCCGCATGCAAGAGGAAATGAAGAATGTGTATCAAAGGATTGTAAGCTACGTGCTGCTGAGCTCTGGCCTGGGATCCCCAACAGACATCGAGGTTGTCAGGGAGGTAATAGGTCCGTAAACGCTCTCTTGTGAAATTGGACTTCTCTTGTTGAAGAATAAAATGTCACCTTTTTGTTTATCTTTAGCAATAGATGTGCTAAATTGTCATGACTGCATACTGCCCAAACTGTCACTGCTCAGCTTTGATGTCTACATTTGCCACAGATTTCTGCTTCCTGTAGCTGTTGTTCAGGAGAAGGTATTTTTGCATGTTTAATCACTTTTTTCCCTATTCTCTCACCTTCCAGCTGCATTGCAGAGTATATTCCCCCAGACAGCTCTGGTTTCTTTCCTATCACTTAGTAAGAAGGATAAAGAGCAACAGCTAAAAAATCTTACCATGCTAGTCACAGGAATTCAGTTGTACAACAAGGAATGTGGGAAAGGAGGAAAAGGCATTGATGACTGTAAGTATACAAGTATGCATTTGGGTTGTGAATTCCTGACCTTCCTCACCAGAGTGCCTCCAGTTATACCCCGTCTCTCTAGATAAACAGCTTTACCCGGGATCTGTAAAGCTGAAGGAAAAGAACAAATTTCGTATTTGTTCTTGGTTTCGATGAAGGCTACTACTCTGTTGTTAAGAGAGAATCCTGTGTGGTTTAGAATCATAGAATCATAGAATCTTTAGAGTTGAAGGGACCTTTAGAGGTCATCTCCCCTGCAATGAACAGGGACGTGCATAGCTAGAGCAGGTTGCCCAGAGCCTACTCCAGCCTGACCTTGAAAGTCTCCAGGACTGGGGCATCCACCACCTCTCTGAGCAAGCAGTGCCTCAAGGATTACACATATTAACTTCATGCACTAATTTACCTCAGAAAAACTTGCTCTTAGATCTCTTGCCATTAAGTGAATTAAATGTGTAACTTTTGCCTTAAAAAGCAGTTAATTAAGATCTTGAAAGGGCACTGTTGATCCAATTAAAATTTTCTGTTGAGTAAGAGTAATGAGAATTACACTTAAAGAAAAGTTGCATGGGCAATATCTGAATTCCGACAATTTAGAGTTACTTCTTCAGATTCTTAACATGTTCCTAATATGCTCTCTTGCATTTTGAAACTTTCTACTTTTTTCATGTGTAAAAAACATCAGTAGGCATCTTGGAATTTTTGAAAATGTGCATTTGGAACAGGGCAAGACTTACCTTTGTTGTTGGTATTTTGCAAATGAGGAAACCTGTCAGTGTGCACTACTGAAGTGCATCTACTGTAAAGCAAGACTCCACACATGTTGTATTTCCACAACTGTAATTCTGACTTTATTGTGAGATACAGTGGTTGAATCTAGTACACAAACATTTGGGAATGTAAGGCTAGAGTTCATTATTTAAATGGAGTACTGCTTGGTTCTAATACTGCACTGTAACCATTTGCTCATGTTTTCAAGCACTCTTTATATGCATGTATCTTGTATTTGTTCTGTATAAACAGTGCCAGCCATTCTGAACGAAGCCATCCCAGCAGCCACACAATCTATTGAAGACCATCTTAATGCTTGCCATGTGCTAGCCCACCGTTACACTGCTCTGTTGGAATCCATGCATGAAGACCAGAACAGATACAGGCAGCTTAGTTCTTTAAAACTGAAAGAAGCACTGTTCAATGTGAGGCAGAATGAGGCCTTTCTTTGCATCCTTCTGGTGAGATACTACCTTGTTGTATCCTGTAGGGTTTTATTGCAGTAGAAGGTATTCAAGTTACCTTCTTGTACAGGACTGGAAAAAATCAAAATAAAAGAAATCAGAAATAATCAGAATCAGATGTTTCTCAGTACAGGAGAACCTATGTAATCTGTCATGCTTAGCTCAGCACCAAACATGCTGAGTTTTGCTGCTTTCGGGTGGAAGGCAACAAACATTAATTGTTTGCAATTAATTGTTGCAGTCTGACTGTGATTCCATTTCATTTCTGGAGGCTTCCTTTTCTGGGGAGGATGTGTCTTTTTACCACCAAAGGACTGCAAATATAGGGCATTTGCCATGTTTCCATGTCTGAGATGCAGTCTGCTCAGACACTGCACAGATGACTGGAGAAAGTGGGATTCTGCCATCAGATACCTAGTAAGAGAAGCCAGATGACCTGAACTTAACTAAAGAAGATGTGGGTGAAGAAGATTTTCTTCTACTAAGAGCTATCACCCAAAAGACAGATGAAAGAACAATGATGCCTGTTCAGTTCATACATCATCTCAGTTTTAGGCTGTAGACATCCCCAACACTTTGGACTTGCCATCCAAAGTCTCAAGAACACAATTTAAATTCCTGAAACTTGTTACACTTATGAAGATAGTTTTATTTGCCTTTTAAAAACGGGTTGTTTGTTTTTTTCTATTAGCTATCCTTTATGTCATAAAGCTTAAGAAAATATTTCCTTTAGTAATTTTTTTTGTTACTAAATACTTTTTTTTTTTTGCTATCATACTTCTTACCTGAAGTACGTTCTTGTTCCAGTCTGACACAATTACAAGTGGTCAAGAAATTGAAAAGTTGAATGTGGAGTTTACAGCAACAATGGAGCGGTTGAAAAGCACCATTCAGAATAAGGTCTCTGTAGATACCAAAGAAGCTTTTGTAAGTATTTGAAAGGAGAACCTATTTGGGTTTAATTATAAAAAAATGATGAAACCATTGCAAAATACTTTGCAGGAGTGGTTTTGCCTTTAAGAGGTTTAAGGTTTAAGAAAAAAGCTGCAGCTTATAACAGCACTCTGAGTGGTTTTTGGGCAGGCAGCTGAACTAAGGGCCTTGATCTCAAGGTAAAAAGAGAGAAAGGTACAAAATGGGGGGAAGGAATGAAATATTATTTTACTGTGTCTGGAGTCGTTTGTCAGTAGTTTAAGGATTACAGCAATGTTTTCCTGTGTTGTTTCAACAGAAGATGTAATGTGATTTGATTTCAGATGTTTGCAGATGGAGATTTCCTTTTACAAAACAGATTTTGTTGCCTTTGGCTAGTTGCTGAGAAGCTTAACCCTGAGGGAATGTGGAGAAGCAGGATGTTCTGACACTTAAAATTACAGAATAAGGACTCTATTTGTAGTAAGCCTTTATTTCAGAAGACAGTATATTTTATTAATATTGTTTTTATTCTAGTCTGTTGTAGAAAGAATGGTTTTGATCCTTGCTTCCTTTCCTTTCATTTCTTCCAGTTTTGTAACGTTAACATTCTTACCATGCTGTGATGCTGACAGATTCCAGACCCAACTCTTTCGACCGTTCATGTAATAATGCTGGAAACATGCATGAAATACAGTGGTGTTAGCATCCATCTAGGATTGGTCGAAAACTTTCTCATAAACACTGCATGTTTAGATGTTGCCAAACACATAATTAAAGTAAATATTTATACTCCAAGCTGAAAGGCTTCTTCTATATGTGAGAGCTGCTGCTGGGAATGGCAGCTTCCAGTTTTGTTTGGAACGCCGTACCCATCTGAAGAGGCTTGCACACCATTTGTCTGATACACACCATATCTTGGCCACTGTTGCACTAAGTCACTCTGGAAGCAGAATGACAAAGACAGGTCCTTTGAAGATAGGAGCTGGGAGGTTATTTCATTTGCTAGTTCAGTTGGTGTGGTTCATCTGGTTCTTCCTATTCCTGTATAACTCATTTTCTGTTACAAATCTGCAGTGTCAGTGAAGCTCTCAGTTCCAGGTACGGTCTTGGAGTAATCTGTTTGGAAAAGACTTCAGAGTGAATCATAGAATCATAGGATGGCCTGGGTTGAAAAGGACCACAATGATCATCTAGTTTCAACCCCCCTGCTATGCAGGATTGCCAACCACTAGAAAAGTACCATTCTGGCCTGTGGCCACACATAGGTGCTTGGACACTGAGGTGGCAGTTCCATGTTCAAAGCCTTGGGCTTCCCCCAGAGTTTTTGAGTGCTGAAAGCCTTGTAGATCAGGTCAGCTTTGTTCATATCATGGATTGTTGTGCACAGCATATGTGTTATGTCGCAGATACAAAATGATTCTCAATTTCAGATAATTCTCTCTCTCTTTTTTTTTTTTTTCCTTCCTTTTCCCTAGCCTCTTTTTGTTGCAGCTTTTAACCTATGGTCCAGGTTTCAGGATGAGACACTTCTGCTAAGCTTCCTCACAAATATGACTAATTCTCTGCAGCAGTTCTTGGAAACCCAGTCACAGCTTTTTCCTGAGGAACTGCTAACATCTCTTCTGGAAGGAGTGACTGTGAAAACTGATAAGGAGAGGATAAAAGAAACCATGGGTACTGAAAGTTATTACCATTTTGTTTTCCTTCGTTTCTCAAGATTATTTGGTTTTTTTTTTGGCCAAAATTATTTTCTGCAAAGATGATACCCCTAATAAACCAAGTTATATTCAAGGAAATGCATTGTTTGTGAGTGGGTGAAAACAAAATAGGAGTACTTGATATTACCATCCTTTTGCAGTTCTGTTTCCAAATAAAACTAATGCTTTTGAAGCAGGATCCCCCAGCACTGATTTTTCAGTCCTTCGGGGCTGATTTCTTAGGATCTCTTCTGAGATAAGTCTTAAACTTGGGGATTTTGGCACTTCAGATCCCACTGTGAAGACAATAGTAATCAGCTCAGCCTGTAGCTTTATTGTATTTTAAACATCAGATGTCTTGTTACTGAAATCCTTCCCTTGTTAAACCATAGGGACAAGAGTGAATGTTTCTGACTTCAAGAACCAGGAATGGCTTTTTCCAGAGACTACCACTAATTTTGATGAATTGTTAATCCAGTACCACGGCTTCTGTGCACACTCAATTGGTGTAAAAGGCCTCATCCTTCCAGGTATGCATTGCATACCTTACTTTATATGTACACAAAATGTGAAGACATATTCTGGAAGTGTCCTCTTCTGTCAAAGCTGGAGTTCTGCATTTTTGTGTGTGTAATTTTCTCTCCCGGATGATTTCCCCCGTTAAAGAAATATTCTTTAAGAAATATCCAGATAAAATGCCTAAAATAGAAGCTAGGAAGGCTTCAAGGGATGGCAGGCACAAGCAAGCAAAAGCAAAGCCAAGATGAGATGGATTAATGTTTCCTCTTTGTATTTGTGCTTCTATATAACCTATATTGCAGCTGAACACAGGTTTGTTTATTGTTGTCCATGTGTTTTCATACAGTCATTGGAAAATTGTCACATACAGAATACTGTTTCTCTTTGTTGCAAACACACACATCCGTGCCTTAAACAGTGGATAGTTATTCAAACAGTAGATATAAAGTACAAAAAGTCTTCTCTGACAATAATACAAATTTGCACTTAGTGGTCAGCTAATGTTTGGATTTTATTTGGTCTGGTCTAAGGTCACTTGTGAAAACAAGTCTCGCTTCAGCTACTGCGCCAGTTTGTATTTTCTGTCTTGTTGTGTTTTGTAGAACCTATCCATATGGACTATTTTAAACCTACAGGAGACTGGGAGGAAAATACGGCAATTTCCTGGCAGTATAAACAAATATATAATTTAATGGTGGTGTAAATATATTTAAACACTTACTTAGTGCTGCATGTGAGAACAGCTGTCTTGGGTTGGGCTAAAGGTTTCTTCAGCCTTGTATCTGACTGCTGGATGTGGTCAGTTGTGGACACTTGAAGATCATGAGTAATTAAGTAGAAACAGTCCTTCTTTCATTATATTCTTCCCTGTTTCAGCAGTCAGAGGTTATGGGATTTTTTCAGATGAATGTTGTGTCTGCACCTTTCTGTTAAATAATCCTCAACAGAGATTTTTCATTTATCTAATTGCTTTTTGAATCCATTTACAGTTTGCCATGAGATATTCTTACTGTCATTAAGTCCTACAATTATAATTATGTATAGTATGAAAAGTACCTCTTTTAGAGAAGGTTTTAAGCTCCAGCTTGGTAATTTCATCAAAGGTTGTTTATCTATTAGGAAAATTAGCAAGTAGTGATTTTATATCTAATGTTCTACAGGTATTATAGTCTCATATCATGTTATTTCTCATCAGTTGCTTGTTCTCAGTGCTGAGGAGGCCTCTTTCTTTAATTCTTCCTCTATGGAAAGTATTCCAAACCTTGGATCACTTCCAGCTCACTTCACTTAATTTATATTTTTTAACTAATTGGAACAAAATGTAGTATAGGAAATGTAGGCTTCTGTTGTTTTTTTTTCTTTTCTCCCCTTCTGTATCTGAATAATTCCTGATGTCATTCATGCTTTTTGATTGCCACTGTCTGAGGTGATTCTGGACCTTTCCTAGACAAAGACAGCCAAAGCAGAGCCACTCACTGTAGGTGAGCTCAATTTGTATTTTCTTTGATAAGTTATTTGGCTGTGATTGACATTTAATTTCCTTTTTTACTTTATTGTCCAGCTTCTTGGCTGCTTCTTCTGCTTCTTTGCTTAATTTCAGTGTTAGGTCTCTTGGTATAAAGGGACTGCTGATCTGGAGATTTTAGGAGAAACATTTCTGGGTATGGGCAGTGTTTTTTACACCTTTGCTATACGTATTTCATCCACTGTTTTTCTCACAGACACAGAGTCTACTCTATACTAAGGCATAGTGGTTAGAAAGTGATCAAAAGCAGTTGTGATGACCTGAAGAAATTTACTTTTCTGTATTTAAAAACCTTCCAGAGATTTATTCTGATTTCAGAAAAAAGAAAAAAAAAAAGTGAAGCTGACTTGAGGAAAATGTATGACCTTGATTAAAAATACCTTTTGGATTGCATATCAGAGTGTTTTGGTTTTGTTTTTCCTTAGGAAATCCTGCTATTGGCATTCTGAAGCACAAGGACAGATGTTATGTTTTCAGTTCCAAAGAATCTGCATACATTTTTGCTCAAGATCCAGATAAGTTCATTCAACTGAATGTAGAAAAGGCAAAAGAACACGCAGAGCTAATTCAGCTGCTCGACCTTCATCATCAGTTTGGATACCTTGCTCCACATATGCGGGTACTCATTGCCCATGCCTCTTGCTGAACAACTGTTGGATTGCTGGTTTATCTGTTCTTTCTAGAACATAAAAAGAACAGGTGTGATACCCAGAAGAAAAATCTGCTTATCACACAGATGCCTGTGGGTCCATCTCTTCCTGATCTTCAGGGTGTTAATGTCCCTTAACATTCTCACCTTGTCTCTTACCAGGAGAATGTGTGGAGCTGAAGGATTATGGTAGTGGTAAAAAGAGCTGTTTGTCCTTAGCCAAGGAAAATCTTGTGTCTGATGTTTCTTTTCCTCATTTTTGCAAAATTAGCTGAAAGGAACAGAAAGTAAATGCAATTGAAGATATGCCAGATACCGTACTGACTAGAGCTTTCACTCAGAATTTCATTTGTATGTGTTGGTTGAGGATGTAGTGATATATGGGACAGAAACTGTGGAATATATTCACAATGAAAAGGGACTATGGTCTACCATAATGAATGTGACAGTTCTACCGTGTGAAATTCAAAAGCTTGATTGGGTGTGTTAAACTTTCTCTGTGCTGCATCATGAATATGAAATCCCTAGCAATGCAAAGAACATAGACTTGGACTGACCCTTGGTGAGAAAGATGAGGTTTATATCCCAGCTCTGGCAGAGAATCATAGAATCAGGAAGGTTGGAAAAGAACTCTAAGATCACCTAGTCCAACTGTCAGCTCACCCCCAGCATGCTCACTGACTGTGTCCCTCAGTGCCACACCCACGCAGTTCTTGAACAGTTTCTTTTCTTTTTAGTGGAGTCATAGGATCAAAAATATTGTTGAATGTAAAAATCATTACCTACTTGCAGTGTACAGGTTTGCACGTTTCTTTCTGCTATCTTACTTAAACGCCTTTGTTCTTTTCACTAACGACTTGCTTGTTGTTTTTTATTTCCATCCAGTTAAGAAGCACAGACAAACTTCCAGTGAAACCAATCACAAAATGTGACAGTGGTACTCAAACTGATACTCATATCTTGCCTCCAACTATTGTGAAATCCTATGAATGGAATGAGTGGGAACTGAGAAGAAAAGCTATAAAATTGGTTTGTATTTTGTTACTATCAGTGCGTAGATGTTAAGACGTGTTCAGCGGTTTATCTTTAACATAAGCAATGGTGTATGTTTTCTAATAGTTGAGCACAAAGAACTTACAAGCAAATTTGTAGCTCATTGGTTTGACCTGCTGAGAGGTGAAGTACTCAGTTTAGTATCAGCATCTAGCCAGAAAACTTGAAGTGTCAAAATATTACTTCCTTAGAAGACATAAGATTAGGCTGTAAATTTTCTACACCTAGGTGCTTCAACTTCCTCTGCAGTCACAAGAGATCTAGCTAGTGGAGTTTTGGAGAGTGTTTGGGTTCCTGATGGGAAGACCAAATTCCAGGCCAGCTTAGTCACTCTCCACCCTCTGCTGCCTTTCACTTCAGGCTCCACCAACAGGACTGGACTCTGGGAACTTTCTCACCCCTTACTTATGTCAGGGTCTGAATCCCACAACATGAGACCGTATTTCAGTGTTTCATCACTGTGTTTCAGTGATAACCTCATACGATTTACACTGTTATTCACCGTTGGTGACATAGAAGAAGGAGCATACATTTTGCTAACTGCTGATTTTGTAATTTCAGCACTTTGTAAGAAGAGTCATTGTATCTACAACAGTTGCTATGATTGAACGTGGCTTTCTTATTGCCATCATAATCATAAAATCATGGAATCAGAATGGCTTAGGTTGGAAGGGATCTTAAAGATCATCTAGTCCCAACCCCCCTGCCATGGACAGGGTTGCCAACCACTGCATCAGATAAATAACATCTTTTGCCTCTTGCCAAGGGGCTAGCAAGTAATGTCTTGAAAGAAGTTTTGGTTTTTTTTTTTCCTTTTTATTTGATAATCTGTGATACCAACCACCAAACCTCATCACATGAGGCACAATTATCAAAGAAAACACAAAACCTGCATGAGGCTGACTTAAAATTGTGCAGGCTTCACACAGTGCCGTTCACACGTTCTATTAGTCTCAAGAGTTAATTCCAATAAATTTTGAGTGGAGTGAAATGTGCAATGTTACAGATTCTGTGATGTCCACAGGTGTTACAAATGCAGAATGTGTAATGCCTATGTATAACAGCAGTGCTAAAATGTTCCAACAAAATTTTGCTTAATTTGATTCTTTTTGTCTCTTTAGGCCAATTTGCGTCGCAAATTAACTCACGCCATGCAGACTGATCTCAGCCATCTGAGAAGGGAGAACTCCACCCAAGTGTACCTGCCCAAAGATGGCAGCACCCAAACGAAGCGTGACAGCTCAAGCAATGTACCCAGACCACAGATTTTCTTGGCTGGTCTCCGAGGAGGATCATCTACTACTACCGAAATGGTCAAAGTGGACTTAACAAGACCAGTAGATAAAGCCTAAGAGGAAATGAGAGACTTAAGGAAATATATTAATTATATGTAAGAATCTCAGCACATATCTGAATTGAGTTACAGAAAAATCATAGAATCATATGGCTTGTGTTGGAAGGGACCTTTAAGATCTTCTACTTCCAGGCCCCTGCTATAGGCAGAGACACCTCCCTTTAGACCAGGCTGCTCGCAGCCCCATCCAGCCTGGCCTTGGATATCCTGTATCTTTTGATTGCGGTGCTGACTTATCTGCTGGGGCCTCCTAGTAGGATGGCATTAAGTGATAGAAATGAATCCTGAAACACATAGAGAAAAAAAGCAGTTTTGAGTCAAGATGTGCCAGAAGACTTTGACTTAAACCAACATTTAAATGTGTTATGTGGTTCTGGGATTTTCCTGACATTTTAATACGAAGATTGCTTGCTGAAACGCTGTCCTTAAGAGCCACAGCTTTGATTTTAGACAGATAGGAGATACAGAGCCAATCCTGCAGCTCCCACACAGGCACAACGCTCGTTGGTGTTAGCCAAAACTGATGCCACCAGAGTCATCCAGATGTCACAGCTGTGCCTGTAGAGCATCACAGTAGAGGTAAAACCAGCAAGGTGGGATCTCCGTATGTCCCTGGGCTGTTCATGAATGTCCTTCCACAGCATACGTCCTCACGAGTGTAGGCACACACAAGGAGCCGGAGCTCTGTGGGATGCTCTGAGGTGTCTGGTGATCTCTGTGGGCTGACATTGGGTGCGAGGCGTGCAGGTGGGCACACGGGGCACAACAGCAGCTTGGGGCATCTTTTTTGAAAAGCTCTGCTTCGCTTAAAAGCAAAGAAACTTAAAAAGAAACTAAAACCCAACGGGAAAAGGTTTTCAGCTGTATTTCATTGCTTCGTGTCGCACTTTGTGTCACTGGATGTCTGCCTATTTCCAACGGTTGTCACTCGCTTTGAACGTTTTAACTTCCAAGTCCTTGCTTTGAACCAACGACGCGGTATTTACACACATTCCTTTATATAAAATTGATGATCCAAACCCCTTTCTATTTCCTTTTACATCCGCCCAACGTAAAAGCGGCAGGCAGCAGCTCACAGTACCGGGCACCGCACGCCTCTTCCGCCCCCCTCGCGGCGCTGGCTCCGCCCGCCCGCCGCTACCGGGTGTCGCCGTCCCCGCCGGCGGACGTTCTGCCCGAGCGGAGCCTCCGCCTCTATGGTAGAACGCGGAGGGGCGGGGCGCTCTAGGCGGCGGCGCGGCTCTCTATGGTGAATGGGAGGAGCGGCGGGGCGCGGCGGGCGGCTGCTGCCCGGCGGCTCTTCCTGCCGGCACCATGTCGCCTCCGAAGGGTGAGCGTGCTGCGGGGTACCGCGGCTCGGGGCGGGGGGAAGGAAGGAGGGAGGAAGGAGGGAGGAAGGAGGAGGGGGCCAACCCCGCCCTCGCGAGACGAAGCGCGACCCGCGTCTCGGCGAGGAGGGGCGCGGGAGGGCCGGGCGCGCTCAGGCGGGCGGCACGGCTCCACTCGGCGCTTTCCCGGGGCCAAGAGAGAGGCAGCGGCCTCGCCGGAGCCTCGAGGTTCGGCTGGGGGACGGCCCGGCCCGGCCTTGTGGGAGCTGTGCCGTGCCGGAGCGCCCTGCTGGGGAAACGTGGGGCTGCCCGGCGCCGTCAGCTCACGGCGTCTCGCCGCGCTTGGTTTCAGCGAGGGTTCGCAAACTGTTATATTTTAGAGCGGTGTTTATAGGGAGACGCTGCATTTAACGTCAGTTCAGTGCTGCGTGGGTTTGGATTCTAGAGACCAAAAGCTGGAAATGCGGAGTCCAGCCGTCGGTGCCGGCGCCGTTTCGGAGGAGCGCAGCTGCGCTGCCTGGGGCCGGGCGGGTGACTCGTGGGGTCAGCCCTCAGCCCGTCCTCCAGGCGCTGCTGGGCCCTCTCTAATCGCTCTGCCTTCCAGACGCGGTTACTGACGCGGGGGAGATCGTATCTGTAAGGAAGCGGCTGATTTAAGCGGTTGTGGGAGCGGGAGGCATTAAATGTACCTCGCGGAAGTGTTATGCAAAAGGAGGAATGAATCACAGCGTTGGCCGTGGTGGGTTCAGCAGTTCATCCCTTCCCTATGTGAACAAAGCCGTTACAAAGCTGCCCCCAGCCTATCCCATGGCTCAGCTCGCCAGCGAGGGGACGTAAACTTACACCAATTAAGCCACGTTTCTGTAGGATATCCAGAATGCGATAGATAATGCCCAACAGATGCTGCAGAAAGGCTGTCGCCCCCACGGTGCCGTACAGAGCAGGCAATAATGTGCTCATTTGCAAAATGCTTCTGTAGTCGCGCCACATTTGCAAGTTTTCTTGTGTTGGAGGTGATGCTTTCACACGGAGAAACCCCGTTTGGAGTCAGCACTGTTTTCTCTGCCTTTCTCTGACACTGTAAAAACTGGCGTCATGTGGCCACAGGTAATAAGTAGTCCTTGCATGGCTGAACTTAGCCGAATGGACAGAACATCTTGTTTTCTACGGTGAGTGATTTTCCAAGAAAGCCTTTTTGTATGAAGTCCTATCTCCATTCTGAGGAAATACCTCCTACTAACTTTGGTGGAAAGTAAGACGGAAAAGAATGCTGCCGTCAGGTTTTTGAGATGCGTTTCCTGCTTTGCTGATGCTGACCACTTCCCTCTCTTTGTTTTTACCAATCTGCGGCACTGTTGGTGCCTGACCCCCAAACAGGACACAGCATGCTGTTTGGCATGAGTGGAGCTGAAGGGCGAGAGAGCACAGGAAGACTTAGTAGATACGTTATGTTTAGTTATGCTAGAACAAAGGCTTATTATTAGGGTAGGAGGATATCTTTTTGTCAGACATGGGAGTGTGAGAAGAGACTTTAAAATTGATCTTAGACTTCATACATGAAGCACTTCACAACATGATATTATTGTATGCTGCTGCAGTAGACTTTGGTACAGTCCTGCAGCTGTAGGATGCCCCATTTCCATTCTTAAATTAAAGTGAGGGGCGTGCTGAGGTGTTGTCTTTGTTTCCTTTCAGAAAATGTCAGCCTGCTGTTCAAGCTGTACTGCCTCACAGTGATGACCCTGGTCGCTGCCACGTACACCGTGGCACTGCGCTACACCAGGACGGTGGGGGCAGAGCTCTACTTTTCAACTACAGCCGTGTGCATCACCGAAGTCATCAAGCTGTTCCTCAGCGTGGGTATCTTGGCTAGGTGAGTGTGGGGATGCCAGTGGGTGTGTGGAAAACCAACCCCTTCTGCTCACCTCACTTCACCTCTCGGTTGCTGAGATGCAGCTGTGTCTGAGTGCATTATGGGTGGTCACACTGCAAAGTCCTCTTAGTGTGGGGCAGGGCTGGAGTCCTCCTCAGCTGCAAGTTCTCTGTAAACAGCATGATATTCAGGTGTGTCCTGTCTGCATATTTTCTGTATTTGTGTGCTTTGGAGTCGGTTCAGAATGTCAGCATGGGTTATCTGCAACAATCTGAGTCCTGTAGAATTTTGGTGTAGTGTGGCTGAGCCATGGAACACTGAGTTATGTAAAATTGTTGTGTTCCTACTCATAATTTTTCCCAAGCTGTGTTACAGAAGGACGTCTTGTCTCTCTGTTAATGTAGGGAGTCAAAGGTAGAAGACTACAGTGACCAGTAGGCCTTCTGTAATACCAGTTGTATCATCCCTATTGTGCCTGTGAGATGAGTTCTGCAATATCATTACACAGTAAATGGTAAAAATAGTTCTTTTATCAACACTTTCCCTAGTAATTTCACTGTATTGTCATCCTGTGTTGAAAGGCATCATGACTAATCTTTCCCTCTTCATGTTTGCCATTTTTGTTTTCATGTCTGTATTGTTTTTTCTTTGCTCGTATTTTCTAAGCCAGTGAGCCTTACTTTGGTTTATGTGTGATCATGCTAGTACTCCTCCTGACAGCTTTTCCAGTATTACTACATCCCTGGTACCAAGATCCAGAGCTGCATGCAGCACTCACAGTGTGAACGTGCTGTGGCACAATGCAGGGGAGTAGAGGTGCTTCTTGGCTTGGTGTCAGTTCCTTTCTGAAGAACCCTTGGAACACAGCTGAGCTGTGGGCAGACGTGCAGGAGAGCTGCTCACGTCGTTTTTCTAAGTGCCAATAGCGACTTCCAAGATGGTCGCTCTGTTTTGAGGATGTCATCTCTTAGGATTATTTCTCTTTTTTTGATAACTGAGTTTTATTTGCCATTTAAAATGGGATTAATGTTACCAGTCAAGCTTTTTGAAAGTTAAGATACTTATTTTGATCTGGTCAGCTATTTTTTTTTTTTTTTTTTTCCTCCATGATTAAGAGACAGAGATAATGAACAGCACCACCAGCAGTGTCCATCAGGCCTTGCTCACCTCTTCCTGGTGGGACGTCTTACTTGCTGGCTGCTCTGGACGCCATCCTTTGCTGTCCAGATAACTGAACTGGTTCTCACATAGCAGAAGAGCTGGTGAATTCTGCTTGGTGCAGTGCCAAACCCTTCAGCAGCTACCGAAAGTTCTCTTTTGGATACCATGTATGATGTCGTATAGTAAGCAATATCTTGGTCCTCTCCCCTTTTTAGACCACTTACAAGTATGTTGGACAGTTCCAGCACGACTGCCTGCAGTGCCTGCTTGATGGCCTCCTCCAGGTTTAGAGTTCTGACCAATTTGTCTCCCTCAGGGCCAGGTGCTTTTGTAGTTTAATAGCCACTTAAATCACCGTGTTCAGTATGGTTGGATACATTCCACTCCCTTTTCTTTGTGAAGCATCCAGCCTAACAACCACATTACACAGGATACTGGAGTGTGACTCTTGCTTTGTTCCGGCTGCAGAGTTTGTTTTCTTACACGTTCTTATGCTACACTTTTGCTGTGTTTACTTTTTGGGTTTCTCACGCAAAACATATTGAATGAGTGAATTCATAGCATTGTCTTTCAGAAGGGAGGGTTATGATGGTTTAAGCTGTGTAATTATTTACTCTACTGTACTGTTATGGGAAAAGACTCCTCGTATTTATTTCAAGTCCAGCTGGCCATTTGGTAATTATGTTGACCGTGTTCTTGGGTGGTACATAATTTCTTAGTAATGGGTGAGGAAGAGCTCATTTGCAAACAATAGTTTTAACTTTTTTTTTTTTAACAACTGAGTATTCTTAATGCAGAACTAATTTCCGTTAGCATCCATCAACTGTTCAGACCTCTGTAGAAAACAGAATACGTTTTTAAAGCCAAATGCAGATAGATGTCTAGAATACTGAAATCAAGCTGGATCGTTTTTTATTTTATTTATTTTGCAACATACATCTTTTGGCACATTGGCACATTATAAGCTATACATAGAAAAAGCTTTTTTAAAATTCTTTTTTGTTGTTGCTGTTGTGATTAAATCTCTTCCCACATGGCCTTTTTATACTTTGAGTCAGAGATTCTCGGTTAGGACATGCTCCAGAAAGCAAACCCACCCCAAAGATGAGCTGTAATGTAGTACTTCTTGTTCTCAAAAACCAGTGGAAAGAAAAAAGAGCTGCTTACTGGGCATCTGTTCTTCATTGCTGAAGTTCCATGCTGGAAGTCCAAGTGAATTTAAGTAGCTCTTGCTGCTGTGGTTAGTCTTGGAACACATGCTCAGCTAACTTACTGAATGTAGTTGGGGACAGAGGCAGGTGTCATTTAAATGTTATTTTCTTGTTCAACCACCTATCTTGGTATCAATTAATAGAAGTCATTACTATATGATATTTTCTGACTTCTTAGTCTTACAGAGTGGAACTATATATATGTGGGTGTGCTAATTATGGAATCAGAATGGTTTGGGTTGGAAGGGACCTGTAGATCATGTAGTTCCAACCCTTGCTATAGACAGGCATAATTCCTACTAGACCAGGTTGCTCAAAGCCCCATCCAGCCTGGCCTTGAATGCTTCCAGGGAGGGGGCATCCACAACCTCACTGGGCAGCCTGTTCCTGTGTCTCACCACTCTCACAGTAGAGAATTTGTTCCTAATACCTAGTCTTAAATCTACCCTCTTCAAATTTAAAGCCATTTCCCCTTGTCCTGTTGCTATATGCCCTTACAAAAAGTCCCTCCCCAGCTTTCCTGTAGGCCCCCTTCATGTACTGGAAGGCAATTTTAAGGTCTCCTCAGAACCTTCCCTTCTGCAGGCTGAAGAACCCCAACTCTCTTAGCCTGTCCTCATAGGGGAGGTACTCCAGCCCTTTGATCATCTTCATGGCCATTCTCTGGATCTGCTACAACAGCAAAATGTCCTTATTTTGGGGGGCCCGGAACTGGATGCAGTACTCCATGTGGGGTGTCATGAGAATAGAGTAGTGGTGCAGAATCACCTCCCTTGACACGCTGGTCACACTTCTCTTGATGCAACTCAGGATGGAGTTGGTCTTCTGGGCTGCAGGCACACACTGCTGGCTCATGTTGAATCTTTCATCAACCACCAGCCCCAGATCTTTCTCCTCAGGGCTGCTCTCAACCTCAGGGGCTTCTCTGCCCTACCTGTACCTGTACTTGGGATTGCTGTGACCCAGCTGCAGGACCTTGCAGCTTGCAGGACCTTGCACTTGGCCTTGTTGAACTTCATGAAGTTGGTATGGGCCTACCTCTCTATTCAAGTCCTTCTGAATGGCATCCCTTCTCTCTAGCATGTCAACTCCACCACTCAGCTTGGTGTCATCTGCAAACTTGCTGAAGATGCACTCGATCTCATTGTCCCTTTCACCTACAAAGATGTCAAATAACACCGGTGCCAACACCGATCCCTGTGGAATACCGCTCACTGCTGGTCCCCTCTTGGACACTGAGCTGTTGACTGCAACTCTGAATGTGACCATCCTGTCAATTCCTTACCCAGTGAGCGGCCCGTCCATCAAGTCCATTTTTCTGTAATTTGGCAATCAGGGTGCCATGTGGGATGGAGTCAAATGCTTTGCACGAGTCCAGGTATGGACTTGCACCAACGGCATGACTTACTGCTTACTACTAATCACCTCATCTTTTTTTTCTTTTCCATGTGCCTTAGGAGGGCCTTCATGATGATCTGCTCCATGATCTTACCAGGCACAGAGTTGAGATTGACTGGCCTGTAGTTGCCTGGATCTTCTTTTTTTTCCCCTTCTTGCAAGTAGGGGTTATGTTTCTCCTTTTCCAATCAGTGGGAACTTTACCAGACTGCCACAGCCTTTCAAATACGGTTCTTTAGAACTAGATATCTGGAACAGCAGTACTTCAGTCTGGCTGTACTTGGGTTGTTACCAGGGGCTTTGAGTTTTCTTATCTCCTAATGCCAGGCAATATTGTACATTCACTAGAGAATAAATAAACCAACAATTCTGCCTATAACGTTGGTGACTCATGATGTTTCATGCCGTTCCTTATCTAGTGCAATTAACCATGGTGCACTGGCATGTACTCTTCCCATCTTGGTACTGCAGACTTGAAGTACTGCTTGCCTGTAAATCTTTCTGTCAGCAATTGTCCCTGTGGCCTGGCATGTCTTGCAAAAGACAGCTTTGTGCTATGCTTAGTGTCAGCAAGTCTGTCCCAAGCAAAGTTTCCCATTCAGTTAGGAAGGAGCTTTGCAAGAGACCTCGCTTGTACGAAGTGGGAGTGTACAAAGTTGTACTCACCTGTCTTTGGAAAGTGTGCTACCCTGGTGCTGTTTTTTGCAGCTCCTCTGTTATGTGAGAATGAGAAAAGAATCCCTTGCAGCTGCCTGTATTTGAAGTGTTCCAGCCTATTTTCACTGACATAAATCCATACCTTTTTTTTTTTTTTTCCTTTAACGCCAGGAACATTTGGGTTTTTCAGGAATGGAGAAGATGCAGGAATAAGGTGGCTGATGAAGGAACAAGCAAACAAGCATAAGAAAGATAAGAAAGATGTAGAGCTGTTGGAGCAGGTCCAGGGGCACAAAGATGATCAGAGGGCTGGAGCACCTCTCCTATGAAGAAAGGTTGAGGGAGCTGGGCTCGTTTGGCTTGGAGAAGAGATGGTTCCAGTGAGACCTCATTGCAGCCTTCCAGTACTTGAGGGAAGCTAATGAACAGAAGGGAAATCAATGTTTTACGTGGGCAGATAGTGACAAGGCAAGGGGGAGTGGCTTTAGACTAAAAGAGGGGAGATTTAGAGGGCAGTGAGATGCTGGCACAGCTGCCCAAGGAAGCTGTAGGTGCCCCATTCCTGGAGGTGCTCAAGGCCAGGTTGGATGGGGCCGTGGGCAGCCTGAGCTGGTGGGGGGCAGCCCTGCCCATGGCAGGGGGTTGGAACTGGGCAGGCTTTAAGGTGCCTTCCAACCCTAGGCATTCTGTGATTCCATGATTTCATGAACCTGAAACACTCAGATTTTACATAGTTTGAGTTTGAAGCAGGTAGAGGATGAATGTGTGTGGGAAGAAAGAATTTGGAACATGACTGAAACTGGGGATTTGTTCATATGTGTGTGTAAGGGAGGCAAAAGGAGCATTAAATTTAAAAGCGGTACAAGGATTCACACTGAATGGTCTGTGGTATAGTTGGGGTAGAGCAGAAGTGATTTTGGATGTTGGTATTTTTCCATGGCAAATGGGAGAAGAATGGCAAACAGGAAGTGTGGGGCTTGGGAGAGCTGAGAACTGGAGGCAGTGAGCTGCAGTGACAAGGAAGAAGGAAAAGTCGTGCCCTTGTGCAGCTAATAAGGAAGATGCAGTGATGCAGAGGGCAGCTTTCCAACAGGCTGAGCATCAAGCTGCAGAAAGGGGCAGCCACAAAATGTGACCCTTTCTTTCCTGTTGCCTGCAGGGCAGTAGGGAGCTGCACACCTTGCCCTGCCTGGTCAGGTCGCACGTGTGGGTGGGTGCAGCTTTTGCTGTTCTCTCAGCTCAAGTGAGGAGAGGAGACCAAGACTGGCTGAGGAGTGAGAAGTGCTGCACTGCAGAGCACAAAGAAGGGTATAATCCTTTTTTTTTCTTTTTTTTTTCTTTTTTTTTTTCCTTCTGTACAGTGAGGGCCATTTTAAAGTGGATCTGGAAAACTGCAGACATGTGACGTGATACACGCGTATTAATAGAGCTCCCAGAAAGGGGTCTCAGCCTTCTGTCCCACTGCCTGTATGCTTAGATACTTGTTCCACTGCTTACAGTGGCTGTTGTGCAGGATGTTACATGTTAATGCATTTAACCTGATTTCAGAATGGAGTCTTCTTCACTTTTACTAGTTTTATTCTTGTAGATAATCTTTACAACTGTTTACAAGGTTGGATAGTGATAGGATAAGGCGGAATGGTTTTAAACTGAGATGGGAGGTTTTTTTTATATATTAGGAGGAAGTTTTTCACAAGAGGGTGGTGACACACTGGAACAGGCTGCCCAAGGAGGCTGTGGATGCCCCATCCCTGGAGGCATTCAAGGCCAGGCTGGATGTGGCTCTGGGCAGCCTGGTCTGGTGGTTGGTGACCCTGCACATAGCAGGGGGGTTGAAACTACATGATCATTGTGGTCCTTTTCTACCCAGGCCATTCTATGATAACCTCACAAGTTTTGCTCAGTCTTCCCAACAGATTTCTTGGTTTGATTTCTGTTTTCTGTCTTCAGATATCTGCCTAGGATGGCCCTCAGTTATACTCTTATTTCCTTTTGCAGAGAATCAGGAAGTCTGGCAAGGTTAATAACATCTTTAAAAGAAAATGTCTTTGGAAGTCCCAAGGAATTGCTAAAATTGAGTGTTCCATCTGTGGTGTACGCTGTCCAAAACAATATGGCTTTTGTAGCTCTTAGCAACTTGGATGCAGCAGTCTACCAGGTAATGCACATTGTCATAAGCAGCTGCTCTACAAATCCATTTCTCTCTGCAGTGTCATGACGTGTGTGTGTGAGCTGTCTGTCTGCCTGGCACCCGAGGCTTTGTTCAGCCTTACAAAGGTTAAACTAAAAGCTGACTGGTGCTGTGCTGCACCAGAGCGCACTGCTGCAGTGCTGTCCCGCTCATTGCTGGAGTCATTTCCAGTTCACGTTGTTGTCGTTGGAAGCAGTACAAAACCCCATGGATCTGTGAAGAATCAACAAATATAAAATGTCACTTTGTGGTTCATGTTGTATTGTCTTGCTTTGGAGGAGCCTATGAAACCAAATGCTGTGTGCTGTCTTCCCATCTGTAGGTGACGTACCAGTTGAAGATCCCCTGCACGGCATTATGCACAGTGCTCATGCTGAACCGTACCCTTAGCAAACTGCAGTGGTTCTCTGTCTTCATGCTTTGTGGCGGCGTTATTCTTGTTCAGTGGAAGCCTGCTCAGGCTACCAAAGTGCAGGTAAGAGCTGACGTTTTGCCACTTCATGATAAACTGCCTTTTATGCTTTGTATGTTACCTTACATCATCTTGGGATCAGTTTAGATTTAGGTTGGATGTCAGCAGGAAGTTCTTCACAGAGAGAGCGGTGAGGTGCTGGAACAGGCTGCCCAGAGAGGCTGTGGATGCCCCGTCCCTGGAGGTGTTCAAGGCCAGGTTGGATGGGGCCCTGGGCAGCCTGGTCTAGTATAAATGGGGAGGTTGGTGGCCCTGCCTGTGGCAGGGGGTCAGAGATTCATGATCCTTGAGGTCCCTTCCAACCCTGTCCATTCTGTGATTCTGTTATCAAAGCAGTGTCTGCTACATTTCACCCACCAGTTCTGCTTTCCAGCCACCACCTCCAGAACTAGTTTGATCATTTGCTGTGGACCAGTGCAGAAAAGCTTGTGGTACTGCTCCAGTCTTGCTTGTTGGAAAGGCAAGCAATTGCTACAATTAGTGTAAGTTAGCATCATCATAATCTGTGTAATGGCAGTGCACCATCAGAGGAATATCTGAGCGATGCAGTTCGCAGCACTTAGCCCTGGCAGCATTGTCATTGTTGGAGCAGAGAGCTTGGAATTGAAGCCCTCATGGAGTTAGGAGTGAAACCCCAGTGCCTTTTGGGTGTGGGTATGTTATTTAACACACCCTGCAGGGCACTGAGCTCATCTCTCAGAGGAAGAAACAAGTGTCTTCTGTTTTGTAGGCCTTAGTTGATCATCAGCATTAGTGGGAAGGGCAGTGTGTGCTGTTGTAAAGTCCGCGCACAGCCACTTAACCATGCCTCTGAGCACTGCCAGGGTTGTGAAAGTACACGTGGAAAATGAAACTCCACTGTGAACCTGCCACAGTTACATCAAGCTAAGATGGAGGGCAGCTCGGGCTAGTCAGATACATCTTGTACTGTAATCAAATACAAGCAGTTTTGCTGTACTTAATGAAATAGCTTTGGAATGGATTCTTGTAGATTACTGAAGTGTTCCATCCCTTTTAAAACAATGGTTGTTGTTGCAGGTGGAGCAGAATCCATGGCTAGGGTTTGGAGCCATAACTATTGCTGTACTGTGTTCAGGATTTGCAGGTAAAGTATTATTTCCACTTGCAGTTCCTATAGATGTGACTGGATAATTCATGATATTTAAACCAGAATGTTCTCTGTTATGTACATTCTACATCAGTAGGACAGTCAGGAATGGCATCATTTGCATTGTGTACATTCTGTGTTGACAGAACACAGGAATGGCACAAAGCCACACCAGGGATGGGGGGGAGGAGGTCAGAATGAGCAGTAATTAAAATTCCTTGGCTGCGATGGTGACCAGATACTGGAACAGGCTTCCTAGCAAGGTGCTTCATGCCCCATGTCTGTCAGTGTTCC
Source organism: Perdix hodgsoniae (assembly GCA_035772895.1). Lineage (NCBI taxonomy): Eukaryota > Metazoa > Chordata > Aves > Galliformes > Phasianidae > Perdix > Perdix hodgsoniae. Next base: position 24,222,106 of record JAPSGF010000004.1, on the reverse strand, counting down.
AGAGGCTTTTGGATAATGCCCTTGTTAATTTGCTTTAGCTTTCAGTTATCTCTGAAGTGGCCAACTGTTCTGTTCTAGTGTACTCTGTAAGCTATCTTTGCTGGTTATAAGATAAAAAAGAACTTTATTCCTTCTTGTATTCCCTCTTTATTCCCTCCTGTAATTACCTTGCAGTACTTGCATTACTTACAAGGGCTTGTTATGTGATTTCTCCAGATGCAGAAACAAATGGCTAGGAGCACATGTTTTTGGTTTTATGTGATGCAACTTAGAAGGCTGCTTTGAAAGCAGAAGAGCCTTTCAAATGCTCAGAATATTATGAAGGGGAGCTCTATAACTCTATGACTTAGTCGGTACAACTAATCAGCATTATAAACTTGGTTTTACTGTGAACAGCTCTGCTATGGTGATCAGATGAAAAACTTGCTTTTTCAGTAAGAACTGAGCTTCTTACTAAATTTGTCTGGAAGCTCAGCCTTCAAGTACAGATTGCTATAGTCGTAGGGAATAGATTTGTCTGAGATGAAGCACAAGTAAGGCAGAAAGGAAGATGAGTAGCAGGAGGCCTGGATAAGTTAATATTTTTATGTTACTTCATTTTCAAACCACATTTCTACCCAGAGGAGTGCAATTCTATTTGAAACTTGCCTCAGAGGTGCATATTTTCCTGGCTGTAGATTGGATGCTTAGCTCTCCCTCTGTAAGAAAACATCTTCACTGCCATATAATCATGCAAGAATAGGTTTGTGCTGTGCAGATTGCAGACAGGCTTTTGTAGCAGATGTAGCAGACATGCTTGTCACTCATTGAACCTATTCTAGCTGGCAAAGGGGAAAAGGAGTAGGGCTTGATTCTTGTTTGGTGTCTTTTCACTGAAATGGAAATTTTGAATTAGAAGTAGTACATAAGACTTGGTAGAGCTCAAACAACTTTATCTGGAAGATTTAGAGTGTATTAATTTCCAGAGATGTTCCCAAGCCAGGAGATGGGCATTCACAGTGCACTCCAAACTCAGGGTTTCCAAAGGAATTCCCAAGTCTCTGTGCTGAGATACACTGGGGTGGCAGAGTAGCAGAGTTCCTTTTGTGGTTGGCTAGTTTTGTTGCTGATAGTTGCATTTGTTTGGTTTTTGTATGTGTGGTGTTTTGGGTTTTGTTTGTGGGTTTTTTTGTTTGTTTCTGTTTTGTTTTGTTTTTGCTAACTATCCCAGTGGGGGGAAAAAATCATCCTATGCCATGCTAGAATCCATAAATACTGTCCTGGGGATATAACACCACCAGGTGCCAAAATGAAATGCAGTGGAGCTCATCAACAATTGAAGCAACTGTAAAGAGAAACAGAATCTATTTTTCATGTTTTATACACAATTAAATGGTCCTGCCCTGGAAGACGTGTTAGCAGGACGTGCTGCTGGGACTTCTGCATTGGGAACTTGTGTGAAATGGAAAGGTCTGTAAGGAGATGATTCTGGTGGTCTTATCTGACTCTGAAACACTCAACTGTGAATCACCTGAGGTTGCTGCTTCATTGATCTTACTGATTGTTGTTGTTGTTTTTTTTTTAGGAGTTTATTTTGAGAAAGTATTGAAGAGTTCAGATACCTCCTTGTGGGTGAGGAATATTCAGATGTACTTATCGGGGATCGTGGTGACTTTGGTTGGTGTGTACGTGTCAGATGGAGCCCAAGTTCTTGAGAAGGGGTTTTTCTATGGCTATACCTGCTTTGTCTGGGTTGTCATCTGTAAGTACTTGGTGGGTATAGGGGTGTTACATTGGTTTGTTGTTGCATTTTAGCTTACGGTACATCTGATTGTATGAACCTACAAATTCAGTCTGACCCACTGTTTCTTACTGTATTTTGAGGGATTTCTTTTTAAATAATTTTCAAGAGAATTCTGTTTTCTTGTTCAGTTTAAAACAGTGCTGAAAGAGCAATCTAAATTAAGTGAGCAGTAAGCAGAGCATCTTTAGTTGAGTCACATCTGATCTAGATGCCACTGTAGATATGCCATTTTGCTCCATGTTAACTTAGCAGTTAGAATGATGTAGACTAAGCATGGACCAGAAAAAAACAAATCTCTTTAAGGGTAAACTATCACACCTCTAGTAATAGAAACATGTCTGCTTTTCCAGTTCTTGCCAGTGTGGGTGGCCTCTACACTTCGGTTGTTGTGAAGTACACAGATAACATAATGAAAGGCTTTTCTGCAGCAGCAGCCATTGTTCTTTCTACTGTGGCCTCAGTCATCCTCTTTGGTCTCCAGATAAGTGAGTGTCTTTTTGCCATTTGATTTGACTGTGTGCGCTCATCGCCTTGTTAGCAGACTGTATGCAGTTCACACCAAAGCAATCATTCTTATGTGTTTAACTCCTCTGAATTTTCCTGTTTTTAACTTGGTGATGATCTTGCATTTGTGGTTTGCTCTTTCTGAGGCATCCCATAACTTCACGGGGAAAGGTTCATTCCTGTTTAAGCACCTTGCTGCTTTAGCCAGCTTTGTTCATGAATCACTTTCTGATACAGTTTGGTTTGCATACTGATACATACAGCTATTTATCCGAGAGAGCTGCTGATAAGAAATTATCATTTCTTGCTGGTTTTATTACAGCCAGTCTCAAATTAATTCCTTACTTATTTCAGCACAGGTTTTACCATATCCTGTTAAGTTACACGTGCTGCTGCATCAGCTTCTCCCTTCCTCTTTGCTATGCCCAGTGGTGCTTGAGAGCACATCAAACAGTGCCTGGGGTCATGACTTAGGTGGTGAATATCTGTGAGAGGAAACAGCAAATTGCTTCGGGCTGTCCTACGGCCACAAAGGAATTCTGTGTCTGATAATGCATCTGGTGGAACTTCAGGAAGGTTTGCACGCAAAAACCATTGCTGACTGAAAAAGAGCACCTGAAATCAGGCGTTGAAAAGCAGCTAGTTTAAGAACTCACCTGGGCTGAACACTTTTCTGTTGTTTGGGCACAAACCAAACCTGGACTGCTGGTCTTTCTTTCTGTGAAAGCCTCATTAATGGTATTTCTCAAGTGGGCCAAGATTTGAAAAGACAGACAAACTGTTACTACTGGCTACATAAACGCATCCTCTGTGTTTTTAAGTTTATGGTAATGTAAGCCTAGCAGATTGCACCTGGAAGTGCAAGAGGTGTTTCACCCTTGCTTTTCTGATCACGTCCCCATTCTTGCTGATATGACACTAACTGAAATGTTGTGGGGTATTATGAATACTTGAGAGCTTTCCGTAACAGAGTGATTTTAAGTCCTGTGAATTAAAAAAAAGCGTATTGTCCTGATTAGTTCTGTGTAACCTTGAGACTGTCATTCAGACATCAATAATTTACAAAGCTTAGTCTTCTGAACGTTTCTTCTTACACAGAGGTGTTTACTTAAACTGCTTTGTCTCTTTTCAGCTGTTACCTTTACCCTGGGTGCTCTCCTGGTGTGCGTTTCTATTTACCTCTATGGATTACCTCGACAAGACACCACAAAAATCCAGCCCTCAGAGACTAAAAGTTCAAAAGAGAGACTTGTTACTGTGTAACGTCCTCGAAAATGGACAGACAAGGAAAGAAAAAGGACTTCAAAAACATAAAAACTGCATTTTTTAAATTAGCCTTAAGCTCATTTTGAAATGGTTTAAGGGGGATAGATTAAAAACAGAAAAGTTCTTTTTTTTCCACATGTGAAGTTACCAGTGGTTGGTGCTGAGGCTTCCTTACTGCTGGGAGCTGGATGGGTGTCTTATTGAAGGCGTTCTTCATTCGTATCAGACAATGAGGAGTTCCACTTACAAGGAAAGCAGAATGAAGGAACTAAATGCTCAATTGTATATAATGTATATAATGGAGGAAAATTGGTTCTTACGGTGTATTTGATGAACTTTCTTTACCCTGTGTGGGAAAAAAATGCTGTAAAGCTTCGAAAAAAACCTTTTAAAAAGAGCAATTACTGCCAGCATTTTTTCTTAAACCGTTTGGCAGCTGTGATTGGTCACAGGAGAGGTTTCTCTTCTAGGTACTATGTATCATATGAACAAAGTACTTCACTGGTGTTCTTAGGGTGATTTGTAATGCTTTTTTCTTTTATGCAGTTGAGTATGAGGTGTCAGACAAGAAGATGATCTGTGCACTTTTTCTCCAACCTCTTTTTGCATAACAAAGTGGTGCTTGAAAACAGTTCCTGTAGTGCATGTTATGCTTTGATTTAATTGGAGAGTGCCAACTGTATCATAACAACCCTCCCTGATGCTTCACTCCCCTCAACCCTTCCTGAAAATGTTAGCTATGTTTAGAGAAAACTGATTTTCAGGCAGTTGTTGAAATTGAAAGTGAAGGCAAAAATCAGATCAGATTTATATTGTTTAAATTCCTTCAGACCTAAGCTACTGGCTGAGTTTTACTTCAGTGTGGGGCACATTCAAAACAGCAATAACCAAGACACTTAAATTCTGTTCCAGTGAGAGAGGATGTTCCTCTCTGCCTTCTGCTGACTGTTCTGTGCATTTGAGATAGAACACATCACCAAAGTGCCACTCAGGTATGTCAGCCCCTTTGGTGGCAATAGGTGCTGCCTGGCATTTCAGAGGCTGGAGCAGCCAGCTGCACTGATTTTGGTGTGATGTTCCAGCTCCCTGCAGCCACACTGTGCTCTGGCATTGCCAAGCAGCAATTACCCCCTCTGACTGTGAAGAGGGAGCACTGGTGTTTCCTCTCCACCAGCTGCATAGCAAACCCATCTCCACCTCAGTCATTAGGTGAGTGTAACAGAGGAACAGGATTGGACAGATCTGGCAGTCCTGGCTGAAGGGGGAATGCAGTACAACATGAAAAATGCCTGACATGGTCTGATTAATTGGGTTTGTTACAATCCCTGGTGCATCCTATTATGAGGGTTAAGCACACAGCAGCAACTACAGAAAAGGAGAACTTCCATTGCTTAGGGCAGTACAGTATAATACCACTTCCTCTACTAAAAGGATGCATTGTATGTACAAAGATGAATACAGAACAGTTGTCTTATATAGGAACTCTAGTATCTTAAATACACTACTACTACTGTATGGGAAAAAGTAATTATGACAACCACTGCCTCCCTCAAATGGTTGTAGTATATGTGCTCTTCTGCAGTACAGACACCCAAGAGCATTAGCAGTGACTCACTGGAGAGTATTCTCTTGAAAAATAACCTTTTACTAAGAGATGTGAAGTCACATACAGTCTCATTACATTCGAGTTACAGGTGTAATGCCAAGAAGCTTCATTCCATTGGCTAGAACGGAGCGTGTGGCTTGAAAGAGACAGAGCCTTGCCTGCAAAACAAGAGCAACAGTTAGCTTTTGTTTGCTGCAGAACAGGACGCTGCAGAACAAGACACAGCAGGCAGCAGCAGACTTTTAAAGGTGGGAATGCACACCACCTGAGCACTGAGCAACACCAGCACTGGCAGAATTCACACCAGCTGCTGATACTGTTAAAGGGACACTTTGTCAGCAGTGTCCAGCCCAACCTAATTATACCATTCATAGATAAGGACCACAACAAAAGAAACACCACAATCTCATGGCAGAGAGACCAGAGGGGATGCCCACAGAAAAACTAATGATTACTGTAAAGCGCAAAACTTTCATGCAACATGATAGCACAGGCTGTTACAAACAGAGGACCCTGCTGATATCACTCCTCTTATTACATATGGATTAGAGGCTGTCAGCTTGAGGCTGCTCCGAAAATTTCATTGCCCTGTCAGTGTCTGCTTAGCTGTTCCACGACTGGATATTTGGGAACAGCTTGCTCCAAAACTTTGCTAAATAAAGAAAAGCTCTTGAAAGGTAGCACACTAGGATATTGAGAAAGACTTCTCACAAGATAAGGATCTGAAACATTCCTTGCAGCTTGACCCATCTTAGTGTTCTACCAGAATGCACAGAACCATGCAGGAATACCTACAGCAACAAAGCTGAGCTATGGCGTACAGCTTCATGAAGCCCACAGTAATGTTCTCCCCCCTCCCCACACACCTCTGCACTTGAATGTGATTTCCTACCAAAATAAGCAGTTGTCAGCCTCACTGCTGTGGCTAGAACGGCAATATAGACAACTTGGGGTATGGTGGTGGCAAGAGGGAGGAGAAAAGTTCCATTACCTCTTCATTCTCTTCCCACATATGTGCTAATGGAAACTGTCAGAAATTAACAAGTTAAATATTTAAATATTTACTTCAGAAGTTCAGAATGAGAAGGAAGAGGAGTTGTTTTGGTTTGGAGCAGTGTTCTTTATGGACTGCTCTGTTCTGAAGCAGCCCCTTCTGCAAGGTACAGCCACAAACAGCAACTTCTGCCATTCCAGAGTGGTGTCACCCTGCAGGGCAGTCTGGAGGTACATGCTGTGCCAACTGGTTACACAGCAGAGCAAAGTCCTAGAGAATCATTCCTGGGCTGCCCTCCTGCTATGTGCCAATGCTGAGCCATACCTGGGCTTGTGCAGGTGTGCTGCCTTTCACAGGAAGAGTTCGATGTGCCACAGCTGCAAGATGGCTGAAATGGAAAGCAAAGTGAGAAGGAGCACATCTTTCTATAAGAGCAGTGCTGCAGGCTACAGAAAGCAGCAGAACTAGAAAAGCCATAAGTGCAGTGTACCACAGACTTTCTTCTTACAGCCTGTTTCACCACTGCTGAGGGAGGCCATGGTTTTCTGGAGCCTGCATGTTATCAGGGCACACCATAAACAACTCAGCGCTTGTAAAAATTTTGTTCCCCACCCCCAACAAAACAGGTCTGGAAAGATCCTTGGAAGCCACAGGGCCTGCCTTGTCACTGCTAAGGTACACAATTCATAGAACTGTAGAATGGCTTGGGTTGGAAGGGACCTCAAAGATCTGCTTCCACCCCTGCTGCCATGGGCAAGATTGCCATCCACTAGAGATCAGGCTGCCCAGAGCCCCATTCAAGCTGCTTGTGAACACCTCCAGGGACAGAGCATCCACAGCTTTTCTGGGCAGCCTGTGCCAGCACCTCACCCCTCTCTCACTGGAGAAGTTCCCCCTAACGTCTAATCTAAGTTTCCCCTCTTTTAGTTTAAAATAATTCCCTTGTCCTATCAGTACCTACCCCTGTGAAAAGTAAATTTCCCTCCTGCTTACAAGTTTCCATTAAGTACTGGAAGACCACTATCAGGTCTCCCCCGAGCCTTCTCTTCTCCAGGCTGAACAAGCCCAGCTCACTCAGCCTGTCTTCATAGAAGAGGTGCTTTGTGGCCTTCCTCCAGTCCTGTTCCAAATTTTCCATATCCTTCCGGAGCTGTGAGCCCCAGACCCAGATGCAGATTCCAGATGGGACCTCACGAGGGCAGAACATCCTATGTCAGCACATTTTTATTCTGTCCTAACTGTTTTTATTCACCTAACTCTTCTCTTTTGCCAATACAAGTCTATTCTCTGAGACTCATTCATTTGCAGGTTTAAGCATAATGAATGGTTAGTTTACAGTATTGCATCTGAACAAGATACGTCAAACATTTTCCTAGTTTAACTTGAGCCATTCTGTAAAAGTTAAGACAATAATTTCAAACTTATTCAGATAGAAATATGTCTACCAAGTAGCAAAACAAAACAAAACACAGAATGCAACACCCAAGTAGCCTTAAAATAGTTAGCATGTATGTCATACACTACAAGCAAATTACAGAAGAGTAAAAGCAGATTATTTCTCCTTGGAAGCCATTTTTCAGGAGATTCCTGATTCCTTTTTACCTGTCTCCATCCTTCATCTCCACTACTTATGATATCGTTTGTTATCCTTCTTTATATCTTTTCACCTTAAGAGAGATTGTCCCACAAATTCATATCTTTCCTCTTTTTCTCACGGTGTGGATATGAATTGCAAAGCCAGCTAGGGGAAGCAGGCATCACTTGTCCTTACCAACGAAGGATGCTGGTATCAGCAATTGTCTTACCTAAGTGTGAGAAGGTAGCTGACTATGTGCTTGGGTTGCAGATCCTGAGAAGATCTGTATAGGACCTCATCATACCTGCGGAAAAGGAAAATAAGTGCTTGGTGTTAAAGTGGTAGGAAAGTTTACTGGGATAAGGCTTATCAGATGTGCTTAAATAAAAACAAACACAGAATTAACAGGAATAGTCTTCTGAAACAGGTGTAAGCTATGTAATTAGCACACAATTGTTTATTTCTTCCTCAGTTACTTCTTGTTGGAGATTGCTTCTGCTCATCATGCAAACAAACACCACAGATTGCAGAGCTCAGAAAGAAACGCTAATAGCAAAGAGAACACAAAAGCTATATTTGCCCCTGGAACATTATGTCTGGTTTTACATTTCAACGGTAATTGCAAGTTCCTAGCAGCAAAAACCATATATTAAATAACCTAGGCAGTCAAAATAGTCCCTTAGATGCTGCCTTTAATAAATGCAGCTTAAAATTTTAAGTAGCTAAAGGGAATTTTGTAGCATTAGAAAAGACAAAAACAAATGGGGTTTACATAATCTTGGAAAAAAAATAAACTTATGTAAGACAGTATTCAACTGGAAAATAGAGGCAGACTGATAGAGATCCACCATTTTATTTTAAGTCTAGTTGTATACATTCTCCTTCTCACAACCTGTATGAAGTTACCCATGCCTCTGAGGGTGAAAGCTGACAGTGCACTTCCTGTTCTGTGCTTAGCTATCGAGCCCACCCCCCATCATGCCCATTCCACTTCCCCAAGATCTTCTTCCTTTAAGTTGAAGGGCAGAACAAGCCATGATGAGGGGCTGGTTGCTCATGTCAACAAGAGCACCATGTCAGCTGTTACACGTGTGATGGAGAGCCATGCATGAATCTGATAAAACCCAAAGAAGTACCCATGAGTTTTCTGAAAAATACAATTGCAGCGGATAAGTAAGACACCACTGGTCTCACCTAGAAGGCTACTGTTGCAACCGTGATTTCACAGAGAAGCCATTCCCCAAAGCTGCACAACCATAAGGGAAAAGTGGCTGTGTGTGCTCAACAGACTGGAGACAGATCCAAAAGTTTATTTTAAAGGAAATGGTATTCAGAAAGAAATCTGGACAAACCTGAGAAGATGCTGCAGAACAGAGATTGCATCTGGCTCTTGCAAGCATGCCACATTGACATCAGTTACTGGCTCATTCCCATGCATTCGTTCTAAACTAAAATACAAGAACCAAAACCAAATGTTAAATAAAAATTTCTTGTTAGCAAAAAGCAAACAAGAAAAACAGTAATTTATATTTTGGAGAAGAAAGGTGGGTATATTTTGCTCAAGCTGAATGAAACATTAAGAAAGCCTAGATAACTTCAATTCAAGATAAAAAATAATGTAAAGTTTGTGCTAGATGTTCAGTATAAACCAGTTTAAAAAGGGATTAGAGACATAGATGGAGAGCAGGTCGAGAATCTGATGCTAAAAGTACTAGGGAGGCAGTCACCACTTCTATTACAAGTATGGGTGATAAGGGAGCATAGGAGGAAGAGACTAGAGAAAGGAATTGGGCTCCCTAAATACCACTTCTGGCTACCATCGCCTCGGAAGGAATACCAGGTTGTATGGAACTTTGGTCTAATCCAGGCAGATATCTTACATGCTCTTATGAAGACATGTCTGTGTTAAAAATGCTCTGAAGAAACACTCTGAAGAAAAACTCTGATGGAAACACTCAAACTGGACTCCTCTGAAATTCTTAAAAAAAAAAAATTAAGAACATGTTGGATGTTTGACCTGAGTCAAGAAAGAGAGGGGCTACTTTTAAACTCAGTTATCAACAGTGGGAAAATATACCAGAATGCCAGAAGAACCAGCTGCAGTGGTGGCCTCCAAACAGGATTCTGTTTACCAAGTTCTGTAACTTGGTATACTTCACAAGTACAGGCATACTGCACCTTCATTCTCTCACCACCATTCTTCATCACTGAAACCAACTACAGAGACACTGTGGCTAGAACAGACAGTTTAGCTCAGCTCTGTAGAAATGAGATGGAAGTAGATGGAAGTGCAACTTTAACTGGCTTGCTCTTCTGGAAAGCTTGGTGATTCCTATTGTTAACTTACACCTCTGCTGAAAGAGTGAACCTGTGCCTTATTTAGGGAAAGACTGAACACTATTACCTAATGCTACTATGAACAAAGTAGTGAGGTTAAAATTATTGTCAGATTGTACTTCTGCACACAGGTTCCTTTTACCTGTGGAGTCTGGCATGGGTGTACTGCAAGAAGACGCCTGTATCTCCACGACTTTGAAGAGCTCGATCCCAGCTGAATTGATAATCAGATGAGAGGAGGCCTCGGAAGTCCTGGAACAATAACTTAATGTTACCTGGATACAGCTCTCCATCACAATCTATGATTTTGCACAGGAGATGCAAACATGTCTGGAGGTAACTCACACTCACCTGAATTATTAGTGCTGCAAGACCAACCTTCTCTGCTGTCTCTGCAGGGTCTTCTACCTCTTTGGTTGCTAAAAAGGAACAGAGAAAAAGAAGATTTAAATACACAGCAGTATAAGAACTCCCTTGATGGGGTTTGGAAATGCCAGTACCACGAGGTCTTTCAAAACTGTGAACTAGCAAAATCGAAACTGTCAGGATGTGTACAGCAAGAAGGCCAAGACAGAAGGCTTTCTTCAAATTAAGAGCTGTTCCAGACATGCATTTTTGCTCACTTCTCCTAATATGTTTAATATAGATTTTAAGGTCAGAAGGGTTCATTACACAAGCCTAGACTACAATGAATTCCTCTTTGTAATTCAGACAGCCTTTAAGATCACAAAGAGAATGACAGAGGAGTTCAGGTTTTGTTTAAAGACTCCAAGGGAAGCTTAAACAATCAAAGAAATTGCTCCAATGGCTAACAGAGCACTCAGATGCACATTTAGGGAGATTCGTGCCATTCACTGTAGAAATCTAAACTAACCATACTCAGAGAAGCTGAGCTGAGTGCTCAGATTTCCCTTTTACACCCCAGGATTGACTGCAGGTGCAATCACAGAATCACTTAGATTAGGAGGGACCTCCTGAGACTGTCTATTCCAACCTTCCTGCTCAAGCAGGGTCAGCTAGAGCAGACTGCATGGTTCAGTCTCTAAATGCTTCTTAACCCAAACATCCTCCACAAAGGTTTATTTACTTTTTGAGATGAGTAGAAGGAAGAATGCTACCGATAATGGGAACTTAAATAGCAGAAGACCTACGTGCAGCTAATAGCAAAGAGTCTTCACGAAGGTACTTAACTAACCAGCTCTAATTCCATACAGGAATGTTGTTTTTAAAGCTAGCATTGGCTGCTAGATGCCCAGCTCCTGCAATCTTCCAGTAACAGTCAGGCACCTTGGTACACAAACTAATCTGTAGTGCCTTCCAGTATGTATCCAGACACTTTTCTAACACTGAAAACATTCCTAAGAGTCAGGGATTTATGATATGTAATTCAGTAAAGGAAAAGCAGGCCAGGCATTCAGATGCAAGGAAAACTTTTTTTTTTTTTTTTTTTAAATAAGCACAGGTAGGATTTAGGATCTAACAGATAAGCTCTGGGAAATTCTACAGAGCCACCTGAACACATCACTGCCTTCAGCTGCTCCTCTTACTGCTTGTGAAATAGAGCAGGGGGCCTGGACCTCTGTCATTTCAGTTCAGTCCCACAGAAAAATAAGTTGGTTTTACACTCAATGATAATACTGACCTTTAAACAGAAGCTCTAAGCTCCATTGCTCTCTGCAGGAAAACTGTTTTGAACAATAGGAGGGTGACTATCTATCATTCTGCCTGCCTCTCTTCTCCTTGTCTGCCTTTCAGCCAAAATTATCTGGATTACAAAGGCTGAGAAGGCAGAGCAAGGAAGATACACGTTCAAGCTGATTGATTTAATTTAGCGTGCAACTCCAGAAGGCACAAGAGGAGGGCGGCATTTCCCCAGGAACTGCTTGAATCGCTACTGCTTCAAAATGAAAGAGCTCTGGAGACACAGCCAGTGCAGGAAAATGTCCCCTTCAGCAGACTGCTGCAGACCAGCAGCCTCCTGGGGACTTTGGAAACAGACATGATGCTGGGAGGATGGCAAGCAGCAACTGTGGACAAGGTGGAGTCAATCGTGCCTGAGGAGACTGTCAGAGCTACAAATCATTTGGGTGAAATCTATATTGTCCCCTGAACTCCAGTTCCAACTCCACTATTGACTTGTCAGTCCATCCAGAAAAAAAAAATCACAACAGTTGTTCCCCAGTGGCAAGTACTTCTTTCTCAGTGCAAGAGCATGATGAAATAATGTCACTGAATGTTAAAATTTGCAAATCTGTAAATGATGGAGATTCACAAAGTTGCAAATAATTATTGTAACACTGTTTGAATTACAGTACATAGGAAAAACACAGAGATCATAGCGTATCACTGGGAAGTTTTTCACCCAGAGGGTGGTGATGCACTGGAACAGGTTGCCCAAGGAGGCTGTGGATGCCCCATCCCTGGAGGCATTCAAGGCCAGGCTGGATGTGGCTCTGGGCAGCCTGGTCTGGTGGTTGGCGACCCTGCACATAGCAGGGGATTGAAACTCGATGATCACCATGGTCCTTTTCAACCCAGGCCATTCTATTATTTTCTGATTCAGGGAAAAGTAAAAGGCAAAAGAAATGACAGGTTTTAGATCAACACAGAACATCAAAAGAAATGAATAGGACCTGAAATAGCTAACTTTTTGCAGAAGCCATGTTTTCTAACATCCTCGATCGAACTTCATCTAAAACGTCTTCCAGGAAAACAACTTCTCCTTTCCGAGTCTTCATCCCTTGGACTAGCCCAAAAGACACGTGCTGGCACCTGTGTTGAAAAGCACCAGGACCCACAATTACATTTTAGTCAACAGATATGTTTGTGGTATATGTTTAGAGCTAGATTCTGACTGGGAAGCAGCAGTAACAGCTGAATAAACAGTGCTCCAGTGTGGGAAGCTTGATGACATCATCAGTAACTCTCATTTTGGCAATCAAAACTCTGTATGCCTTATTTAAGGAGAAAACTATGAGGAGAACTGTGATAACCTGCTCATTTGTGTGCTCTGTGGGAACCTCTCTTGCTACTAGCTTTAGTACAGAGGGCTCAGTGCAATAAACTGGGGAGAGGCAGGATGCAGATAGATCACATTACTGTGGCAACACAAATCTGCTAATAAGATTAGAAAGGGAGTCATCATAATTCTGGTGTGGTCACGTTAAACTAAAAGCATAATTAATCATTGCTAATAATAAAACATTCACTGCTTCTGCTTAAAATAATCCCAAGCATTATTCTGGATCCATATCCTGAGGTAATTTTAGTACAACTCTAAGGACTGTGAGAGAAGGCAGACTAATATTTCTGAAAGCTGAAATCCTATATTTAACTACAAAAGACATGCAGCCTGTCAGAAAGGAATATGATTTAGTTTGCAGATCTGTTATTGACCTTTGCTCAGACTGCTAACAAGGCTGGTAATGAAAATGAATAATGGTGGGGATATATTTCCCTGCAACAGATATTGCAAGCCTGAAGCATGATTCAGACGCCTCCTAAAATATCACACTTCAAGAAATAATCATTTAATATGTGATCACACAACATCCCAGAGCTGTGCCATAACATCTCTGAATGACTGTTTCCCTTTCTCTCATTTTTATATCAAGAAAACCCACTCAGCAGCTGCCAAAGCTACTGGGTTTTGCATTCTAAATACCTGGTGATACATATACTCACTCTTCCACTTCCTCTCCCTTAAGAAAAAAACATAACTAAAATTCATGAATACATACCTTTCTACCCAGTCATAACCCATGAGCTTCAGTATTTGGAACAAGTGTTGAAAGTGACTACTTTGGTTTCTATCTGTCTAAGGAATAGAATTAGTGCACATTAGAAAACGCTTCAGGTGAGATAAGCTTTTAATGCAAACAAATACACCATAGATGCTAAGATGTAAGTCACTGCAAGCAGAATTAAGACCTGGGAAGACAGATTAGAACCTCAGTGTTCCTTAGTTTCATATTAGCTGCCCATCAGGCAAAATGTCTTCAGAATGCAGCTGAGAGCCTCACTGCTCTTGAGATGTTCTCATGCTTTACTTCACCAAACTTTGAGGCTCCTTTGGCTAAGAAAGAGAACACCTCTCTGAGTGTGTCAGTGGTATAACCAACAGAAAGGCATATATGTCAATGCTCCACCTACATAGACTAACATGGTTCCTTGTGAAAGCCAAAGGCAACCTTTTACTGCTTCCAGAGCAACTTGTAAGCTGGGTATATATTTAAGAAATAAATAAAAAGCATAAATAGTCCTACTTTTAGTATTAATGATGCATCTATGCTCTCTTCCAGTTTCTCTCTGCTATGACTCAAGGTTGTCTCTGCTGAAGTTTTTCTTCTATCTAACAATTATCTTCACAGGTACTTCAACCACAACTGTTGCTACAACATTCATTTTTCCCATCAGTTGATTTGATTATGTTGCTAGGAGTCTCTCACCCTAAAAAATAAGGCTGAATATACTGCTGTGTTAATCAAATAACAAGCAACAAATAACTTCTTTATTTGTCTGGTATTCCAAGACAGGGAGTGAGCAGCAAAGTGCTTACATGTGTTTTTTCTCAACTCTACCACTGTGTAAAACCTCCTCTTTCACAGTTCCTCATAACCTGCTGGACTCCTGTGCATCCCCTCTCCCCTCTGCAGATTCACAGGCAAGGCTAATGAATGGACAGCAGTGGTCAGTGTTTCACATACATCCTTTCAAGCTCTTCCACACACCTCACATTTGGAAAAGCTCTCTGTACCTCTAACAAAGCCTAAAGATCTACAAGATCTCACAACAAACTTCACAAAGTTTAGATTCAGGGCAGCTCATTGCACTGGTCAACTTTACCCTGCTGTTTCCTCTGCTCCAGCCTTGTCTGAAATTGATTATTCTCCTGTTTTATGAGAACCTTTACATTCTATGACAGAAAAAAGTTTTGTTTTCCATGTACAACAGTAAGTCCCTTACAACACGGGCAAAGTTTGCAGACAATGGGGATTATATTTAATTTTTCACATATAAAAGGGCTTTCATCTCCTGATCTGAGTGCAACATTCAGCTGAAATCATCACATCTTCTTAACAAGTGTCATGTTTTTTTAGAATGCTTTGGACAATATGCTCATATCACTGCATTTATATGAACTAAGTAGGCTTCTTTTAATATAAATCAGTGCATTTGCTCATGTACAGCATTAAAACTTAAAAACAAGCTGATTTTAAGGTAAATAAAAACTCAGTTATTAGGATTGAGCTATGAGGAACCAGGAAGTTTAAGACTGCTGTTTCCATACATGTTAATCTAATGGAGTGTGCACATTAGCTCACTCCATTAGCTTAACATTCAGCCCACATTCTGATTTGTGCAAAATACCCACTAATTTTCCTTCTCACAGTTCCTTCTCTCTTGGCACCTACGCTACCGAGTACATATAGAGATAATTACCTGCCAAATGAACTAGCTGGAAGCTTCCCTAACTCCTAATGCATTGCACTTTCATGGCCATGCTGATCTCTGATGTCAGTGATCTAGAATGTACCTGCCAGACAGAGGCAGTAAACCCACCACCACCTCCAACAAACCAACCAACATAAAATAGACAACTACGATCACATGCTCTGTGATCACACACTGGAATGTCAATTCAGTAGAAACTTCCTGAAGGCTGAAAATAAAAGGAGGAATGCGACTCAATGGAAAGTTGCACTACCTGGGTATTTAATGTTGTGCTTACTGATCTCTCCTTTGGATCCTGCTATTTGTGCTGGCCTGGCTTTTGAAGAAGCTGTGCCATAGAAGATACATGGGTACTACCACGTGCCAGAAGCCTGCAGATTCTTTCCATAGGTCATTAATTGACTTCAAATAACAGAACATATTTTCAGAAAAGCATCGTGTGCTACATCCTTGGTAGTTCTAAAGCAGAAAAAGCTTCACACGATCGTGAAGAAAATCCTGCTATTCATTACTGATACAGCTAGAATTGTTAAAAAAACAAAACAATCAAGTGCAGAAATATAAAACCAATCTCTATCCACAACTGCACGGTCCAGGCTGATTAAATAGTACTTAATGAGAAATTTCTAACACGAAAAAAATGAAGGAACTGTTCAAAGCTATAAAAATTTACATCACAGATAACATAATGAGGACTCAAGAGTAAATCTAGATTTCAGGACACTCATTTATAATATTATCACCCCTTATAACACTAACAGCTTTAGAAATATTAATTACAACATTTATATAGAAAATGCAATGTCAACTGAGGAAAGAGTTGCTTTAAAACAAACTGCAATTAATTTTTCAAACAGAGAACAGCCCCAGAACTGATTTTTCATTCAGCCATTCTGTGGGTCATGAACTGAAACAGAACCAAGAACTACTACCACACTGCAGCACAGACTCTGGGCAGTGAAGCCTGTTTCTGCCACTGCCAAAAACACTCAGTGCCAGTCAGATCTGGGAGCAAGAGGCCCCCAGATTGCTGGAGTCAGGCTCAAAGTATTCAGTGAATCTAGAATTACTTACCACATAAATCATAGTATCCCAGTTATACTTATTCATTCGGTCTATGGCAGCAGCGAGGTCTCTGAAAGAGATAGTGAGAAACTACTGAGAATTTCACTAAAAATAAACGCATCTCATTTTTTGGCACTTAGGAAAATTATCTACTCTTGTCCAGGGGAGGAGGAATGCCATATTAGAGTGTGTGCATACCTTACATGAAATAGAGGTGCTTCAAATTATCTTTTAAACCACTAGCTAAGAAAATCACAGAGAAGACAGTTTTATAGGCAGAAACCAGTTTTATCCTGCCCACAGGAAAACCAGTCCACTGGGGGACACAACTGAACAACCCTATTCTGGAAAACTAAGCCAGTGCTCAGTATTAGGTTCCAGGTTCTAATGCTGAGGGGACATGAGACACATGAGACAGAAAGAACAGCATTTTGCACTTACACAAGATTTATGAGATGTTCAGGGGAGGAATCAAAGGCAGAAAAAGAAGGAAAAAGAAGACAGAAAAGGCAGGTTGCTTATAAACACTGCTGGCCAGTAGATCACACCCTGTACCTAGTTGGTACTGTCTGTCCCCTTCTCATTAAACTCAATTTCTAACTTCTCAGGGAGAGGGGGCTCTCTCCTGGGTGTATGTACATGTTTAGAAACCTAAGTGTCAGTCACTGAAATTGAGGACTTCAAGTCATTCTGGTCACTAAGATGCCAGCAACTGAAGAGACTGAAGTAAATGCCTGTATGTCCACATGTGATTGATAATGAATATCAAGTTGAACTACTCATCATAGGTGAAGTGCTCTTGGAATCAGGTATGTGCATGTCTCCAAGGGTGAGGCACCCAAAGGAGTTAGCTTCCTATAGGTAATAGGAGTTATTAAGTCTTGCACATCAAAATTCCCACCAGGAATTTGGAGAAAAAAGGGAGAAAAACAGTGATGAAACTGATGGTACAGTGCTGGTGGCTCACTGAGTAAATGGACCACCATCAAACTATATTCTTCTGCATCACACTGTAAGTAAACAGAAAAGGTTTTTCTAAAACCTTCATTATTTGCCAACTGTTTTTTTAGATGAAGAGTTCTCAGCTTTGTTTTTGAAGTTAGCAGCTGGAAAAAGTGTTACTACTTAGGGAAGGAGGAGATTTATTAACAGACTGTTAAAGCAAGGAAAAGTATTTAAAACCAGTTGTTTTTCACAAGCCATTTTCATCCCATCATAGTTATATTGCTAATTCCAGTTACAATTACCCATTAGTCAAAGTGTTCCACCCCAGAAATAAAGCTGCAAAATCTGCACCATCAGTTACATATATATTTGTATATATACAAAGTCTTGCTGGCCAAACCAATCCTTATAAACACAAACAGATTACTTGCCTTGTTATATAAAGAGATGTCCCATCACTACGAATGACCGTGGAAAGTGATGAGAGGTCTTTCTTTTCTGAAAGGTCCACAACTCCGGTCCCTTTTCTGCAATTTGAGAGAGAAGGCTGAAGAACTGCAATCCCAGTCCAAAATACAAGTAGCCTCAGGTAAGACAGAGAGAGGCCTCTTGTCACAGGACCCCATTACTTGAATGATTGCTTCCCTGAAGTCTCATCAATGACCATTCCTCTATGTTCATTGTTACTACTGCTGAAGTCAAAAAAACAAAACACCTAGCCATGTCTGGTGCATTCTGTGAATATAATTTCCCTCCCATTTCAGCCAGGCAGTGCATTAAGGCAAGGATCTTACCTAACTCTGCAAATTAATTAGCACACGTGGTTACCAAATTAATCAACAGCCTAAAAAGCCCATTAAGAGTTGACCACTGTTGTTGTACCTAATTTGTTATGACCAGCCTTCTGTGTCACGAGAAAAGGCAAACAATTTTTGCTATGATTGCACAATTTCTGTTGTTTTCTACTAGAATAGCTAATGGAAACACATAAGGGAACAATTTTCTTTAGACTATATACACACGTCAGTCATGTTACATGAAATATAACTGAAATGTTAAAAAATAAAAAGCACATCAATAGGCTGAATAACCAGGTCATACGTTGTTTTCTGAAGGAGCCCTTTATCCTCCAACATCTTTAGTACTTCCCGGGATTTCTCTTGATAAAATGATTCTCCAGAATACTCATCAAAGTGCACTCCTAGACGCTGAAGGGTTCCAAGAATATGAAAGAAGAGAAACACAGTTAGACTGAGATAATTTCTTCCAATTAAGACCAATGATAGGTCTGTGCCACAGGTCAGATACAGAACTAAGATGGATTTTATTCAAAAAAAAAATGTCACTTCAGTGTTAAAAGATGCTCAGATTTTGATTTGATTTCTTCATTATAATTAATCTCCTGGAGCCCAATACAAATCTGGATATTATGTTCACAAGATGTTAGGAGTAAACTGGAAAGAGTGATGGGTATGGAAATTCTGAGGCATGCCATTATTTACTATGCTAGAGGTGAAACCAGTGGACTGAAAAGAAGTTACCTGGCCTTGACACCAACCCTGTTTTAGAAGGACACTAAAAGAAGGAAAAGAAAGCAGAAGCTGCTCATAGACTTCGCTACACACACAGAAATCATGTTTACCAGAAAGGCTCAAAGTACACCTGGTAAAGATTAGCTGACTAACTGTCAAAACGGAGCATAAAGTATTAGTACAAGAGAAAAGGTTTGGGGACAACAAAAGCTGACAGTTCATCTTCTAGGTACTTAATTGAAGTATTGTTTAAAAAGGGATGGTGAGTGTGAGACCTGGCTGTAACATCATCAGCAATGCCTAACCATACCACCACAATGAAGTGGCACACACAGCTCAATACTGCACCTAACCTAACACGTCAGGTTTCCACTAGAATTATCAACACTGTGCCTTACTTAGGACATGTTAATTTAAAATACTTGACATGAATCTAGTAGCTAATTTTCAGAGGGATTCAGTTGGTTCTGGGCCAAGATTATACACCATTAATACCAAAAGATTGGGTTCAGTGACACTTGTTTCACAAATTCATAGCTGTGATTTTGTGGTCAATAGCACAAACTTCTCCCATCATGGGTAACTGGTTCCATTCTTGAGGTTACAGTATACAACAGATGGCTGTATGCTAGTTGAGCTCTATGTGCTGATTACTACTGTAATCTCTGCTGCTTTCATTTATCTCAGTCAATTGAACCTGTGACATACACAACTCTGCATGCATAACAATACCAGATCAGAAAAGTGAGAACAGTATTGTCACCCAGTAAATTTATAACAAGGAAGCTTAAATTGAGTAGGTTGTTGCTGACAACAAACAAAACAGAACTGAGCAGCATTTAGCTAACACTGATTTGCATTGTTGCTCAGCACCATAATCTCTAATTTAGGGCTTCTAAAAAGGGAGAATTGGTCAAAAGGCCAATTACATGGACTCCATTAAACAAAGCCTGTATCAGCTGCCAGCAACGTCTACATGGACGTTAAATCAACTACCATGCTTTTTTCAAACAGAAGGGAGCATAACCTGGCATATTTAGAAACAGCTTCCTCACAACACTAAAGTTTACCAGAAAGGCAATGAATTCACAACATTATAGCAGCCTCCCTTCTTAAGTCACAATCGCTTGGATGAAAAGGTGCTGTGTACACTGACAATTAGATAGATGAATCAACAGATGGAAGGAGACTATTTTACCAACAACACAAAAAAACATGGATTGTTCGCACCTTATAAATTCGGGTGTATTCTTTAATACTGAAGTCTCTAAACTCTTTCCAAAGTGACAACGCCTGCTCATCATGTTCCTCCAGCTTTCTAAAGAAATCCTTGGCCAGCTTTTTTGTGTTTTCATCTGCTGCTGCTTTGTTAATCTGCACATACACCTAAAATAAAATGGCACAAAAACATTGAAGTATAATCCTCTCCTCAAATAAAAATAATCAAAGTTCTACAAGAATAATACAGAAGAGATTTAAAGGTGACATTTTTAATCTTAAAAATTTTAAAGCTGCGTTAAAGAAACAGATTTCCTATTTAAAGCATGAGTGAGTAGTCTAAACTTCAGCAGGAAAGCGTGCAACTTATCTTGAAATAAGACTAATCTCATAATTCTCTACTGTTGTTGCTACCATCGTCTTCCTAATCTTGAAAGAAGTGCAATGGTGGAATACAGAAGAAATCATTTGCATGAAAGGGGAACCATCACAGACTTTTAAATCAGAGACTCTTGTTCAGAGAAGCACAAAGTTGATACTTCGAACAATTGCACTGCCTAAAAATGAGATAGCAGTCAAAGCAGTCAAAGCAGCCCCCTAGATGGATTTGGTATACCCAATGTTGTACAAAAGCAAAGCAAAAAAAACCCCAAACCACACAACAAAAACAAACCAACCAAACAAAAAACCACAAAAACTAAAACCAAAGATCTCCCAAAACAAATAAAACCCAGTTGTGATCCAAACCTCACATACTTAGAATACATAGAATGGCCTGAGGTTGGAGGGGACCTTAGAGATCATCTAGTTCCAATCCCCCCGCCGTGGGCAGGGCCACCAACCACTAAATTAGGTCACGCAGGGCCTCATCCAACCATTCCTCCAAGGACAGGGCATCCACAACCTCTTTGGGCAGCCTGCGCCAGTGCTTCACTACATTCAGATTACTTGCAGTACTCTGTATCCATACTAACATGTTTTATCTGTGGCTGAAATCAAGCATATGAGTGTCTACACCTGACTGGGCACACATACACAGCCAATCTGCCACAACTATTGCTAACTGCACTATTAGCTGATCTTACCTAGGTACACCAAAACTGGCTCCTTGTTCATAAGCAAATTCCTTTATATCTAAAGGCCAAATGGTTGACCAGTGATTCTTTCTGCACGTAACATTCTGAAAGACCACATAAAAGATTTTTAAAAGTTAAAGCATTATGTGAAAATAATTAAAGTAATCAGTGGCTACATTGTTTATTTAGATCCAAATAGTTCAACGCTGATTAACTTGTAAGCATTTGTAAGAGAGCTTACATCCCCAAATCATCGCAATCCTGATAATACAAACTTCACTCCTGCAAGAATATCTTGCTTGAATGGCTTCAGCACATAAAAACAAGCTTCTGCAGCAAAACCCTTGAACTTTTCCCCTTCCTTTTATGTCTCAAGATTTTTTAAAGTACTGCTGACAAGCCTCAAAGATTAATGTTTGCTTAGTTCTGGCACAAAAAAGGGAACAAAGTAGAAGGAAAATTCAGCCCTTTCCATGAACAATGCTCCTTCTGCCCCAAACAGTAGCTGTGCATACTCTAACCCCTTCCCCATCTGTGATGCTATAAAAACAAAAATAATGTTAAAGGCCTATTTGCACCTCACTTAGCCAAAATGGAAGGTATGCTATTTAGAAATACACATTTATCCACACATTCATTCATGCAGAAACTGTCATGGATTTTTCCTTTTAAATAACTAGGAGAGGTTAGTTTTGCACAACAGCAGAACATTACCACTTTGAAACATATCTCTGAATCTAACGTAAATTGGAAACCCAGCTAAGGAAGTTAAAAGTAGGGAATATTTGAGAAACTGCAACTTAGACGAACAACTACTGCTTCAGACTCTTTTATAGCTCAACTGAATACTGTTCACTAAATTTAAAAGTAACTTTAAGACCAAAAGCCTACATGCTGCTGCAATATATTATATTTTAAAGCTTTACTATAAAACTCAAGTAGGTACATTTTAAACCCTAAGAACGGACTGGAATTATAAATGAAAATTAAGTAATATACAGCAATGCATAATCAAAAGACTACACCTACTTCTGTCTTGAAATCAGTCCTACAGCTCTAAAGCACACTCATGCTAAGAACTCATTAATCTCAGAAGCACCCAGGTTAAACTGACACTTCAAGGTTCCCTAGGTTTCCAAATTTAAGTTTTTCTGCATTTCTGAAGTTGTCCTACTTCACAAGTAGGAATTCTGGACAGTCCTGAATGGATCCAGGCACTGGACTCAATGATCCCTGTGGATCTCTTCCAACTTGGGATATTCTACAGCTCTATGAGGAAACAGGTGAACAGCATGTATATCAAAAAAGCCAGTAACCTCAGAAGCACCTATTCAACTGTATAAACAATCTGCCTAATGTGTATTCCATGGTACTGTATCCAGGCATTCAACCATGTTTTGTTTCTTTGCCAGTAAAAGTAAGTGTAAGCATTATCTTGTGACACATTGTCCAAACACCAGCGTTGGCAACAGTTTCCACATCCAGCTCAGACAGTAAAGCAACAAAAAGATTTTCACAGCATATTTGCCACTTTCCAGTGTAACTGAGTGCAGCTTTAGTGAACAGTACACTACAGCATCAGAGGTAAGACTTCCATTTCCAAAGCACTGCCAAAGCCAAGCTCAGTGGTCATCTGTGCCAGTTCGGTAGGTGGACAATGACAGCAGTCAAGCTGTCTATGGCAGCAGCAGCCAACGCAAGCTAACCATCCATTCAATTATTCCCCCTTAGGTGGCCTGCTTTTCCAGCTGATGAAGAATGTCTCTGCTGACATGGCCACTCATCTCTCAACAAAGTACTTAAAACCAACGTGAGTTACGTGAATCCACGATGACGTGAGTTACGTGAATCCACGATGACGTGAGTTACGTGAATCCACGATGACCCACAGACACACCACTGTGCAAAATTGATAGCGAAGTTAAATGGATCAATCTCTGAAGTCCCTAGATGGTCTTCTCTGAACTTACCTCAAAAAGGTGCTGTAAAGGACTGGATTTCAGCTTTTCTTTGTCGCCAAACTGTTGGAAACCCACACCTAGTAAGCCTTGAACAACAATTAGATGTAGAGTTAGACAAGAGCTCAGAGTGTACTGTTTTGTTGTTTTCACAAGCAAGTCTTAACACTGTATGTAATAAAACAAATTCCTTACTATTTTAGCAATGTAACAGAGTATGCTCTAAAAGCAAAATGAAAGCATAGCTCATTATGTCACTGAAAAAAAAAGTGAAATGAAAAAAAACTGTATGAAAAAAAGTGCATAAAAAACTGTAACAGCTAGAAACTAGTATGAAATACTATGTTGATTTCTTCAATTCCTCAAAAATAGAATTTGTTTCTAGATCTGTAGACAAAATTAGATGCTGCGCAGCAACAAGCTGAAAATTAGAAGCCACATACAGGAAACTGTCCAGGGACAGAACATGCTCGGAACTCCTTGTCTGGCTTCCTCCCTTAGCAGTATTATCACTTCAAGGACAATAGAAACTGGGACACAACACGGTATTTCGCATACCACTCATGCAATACTTTCAAGGGAACTTTTTTTCTGAATGCTGAGAATGTGCAACTTGCGTTCACATATCTGATTTGGCTTCAGCACTTTCCGAAAGTCGTCTGAAAGGGCAAGAAATTCAAATCCCAATCTTATTGTCTAAGTCAAAAGGGCTCATTAACTCATTCAGTAATCCAGAAACACGAACTCTGTTGCCTCTTAGATTATCTGAGGGTACTTTCCAAGTTGTCTCTCCCCCCTGAAATAACAAGGTCCTGGACTGATGTAAAGCCAGCAGCTGAGGAATGGGCACGCAGGTGCCCCTTTGAAAAACTCTCTGAAGCTAAACAAACAGCACTATCTCAAAAACTTCCCTCTTGGAAACAACGAGCTGTGGCAGATTTAGATAAGAAAAACAAGCTAGAGTCTAGGAAACAAAATGAGTCAGATCCTACTGAAAGGGAGTTTCTTTAAGGACAGCTTGTTTTATGAGCAACTACAAGTTGGTTTCCTATGGACATTAGAGTACCTACACACTCCACTCTTGGACGCTGAATTCATACTCCAATCCCCTAGCAAGACTTCCAGTTTCTGTTCAGCTCAAATACCTTCCATAGGTTTCTGTCATCCAGCCCTTGTTACATGCGCCAATTACTGGTAAAATGCAGCACGTGCTGGGTCTGATTTTGATTTTGATGAGCTGACTGGTTAGCTGACAGGCTAAGCACAGAAGTTAACTGTCTCTCCCTGAGGGCACTACATCGTATTCTACACTTACTTGGCTGTCAACTGTCACAAAACTGAAAAAATTTTGTTCTCTGAGACATTTTCTTCAGATCTGGTTCAGGTTGACCAATGTGCTTGGAATTTGTTAGCAGCAGGCCAACAAGAAGATGGATAGACAGATTGCCTAAGATTGGTTACCTTAAGAAACCTGCCCCAAAACTGCCCGAAGGTTGAGGGCTGCTTTGCCATGTTTGCCATGTTTCAGCAAAATTCATTTTCAATTATTTTTTAAAGCCTTTGATGATAGAAGTTGTAATAGAAACGCTGACAGATTGTTAATTATAGAACTGCTTCTGGGGAAGGACCATTATACTAATATTCCTATGCTATAATTTTGTGAAGCATGACTACACTGTTTGATATAAAACCTGTCATGTATTTGAGCTGAGCCAGCCCAAATAAAGAAGGGAGCAGCCCTTTGGAAAGCTACAGCTGAAATCGCTTTGACAAAGTATGATTTTCACAGCTGTGGTCTGGGCAACAGGTATGTATGTAAGTAACACACATTATCAACTTGATACTTTCTAGAAAGTTTGCACTAAAATACATAACATTACTGACATTTAGACATGTGAGTAGAATTTAGTATCTTCAAAGACAGAATGAATGAGGTCAGTTGAGAAGCCCTTTACCTACATTGCACTTTATTGCATAATTGCCATTGCCACATTCCTTATACAAGAGCTGGTGATAAAAAAATATGTCTAAGGGGCAAAAGTGGAAGAAATATGCAGTGATGAAATTTCTTTAATTTTAGGTTAACTCCTACTGCATTCAATTTCTATGAAATACATCCTGAGTGAGGTGAAACTCTACTATAAAACAGTGTTTGAGCAGAAGTAGGATCACGGCAGAAAAGCTGTGGAGAAAATAATTTTACAAAGGAAAAAAATGTTCTATTACTGCTCTCACAGCCATAAGAACATTCTAGCTGTCTCAATCTTAGGAATTTACTCTAGAGGTAGAATGGGTACTGAATACCTTCTAGGAGTACAAGTGGGGTATTTCCACTAGATTTTTAACCCAGTTTTATTCACAAAGTTGATTCACTGAAATGCCCACAAGCAATTACATCAGCTCAACCAGAGGGGCAGCAGAAGGGCTGGATGAGCTTCACTTTTTGTTTGCCATTCAAAGAAAAACCTGTACATATTGACACTGTTCTCAGACCCCACTGCAAAAAAGCTGTGTGACAGCTCTATGGTTTCCTTGGCCAACCCAGTTTTCAAGAACAAGGAAGTGAGCGTGGCTGCCTTTGTTTAAATGCCTAAAAATCTGACAAAATCAGCTCTGAAGTGCATGTGTGCCTCCTTAGAAAAGGAGAGAATGCCGATAAATTTAACAGAAACCAACAGCACTGTGATCCCCACAGATCAACTGCCGTATGACAGCAATACTAACAGCTCTAGTATTCAGACAGAAATGAACTCCAGTCAGAGAATAGCTATCGATGCATGTAGGGCTGCACATGAGAGGATTTCTCAGTGTTCATATCTGATGGACATTTCAGAGGATGCAGGAGCATGTCTGTGTGTGCATGCAAATGCACGCACTTGCAAGATTGATGGCTCTCAAGGGCCTATTGACTTCCATATTCTCCACCCACACGCTTCTCTTTCACTACATTTTTAAAGAAAACTGAGTATTTTGGGGGAAGTACTGGGATATCTTTGCTAATAAAAACACTTCAGGTCTCAGCCTATCAAAATGCTGCTACTGTGCAAGCCAGTTATTCTCTAGGAATAACAAGCTTGTTTCCAGAGGGAGCAACAACAAAAGATAAAGACAGTGCTACCACACACACAAAGACAACTAAATACAAGAATACTTTAAAAAAAAAAACAACAAAAACCCAACTACTGTTATTTACACAGGAATGGCATAAGAACATAGGCAAGTTAACAAGTTTACTCTTCTACATGCAAAATATGAGTAAGGAAGGCAGTATCACAGACATGTAACAAACATGTCAATGCACATGCATTTTGTCTGCAGGCAGCAACAGCAGCCCATTCAGCTGCTGAGGCTCCAGGAGTATGATCAGCACATGCAAAATATTTTCTCTGTGTTTTAAAAACAAACCCCAAATAACACAAGTAGTGTGAGAGGAACTACTGAGGTAAGGACAAACTGTAGGGTGAATATCCTCCCCTATTTCTTGAGCAGTGGAATAGGTCACACTGACAATGAATCAGACTAGGTTCTGTTAATATTTTAAGGAGACATTATATGCACATGAACACAATAATGCTTTTTATGAGCCTTTATGAGCCCAGGATGAATCCAGTGTGCTTGCAAAAACTGGAGTCAAAAACCTTGATCGTGTTATACAAGGGAATAAGAGAAACAAATGTGAGAACATACCAAACTGCATGCCCCAGTCACCAAGGTAATTTATTCTTGTTACTTCATGTCCCAGTGCAACTTTGAGATTTGCTATAAAATTTCCTGGTAAGGAATCAAAATTGGTGTTATTCAGAACTGTACATACTCTATGATTTTCTAGATCAATTTTCTGGTTTTGTATGACTTGCTTTCCCTTTCCAATACAATCAGACGCACTGCTCCACAGACATGACTAAAATCTTCAAAACTTCAAGCAATAATCCTTTAAGCAAGAAAAAAATAATTAAAAAAAGACTTCACATTTGAAAGATGCTATGAAATGTCTCATACAGATGTTTGTACCACTGTTGTTTGCACATATTATAAAGTGCATGGACATGAAAAACACTTTTTAAGGGCTTCTTGCATATTCACAAATACATGGCAGCATGCTTAACTCCACTTTCACAGCCAGGTAACCTCATAGTAGGAGATTAAGCAAGTACTGAAATTCACAAGCTGCTGTTTATTGTGAAGTTACACGGAGAACACTAGGTTGTCGAGCAGTACTGAGCTCTACACCTAACACACTATGAATCCAATATGGTCCAAACTCGATATCACATAAGCATACCTTTGTTCTAATTGCTACTGCAACAAAAATGCTTCATCTTTCTCCTGAGCTTTGTTATATTACCAAATTACAAAGAAATGTGTATTCCTTTATTTATTCCTCTGTGCTTCAAGGGTACCTTTTAATCACTACACTGATATAAAAAGGATGCAAAGTTTTGTTGTCTTCTGTTACAGGAGCACCATGCTGTACTGCACAATCTCTTGCCATTCCATTCCCTGTAGGCACCTCATTCTCTTTCTCGGACAAACATCAATCTACAGAACTTCTTTTAATTTTTTAATACTTTTTTCCTATATGGAAGGGTCCAGAAGTGAAACAAAGAGCCCAAAATACAACACTTAACCACCAGCCAATAGAGAGGCAGAATTGTTAATTTTACATAGCTAATTATTATACATGCTGCATTATTAAAAATAATAGTTATTAGCTCTACAGATGCTGTAGGGTCTACTGCTAATCTAGAGATTTCATTGAGAGGAAAAAATAAAAAGAGAAAAGTAATGTTTTCAATATGCCGTTAGAACGCTACACAGTAAACAAATTAATTGTTCCATTACAAATGGCAGCAATTGTGTTAGCAATACTGGCATCAAGTAATTAACATATAAAAGCAAATATTTTCCAAGACAGCCACTGAGCCATAACTATGTGACTGCTCTGCAGTCCAGTGCAAATCAGACATTTAAAATTCAAATGACATTCATAACACCTCAGTGGAAACTGCACTGGGTGTCTTTGTGGAATGATTTTGAACTACTTCGTTTAATGTTTGAAGGCATAAAACTATATTATGTGTGACTTAATAAATCTGCCAGCAACATACCACGCTTCTTCCTCACTGCATAATGAGTAAAAGGCTTTTAATTAGCAAGCGGAGCCTGACACAGCCAGTCCACGAGAGGAGTGAAAGGTTAGCAGCAATCCCCTATCAAGTGAATCACAAAGACAAAAGCAGCCCTTTTTGGACACACAGAGATGCATACTCACCTACGATTGTTGAACGCAAGTGTCCTATGTGAAACTTTTTGGCAATATTAGGGGAGCTGTAACAAATTTTCACAAATAACGTTTGTTCAGTGTACAAGACTGACACACTGCCAAAAGAACTCAATTCATTCGTACAGCCAAACTGTAACAAACCCACAATCTTCCCTTATAATTCTCTGATTAGTTTCCATTCCAGACAGTACATCTCTCTATCAAATGTTAGCAACCAGTGTTACAGTAAAAAACCAACACAGCAAAGCCCCCTACATTCCAACTGTGCAAGTGACAAAGGTCTTACCCTATCTCCCCACATTTTACATGTTTTGGGCATATGAGCATTCTCTTCACACTATTATTAGAGACAAAACTGATACTGGAACAGGTGAATTTGTATACAAGAATCAGTATCTTAAGCCACAACTTCTTCTACCAAGTGTCTTCTTCAACACCAGGAAACAGCATATCTTTATGCTGAAAAAACTTCCAACACCGCTTTACAATGTGAACAAATGTTTTGTTCAGCTTCTCTTTTGTATTTCAGTTCAATTTAAGCTTCCAATAGTGGCATATTGTTAGTTTGTCTTAAGCACTTACATGGCAAATACTACAAAACAGTTAAGCTAGCCCTTTATAGGTTGTAGTTTCTTATCAACAAAAAGAAATAGCGTGCCGACAACTGTTTGTCCTCTAAAACAAGATAGAAGCTCAGCTCTAACATTCACGTTCCAAATTCAAGGTAAGTGCTGACTTTCTGACTAAGGAAGCCTATAAAATGAGTCTAAGTGAACACAATTTGTTTTACACATAAGGATATCCGAGTCAGACACATCTACTTCCTTGAGCAGATGGCCACAAACAAAATTTCACCGGCCAGAAATCTGGAAGATTTATCAAGACAGATGCCTTGCTACTCTGGTGAGTCAGGGATTAAGGAAAGCTCAGTAACAGGTTAGGAAACTGAAGTCCAAGGGTGGGTGTTGCTGGCTGAAAATTCAGATGATGTTTCCTGATGACAAGATAGAAGAAACCTACATAAAAACTGAATGCTGCCATACACTACATGAGAAAGAAGAATGACCTTTTCAAGCACCAAAATATATTCTAGGTAAAAAAACCCTCAATTCCCTAGATAAAACATATTCTACTTGGCAAATGTGTCAGAGAACTAAACACAGCTGAATGCAATACGATAAACATGGTCTAATTTCACAGGCATCATACATTATGGCAATGAATAGCAATTGTCAGACAAGGCAGTTATTTCCTAAAGGGCTCATCACATGTGCTTACCTGAACTCAACCACTGCCTTTTGTTTAGACATGGTAGAGAAAAGTTCACTTTTGGTTCCATATTGTGTGCCATCTTTCAGCACCTGCTGCAGAACAGTCTAAAGCAGAGGGAAAACAAAAAGAAAGAAAATAAGTTTCAACAACAGAAAACGCAACCAGGAAAACTCTATCAACCACACAGAAGTCTGATCCCACAGCCTTTTTTTCACATTAGCAATTAGATGGCTGATCTGCCACGCAAACAAGATATTGTAGCAGATGAAAATACCACTAAATTTGTAAAGCTGAATCTGATCGGTTAAGAACATCAGAGAAATTGTAAGCAGAGATTTTGGTTTAAATCTGCATTGATTTTGGTAAACAAAAAAAAAACATAAAAAGCAGAAAGTGTAGGTCTTACTAAAGTTACTTACTTACTTTAGTTAGACAACATGAAAGGGCAAGAGAATCACCCAGAAGTAATTGGTAGGCAGAAAAGTCAAGTCAGTTAAAGACCGTGGGTAGGACAGGGGGCTCATATAAACAAAGGAGTTCTCACATAAATAGGAGTCTGGATTTACCCTGACCAGGATCCCTGCCATGCCTAATTCACATAACACATTTTAAATAAAAGGTACTGTGTAAAACTTGGGAGCAGTAGACTTAACAAAAGAATGTATATCTTTATGTACTCAAACGTTCTCAGAAGGGCTGGGTTTTTGTTTTGTTTGTTTGTTTTTTCCTTCCTGAATTAATAACAGAAGCTACATAGCAAATCTTTGAGATCCCTCAAAGTACCCTCCTCCCATGAATAAATCTTACCAAGGCACACTTCAAGGAATTTGGCCATTTGTGTGAATTTTCTACAAGCCCTGTCCTAAAGTTTTTGCCAACATGTGAATGCAGAGAACACCCACCGAGCACAGCATGGCCTGATCACGTAGACCCAACCAACCCACTGGGACACATCAGATCTCTCACAGACTACTTGTGACTGAAGGCCTGCAAAAAAATCTAGTGTGCTGTAACTGCATGAACATCTGCTTATGCAGGTTACCTGAACAGCACATACCTATTACTCTCTAGGAAATCTGAGACAGAAGTCCAAGAGTCCCTGCCTTCATGATTTCCACTAAAGCCCATCTAAGAGACAAGACAGTTACTGCAAAACCCTCGTCAGCTCACTGCTGGTAGACTGAAACAACAGCCTGAGTGGGTACCTAGTTGTCTGATCATTCTTAATAACAATAGGATACAAAAACATCAGCCAGGAGTTTATGAGACAAAAGAGACATAGCTACTTCTAAATTCACTAATGTAAATTTAAGCTGCTTCCATTTTTCGTTCTAGTACATAAAGCAGATTAATACACCCACCTATTCTTTTTCTAGTTGCTTTACCATCAATGCTCACTGTATTTCTTTATTATTTTTTAGAAATAACATCTGCCTAATATTTTTCTCTTTTTGTGTTGGAGGAGAATATGCACACAGAACAGGGAAAGAGAAAAAACAGGAGACCTGCAGGAATTCAAACCTCCTCAGAACTACAAATCACTTAAGTCCACAAAGGTTAAATAATAAAAAATTAATACAATCACATTCTACTAAAACTGCTAGATTTTTCTAGGCACCAAAAGCCATCCTGCTTTCTATTCCTCAAGTGCCAAAACAAGCCACCTATTTAGTCCTCCTGCGTCAAAACAGCCCTTCACCCCTTTCTCTACTTGCAAGCCTGTAAATACACTAGAAAGCATCTGTACAAAAGCACGCCTACTTTGAAAGTATGGAAACTGCCTAAAATTCCTTAAAATAGTTCTTCAACAGCTTGAAAGCAGTTTATGGAAGGACGAATCATATACTATCAGCAATTCATGCAGCCAGTTAAGCATGTGCATGCACCCTATATACTTAAGTTTGTCACAGAGAAGCCAGTACACTCCAAAACCTAATATATGAAGCCCTAAGTATCGTACAAACTTCCTGGAGATAATGCAGACCTCTAACAATCTGAACTCAAGTTTTCTACTCATTCCATTTAGTGGAAAGTTGTGGGGTTTTTTGTGTTTTTTTTTTTTTTACCCACCCCTGAGGTCATCTTAAAATTGTTCGGCAATAGAAATCAAAGTAGAATAAGTGAGCTGTGCTTGTAGAGAAACCTTTAATGCAGTGGTCATTATGATACATAAGGTAAGCTAGACACACACACAAATCATCAAATTTACAGTATATATGTTTTCCTTACTAGTGAAAGCCACAGCTTAGTCACATCTCCTTATGTAAAATTTTGTGTTCTATTTCTACATTTTTTCCAACAAAACTCAACTGTGCCAGACATGTAGTTTTGCTTGAGCCATTATACTGACAAGAATCCACCTACAGACACAGCATCTTGTCAAACCCTGCCCAGGAATAAAACTCAACACCAACACCGTTCTTTCAGCAAATAGTCAGCTGTTATGTTCTGATCATGATGGATTACAGACAGCTGATGAAAATCTCAAGAGATGTCTTTGGTAACAAATAAAGCAACTGATTAATAGGAATGCCTAAGCATTAGCAATTCACAAGAACAGACTTATCACTCAGTAAAAGACGGCTACAAACTCAAGTGATTCAGTGGAAGTCCTGATAGGAAGGAAGCTTCATGAGTATTAGGTAAGATCTGATTTCCTACTCAGAAAGCTTATTTTCTAAGACCACAGTGTTGTTTCCACAAGAACTGCTTAGATTAAGACCCTGAAGAACAACAATGGAGCTTGCTTCCCAAGTTAGTTCAACTGGCTTAGCAACGCTTTCATTCACTTCCCAGTCTAACAGTGCCAGTCAGACACCTGTCCTTATGAAGCTCTTGCAAATAATCCAGACTGAGTGCAATTGAAACACTGCTCTTATAGATTGAGCATGCTAGATTACTGGTTTAACAAATTAAGCTTTCAGTTTCAGTCAGACATCGGCCTTTGAAAAACATATCTCCCTTTTTATTGTTGTTCTAATAGTAGATCTGTGGTCAAATATTGTTATTTCAGATATCTTCTTCATCATCCTTCCTATCTTAAGCAAGACTCTTTATATGCAAGATCAAAATCTTGAACTCAAACTCAAAGCATGTGGCAGGAACAGGGAAGAAAGAAAAGAATATGGTTATCACAAAGGGTAGATACACTGTTTCCTCAAAAAGATACACCTCTGTAACCCTCTTTCTAAATTCTAGATCTACATAATGGAACAGCAACAGGGATCCCTGGAGAAAATCTATGAAAAACAAGCAGTTCTACATAGAAAATATCTAAGACTAAGTATTTTATATTCAGGAATGTATTTTTACCTTAACATGCCTGAAATATTGTACTCACCTTAGCTAGCAATTCCCTGTTTATTGTGAAGTTCACTGTTCCTGGACCAGTGCTGATTTCACTCACTACAGCATCACATTTTAGCTGTAAGAACAAGATAAAAGTCACTCCCCATGAAAACAGGTAAACAGGGAAATTTTAATTCAATCCATTCAAAATTTAATATCCACATTGGATTAAATTAACATGCTATTAACCTGATTGAAAACAACCATAAATGGTTCATTGAATCAATCCCACTGATAAAGAATGATTCGATTATTTCTAACCCATGCTTACTTACTAGCTCTGAGTACTCAAGGCGAAACTCAGTGTAAAACTTCACACATTTATTTTCAGTCCTTGCATGTGCCCAGTTTGTGCTTTATTTTGACTGTGAGCAACCTCCTCTTTAAACAAATTTCGCTTCTTTACAGGTTGAGATTCTGGACCTCTTCCTTACTGAACTAGCTATGTTTGGGATCCAAGAAATTTCCTACAAAAACTAACAATAAAATAACCAACCACACCACAACTTGGTTAATGCCTATGAGAAAGACAGGCAAGCTACTAATTCTGACTGAAGCACGTCAGCACAAGGAAGAAATTATACCCCTTTTATAGCTTTTGTGTTTCGAACATGACTTAAACAGGAGATGCAATCACAGTTAGGCTCTAAGTTCTTGAACCTTTACAAGCTCCAACAATAACAAATTCTACTCTTTATTTATGAGCTACATGAATAAATATTTCTTGTATTGACTCAGAATTTCCCACCTTTACATTTTACTGAAGGTCCTTTTTACCAACATTAAGAGGCAGACAAAAATTCCCACTGCACTTGCTCTATACTGTTTGCTCTGCTAAACATTTTCTATACAAGCTGTCATTTAGTACTCCAGTGTTTTTAATTTCTCTTCAGTACGAGTGCTCACTTGCCTCTCCACAGCCTTAAGAACCTTTCCTCCAAGTATGATATAGTTCTACAGTAATCAGACCTCCTCGTGCCTGAGACTTGGGTTAGAGTGCCTTTATGCTACGTAGAGGCACACAAATAATAATAATGATAACGAAAACAATTTCCCCTTAGCAAAGAACTAACAGTTCAGAGATGAAGCAAAAATCCACAGATAAAAATCAAAAGCCAGTGAATATAAGACCTTTCTGACAGGCGATTCTCAGCATATCAGAGCATATTATGCTCCATTTAGCATCACATTGCATTATTTAGGCTACTTTAATCAACAAGAACTGTTTCAGTCTCACCTGCTCTAACCTAAATATCCACATTTCAAATGCTGTGACCTATTTCCCCTTAAGACACTAAGACCATACTATTGAACTTTGAGGCACTATCAACTGCTTATCACAAAAAAACCTCATCACTGCACACATTTCTCTATTCCAGTGCTAGTTTTGCACATAACAGTTATATTTTGTTTATTTCTACACTGTTCATCTTCTTTGTGGAGTGATGATGTGATCAGTGTAAAGAAATGATAATAAATGCATTGCCTTTATCCACTACACAACAAAAAAAACATTCTAAGAGATTAATGATATTTTTTTCCTTCAGTGAAGCAGCACAGTGTGTACAGTCTGGAGACTTATATTGATGGTTGCTCCTTTTTGCAGTTACAACCATTTCTCCTTGTAAACATGAAACTTTGCGGCTGAGATTTATTTATTGAGCCACAAACAATAAAGGAAGGAGACACATTTGCAACTCTCTAATCATTGGGAACCAGGCTGTTTTCAAAGTGACAGACAAGACACTTGCAAAAGAATCATTGACATGATGTTAGTCACTTGGACAGAATGCCCACAGAGGCTTTGAAATGCCTGGAGGCTTATAAAACCTGAGTGGATTTCAAAACTTCTGAGTAATCTCATCCAAAAACTGGCAGCAACCTACAGGTAACTTTTCCTGAAACCCTTTCAGGCTAAAATTACTCTGTGATTCCAGAGCATCTTAATGCTGGTTCAGAACTTTCAGTGGTACATCTGTCTGGGCAACACCAGCTCTTGCTCTAAGTCAGAATATTCACCTATTACAAAAATGGTTCTAAGGTATGGAGCTCTTCACTATTTCAGCAGTGAAGAATGAAATGAAGAAACAGTTCAGCATCTCAATAATATCGCAATTGTCTTATTCATCCTTGTTAACTCCTGATCAAACAGCAACCCTACCGACTGCTTGTTCTTTCTAAAGAAAGAACTTGTTCTTTCTAAATCAGATAAAGAATTTTTTTTTGCTCTTTTATTTTCTTGCTAGTGCCTCTTTGAAACTAACTTTGCTACTGCTTAGTTCACTTTCCTCTTCACTGGCATCGGCCACATCTTTGTGGATTGTGAAGGACCTTTTTCAAATCCTAGAATCACCTTTCTGATCCCACCTCCAACTTGATGCACACCAACTCCTCGAAGACTTTTATTTTCTTCCCCGTCCCTTTTGTTTCTTCAAGGCTTGAATCGCTTCTGGATATCTTGTTTTGTATACCCGCTCCTTTTTTATACTGTGGTAACTCTCAATGCCTCAGCTACTGCCATCCCCCATGGCCTGGAATGGCCACAAAGATACTTCTCTTCTTAGCAAACCTCAATCTCAAGCAGCAGGGGATTGGAAGTCTGGCCTGTTAAAGGTAGCATACCTTCTCAGCTAGCTTCTGAGCTCGAAGCTGAAGATCTTGTGCCACGTAATCACTAGAACTGCCTTCTTCTATGGAAGCAACAGAAAGCTGGAAATCAGCATTACGCCTGAATAAAAGAACACATGAAAACCGGGTGTCATGGTTTTACGTTTTTTGGTTTTCAGTATTCCACATCAACACATCATGTAGTGTACTGGAACTAAAGTATTAATGCTCCAGTTCCACGTACCTATCCTGGTACATGATGGAAGTCATGGGATCTGACCCTTCTGGGGGGGGGCAATCTCTTACTGCTTTGCAGTGGGTGCCTGGAGATTGCATTTCCTAGCCATTCCAAGCTTTTCAGGTTTGACTTGGTCTTGGGAACTCTCTCTCCTATCTTATTTATTAGTCTCAATTTCAATTTGATCTTATTATATTGTGTTATTTTGTATTTTTCCAATATCATAGTTAGTAAAATAAGTTTTCCTCCATAGATTGTTGCTGCCGCTTTTTTTTTTCCCCCTCTTTCCTTCCCATTTTGTGTGGGGCTGGGATGGGAGTAGAGGGGCAGGGGCCTACTGCCCACTGTCACAGGCATAGATTGATCTAGTTAACACCGTGACACCGGGGAAGAAATATATTGAAATGATGGAGAGATCTGACAAACCCAAGCTGACACGGAGTATGGCAAGTCCAGTTGGCAAATATAATCCAGTCACAGAGACGTGAGAACACACCATGGTCAGAAAAATACATCTGAAGGCACAGTATTACCTTTGCTCTAACTAATGCAGTGCTAAAATACATACACCGAGATTACCAGTTCAGAATAACAAAGGTTACGCTGATGAGTAGCTGTCATTTACCTGCTACTACCATCACACTTCTCAAGCATGACACGAAGCAAAAAACCCACCATGACTTCACCCCGAGGTCAGTAATACCCAAACATTCGCCATTCGAGCACTGCCTATTTTGAAGCAGACATTAGAACTCGCTTGGAAAAAAAAAAAAAGCCAACAACAACAGCGGTTTAATTGGATGTGGGCATCCTATAACTGGGCGGGTGCCTCAGCTTAGGGCTTTCTGTGTTTCGTTTTTTCCCTTAAGACCCTTAAAGCCTCGCACAGACAAACACAACAGAGGTCAGCACGGCAGGACTAAACGCAAACACTACCGTTTTCTGGAGACGGGAACCGCAGAGATGGACTTCATTAAGTTCTCCGGTGGCAAATCCAAAACTTCAGAGAGCTACATTTAAAATGAAAGCACAAAGAAGAGTAAGCGGAGCAGACGCCAGACAAACCCCGCTCCCTGCAGCCACGAAGCGCCGCGCGCCGTCTCCCCGCCGCCCCGCTCCCAGCTAAGCGGGCAGCCTACCTGCCGGGCGATGCTCCTGCGAAAGCCGCTGGCCGCCATGGCGGCGCTACGGGCGGGAGGTCAGCGCCGCCCCTCGACCCGCTGCTCCGCCCGCCTTTCCGCCAGAGGCGGTGGCTTGGCCGCTCCCCTACTGCGCATGCGCCGAGGGTCAGCGCTCCCCGCCTGGTGCCGTTCGTCCGTTAGCGCGGGGCAGGCGAGATGAATGCGCGCTCCCTCTCCAAGGTGAGGGCGGGACGAAGGACGTTGTTTTCCCGCCGACCGCGCTCCGACGGCGGAGGGAAACGCACGGGCGGAGGGCGGCTGAGGGGAGCCGGGCTGCAGCGCTGCAGCCTCGGGTCTGGTACTTCCTGTGGTGGGGCGGTGATCGCACAGCTCTTTTCTCTCGCGTTTCCCGCTGAGCTGCGATGTGTGGCGGGAGCCGTCAGTGCCGCACAGTTACTGCTGTCGGGAGCGAAGGGAGCTGCTTCCACACCAAGCTCGTGTTTAACCCGGAGCAAGCGGATTTCCCTTTCAAACCAGCTGTTCCTTTTACGTAGATGAGTAGTGAAGGGTCCTTGCATTGTGTCCTATGTCTTCCACGTAGCACTTGGCCATCTTACATACTGGGCTCTGCTACACTGAGCGGTGTTTGGAAATAGAGCGCTTGTAAAGCGCTCAGAGAGAAGCATTTAGCTTCCATTGTCTGAAAGGAGGCTGTGAGAAAGAAGGGGACAGGCTCTTCAGCAGGGTCTGTGGTGATAGAACAAGGGGAGGTGGTTTCCAACTGAAAGAGGGAAGATTTAGATTGGGTATAGAAGAAGTCTTTTACAATAAGAGTGTTGAGGCACTGGAACAGGTTGCCTGGAGATGTGGTGAATGCCCCATCCTCAGAGACATTCAAGGCCAAGCCAGATTCAGAGCAACCTGATCTGGCTGTGGATGTCCCTGTGCCTTGCAGGGCAGTTGGACTAGATGGCCTTTAAGCACCCCTTCCAACTCGAGCAGTTCTGTGGTTCCAAAGACTGTTTTTGAGAGGCCAGCATGTGTAGGTGTTAGAGTTCATATTTGGATCAGAACAGAAATAACATGTCCACTGTCACCCAACAGACTAGCATCTGTGAGCAATATTGAACATCGTTCTGGAGCTTTACGTTTACTTGATCATTCTTTTACCACTGGCTAAACTGTCTCTGGTTGAGCTCAGTGGTCTTTGTTTATGCAAGCGTCTCTGTTGGGAAATAAACGATTGGATCAGTCTGTTTGTAGACCTTGAACATTTGTGGTTTTTCTTCACTCTTGCTCTAGCACAGTAACCTCACAGAGAGAGTTGGGGAATGAGGGGAGACCTCACTATGGCGTTCTAGTACTTGGGAGCTTATAATGGGAGGTGTCTCTGCCTGTAGCAGTGGAGTCAGAACTGGATAATCTTAAAGGTCCCTTCCAACCCAAACCATTCAATGATTTCATGATAATCAGTAGATACCAACTTTTTACACTGATTATGATGAGACAAGGGGGAATGGTTTTAAACTAAAAGAGGGGAGATTTAGCTTAGATATTAGGAATAAATAGTTGGGTGGATTTTGGTCGGATGTAAGGAAAAAGTCTTACAGTGAGGATGGTGAGACACTGGAACAGGATACCCAGAGATGTGCTGGATGCCCCATCCCTAGAGACTTTCAAGGAGAGGCTGGACCAGAACCTGGGCAACCTGACCTAACTGTGATGTCCCTGCTCATTTCAGGGGAATTGGACTAGATGACCTTTAAAGGTCTTGTCCAACTCTAAGGATTTTATAATTCTAGGAAAGTCTTTACTCAGAGGGTGGTGAGATACTGGCACAAGCTGCCCATAGAAGCTGTAGTGCCCCATCCCTGGAGGTGTTCAAGACCAAGTTGGATGGAGCCCTGGGCAGCCTGAGCTGGTGGTGATGACCCTGCCCACGGCAGGGGGTTGAAACTGGGTGGACTTTAAGGTCCCTTCTAATCCAAGCCATTCTGTGATTTTATGATTCTGTGATCTTTTCTGAGTTGGGATGATCTTGGCCTCTGTAGATAAGGGGTATCATTGGCTTCTGTAAGTGACTGCATTATTCTGGATCACCTCAATTCATCCCAGCCTCTTGCTTTATTTTATTTCTAACTGAATCTTTAGTGGGAGAACTCCATTGATATGTACCTGGGGAATCATTTCATCTTATTTTTAAGCCTATTGAATGAAGGTGAATGAGAAGTTCAGGGATTCCTTTCTTGCTGATCTACTTGATGGATGAGCTGAAGAGCATAATTGAAAGATGAACAGGTTCCTCATAGAGATGCTGAGATACTGTGTCCACTGCTTTTCCATCCTGAAACAGGAAAATAAAGCACAATAAACAAATTGGTATCCATTGGATGGATACCAATCCAGGATGCTGGCAGTTCATTTCTAGTTGTTGTTTTAGTGGAGCGCTAAGGCTAGCAGGGAGCAAAGTGGCCTCAGGAGTCACAGTCAGATTGATGCTGATTTTGAAGTTTTTTATTTTTTGCTATTCTCCAGGGCTGCTTTGTTTTTAAACCAAGTCCCAAGAGGAGAAAGGTGTCTCGAACAACAGGTTAGTACGCTTTGGTATATGTTGTGCTTTGAGGGGATTAATCCTGGAAGCTTCAGTCCTGGTTGAATTCTTTCATAGCTGTGTGAATTGCTCCTTGATGTCAGTATTGGTGAAAATTCATTTCTTCAGACATACCCAAGCAAGTAGTTGATTAATGTAATTTGTTTTTCGTCTTGAGCCACCAACATTGTATAGTATAGCTAGCTTTATCTTTGATCTTTTTTTTTTTTTTAACAAGGGAACTCATTTCTATGCTCCCTCAATTATTTCCTGACTGACAAACTGACTGACTGACAAACGAATGGGCCACTTAAAGCTATGGGATTCAGAATTTCATTCCATTTGTAGTTCTTATCCTACTGTCAGTAGTTTATTTCTTTTCCTCAATAACCTTAAGCAAAAGCCACCAGTGGACACCCCATATACTTTCTTGTGCGTATTTTTCTCCAACCCAGAATGTGGTTTTATAAAGTTTCTTGTCACCTGTGAAAGACTGAATGGGATGGAGTCTTATTGGAACCATAAATAAGTTGTTGTTGGAGAGTGGCTCAGGGAAATTGCTGTTCTTATTCCCACATTCAAAGCTTTTTGATCTTTCCTGGCAGCACCGGCGCTGTCAAGAAGTGTGACAATTTGTGTATTAAAAAAAAAGGAAGGGAAAGTAGTATGGGCAGACTTCTGGAAATCACCACAGGTTCATTTATTGCCAGAGGGACTTAAAACAACACCTGCTTCAAAATTAGTCCCAAGTTATTATTATTTTTTTTTCTGTAAGGGTTGGCACATCTGTGCCTCATGGAATGAGAGGTAGGGGAATATAATCCAGTCTCTCATTCCAAGTCGTTGCGAGGTGAATACACTAACAACACAGACCTATGTACTTAAACCACATAGGAATTTTATAATTTATGGAATATGAGGTTTCTGTTTTTGCAAGATTTGTAATACTTGAGTAAATCCTCCTGAACATGTTCCAGTTAGCA
This sequence comes from Perdix hodgsoniae, assembly GCA_035772895.1. Lineage (NCBI taxonomy): Eukaryota > Metazoa > Chordata > Aves > Galliformes > Phasianidae > Perdix > Perdix hodgsoniae. The sequence goes on along the minus strand of JAPSGF010000004.1, from coordinate 24,181,349 downwards.
CATACTTTGTCACCAAAAAATGAATTTGACTGAACTGCCCCTAAGAGAGAAGCAGAATTGAGCTGCTTTGCCCACTAGCAGCTGTTGATGAGAACACATAACTTAGCTGTGCATGTGATGAATTTGGAAACCCAAGCTTGTAAAATGTGAAGTTTCAATTGTGGTTGATAATAATCTTTGACCTTGCACAGGCCTTCTGCACGTGTCTGCACTTATAATTTGAGTTTTGGTAGTACAGAAAGAATATTATGCTTTGGTATAATAACAAAAATACGGTGGCTAGATTCTCTTCAAAAGAATAGGCTTCTGCTATCAAAGTGTTATGTATTGAAGCCATTTTTCTTAGGGATGTAAATTAGGTGTTAGTTTAGGGGAGCCAAGGAAGATGGAGGATTAGGGATCAGTCTCGTTCATCATTGGGCTTTTAATGATTTTGAAGATTGGATGTGCTCATCATGTGGTTCTTTAGAGGTCAGACCACAGCTGATGGTCCCCTGAATGATGGGAAATGGACCTTATAAAACTTTATTTAAACATCTTTAGAAAAAAACTTACCTTTTGCTACAAGGCAATATTAAAGATAATAGACTGCTTACTTCACCTTCAGTCTTTGTGTTCTTCCAAGTAGTGCTAGAGAAGCCTTAAAGGCTGCATCAAGCTTGCTAAATGCATGCTGACAGTGGGACAGACCCTATTTTACTTTATTTCTTTCATTTTTAAGGCAAATGTAGACTGTATGAAGGTGGTAGGAAAAAAAAAATCACTGAGAGGGATGTCACTCAGTTTTACTAGTTTCTATTCAGTCTCAGATTATATTTTTGGCTCTGCCTTTCTTGTTGGCAGTTGGTGGAGAGTTTCTGTACTCAAATTTGTGAAGCAGAGGAGCACCTGGGAAGCCAGATGCATTCCAGAAGTGTTACCAAAAAGGATCTGATTTCTGAAGGCTTGAAGGTCTTCTAGATCTATCTTGGACATTTTGTTTCTCGTTTCTATAAGCAGCACATACAGAAATGAGAGGCAATTTGGAGATGAGGCCTGGTTTGAGCTTAAAGGTTTTGTTGGCGTAGTTATGTTAGTTAAGGTTATGTATTAAAAATAATGATAATAATCTGTATTTCATGTAACCTAACAGTGCTTTCCCAGCATACTGTTGTCTTCTGGAAATTGATATTAACTGCATTATCCTGGGAGAACAGAAAGGATCTTTGATGTATTTTTGCAAGCCTTTGTGCTTCATATCTGACTGCAGTAGTGATGGAATGTTGAATATTTAAAGGGGGAAGCTGACCCACAACATTTTTTGAAAGAAGGGAAAGACTTGTTTTATTTATTTATTTTGTAAAATAATAATAAGAATAACAGCTTTTTGCCCTACTTTAGCCTTTAGCTATCTGGGACTTGAGGTGGAAGCCAGCTCTTCTACTTCTGCCTCTATAGTTGGGCAGTACATTCTGCCAATTTCTTCCCTCTTCCAGTAAGATACCAGCAGTTAGTTAATAGGCTAAGACAACTGGCTAAGCTCCCTTACATCATTATATATTTGTATGTATTTATATATAAAAATATATTCCTGCTTCAGTTGAGTCCTTTGTTTTCTTCTCAGCAAAGAATGTTTTGCCTTGATAATCTTGTCTGTGCTTGTGCTTACTTTCTAGCTGACTATTTCAGAGAAGGAAACAGTGATTTGGAGGACAGTGAGCTACGGTTTGCTACTTGCCAGTCATTACAGAAACAGGTCAAATCAGAAACAGAGGTGAGTCTTTCACCTGAAAACAGCATTTTGCACTTATAACAGTTCTGCTTACTTCTTTGGTTTTTTTTTCATTTTTTCATTTTTTACACGCGTAAATAAACTATTTATTAAAGCAATAAAAGAGCCAGAAATATTGACCCAGGATATAATAAATATAGAAAATCCATCAATTACACATTACCTCTGATCATAGCACTACATGCTTTCGAGGCTTCAAGCTGCTTCTTCTAAGTTTCTCTTTTTACTAATTGAACTTATTAATTCCTGGCATAATTTTGTTGGGTTTTTTTCCTACCTCCAGCTCAGTTGTGTGCTTGTCAGCCCCCTAAGAATTTTAAGCTCCTTGTGTCCTGAGTATTACAGAGCCCAGCAGCTCAAGATTCACAGTGGATTTATGTGAATATAACTGCATGGGTGTCATATATTGAACAACACAGCTGTACTCTTAGTCTGTTAAATTAGTATGGACTGTGTCAGTGGGTTTGCCTGGTGGGGATGGGAGTTAATTTCATACTGAACTGTGGCCTCCTAATTGTGTGTTAGATGGCATGCTGTTGTGTTTGAATAGCCAGCTGGCTTGTATCATAGTATTAATAATTGCTTCCGTACAGCAGGGATTTCCTTCTCTATTTGATGTCAAGGATTCTGGGCAAGAATTCCATATTCCTCTGCCTACTATTGGGCACTGAACATTGAGGGTTTTTTTTCCCAAAGTTTGTTTTGGGATATACAGCAGCAGCCAGCTGGATGAAGCTTACAATTTAGACCCTTAGGCTAAACTCATAAATTCCTCTAGTTCTCTCTCTGCTGTTCCACAGTCCACCTCACTTTGACTAGTCAGCACCCTTTTCAAACCACAACTAACCAGAGTGTGCAGGGCAGTGCGCAGTGTCACAGTGCTGATTACAGAGCATACATACACAGAAGCTTCTGGAGGTGTATTTGGCATCTACCCGCCATCTGCTTCTGCTTGACAGGTTAGCCACTAGCACTAGCAGAAAGAAACTGCCTTGTCAGTTGCACAGTGGGATTACAGGGAAGACAACATGCTGTAGCCCCTCCTGGAAGACCTTTTCTTAAGTTGTCTTTGTTTGACGCAGTGTTGTCAAGGGTTTTGGAACAATGCTTCTAGGTAGCAACCGGTGGCTGCAGGGTTTTCAGGTCGGTGAGGATTTTTTCCTAGTGCTCTGTAAGGATTTGCCTCAGAATGGCCATCATGGTAAAAAGTTTCCCTTAACTATGTAGAAGGACAGAGCCATCTGGAAAATCATAATTATTTCTCGTCCTTAATCTCCTACCATTGTTCTCTATGAAGGAGTGTCAGAAATACTCTTTCTGTTCTTTTTCCTCCTGGTAGAAGACGCTTCATCCTAAGCTGACAAATTGATGTGGACTTTGCCTTAGTTTGATTAACCAAAGGGCAGATTGCCTGCAGTTATTTTTGCTGCTATACATAAAATTTTATTCATCAAGCTTCTGGGGTCTCTGTAATGTTTCCCACTGTGTTCTGAATTACTATCCTTTTATCCCACTCTTGAAAAACTTGGAGGTGATAATTGTTTCTACATGGATAATTGTGATAATTCAGTTTGGAAGATGTTTAGTGTGAGCTAAATTTCTCTCTCTTTACTATGAGGGTGGTGAGGTGCTGGAACAGGCTGCCCAGAGAGGTTGTGGATGCCCTATCCCTGGAGGTGTTCAAGGCCAGGTTGGATGGGACCTGGGCAGCCTGGTCTAGTATTAAATGGGAAAGTTGGTGGCCCTGCATGTGGAAGGGGGTTGGAGATTCATGATCCTTGAGGTCCCTTCTAAACCTGGCTATTCTGTGATTCTTTGAGCTGCTACTCTATGTAGCATCACTTCTGAAGTCAGACCAGGTAGCTGAGAGTTTTACCCTGTTGAGATTTTATTTCTTCAGTAACTGGTGTAGTAAACCTGATCCATGGTAGAATTTTGGACAGCTGGTGAGGACTTACATTCTGTGGATTCTAGTGTGCTATGGAAGCCTAGCTGGAAATTGACCAAAGTTTTTGCCAGGGTACTGCTACCTGATGATTTGTTGGCAGGCTCTGTGCTTGTGCTGGTGTTTTTCCATTTCTGTGGTTTCTAATGGAGGTATTGAATACTGCAGAGGATACTTGGGAATTCCTTCAAGTACTTTGTTGAGGAGCCCTCAGCCTCTGTGTATCTATCGTAAACTGGGCTGCAGTGGTTGCATTTGGTGCTGACATCCTTTTAGGCTTCTCACATCATGAAAACCTGGTAAAAGCACTGTACTCCTTTTTAGATTTATGGAATGTGTGTTTTTGACCTCTTTTATTCTAATGTTGCAGGCTGTTTTGATTTTAACCACTGCAATGTTGTTATACATCAAGGACTTTCAGAAACATTCACTTCACAGGTGACAAATTTCAGGTGTACTTCAAGGATCCACATTAGGAATACAAATCTCAAGTGCAGGGCTGTAACATGGCTATTTTAGAGCTGTAAGGTGGAAATAATGGTTTTCAGTCTCTAGTTGATAGTATTGTAATAGTGATTGAACTTCCAGTTCAATTTTTCATCTCGTATTCGAATTTTCCAGAGTAAGCTGTGTCACGCAAGTAAATGAGCTGGTTGCCTGAGATGCAGAGCAGACTAATATACTTAGTAGAAATTACCAGAATAGTGCAAATAACAAAGTTATTTTGACAAAAAACAAAACAAAACCCAGTGCATTTGAGAAAGCTATGTAAATATGTAGTGCTATGGCAGTCTGAATTCCATCTTCACAATGTGCAGTAAGAGAAATAATAGAAACTGTAACTGTGCAACGTGAGGACTCAGCATCTTGTTAGATTGTCTCGGTGAAAATCTGTGCAGTAACAATCAGAAGCTCGTGATGTGTTGGATATGGAAGATGATGTTCTGGGGATTGTTGTGGGATCTATGGTAACATAGGAATTAGTGTGATGCTGTTATAAAGCTGATGGCATGAACGCATCTTTTTAAAATGTCATGCTGCAATTTCCCCTCAGTTACCATATAATTTGTCTGGTATGAGCTGAGGCAGACAGTCAATATCAAAAAGGTCAGAATATTTTTAAATAAGTAGAGGATGAAAAGGCTTCTGTGTACTCTCTTATCAGTTTATCAGCCCTTTACAAGGAGTGCCCCAGGAACTCTTGTCTGTAGTTGAAGTGGAGAGCAGGGTTTTGTGCAGGCATCATGTGCAGCATCCTGGAGATGTGGTTTTGCCTCTTTTGGTAGCTTCCTCAGCAATACTGCTTGAGCCAACCTTTGTGACTTCGTTTAAAATCAAGTTCCCAGCTGTGTGTGTCACTTCTTGTTCCTAAAAAAACCACCACTAGTGCTACTGCAGATATAACACTAGAGTTTTCAAGGAAGCAAACTGATACAGGAAAAGGGTAAGAAAATGAGGATATCCTGGTGTTTCCACGTTTGTATAGATGAAATTCTTTTTGTCTCCTTACAGCAAATAGAGGAAGAATTGAATGAACAGTTATTTGATAACCTAGTGAGTTTTTTGAGGCGGTCTCATTCTGCATTCCAAGAGAAGACAACGGAATGGACGTGGCGGACGAAGTCCAGAGAAATCCCTACTGCGGCTCTTGTCTTAGGTAACTTCTTAAAGATGCATTCTGTTATGTCCATCTGCACTCTTACAGACCCTTGAAATTGATACAGACATCAAGGAGAATCGTTTCACTTATTTACAGCAATCAGTGCAGGCCAGGTCAGCTTCAGAAATGTTAACAGAAGAGAATGCGCTGGGAGAAGGAAGCAAGAGTTGACCTGCTTCCATTTTTGTCTGTATGCTTAGTACCTTAGTGCAATAAATCTGCTTCTTCCTTGGAGGTTCATCTTAGGCAACCAGTTGTGATTTGCGTTTTTTTCATGATGCAGTGGAGATGCTTTGATTCTATCCCATATCTGGCACTGATTTCCTTGGTGGTTTCTATGACTAATCCCTGTGGCATGGAATTATACAGCTTCTGTATTTCTGATATATGTTAACGAGTTGACTCTTGCAGAGCATCTTTACATGTAGAAAAGCAGCATCTTTATCTTGGAAAAGGAGCAGAGGGTGAGAAAAATAGCCGAAGGCCTTACGACTGAAGTTAGTGAGGTTCTGAAGTTGGTTCTTTTTCCCCTTTCAAATGGTTGAAACTGTAAACCTAAACCTGGTTCAGGGCAACCTGATTATGTTTTCGTTGGTTCATAAACCTGTGCCACAGGTGTATCCTATCAACACTAACAAAGAGTGGAAGGTTAGTCTGCTTTTGGAATTAGCAGGAAGTGAGAAGTTCCTGCTCTGAATATTTCTGTGGAAAAGAAGCTATGATTTGCCCTCTGGGGACTCCCCTTCCCCTATCCTTTTTTTTTTTTTTGTCTAAAGATGTTAACAAAGGCAGTAAATGTTGAGTAGGTCATAATTAATTCAGACTGCAGTTCATAAAAACTCACAGTAATTTCCCTACTTGCATAAGTCCCATGCAGATTCAGGTCTCGGGGGTCTGCACTGCTGCTCTCCTAGAGAAAGTGAATTTCATCTTTTTATCTGTGGGATTAGTTGCCTGTGGATGTCTTTGAGGATATGAATGGCAGGGAAATTCGAAAACCAGTCTAATTCCCTGCAGGTTTGCAGCTTTGAGAAATTTTTCATTAAAAGTAAGGAGAAATTCTCTATTAGGCATCTTCACAGCTCTCTGTTCCTTTCAGCTGACTGGTATTAATATGTTTGTTCAGTCTTGTACTGTTTTTTCATCTGTCCTCATAGATGAAGTGATGCTTTTCATTCCTTTCTTGAATATTTGTGTTATCTCCTGTTTTTTTTTGATCTGCAGTGCAGTTTATCATTCAGTCACCATGGTCACAAGTCACAGGAAATATGCACTTAAATCATCTTTCTTTTAGGTGTGAATGTTACAGATCACGACTTCACCTTTAGAAGTCTCTCAGAAGTCCTTCAGAATAATGTTACTCCTTACATAGCGTTGCTGGAAGCCAAAGATTGCCCAGGTAAATACTGCAGTAGTTTTGCTTCTTCATCTGAATAATCTGTCAATTAATTAGCAATTCTAGTTCTTGTCCCCAGATGTAAGAATATTGAGATGGAGAGATTTTGAACACCTTCAAAAGATTTGTTCAATCTCACGATAATACAGCAGGCATTCCTACTGTGCTTTATGATGTGTCTAGTTCTGTTTCAGACAGTGAAGATTGAAACGCTGTTTAGTTGCAGCACGAATGTTGAGAGCATGCTGCTTAGCATAGTGCATGGTAATACTGTAGGTTGGCTTTCCTCTGGTTTGAGCAGTTGATGTATAGATGCATTCCACTTTTAAATGCTTACCCTCACGTTATTGCAGCAAAGAAATGAGTAGAAAAAAATCTGTCCCGTTCCTTATTTGAATATAAAATATTATTTAAATGAAAAGATTTAAATAACACATGGCAGTACCCCCAGATCTATTGGTGGCCTTCTAGTTTATTTTTAGGTCATTCTGACAGCAGGTGTGGAGTTTAAGAAAGGTGTGGGGCCACATCTTAATGTGAATTATTGCTGTCTAGGTAGAAAAGTGAAAAATAAAAAGTTGGGGAGTTTCTTAGAGCATGAGTTGGGGAAGTGCTAAAGATGTAGGCCACTAACCAAAAGTCTTTATCATATAATTTCTAAAAAATGTATTGTGAAGGCATAAAAAATCTGATGCAGAAGCTGTTGGGACAGCTGATGAACTGCTGTATAGATGTGGGCTCATCAGAAGAGGAGGACTGTGAACAGGTTTCTCGTACTAGAGTACGTTGTTCGATGACTTCTCTTATCAACTGGTATGAGAATACAACAAAGGTAAGGTTTTTTTTGTGTCTCCAGTTTACAAAAATGTCTGACCTTTATATTTTTTAAGAGAAGGAAACTGAATACCTCAAACTTATATGCAGTAGTGAAAAAATGCAGAAGGTAAACTTTTCATCTAATGCTAAGAAACAGCTGAGAATGAGGAGATTCGAGTATAAATCTGTAACATAACAGATGCGGAGTTCATTGCTGGTGAGGTGTGAATGTCAGATTTCTGGAAAAAAATAGGTATACTGCTATTTTATAATATGTTTACTTGGGAGCCAGCAGCTTAAAATGCAATATCAACTTCATGCTAGGTGCTTTACTCCCAGAAGTGCTGGGATGTTTATTAAAATAAAACTTCAAGAGAGAACAGCCCTCTAGGGGAAAGACACCACACTGCCCGGTGTGGCACTGTGTCATCCGCAATGCATGCAACAGTGAAAAGCAGTGACAAAATAACTTTCTAAATGTTTTTTATCTTTGTATTTAATAAAGCAATTTATGTTTTATTCAAGTTTTTTTTTTTCCCTGTCTTTAATGAAAGGTAGAAGTGATTTTTATGAGCAGCGTGTTAAGTAAAAGTTTCATGAGTGAACACACTTTTTATTACTGTATAAATATATAGAGAATGGGCAGCTTCCATGTCCCCAGCTAAAATGTTCCACGGTCTCAGCAGAGCATTACTGATTCTGTCCCACAGAGTTGTCTTTGTCTTTGATGGCATATAGAATCATAGAATAGCTCAGGTTGGAAAAGACCTTAAAGATCATCATGTCCAACCACAACTTAACCATACTACCCTAAGTCTAACAACTCTCTGCTAAATCACGTCCCTCAGCACCACATCCAAATGGTTTTCAAACACATCCAGGGATGGTGACTCAACCACCTCCCTGGGGAGCCTATTCCAGTGCTTAACAACCCTTTCTGTGAAGAAGTGTTTCCTGATATCCAACCTAAACTTACCCTGGTGCAACTTAAGGCCATTTCCCCTTGTCCTGTCACCAGTGAGAAAAGACCAACTCCCCTATCACTGTGAGCACCTTTCCAGGTATTGAGAGAGAGCAATGAGGTCTCCCCTCAGCCTCCTTTTCCCCAGACTAAAGAGCCCCAGTTCCTTTGTTTCTCTTTAGTTTGTATATTCTTTGCCTTTCCTGCTATGCCAAACAGAAGGAAGGAAAATTGGAGTTCTTGATGCTTCTAATAAATACAGTTGTATCAAAAAAGTCAGTTGTGTCACTTTGGAATGTTATGTTACACTAGATGTGGGATTCAGTCTTTTTTATTTGATTGCCTTCTGTTTATTAATGTGCAACCAATGACGTTTAAGAGAACAGATTCTGAGACTCCAGGCAAAAAAAGAATGTCTTCCAGACACTGGCAGACTCCTCCAGTTGTTGTTATCTTCAAAGACATGGAAAGTTTCACCACAAAAGTACTTCAGGACTTTGTGGTTATCAGCAGGTAATGTCACTTGGTGTTTTGTTCTTCTACTCTGTTACTCGTTTTCTATTTGCAGCTGATTAGAAGTGTAAAAATGAGGGAACGTTACCAGTGGGGAGTTGGAGCAGACATTGATGCTGCTTATTTGCAGCAGTGATTGAGCAGTGAGTGACAGACTACTTCAGATGCATCTGTGCTTTTGCCCTTTCTTAGTGCTGTCTTCCTTAAAATCATCTCCTGCATTGTGATAATTAGCCCCACAGTTCTCCAAAAAGCACCCTGGCTGAAAGTGCAGTTCCAGCAGGATCGGAGCCACAGTTGTAGAGTTAATGCAGTTACAGCGTGCACATCTGATGTCACCTCTAAACAAGGCTCGGCAAGTTCACTTGCTGCGAGACCCACTGTAAAATTGTTTTCTGCTTCAAATCTGGCAGATGGGTTCTCTGGGGAACGTTTCAAGAAGTAAAATCAGAAATCACAATTATCTCAAACTAATTGGCTGTAAGGCAGTGGGGAATGAGGTTTAATTGTTTCTTAAGTGCTGTGCTCTATTTTGCTTTTTGTGGCAAGGATAAATACCCCATTATGAGCATGTGGGGTGCAGATGAAGTGAAGTTTATGTCTGTCACAGCCTACTAGTTGCACATAGACTTTTAAAACAGACTGTGTTTCAAAAAATTTCACAGGATTCAGCTGTCTTTATGACTAGGAGTTGGCTTGGTTAAAGCAGAAGAGAAGAGGAATAAAATGAAAGCTGGGAAGAGTTACACAGTACTTTTAAAAAGATCTCTGGGTGAATTGTAGAACTCAGATTTATTCTCAGCATTTGTCTTAAATGTGTCAGTTTAATAATTAAGATGAAGTAGGTGAAGAAGAGAGTCTTCTGATTTGTTAATCACAAGATGAAATTTCTCTCTCTGGAATTCTTTTAGGCTGCAAACAGTGGGCAGTAATACGTAAAGTTTTGTTTTTGTGTTTAAGCTTATAGCAAGGAGGTAATTGGGGAGGTGTCAGCTGAAACACTAAGGTCAATAAGTGGCTACAGTAAAAGACAATAAAAAAATGAATAAATTGTCAAATTTAACCTGGAAGTGATTTAAGATAGCAGCATTTGTGTTCCCTTGAAACTCCAATTAAAAAAAGGAATATAATGATAAAATAATACTGCAAATATTGTATTTTGTATCAATAGTTGTATGCTGTTCCCAGTGAATACAGCTTCCAGTCCTAACAGGGACTGGGCTAACAGGGTATACAAAAAAAAAAACATCTGAAGAAGAAGATTGAATCTGGAGAGGCTGAAATTCTTTTTCAAGTGCAATGGGAACATGGAACTTCAGAGGGATTTCAAATGTATTGTTCAGTTATTAAATACTGTAAAATCTGTAGATGTTTTTGAGGCTATTAGCTGTTCAGAGTCTCTTCTCATTTTTCTTTATTTCTTTGCAAAAAAAATTAAGTGCTAACATTCAGTTCTCTGAATGAGTCGGTACAGTACTGTAATGGAAAAGATGCTTTTAATTCTACTTCCTGAAATTTGAATCCTAAAATATAATTTAATTTTGTTTTCTGTTTTAGGGCTTTAAGTAGCTTCCTTTTGTTTTTTTTCTCCTTGTACTGCACATCAAAACTAGTGTTGTTTTTTTTTTCTTTATTGCAGCTAAGTCATATGAGGTTGTAGGAACATAATGTGTTTATTTCATGAGTTTCTGTAATGTGACTGTTAAGTTGTTGTTTTTTCTCCCCTCCTTCCCACAGTCATCATATTGGTGAATTTCCTCTTGTACTGATTTTTGGAATCGCTACATCTCCAATGATTATCCACAGCTTACTTCCTCACTCTGTTTCCTCTCTGCTGTGCATAGAGCTTTTCCAGTCCCTTTCCTGTAAGGACCACCTGTCTACTATAATTGACAAGGTAATTCCCTTTCTGAATAGGAAGTGTGTATGTATTCAAGCACAGTGTACATATGCAGACTTTAAATACAAGTTTGTCTGAAGCTTTTGAAATGGAATCTGTTCGTGAGAGATGTGAATTTTGGACATTTCTGTCCATAACTGCAGGGTAGCTTATTTGTACTGAGAGCTTCCTCCCTAGGTTGAGACACACACGTGCTTTCATCTTTCATTTAAACCAGCATCTGTGCATACTTGCTTGGGCTATTACTTTGACCTTCCCACCTCTAGAGAAGAGTAGTGCTTTGATCCGAGTTTCATTTTGTTTAGATAAGGATAGACCTAAAAACAGAAAAACTCAGTTCAGCTTGAATTCCACGGCCAGTTAATAGAGTTATCCAAGTGGTCAGTTCAAATGAGCACTCTACTTATGTGATTTTGCGTGTACTCCTTTGTTCAGGATTACTAAAGTTGCTGTTTTATGTGCTGAAAATAGTAGTATCCCCAGTTGTTACAGTGATCTGCTTTCCATTGTTTGTAATTTAAAAAACAATACAAAAATAATGTTAAGCTAAAACTAATTGAAACATTGCACGTTAATTAGTAAAAGGAACTTAGAAAAATGTGGTAAAATAATAAACTGAAAGACAGTCTTTACACATGTGTTTGTCCTTGCAGATATGTTTTTAGAAGTTGGCAGCGTATTCAGCATCTCATTTAGTCAAATGCTAATGCTTGCTGAGAGTTGTATTGAACTGTGAATGTAAATTTTGCTGGGTTGAATTTAGGAAAGAATTTTTATGTCTTCTCGTTCCCTTTAGGTACTTTTAACAACCCAGTTTCCACTTAAACTGAGTGAGAAAGTTCTGCAGGTTCTCATCAACATATTCCTCTACCATGATTTTTCTGTCCAGAATTTTATCAAAGGATTTCAGGTAGGCGATGGTAACAGAAACTCACATTATGGGTGGTGAAAATGAAGTGTGATTCATTCATGATTACTAGACGCTGAAGGATATTTCTGGTTCCTATTCTTGCTGTCATTGATGTAGATGAAAAAAAATGCCCTTTGAAAACAGCTTGGTTCTGTGAACAGGTGGGTGTTTCTCTGCCAGCGTTTTAAAGAAAGGCTTACAGGACTGGGTGTAAGCAAGCATTTAAAAGGCAGCTCATTCTGCTGCAAGAAGTTGTATTTAAAAGATGTATTTAGTGTGACCTGCCACAGTGGGTAGAAACACCTCTCTTTTGTTGTAGTTTAAGTTGTAGCTTCGAACACCCTTGGCACAACTCTCCAACTGGGTATCAGGTTGCTGCTTTGATCCTCTTGGGCTGGATTTGTCGTGAGTCAGCTATAGCAGCGTCTCTTCCCCCACACTATGCTAGAAGTCCTCCTAGAGTAATTTCTGCATTCACACTTAGGTTTTCAGAGAAATAGGAACTATAGGGTCACTTGCTTTTTACCTCAAAGTAGGTGATGCTTGTGATCAGCTGTGCAGTAATTCAGGAGTTACATTTGCCCTCTCAGGAGACAAAGTGGAAGACTTGGTAAAGTTTATTAAAATAATAATAATAGTTTTAAATTACACTGGCTATGGTTTTTTTTGGCTTGTCTTTGTTTATAGATGTATTTCCATGTCTGAGTCTCAATGTAGCTTTTATTCCTTGTGGGCTTCTCTGAGAACTCTGGATTTTGTTTCTTTTTGCTTGGTGCCACAGATTGACTTGCCAGTAAAACTCAATATTTTTCAAGTCATATGCATTTAGAGTGTCCAGGGTTCTTTGATTTTTAAGATTCAGCTTCTCTTATTTTAAAGAGTTGCCAGGATTTAAGGATTCCCTATTGGCCTGATGTGGAAATACAAACCCTAGTCCTCAGGGTATGGCTGTGTCCTTGTGCATTAAAGTACTCAAGAAAATATCAAGGAAGCAATTTCAGATCAGATTTCTTAAGTGATGTTCACAAGGGATCACCATGGTTCCAGTTATGTCTAGGAGTAACACTAACGTATCTGACAGGAAGTGTCTCTTCCCTTTGATGGTTATTGCTTTAAATATTTTTAGTGAGGTTTTCTGACTGTTTTTAAGACTAGATGTGATTGACACATGCTGTTATTTTGGAAGGCCCTGGTAGTAGGAATATTTAAGACAGCTAAGATCAGTGTCAGAGAATTTGTATTTGTGCATGGTAAGAACTTAGCGGTGTATTTTTGTGTGCACGAAACAGAAATTGAAATGAGGATGTGTTAAGTTTACTTGTATACTCTAATTGATTTACATGTCTTAATACATACACATTTATGAACATTGGAGCTGAATATGTAAGCTAAAGAATGCAGTAATTTGCATAAATGAATAGAGAGTGTTTGACAAACTGTGGTTACGTGATGTAGGAGGGAAAACGATGAGATACTGAATTTGAATAGCAGATAGAGCAAAAAAGTTAGTTAAATGACTGCATTTAAAGCTCTGTAATTGGTTTAGTGTAGTGATGTGACTTGTGGAATGCTTACAAACGGTAATGAATTTTTTTTAAAGGAATGCCATTACTGCCATTGTACTGTATGCACTGTAGTGATAAGAAAGCCTTGAAAGGTAGACATAACAGGAAGGATGAATTTTTTTTTATCATCGCTGGTTCTTGCTTTCTTTTTCAGCTCTGTATTGTGGAGCACTTCCATTCCAATCCTCTTAGTATATTGTGTTGCCAGCTGGAAGAAGCAAAGAGGAGAGTAAATTCTTTATCACATAATCAGTGTGAAAACGTTCGAAGACTGCCCTCTTTTAGAAGGTAAGAGGTGAAATAAATTTTTGAACAGTCTTATGTTCAGTCAGCTTTGAGAACAATGAAAGGAATCTGTAAAGTGTGAAAACTGTGGGCTATTGGTGCATTTGTGTAAAGAAAGAAATCTATCAAAAGGAGGAATGGTGCTCAGTAATTTCTGGAACCCTTAGTTTTCTGGCATAGAGAGTACAGCTTCTGTGGTGTGTACTCTGTTTTTCCCTCTTGTCCTTAATACAGAAACAAGCTATTAATACAGGCAACCATAAATCACTGTTCAACTTGTTAAGCTGACATAGAACATATTCTCTAGGGTTTTCTTGTGGCCTTTCAACTTGCTGGATCTGACTGTCCCTTTTTGAATCTTTTCAAGTAAACCCTTAGAGCAGCATAAATGCTTTTAATTTTTTAACCTTATAGCTTTTTAAGCTCAATCTACACTGTAATTGTTGTGTTCCTGTTTTTCATTGCCATCAGGTATGTGGAAAGTCAAGTCTCAGAGAAACAGATTGCACTGCTGACAGCAGACAGTTCCTTAAAGGTAAAATTTTAAAACTGTCTTTGGATAGCACAAATAATTTTCCACAAATAGATTAACTTATGTGGAAGATAATAAATTACACAACTGAGATGTACAGTTCCTGTAACATCTTTCATACAGTACATACTCTGCTTCACATCCAGTGGTGAAGAATTAGGATCCATGGGTCAAAGTTCCAAACCTCTGTGCTTGCCAGGTACTTTTATACAGAGCTACACAGAGCTCTTGCATCAGCTTTTAGCTACGTGTAGAAATAAAACTGTCTAGAAGGAAGCTTACAAGGCTTATTTATGATTTTGTCTTATAATGCTTACTCAGACTGAATTTCTTGGAAAGTCAGTGAAGTGTTTAAAGAATGAGTAACTAATCTCGAAGGTTATTTCTTAAGCTTTTAATCCTCTGTACCCTCAGAGCAGTCTCTGATTGCACCCAGTAGGGCAGACCAAGTCCTAAGGCACACATCCACACTACATTTTGTGCAGGATGAAAATCTTAATTTATGTTGTGTGTTTATCTAAAAGTTTGTCAGGTGATTGAGGTCAAGCTGCTATTGTGAGCATTTTAAGACTTCATCATCCTCTAAAAGAAAGACTTGTTTGTAATTATCATCAGCTGAATCTCTCCCAGTACATGCATTGTTCAGGATAAAGCGTTTCTCTCAACTTCACCTGAAGCATAGCAACCTGTCAGGCAGATGGTGCGGCCAAAGACAAAGCTATTCATGTATCCTAGCAGGTCTTCCTGGTCTGTAAGGACTTCCCAAATTTGAAGAATGTTCATTGAATCATAGAATCAGAAGGTTGGAAACGACCTGCAAGATCACCCGGTCCAACCATCCTCCCATTACCACTGCTACCACAAGCACTAAACCATATCTCACAGCTCCTCATCCAGATGCCTCTTGAACACTGCCAGGGACAGTGACTCCACCACCTCCCTGGGTAGGCCATTCCAGAGCCTGACCACTGTCTGAGAGAAAAAGTTCTTCTTTATGTCTAATTTTAGTCTCCCCTGGTGCAACTTGTGGCCTAGAGTAATTAGGATTGTTGCCCGGGAGAAGAGGCCAAGCCCCTCCTCATCCCAGCCTCCCTTCAGGAAGTTGGAGAGTGCAATGAGGTCTCCCCTGAGCCTCCTCTTCTCCAGGAGAAAAGACTGTTGTTAATGTTTGGAAGAGAGCAGGCAAATTTGTGAGTGCAATGCAATTCTAGTAGACACGGCTAGAGATGATTTATGTGTGACTTTCTGATCTATGGTTTTCAACGTCAAAAATAGGTTCAGCAACTGCTACTCCCTTGCTGTTTATTCACACCTCAGCAGATGTGCCAGCACAGCAGCTTGCATGGCTGTGGTATAAATGTGATCACAGAAACAATCCAACTTAAATAACCTGACCGAAACCAAAAAGCCATGGAGTTTTTCTGCTGGCTTGTTTCTGCAGAATAATTTCCTCAACCTGTTCTCTCTGCAGGTGCATAAATGCTTCTGTTAAAACAGCAGGAAGGAAGGAAGGAGTGGGAATGAGCGGCAGTGACTGCTTCTTTGTTTAAACACCGCTTAATGGGCTGCTGCTTTAAAAGTTGAATATTCATCAGTATGTTTAATAAGTACAATAGACTCCTTATTTCATAAGCCCATCCCTATCCTGGAAGTCTGGAAAAGAAACAGCCAGGGCTCTTGTGTGCATATGATGCTTCTGATAAATCTTACCATAAGGCATAGTTGTGATCTCTGCAATAGCAGTAGGAGTAAGATTGCATTGCCAAGCTGGCAGCGTTACCTGACTGGGGAGAAAATGTCCCACTTCAGCATTAATGAGCTGCTATTTCTTCTGTATGCCTTCCTGACCTACAGTACCATTCCTAACTTGGGAAATACTTTTAAGGACATGACGGTAGTAGTACTTCTTAAAAAATTTACTGCTCGCTTTCAGGACCAGGTAAACCTGCCATTCAAACTTACCAACTACATTTGCAGTATTCTTTCTCAGCTGCTATCTGGTATCTGTGTTGGTCCTTTTTTGTTTGTTTTTTTTTTTTATCTATGGGAGGAGTTTCACCTATTTAGAGTAATTAGGATTTAAATGCATTTTCTCTTCATCCTAATTGATTTTGACTTTGTCTGAATGTTTTTTTTGACAAATTTCATTTGAAATTATGTAAGTGGGTTCATCTGTATTTATTGAAATAATGTTGCATCTTCTTCTAATCATGTTTTCAATCTCTTCTAAAACAGAAAGGAGAGAAACAGAATATGCCTTCCCACTCTTGTTATTTGGCAAAACACAGACTGCATTTCCATTTATGTAACTGCATCAGTCTTGATCTGAGAAACCTGATAGGGGAAATACAGATGCTAGAATGCTCTCAGCTTGGGGGAGTGAGATTGATTTAGCAACGTAAAACATAATTTTTTTTCTTCTCCCAGTTTTTTTGTGGTGATGATTACTCTTTTTTAATGATTCTTCTTAGCATTAAAATACAAACCTAGCAGTGTCCATCTTCACAGAATCACAGAATGGCCAGAGTTGGAAGGGACCTCAGGGATCCTCCAACCCTCCTGCCACAGGCAGGGCCACCAACCTCCCCATTTAATACTAGACCAGGCTGCCCATGGCCCCATCCAACCTGGCCTTGAACACCTCCAAGGATGGGGCATCCACAACCTCTCTGGGCAGCCTGTTCCAGCACCTCACCACTCTCTCTGTAAAGAACTTCCGCCTGACATCCAACCTAAATCTTCTCTCCCTCAACTTAAAACCATTCCCCCTTGTTCTGCTGTTATCTACCCTTTCAAAGAGTTGACTCCCCTCCTGTTTATGGGCTCCCTTTAGCTACTGAAAGACTATTAGGTCACCCTGCAGCCCAGCTCCCTCAGCCTGTCTTCATAGGGGAGGTGCTCCAGCCCCTGATCATCATTGTGGCCCTCCTCTGGACCCTCTCCAGCAGCTCTCTGTCTTTCTTGTGTTGGGGGCTCCAGACCTGGACACAGTACTCCAGATGGGGCCTCAACAAGAGCAGAGTAGAGGGGGACAATCACCTCCCTGTCCCTGCTGGCCACCCCTCTTCTGATGGAGCCCAGGATACCATTTACTTTCTAAGCTGCAAGAATACACTGCTGGCTCTGTTAAACTTTTCATCTGTCAGGACCCTGAGGTCCTTCTCCACAGGGCTGCTCTCAAGGACCGCTCCTTCCAGTCTGTATGGATGCCTGGGATTCTTCTGTCCCAAGTGCAAAACCTTGCACTTTGCCATGTTGAACCTCGTTAGGTTCACCCGGGCCCACCTTTCAGGTCTGTTGAGGTCCCTCTGAATGGCATCTCTTCCTTCCACAAGGAAGGGTCTTGCAAGTCCCACATCTTAGGGTCTTGAAAGTCATTTTAGGAATTGTTAAATTAGTGACATTTAAATTTTAATTGATAAGTCCACGAGAAATGTCTTAATGGTTTTTATCATCTCAAAGGTTTTCTTAATTTCATAAAACTCTTTGCAACACCAAGTCTTTGTTGATTTCAGCCTGCAGTATGATACTTGCATCTTCCACATATTAGTTTGCCTTATATTGCCTGCAGAGAAGGATTCATTTTTATTTTTAATCTTTGATACCCTTTAGCTTAACTTTAGAGAACTTCAGTGGCTTGTTTTGTTTCATTTATTTATTACTTTTTCTATTTAGAGTAGCTCTCTCAGAGCTGAATAAAAGGGAAGTAAAAATGTAGAAAATTCTGTTATTTTCTTTTGATCTTTAACTACAATCAGGGGAGAGAAGATCTTCTCATTCATAAACTTAATTGTAGTGAGCCTAAAATGCTTAAGTACAGCCAGCAGAAATTTCTAGTGGGATTTTCCAGAAGCATTTCAGATTCTTCCATGGGAAGCTAGTGATGATGAGGTGCGAACTGGGAAATTCCATAGCAGCAGTTCCTAATTTCTTTTTCCTGATAGGTGGGTTTTTGTTTGCTTGTTTTTTCCTGTTTCTGAAAACCTGAATCCATAAATAAACAAGTTGAATTAAAAGCACATAGAAGCAACAGCTCTAGAATACTTTTCTGTGATCTGATCATTTTATGTATATCTCCATAATAAAAGCAGGACCCACCCATAATGCAAGAGAGAGTTTTAAAAGCACTTGTGATAAAAAATAATGCAGTTAATAAAGACTTGAATAAATGTAGCTATATAATTTCTCAGTACCTGTTACATCTATTGTCTTGGTTTTAGGAGATATCACAACAGTTACATAGTGTTGAAAATGATACTTATGCTAATCAATAAAAACTCTCCAGTGAAATGGAAGAAAAAGGTTTAAAATACGCAGTGTGATTGCAGTGATCTATTAAAATAAATTGTTTTTACATAGTGGTCTAAGTGAAAATTGAGGATTTAAGTCACAGCACACCAGAGCATCAAAACCTCAGAGTCATTTTAAGAACTTTGTGAAGGTTTTAAACAAACTAATGTCAGAATGACTCCTAATTGTTTCATTATCCTGTCACTGTAGGAAGCAGTGCGGAAGCTGCTAGAGGACTTGAATGTTTACCATGAAAATTATTTTCCCATTCTGAGATGTCTTCATGTTTTCACGTCTTCTCTTCCAAAGTATCCTTTGGGCAAGCAGGTGAAGTACTCTTACTCTGTTTCAATCAAACATTTGATTGATTTCCCAGTAGGACATCTGAATTAGTATTTACTATTTTTATTTACTGTTCTGCTGTTTTGCCCCCTACTTCTCCAACGGAGACAGATGCTTTCTTGCCATGGGAAGAGAGGAACAGCATGTGGTTTCTCTGCTGGCAGGGATGGCAGCTCGTCAGTCAGCAGGAATGTGTTTGTAGAAGGAGGCAAATGTACAGATCAGCAAGTGAATTGGCAAGTTGATTTTTCCCACACCTCAAATTCTCTGTATGAAGTGCAAACAGTGTATACTCTTCTACCACCTAGAAGAGTCAAATAGTCTCATTTTGAGAATCTCAGTAGCTGAGTTTTAGCAATTTTCTGTGTAAAATAAAATGATAATAAGGGAACAGTGATAATTGCTCCTAATAGCCATACTGCTCTAATGTCAGTGATTCTCACAGTAAGCAATTTCTTCTTCCACTAAAAGAACAGTATATTCTGTGCATGTATGTGTGCTTATCTGTTCTCAATCTGCTACATGTTGTTTTTAGAGTCCATCCCTAACTACAAAATTGAGGAGTCCCAGTATGAGATTTAAGAGTTGTTTAATTAGTCCTCCTGCACTGATCTGTGCAGTTACCTTCAGCTGGTTGTTTTAAACCTGGTACAGAGCAACATACAGACTCCAGCAGTGCAGGGAAGTTAGTTGTATAAGTTACTGAACACTCTTGATTTCTGCCGCAGTCGTTCTGCATATTTGAGAAAGAAGCTCTAAAGGAATTATACATGTTACTTTAAAAAGCTTGTAAGAGTTCTTCAGTGCTTAGCTTGTAAAAGCATTTTATTCTTTCCTCACTTTCTGCATAACAGATCAGGGAACTGCACTGTGCATGTTTGGAAAACCGAGTGTGGGAGACAGAGGAGTATGAGTCATCACTTCAGTTAGTAAGGTGAGTTTTTAATCCTTCTTTTTATCCCTTTTTTATTCTGTTTAATACCACTGTACACATGTAGAATATCAGCCGTCTGTTATCGTGGAACTTAAAGCTGAGCATGCTACTTGTACTGAATATCTGCAGATTGTAGGATTGTCTTGCAAGTACAGTTGACTGCTTTCTTCATTTTATATTACTACTGTTTCCTATGAAACTCAGCCAGAATCTAATATTTCTTATGCCCAGCGCAAATATGCTGAAGACACTGAGAAGTATTTATGTCAATGAGAACATCAGCTGTGTAATTGTTAGATATTCTTTCAGTATTCTTTCAGTGAACACGTTGTTATGCTGTATTTTTGAAAACTTTTTAATGAACTGTTGGTCAACCAAGTTATTAGTTTTAGTTGGCCTAAACTGTGATCCATTCTGAAAAATCGGAAAAAATCAGAATGTGTTCCAGATGGCAGCTGTGGCCTTTATTTCCTATTTTGCTACCTTTTTTTTTTTTTTTTTCATAAACTTCTCTTTGAGTTTGTACAGGGATTGTGCTAATTGTTATTGAACTTCAGAAGAGCTGTGTTTGTATTGTCTATCAGTGTTTAAAATTGAAAAGTCATCTAAGACAATTTCCATAATGGAAAACTGTTAAGTTGCCATGCTGCAACACAGAATTTTAAATTTTCTTCTGTCGAGTAACTGTTTCCTGATAACTGCATTCATTCAGACATTATTTATGTTGCTCAAGGAGCTGATACAGCACTGTTACTGTAACTTCCATGTTGAGAGTCTCTGCCATTGTGAGGTTTGATGTCTTGACAAGGAAGTTGAATAGAAAAGCCAGATCTGTGGTGGGTGAAGGATCCCTGGGCTCATGTACATACGAAACATTCTGTCCATACTGTCCCCTTACCACACTGCACTTTCCCACAGCACCACTTTGCTATGTTTTTACCCTCATCCCACTGGAAGGATTGCTTGCTTGAGTTGTCATGTCTGCAGTCAATTCTTTTCTGACTGTCTTGAATCTTGATGGCGCTCAATCACTTATCTGCCCTTTGTCACAAATGTGTCACTGTGCTTTTCTGTTCTGTCTCTTCTGTAATATCCAGTGACTCTTGGCCGTTCTTACCTCTCCTTTTTTTCCTCCTATGTTTAATTTGCTTTCCTCCACTCTGAATTCATTTGCTTTCTGGTTGATGCTGCCATCAGATTCTGGCTTATTCCCTCTTTATTCTTTCCTTGTTCATCTCTCTCTTGTTTTTTTTTTTCTCTAAACCTGGCAACCAGGAATTTCTGGTAGAAATAACACTGATCAGAGTAGAATATCAGTAATCAGGGTTATTGTTTTCATAGATGATGGGTATTTTTATTTTTTTTTTAGTTTGATTTGTTCTTTGTTGTAAATCCAGAAACTCCATCGTTTTTTCTAACTTCTTCAATATGAGTTTCTTGTAATGTTTGGAAGTCTGACTGGGATTATATTTTCAGCTTTTTCTTTATCTCCCTTGTCCCTTTTAACAAATATTTACTGTCTCTGATATTTCTGCATGGGATCTTGCTGCTGTTTTTCAGAAGGAAGTGGCAAAATGTGATCTTTGCCCTTCCACTGACTTTTCTTTTCTCCCTTTGCTTCACTGTGGAATTTATTGACTGTTCTTTAATCTCTCTGCTTTCCTAGGGGCTGTATCACTTATTGATATTCCTTACGCTCACCCTTCCATTCTTCTTTTTCAACATTTTCTGGAGTCATCTTTTTTTTTTTTCTCCCCCTTGTCTTAAAGAAGTTAAAATTAGAGAAGAGAGGGAGTGAATGTGAGGTTTGGTAGGTAATCAGTCCAGTAAGAAGAGAGAGAATCGAGAGATGTAGAGGCATGTCTCTATTCACTGATTATGGAGAGCTAACTGGCTTGGGCTTCTGGTCAAAATTTAGGTGGCAAAATGTTTTAAGGACAGTCTTCCATCTGTCTGGATACTGTACTGTGTTTTTGGCTGCTGATCGCTGATGTCATTGGTCACGTGCTGCTTATCACAGTCCAGCCATTTAATATCACTGTGTTGTTCTCTTGTCTTATCAGTTCTTTAGGCAATCCTCCCTTCAGCATTCTGAAAGAGTTTGTGGGTTTCATCCTGGCTTCCTTTCTTTTCTTTCATGTGACATATGCGTGTTTGAGTAATAAGAGATATTTATTGGGTATCTGGACGATGTGAGATTTTCTGATCCCTGGAATACCTTGCAGAAGTCTCAGGTGCAAAGGGCTGGAAAAGATCCTTTACTGTTTCCCAGTGTGCAATAACAATACTTTTGCTTGTTGTTTGGGCCTCCTAGCCTTATTAGCTTTGTAAACAAGTTCTTGTCTAGGTTCTCGTGTCTGGGATACTTCTAGAACTTGCATATTGGGAAAAAAAAACAAACAAACTAATATAAATGAATGGAAAAGAACATATTTTCCATTTGCATATCTATACATCTTGTCATCCTCTTGTCATTTTACATCTTTAACTATTGCAGTGTTTTCTCATGTCTGGAACAAGGCCGCCTTGTTCATCCATTATTCTCTGCAAAGCAGATGTTTTGTACCCTTTGTGTGATCAAGGTCACCTTCCTTTTGTTAGCTCCTGCTGTTTTTTTGTACAGAATGAATGTATGTAAAAGCAACTGTTGCCTCACAAAAATCCATAACCACAAGTCAGATAAACAAGTGCTAATCAGAAACTTGAGCTTGAATTCCATTTGCCCTTCCAGACATTAACAAACCTACCTCAGCCTCTTCTGAATGCCTCCTTAAATCTCTCTTAGACAATGTTTAGCTAACTGACATGGACACTCACTGCCTGACACACTGATGGCCACCATTTCATGGGCTTGTTATCATCCTTTTTTCATGTATTCATGTCTTTTCTGTCTTTTGGAGTCCTTTAACTGTTAACAACTTTGTATTGTACTTCATAAAGAGGAAGCAAAACCACACCAATAGGCTGACTAGAGCTCTCAGAAACAGTAGCTATTACAAATGTGTGATTGTTCAGAACTGTGGTGTTTAGCAATTGAAATCTCTTGCACCACCTGAAAAAAAGAACCATGCGGGTGTAAAGGTATTGGCTGAATGTGGTGACTTAATTATGGAGCTCATTTATGGATATTTGCAAGGACTTGCTTTTTTATCTTTTGAATGAAGATTGTGAAACTGAGAAGTGCTTAGTGACGTTTATAAGATGCCCTAATATATAAATAAAACTAAGTAAATACTAGGCTGGAACTTGGACTAGATGACTTCAAGAGGTCCCTTTCAACCTAAACGATTCTGTGATTCTAGGAGTGGTTGGGTGGTACCAATTAAATACAGAAAGCAGTAATTCCAGTTTAGTTTGAGAACTCATTTTGAATCACAGAGAGTAATCTACTCCTTGCATGGGTGAATGTATATTGCCCTGTCCCAGCTAAAACTAAGACATTCTGATTTCATAATATACCATCTTCTTTGGAATCAGTTTAAACCCTACTATGTTTTTGTAATAGGGTTCATAGTTTCAAAAGTTACAGATTCACAAAACTTATAACTATATATCCACTGAGCTTTTTTTGTGTAGAGTATTGGAAGGAAGTTTCCTCATCAGTCCTGTACAAAAATGGTAAGTACATCTATCCAAAGCAATTTTTTTTGTTTCTTTGCATTTTTTCATCTCTCTTAATGTCAAAAAAGGAAAGAACCTGTCTTTACAGAGGTTTTCTCTTTTAAAAGGATTTTTTTTCTACTTATTTTTAACTTTTTCTTTTCGGTTAAGAACATTGAAAGATGTTTCATCATTCTCTGTCCATAATTGTGTCTTTTAGGATGTTGAACAAGTCTGATTTGGTAACCATGCTTCAAAAGTGTGTGGAAATTCTTGTGTCATCTCCTGGAAGGGAGTTTGATGAGATAGTAGAGAAGCTGAAGGAGTTCTTGACCCAGTTTCAGAAACTAGAAGGTGGGTGTGCATCGTCATACGTTCCCTTGCAGATTAAACTGAAACTGTTCTATAATTGGACAAATGTTATTTTTCCTGGTCATATTCTCTCGTTGCATCAAGTCGTCAGATATTTCAAGATTGTTTTTAAATACAAGACACAATTAGGACATGTTTATATGCTTCATTGGTTTGTGGTTCATGCTTTTCTAAGGCAGAAGAGTGATGTAAGATAAGAAATTGGACAGATCAGCAAACATTACTCACTAAATCTGTCATGTGTATTCTGAGCATTTTACCAGATGTTGCAATTACTAAAAATATTTAACGAAACAGTTTGTGAAAGATAAACAGAAGCAGATTTCCTTCTGACGTGGTATTCAGTCCAAATGTATATAAAGTTATTGCACTAACCTTCGGTTGGATTCACATGAAAACTAAACCAGTGTTGGTTGTCATGGCCCTGTTGACATAACTTATCTTGCCCCCTCTAACTGGTTACTCACGGTAGGGGGATGTTATGGAAACTAGGAATGCAAATGAACAGCAGTTTTCCATCTTTCGGAGACAAGTTAACAAAAAATGCCATATTCCCATCAGAAACAGGAACTGATGTATTCCAGCATTTGTCTGGAATTGGAATTTGGTTCTTTTCTTTGAACTGTAAAGAAGTGCTCGCTCCTGTTTCTCTTTTGAATATAAAGTGGCTACCATCTTATCTCTTGTATGTGTCTTAAATGAAGGTCGTTGTCAGTTGGAGCTGCAACACTTCATTTGGACAAGCAGGCTAAGCTTGGCTTGTTTAGAAGAAAAATCGTGTTTGTTTTTTTTTTGTCTGTACCATATCATTGTGGAAAGATGAAGCAATGTCAAGCTCTGGTACAGGAACGAGGTGATTGCTTTAAAAATAAATGTGTTTCACTGAAGATGCTGGCACTGAAGATCCTGGACTACACTGGAAACCCTAATGGTTGATCTAGTTTGGAAAATTAAAACTAAAGCACTTTAAAATGTAAAATATCCAGAAATATTCAATCAAATGATTGGATTTCTACCTTGGGGAGGATACAGAAAAAAAAGATGAAACAAATGAGAATAGAGCAACACATGGAACTGTGAGATGAAATGTCAGTATTTATTTCAAATGATGATTTGAAGAAGTTTTTAAAACAAAGAAGGTCTAACGAGTCCATGAATTATCTTAGTTTGCTTTCAAAGAGGATGTAAGCTATGAAGTGAGAGGGGGAAATTAAAATAAGCCTTAAATGAGTAGGAGGTTGCTGAGTTAGGTGACTTCCTGTAAGTTTCTCTGGTCATGCTGATCTTTAGCTTAACTTTTCTGCCAAAAAATGCTATGTACCTGGATTTCCCTCAAAGCTCCAGTGAAAGCATGGTTCCAAATGGCTTTCTTGTTGTTCTTTCTTGTTGTTCTTTCCAAGACTGCCTAATGAATTGGAAGAAATCAGAACTTGAATCTTCAGGAAATAAAATACCTTTATTTTGGGTCTATTTTGATAGGATTAATTAAAAATACGAACATCAGATAAAATTTTAGTTATCCCAAAATTCCAAGATAATACATTTTTTGCCATTCATTGATAAGGGGGTCTTTTACAAGCCTTTTGGCTTGGAATTGCTCTGATAGCGATTTTGTAATGGGGGCTGATAGCATCACTTTTTTTTTTTTTTTTCTTTTTTAACCTTTTCACAAGAAAGAATGCATTGAGAAATGCATGTATATGCATACACGTGCTGTTGACATTGAACTGGAGGAAGAAAAGATGATGTTCCTTTTAAATGTGCATTTTAATGATCAATTCTTTAGAGAACAGTTAGTTGATATCGTGGACCAGAACATTTTAATAGCTTTCAATAAAACTTGAAGTCATTAGTTAGTTTTACACAGTTAGCCAGCTTTTTTTTCCTCAAGAACTAAGAATTGGTATAATCAGCACTGCAAGATATTTATTGAATTGGTATTCTGTAACATTGAAACTAGACAGCAGTCTGCAATCCTGCTCTCCTTCCTGGCGTGTTTTGAAGCGCCAACTGTAGAAGATAATTTTTTGTTTTCTATTAGACCTTTTCTGTTACTGAGGGAACTGCAATGATGTTGCAGTGTTTTGTTGACATCTTTCTTCAGGGCAGTAGAAAATACCAATTCATTCTATGTAGGTCATCAACAAGCTTTGTGTGCGATGATTGTTATTGGTGACGGGAGCTTTACCTGTGATCTGTAGGTGGAATCTCCATCTTGCTAACATCTTTGTCCATAAGTAAGGCAAGAAGGCTAGTTACATTATGATTAGGACATAACCTTTATTGTTCAGTGTGGCCTTGATTGTTCTGTCAGAGGTTTTGCTTGTTTGTTTTCAACCTAAAAAAGACCAACCTAATTAATGATGGAATTGATCAATTAACTATATGACTATGAAAATAAAATTTGCTTATAAATTAAGATAAAAATAGATCTGGAGAGTGAAATACATGAGCAGGCTTTCAGTTTGCTACTCTGGTTGCTGTTTTTACATTTAGTGAATGAGCTTATTTCCTATTTGGTATCTGTTGTAAATGTGAAGGAAAAGAAAAGCAGTGTGTGACTTCTTGAACATTCATTAAGCATCGATACTACCCTGCACTAATCTGTCCAGTTTACAAATGCTGAGATTATGACCTAGAATGACCTAAGTGGATTTCAAGTGATGTGCAAGGCTTGTGCTGGATCTTTTCTCAGGGATGCATTGCTTTACTTCTTAACTGTTGGACAAGCTGCACTGCTGACTCCTTTTTAACGATTTCTTACAAGGGCAAGACTCAAAAGCTGCTGGTGTTAGGTCTGTGAACAGGTAACTCTGAACGCTTCTCAAATTGCTTGGGTTAGGAGGTTAACATAGGTATGGAGGAAGAGTTTACCCCCACATAATAAACATGAGTTTTGTTCCCGTAGCAGAAGCTTACCAAGAACGAGATGAGTCCGTATCACCACAAAAAGAGCTCCAGAAGAAGACAAATCTTTATAATCTTCAGAAGGTTAGGCCTGCATTGACTTTACTCCCCAGTTCTTTAACTGAATGTTTCTTTAGATGTATTTGTCCATGGTTATGTCTTTCCTGCTTGCTGGAGCTCTGAGTAAAGGTTGTGTACAAGTAATTTTTCTGAAAAATGAAGTAATAACTTCATTTGACTGTGCGTGTCAGGCCTACCTGATGTGTAGAAAATGATCGGAAATATCTGTCATTAGCTAGGATCTTAACATGCAAATTAGGAGATATCTTTGTATTTGACTTGTAAATTATGCTTCTGCCTAACCCACATTTCTTCAAGCTTCAGGCCTGAAGAATTTTCGTAACTCCTACCAGTTTGAGAACTGGATACACTGGCCTAAATAAATGTAACTGCATGATCACATTTCTTAACTTCATCGATGAAGACATGCCAGCAGACATTCATTATATACGTTCAACATGTAGATTGTGTTCTCCAGAGAGTAACTGCCTCCCATGTAGTTTTATGCACTGCTTTTTTTTAAAGACTTTGTTGGAGTTGAAGGAATCAAGGCGGTCTAAGAAACTGACCAAGTTTGAAATGCTTCGTTTTGAAGTTGTTGACTATATAGACAGTCTTGTAAGGTGAGCTTTCCTGTTTGATATTTCTGCATTGGTTTGCACTATATGCTAAAAGAGAAATTTTGCCAAAAAGTTAGCATGGGAATAAATCTTATCAAAATTGTCTCTTGGTCCCTGTGGTAAGAAGCTTTTTTTTTCCCCCCAACTTTCTTTCATGAGCACTCTTCCAACCATTTATTTTCAGTAGATTAGTAGAAGTAATTGGCACATGAACTGGGAAACTTATTTTGGAGAATAAAGTTGAGGGGAGGACTGGGTGTACATGATGAAAATTAAGCCAAGAGTTTTCATTCTAATCTTTGCTGATCTGTTCTGTTCATGAAACTGCATAGATGCCATTTTGGGAACTGTTTAGCAAGGAAGGCATAGCAAATAGAATCTTGGAGGCAGTAAGGTAGCAGAAAATTTGAAAGACCTGGAGTGTGTGGGCTAAGAGATGAAGGCACTTATTACTGTACAGCTTTAGTAAAGGGAAGTTGCAGGCTGAAAGTGTGTGGTGGCATGGGTGGGAATAGAGGAGCTAATAGAAGTATGACTGAGCCAATAAAGAAGAAAAAAAGCTTCATATTTGGAGGTAGAGTTGGGCAAAGACTCATCAGGATGCTTCAAGATGGATAAGTAAGATCTGTGGAGCACAGTTACATGACTGGTGATAGCATTTATGCCCTCTTATCTTTGAATTTATCTCTGGCCCAGCTAGAATTCTAAATTAAATCCATTAGACGAAATCCATTAGATCAAGAAACCTTCAGATGTTGTACTGAGGGACGTGGTGTAGCAAGGAAGGAAGGTATTGGTGGTAGGGGGATGGTTGGACTGGAGGATCGTAGAGGTCTTTTCTAACCTTGGTGATTCTTCAATTACATGATGTAGAGTTGATAATCATTGACTTCTTAGCTTTGAAATTCATTTTGGCCCCATTCATCTTGTTTTTTGAGATGTCGGTATTGGTCATAATACATTACTATAGTCTCTGACTGCAGTAGAGTTCTGTTTTCCCTTATGGTAAAGCTCATTTCTCACCTCCTCACCCCATACCTCGTGTTATTTTTTCAGACGTTACCTTGTTCCAGCAGACCACAAGACTCTGCATGAGATTGTGTATTTCAACACAGCCAGTGTTCTCCGTGAGCACTTGAATGCTGCCCCAAGGATTGCACTGCACACAGCTTTGAATAACCCATACTCCTACTTGAAGGTAAGAAACAAGGAGGTTGTTTGCAATGCTGGAATACTTTCTCAAGACTGTACACGAGGATGATGTTAAAGACTTAGTTTTGCTGTTTCATGTAGTTTGGCACACGACCAGCTGTTTTGTAGAGGGCCAACACGTCAGCAATGATAAGCGATTGGGAACTTCGCTACAAGCTGGGGAATCTGTCTGGCTGAAATAAAGAAGCAGATTGTGGAAAGAGTTTTATGTGGGAAAACTGTTTTCCAGAGCCTGTTCTAGTTATGATCTTCTCTTTTATAGTTGTTCTGAATGGGAGGACTGTATCCATGGGGGAAAAAGTAGTGTCTATGGCTTTTTCCAGAGACGTCCTTTACAGGGGTTGGTCATAGTCCTCACTGTGTAGACTTGCAGGCATGCTGTAAGGCACAGACTCTGCTCAGTGTAGTGAGGAAATTTACAGTAAATGTGAAGAAAATTACAAAGGGGATTTAATTGAGTCTGTTTTGTTTTACGTTTACTTTAATATCTGCTGTGAATTGATATCCTGTCTACTCTGAGCCCAAGAAAAAGGATTGTTATGGATTCTGTTAGTTAAGCTGACCTTTATCTAGAGAAGAAAAAAAGCCCTTTTCCCTCTTCTTTCTTACATCAAATTCACACGATGGAAAGAAATTCACATAAAGGAAGGAAAGGAATAGCACAGGATTTGGAGAAGGAATAAATGTTTATTTATCTGTTTTATCCTTGATTAGAGATGATACACAGAGTTATCCTCGTGTCCTAACGTTCCCCTTAAAAAGTTCAAGAGGACACTGATTTTATCTGTATCCAGGTGCTTGCTTGTTACTTGAGTTGAAGTCAGCATTTGATTATCAGAAACCAAAAAGAAAAAAGATCAATCTTTTAAATCTACAGCACAGTTTGGTTTGGCTTTGTTGGCACTGTGCTTCTCTCTGAAAAAGAGTTGTCAGTTTTGCTGTGTGCAGAGTTTTACTAAAATCACCTGCAGACCTTTTTGGTGCAGATGGTAGCGATTGGGCTTACCATAAAAGGGACCTTGAATATAAACGTCAGTAATGGTTTTCTAAAACATGTTACGATTAGGAGAGCTAGCAAAATCTGGCTACTAATGTGTTTAATAAGTATTCTCTTTGATGAATTGATAGGACATAAAGTCCTCTATCATCCTGCACTTCACTCTTTGACAATCTTCAACATGTTTTTGACATTTGAGGAAATTGTGCAAGTTTTGGTATAGTTTCTAGTAGCAGCAGTATTCACCAAGTGCCTTGCTTAGCATTTTAATCCATGTGAGTCACGGGAACTATTTTTCTGAATTGTATCCACAACTTCCACTTGGCTTGTTCTTTCCTGGGATGTGACCAGAGCAGAGTTCTTCAGAGCTGTTCCTACCAGAAGGCCAGGACAAGAAAGGATCTGCTTCACTGGAGTACCAGCAAATGATTAACGGTGTGATGCATTTCTTACAGGAGTCCAGTCCAGTGATTTATTTCACAAAATGTGAACCAGAGGTCAGATTTATTCTGAGAAGAAGCACGCACAAAACCAAGTGTCGTTCTGTTTTCATTGATCTCTTGAAAATCCAACAAGTTGTAACTTGGAGTATCAGCAGCTCACTGCTTAAAATTGTATCAGCACAAGAAAATGTCATTTTTGGATATTTCTAGGGTTTAGATGATCTTGGAAGTTTAGTTCTTGACCTTTTGTGGAAAGGGCAATTTTTCACCTTGATCTCAAGGAAGAAGCCCTACTGTAAAACAAAAATCCTTGATTTGCAATTAAACTCTTGTACAGGAAAAGGGGATGCAAGCATTTGCACTTCAGGAAATGTGACAATGCTGTATCCAGAGCAAGGCTGTTCATTTTGGCCCCTGGGGTGGGGTCAAGCAACACGAGAAGCCCCAAGAGTGAGCTGAGTTGTTCCCATCCCATGGTCTTCACTTTCTGAAGCAGCACGTCTGAGCTCCATAGCAGGGTTCACAACTTGCTGCTCCTCTTTGAGCAGCTTCCTGCTTGTTGTTCTGGTGGTGCCCTGCAGGGACAGCTCGGGTGCTTTCTTCCCTACAGACCTGCTGTAATGCTTGTGGGTGCTCTGCTAAGCTACTTACGGTTTTTACCAGCTATCAAGCTGGTATTAAAAACAAAACAAAAGCCCTAACAGCAGGCAGGGAATCATTTGTGTAAGATTAGAAAATCAAT
Organism: Perdix hodgsoniae; assembly: GCA_035772895.1. Taxonomy (NCBI): domain Eukaryota; kingdom Metazoa; phylum Chordata; class Aves; order Galliformes; family Phasianidae; genus Perdix; species Perdix hodgsoniae. The sequence goes on along the minus strand of JAPSGF010000004.1, from coordinate 24,150,576 downwards.
GCAAAGTGTCCAGCAGTGCCAGAGTCAGCACAAGGGGTGAGTGGTGGGAAGGCAGAGTTGGAAGAGGTAGCAGAGGGGAAAGGAGGTGCAGAGCTGCCCCTCTGGACACTGCTGAGCCTTCAGGTCACCTCAAAGTGGAGCTTGGCTGTGCCAGTTGGTAACACAGCAGTGTTGGGAACTAGAGCAGCATACTTGTGAACTACAGCTGCACCGTCACAGTTTGAGGTTTTAGCTGCAGTGTTGGATTTATTTGGAAGCCATCTTAGCTAACATCAGCAGCTTTTGTGTTCTCTGGAAAATAAAACAAAATAAACTTGGAAATGGTTACATATTCTGATCATTGTGAAATGCCTCAGAAACATTGGAATCCATATGCAATCTGAGTCTCAAAACTTGCAGAACTGTGATGTGTAAAATGTAAACTGGAGATTCTTGAGCAAAGCTGTGGTTTTTGCCCAGCTGCCTTTCCTATCTTGAAAAGCCTTGATTTATGAAGGCATCCTTGCAAGGGCTTTGCGGACTTCCCAACTCTGGCATATTTGCTGCCATGTTTTATTAGTGTATAAAAGCATTTTAACAAAAAATTTCTGGGAACTGAAAGGGTAATTGTTTTATTAAGGGAGTTGGCTTCTTACTGTGTGTGAAAATGAAAATTGAACAAAAATTACCAACTGAGGTGAAATATCCTGCAGCCATGCACAGAATTTTTCTTCTAGCTCAAGTGGCTCTTTTACTCATAAATGGTTCAGTGCTGATGACCTGGATTTCCCGACATACAGAGCAGTCTGTGAGACATCAGACTTCTGCTTTTATAGGTCTTGAGTTTAAAGCCAGAGAGAAATGACTGTGACATTTCAAAGATAAAGCTCTGAGATGAGGAAAGCAATTTTGCTTTTTAGTCCATGTGATCTGTGCTATGACTTTCTCTTTCCTTTCTGGAGTGGGCGTGGGGGGAGATGTGACACCTTTTTGATTACTACATGGTAAAAGTCTGAGATAAAAAGTGACACGTTTCTCTCCCTGAATCCATAGAGCAGGCCATGTCTCTGAGATACAGAGAATAGAACTAGAAAGAGAAATAAGAAAAGCCAGATCAGATAAGTGTTCAAATAGAGAATGAAGGAATAGCTTGAGGGGAGGGGGCTTGTTTTAATGTTGTTGGTTTTTTTTGTTTTGTTTTTTTCTTTCTTCTTTGCACCATCAACTTCTCACTGAACACATAAGCAGCAAACATTTGGTTAAAATGCCCATCATGTGCATTTCCTGAAATAATGTTGTATTTAGCACTAGAGATTGAAGACTGACCGAAATCACTGTCTTTGGTTTTCATCAGAGTGAAGCACTGAAAAGTGATGGAGGAAGCATTTCTAACAAAGCCCCTGACATATGCATTGCCTACAAGCTTCATTTGGAGTGTGGCAGATTGATTAACCTCGTGGATTGGTTAGAGGTATGCAACAGTGCAAACCGTGTCTGTGCCTGCTTGCAGTATTCTGCTGATTTACCTTTCTGCTGCTTATCGGCTCTTGTTTAGTGCCTCATTTGACAGCTGAGCAGCTTGTATGCCTCAGTCTTCCCCTGTGCAAGAACACACAGTCTCCAGGTCACTGGCCTGGAGAGTTTTTGTAGAATCATAGAATGGTATGGGTTGAAAAAAACCATAAATATCACCTAGTTTCAGCCCCCCTGCTATGGGCAGGTCCTCTGCCTACTGTGAACCTTCCATTTCCAGCATTATTACTCTGTGGGGAAATTCTTCTGCTTCCTTTTATGTTTGGTGCAGATGAGTTGTTATGCTTCACAAAGCTACCTTTTCCCCCCTTGAAGTATTTTGGGATATTTTCATGGAAATGAGCAAGTGCTGCTATTCAAGTTTGTGCCCTGGGGGCAGAATGCTTATGCAACGGAAGACCAAAGCTTCAAGCTTGGAACCCTGTTTCATACCCAAATTGGAAAATATAAAAAGAGAATGTGCATAAATTATATATTCTCTATTACTCCCTTACAACCTTATTTCCAGTGTTTCTCTGTATTCTGGAAGTCCAACTGGTTTCCATGAGCACTGTGAGTTTTTAGCAACCACATCTTGTGGGCATCTGCAGCCCACAAGCCCACACCCTTTTTTTTCCATGTTCTGAATGTGCTTCATTTGCTGCTGCCTTAGTTGGGTATATGAAGATGATACAGACATCAGCTCCCTATCAAACCTCCTCCTGTCACTGACTTTTATAGATCTCTCTACAGCCAAGTTAATCTTTCCAGATTGTTTTAACTGTCTTGCTTTCTGTACTTTTTTTTTTTTTTTTTTTTTTTTTTACTCAGAACAGGTCAGGAACTAGAATTTAAAATGTAAGTATGCGAGTTCATGGGGTGACATTCTTTCCTTCTGTATTTCTGTGATGGTAACATGTAACCTCGCTTGCTGTTTGGATTGCTGTGAAGATGACACTCTCGTGGAGCTACTATTCCAAGATCTCATTCCTCCCAAGTGACAGTGTTTAGCTCAAAGCTCATTCTTTTAAATGAAGCTCCATCTGTCAATGAGATGGTTAGCTCTGTGCTGCTTTTCCCTTTCTAGGCTTTTTCCACTGTGGTGACAGCAGCTGAAGGACCGACTGCAGATGCAGCTTCCTCAGACCAGGTGGATGATGTTATACAGTATCCTTTCTCATTTCTGTCTCAAATTTGGCATTCAACCACTTACAGGATTAGTGTAAGATTTGTGAAATGCAGCTGCAGGAAAAAAAAACAATTAATTTAGGCAGTCTTAATGTAAAGAAAATGTCACAGAAATGGATCACCTGAGGTATCTAGGCTGGAGGCTGTGAGGTAAGAGCAGCTTTTGACCAAAGGAGCATTTTGGATCTGAAAGGGAAGCAACAGACCTTATAAGATGAAGCTACTCTATTGAGATAAATCATCTGAGAGTTGGTACATCTGCATGTACAGGGAGAGAGCATTACTGAGGAAAAAATGGTAGGAGATCTGTGCCCTGGAGGAGAGGTGAAGAGATGGCAGGTTGTTGGGAAGCGAGGAAAATGGAAGCAGTAGCAAAGGAAATGCTTACACAGTATTATCTCTGCAGAAACTGTAAGTTGTGGTACCTCAAAGCTGGGAATTTTAGTTCACATGAAACATTCATTCCCTTTCTCACTTAGTCCTGATTCTGAAGCAAAGCCTGCAGAATACCTGAAGAATGAACATTGGAACCAAAACTGCTGGCTGCAACTAGGGATGAACAGTTGTATAAGAGAAGATTAACTACAGGGAGAATATACATATGCTGTAATGCTACACCTGTCCTTCCTTCAGGTAGTAAACACAAACCTAAGTTCTGTTTATCTCGCAGTCATATAGCTGTGTCAGGAATGATGCAGTAAGGATATAATGAATAGTGAATAAAGACAAGCTGCTGTTCTTTTATGAAACCACCAAAAAATAATATCTATAATTAATTATTTTTCTTCCCATTTTCTTGTCAAGGGATATTCTTCTGAGAGAATATCTGTAGGTTTTATGCTTTTCTTAGCAGCATGAAAAGGAACTCTTCCTTTGTTACCAACATTATATTCAGGTGGCAAGAATAAATACTGGTTGAATATTTGTGCTTCCGTAGGCTGGCAGTGCTCTGTCCTCATTTCCAGCACTTTTAGTGTGTAATACAATGCTTTGTGTCATGTATGCATACTGTAACTTGGAAGTCTTTCCCTCTGTAACATAATGGTTTCTCTGTCAATTACTGCCATAAAAGGAGTTTCCTTTACAGACATGTCCAGCGCTCGTTTTATTCGAGCTGTTTCTGAACTGGAACTCCTGGGCTTTATAAAGCCCAGCAAGCAGAAAACTGATCACGTGGCACGGCTGACCTGGGGAGGCTGTTAATGTCCCACCACAACCTTAATAAAGCTGTTCTTTGTAACCTGGTGCAATGGCTGTGCTCCCACTAAACCAGTCTTTGTGTAATTGAGTCAGTGTTGGGGATGACTGAATGCTGAGCTGTGTTCTGAGTGCTCAGAGGAACTTCAGTAACCATTTTGTTTTTAAACATCTGCCTCCATACTGTAATGTACTGCTCATGATCCAAGTACTGCAGCATTGCACTCCTTTTAATCTTCTTTGATGTATGATAGTTAACGCTATACTGATATAATTCAGGCTACCAAGCCAAAATGAGAACACTGGATATGTCAGCTGCAGCAGTGATGAAGCAGCAGCATTAACTTGCTCATGATCTGATAGTAATTGAATCATCATTATAAAACGCATTCCAGATCCTTGAACTACACATTTAAACTCAGTACAGTAAAAAAACAACACCAAGCTCCCACCCTCAGCAGCTGCTGTGTCCTTCAAACCAGAAGTCATCACAGCACCTTGAAAAACTTGATCAGGAAGAAGAGGAAGGGCTGAAATTATGAAAATACAGGTGTTCGTTCTCTGTAAAGAGAAGCTGTACATTGTTCCAGTGAAGCTGACCAGCACTAGCTGATTTGCTGTCAGGAATTTGTGTCATTTATTGGCTAGGAGTGCTAAAGCCCTGCTCTTTGTCATCTTCAGCCAGTATCTGCCTGGGGGGCAGATCCTGTGAAGGCACTTGGCCCTGCAGTGAGAAAGCCAGGAGGCTGAGCTGGAGCCCTGGCACTGCCCAAGTGACCCCTTTTTTCTTTGCCGTGCACAAGCTATACTGCACCTCTTACATGTCAAGCTTTAACTTTACTCACTCAAATTCGGGCAGCAAATGTGTTCATGCTGATGTCGTTGTCCCATTTTCCAATCATGGAAAAACCCTTTCAAACCAACAAAGAAAAGCTGCTTTTCCCTCCAGAACAGGGTGAATGTCTGCTATGCATGATAAAGTGGTCCCCAGGCTGCAGCAGCTCAGCTGTATGGGAGGAGCCTTCAGCTCAGCCTTTATCACCTAGCAAAGGGCGGCATTGTTAGAAAAACATTTAGACTGTGCTAAGTTGAATGGTAATTACTCAGCTTATTGCAAAAGACTATTTCACCAAAGAACACCTTCCAGATTCAGCTGAGTGCCTCTGCTTTCCTTTGGTTGGAGGTATGCAAGTGCTGCACTGGGTGCAGACATTCAGCTGTCATTGGAATCCTGATGCTTCCCCTTTGGCTGCATTGTACTCCAGCCTTCACACTCACAGCAATTGGGAACAATAGCACAGAGCTCTGAAGTTTGAATCAAATACAGCTGTGCAAGAACAGGGTAAGTCCTACCACAAAAACCTAGAACTTACTTAGCTTCTATCTGCTCCTGGGAAAGAGCTTATGTTAAAGTATCCTGAGAAAACAGGAGCCACATATTTTGGAGTTTTTCTAACTGGAAAGACACAAGTAATGCTTCCTGCTGTACATACGTTCTGAATGGTGTCAAGAGAAATGGCTGAGCAAGAAGTTATCAGCCTTTATAATGCCTAACCCTGGAACATGGGAAACGCCTCAACAAAAACTCAAAGCAAAAACTTCTAGGATGGCAGTAGAACAATTGAAATTTCCTCACTCTCTCCCACCAAATCTACTCAGAGCCCAAGCCGGGGGCACCAGCCGTGCTCTGTGGTCTTCGTACTAGTGAGATTTCCATGTAGAAAGGAAATTTCAGTCGTTGTGGAATGCTCTGTAAGCATACTATGTTCTCAACCTGACCTATTTATCTTGCAAGTACACTTGAAAATTGGAATTGAGCAGCAGAACAGCCCAACATCTGACTGCTCAGCAGGACGTGCAGCCAAGCGCACCTCACACTGCCTGCAACCTGCCACCTAATGTAGCCAAACGCAGGACTGGGCCCCAACAGCTCACTTTCAGTCCTAAAGAGCTCAAATATTTAGTAGTAAAGGGGAGCAATCTTTAGCAGTATGCAATGAGCCCATGTAGAATGCATGTCTTCTCTCAACATTTTTACTACTGTTTCTTGTCAATACTCAGAACTCACCCTTGCTTACCTTAGCTGACACATACTGTATTCAATGCCCACAGCTTTCAGTAATGCTAACAGAAACCTCAACTCTGAAGGTTCACTGTTGGAAGAATTTACTATTTTTCTCCAATGTAACATCGGAAGGTTTTTGCTGTTCCTTGATAACCTCTTTGCTGATTTCCAACACAAGAAACTTGAGAAGGTAAACAGTGAAAGATCCTATTGCAACACTTAGGCAGAACAAACCACTGCCAAAGCCAAACATTCATCCTCATATTTTTCATCTGAGAATTACTTCTCTGCAAAGTCATGAGCAATGCTTCACAATGAGAGCACAAACCAGCTGTGGAATCACACTGGTAAATCCTTCCCAACGACCAGCTCATGACCAGAGCAAGCCTTCACAGCACAGCTCCTACCCACACTGCAGTAACAGTCCTGCTGTGTAAGACTAGAAAGCAGGTCTCGAGCACCAGCACAAGACTGCACGCATCTCCTTCCTTTTCAGCCTTGAAAAATGCTGAAGAATCTTTATGGTTATGTGCTTCCTTATCTAGACAAAAATCAACACACAGAACGTGCATGCTGCTTTCTCACGTTACAGTAACAAAGATCTGTCTGGAAAGACTTTAAGCATCACTATCTTAAAAACAGGTTAACCAAGATCTTTAACACTGCAAAGCTGCAATGAACTGCCCTCTATTTGCTTTGCTTTCAGACTGCACATACATACAAGTAGGGAAGAAAAAAAAACACCCTTTCTAATGTATCTCTAAGCCCTTCACAACACCTCTGAAAAGCCTCCAAAGCAGATGTGTCCTTTAAGCACCACCACACTCCATAGCATAACCATAGTAAAAAAGCAGCCAACCATTTTCCCACTGATGAGCATGCTACCTATTGCAAGCCTGTTGTGTGCCAGTCATCACAACTGCTATCAATCACTGAACTTAGAGAAAGGAGCCCATCCAAGCAGCAGGTGAAAAAAGACTTCAAAGAATGCAACCTTATTTTCCAAACAGGCGAAGACAAAACATACCACAGCTATGACGCACAGGCACCCGCGTGGCATTCTTCTGCCAGCAGGCTGTTTGCTATGCATGAATGTGGGGCAGCACAGGAATAACTGGGTGCTAGCATGACATCACTTCTTGTTTCTAATGGCTCTTAACATCCGGAAAGTTAAGATAAGCTGAGACACAATCACAACAGCTGTTATTTTAATTCTACTGCCAATTTTCAGGCACGTACTGTTTTCTATCAAGCCAGAACAAGATAAGAATTGTGCAGTGGTCATCTGGGAGCCACAGCTTTCCTCGCCTGGACAAGGCGAACACGTGGAGACCTGAGGAGCAAGGAAGGGGCTGAGAACCACAAGGCAGAAAACAGAAGTGACAGCCCCCAACAGTTTTGTCATTACATTCAGCAATGGAAGTCCCAAAAGTAACAGAATTCTTCTCTCGACTGTTTTGAAATACAGTTAAAAAGAAAATATTCTTTCCAGAGGTCAAATAAAGTCAAATAGGCTTTGGGAAAGCATGCAGAAAATAGGTACTGTAGCCTTTTGCATAGTTCTTCACATATCTCACTACTAAAGGAAATAAAATTCAAGAAGAGCCAGAACTCACACAGCTTTTCTGAATCCCTACGACTGTGTAGATATACCAGCTGAAGCTGCAATTACGTTTCAACTAAAACTTTTCCCCATTAATTTGAAGTGGAGGCATACACACTTCCACTTAAGCAGAGGCTGACACTAAGTTAATGCAAAGAACAGTTTGACCAAGAGATTACTTCAAAAAAGCCCCCGAGTCCCAGAAACAGATAATCCAAGTAATGTGATGAGCAATACTTGTACCCACAGCACAGAGATCTGGAATCACTGTGTAGCAACAACATTTCAGTCATTTACAGTGACTCAGAATTGCACAGACAACAGCAGCCACTCCTGATACAGCGGTTTGCAAACAGCTGAGCGTATCTAAGAACAAACTCCTGGACCAGCACACAGAGACTGCACAACTCCAGCTCTTCCAGCACCTGGGTAGTTGCAGCTTGTGGTGCAAGCAGCCGCTCTATCTCGTGAGCACATCTCCTTTGATGTGTCATTCAAAACTGAAGGAAGATGAGCACAGCTGTTGAGTCAGCAGCAGTCAGTTAAAGCAGCACTGTCAGCTGTATAGCATACATGCCTCCATAACTACAGACCGCATCCAACCTAACACATTTCGCAGCCTCTGAAAGCTTATGTAACATTTTCATCCACTTTTTTCCTTGTCTAATAAATTCTGACCCACCCACTGCAGCTGGTAAATAATGTTTTCATTTAAACACTCAGATTTCAGTTTATTCATACATGGCAAAAATTCCACCTGCGTATTAAAAACAAACAGATTAGAAGTAAATGTTTTATTCTTCCAACTAAATTCCAGTACTACAAGGGCAGTAAAACAATGATACACTGAAAAATTGCAGCAATAAACATTTGTTAAAGACTGAGAGAATAAATAAAAACTACAAAAATGAGAAATCATATAAACCCATTCTTAACCCCCAAAAAAGTCATGGAATACAGAAATGCCCTCCTTCACTATTTCACAGGCAGTACTGTGGGCTATTTGCTTAAAATTGTCCTGGGATTACATTCTAATTTAACTGTGATTACAGCTTTGTTGTAGTGCACAGTTATGAAAACCACACTAACTTCAGTCAGAAGTGTCATTCTACATTTTTATTTACACAACCAGTGAAGGGCAACTTCTAGAACATCAGCTTTAATCCTTTACTTTTTCAAACTTATTAACATAAGAAGCCAAATTGTAATGATACAGCAAATGAGGCCACTGGTATTATTACAGGTAGCAAAGGTCCACATCCAGGTGGTACTGACATCAGGGAGCACTCCAAAACCAGTTGCTGCATAAGAGTGGTTGCCACTGACAAAAGCTTGAAATAACCTGTGTTCACAGGGGGAAAAAATATGGCATTGCTGCAAGTCATTACTGGGACAGCTTGCAACAATAGAACGGGGTGGATAGGGCAGCCCACATATGCAGAAAATGTGATTCATGAAACGTCTGCGAAGAGAAAAAAAAACAGGAATTAATAACGAAGTTAACAAAAGCTGGGTCTAGGCAAATCTCCTATGGCAATACCCAAAGTTGTTTCAAAAAAATCAGCATGTAATGGGAAACAGCTCCGTGTTTTAAGTGAGAGCTGCATTTTATCACACGTCTTCCTTTCAACCTTGGTTCTCCATACTGTCAACATCAAGCATTTTTACCTCGGGGCCTAGCGGAAGCCTAGCATCAAACAATGGCCATTTTTAAGCTACTGCAAGGCCAGTAACCTAATGCTGCTGGCAGGAAGAGGAAGAAATAGATACTCACAACTGGCAGGCTGTTCTCCATATCGTCGCATGATTTGATCATGCGTGAACTTCACAAACGCGTCGTATTGTTCTGCAAGCATGAAGCATTACAAGTGTGAGCATTAAGATTAACTCAGGCTGAAAAATATTTAAGGCTACTTTTCATACCATACAGATCATAGCAATTAAGCACACATCCACTAAGAGTAGTTTCACGTGCCTTCACACAGCTCACAGCTGCCATTCTTCTCCATTCCCAAAGAACAACACTGCAGTACGTCCCCTTAATTAAAAGGATTTCCCATAGAAAAGCAGTAATACTCTCCTAGATAAGTGCATCACATGTACACAAAGATCTCAATATACCTAGTACCTGCTAAGTGTCAGAATGTTTTGAAGTAACTGAATGTGCCCATTTCACAGATGCCTATCAGGGACAAAGTAGTTAAGCAAACATGGCATTATGGTCAGTGCTAGCATTGGAACTTCTCACTGCTCCAATCACTACCAGATGCAAGAAAATGAATTTAATGATATGGAAACAAAGAAGTATGGGAAAAAGATTTGCTACAGAGTTAGAAATACTTTCTGCCAGGAAATCAAAAGCACAGACGAACTAAAAGCATGAGATGTGAAGTGGCTAACACTTGACTAATTCTAGTCACAAAAGCAGCCACAACAGGGGAGATGCAGCTGACTCTGAACTTCATGAGAAGAGCCACTTAGTGATCTGAAATGGAATTGAGATATCAAACGTATTTATTTGGCTTTGAACTAAGCATTATTTCCCAGATCTACTATCATTTCTATGCACGCATCCATACATTCGCAATATTTTGTTCAGTATTAATAGTGCACTCATCAGCAGGATATCACCTTTCAGAACTAGGAAATTGAACAAGGAGAGTAATATCTACCAGATGCCGCTCCTCTCCATTCCCCTTCCTCCCTTGTGGAAAAATACATGTGCAGCAATGTGGGGTGTTCTGAGAAAAGGGCAAGGTCAAAGAAGGCAATCTTCAACCAAAAATGCAGTTAGATTTGGAGTAGTTCCTAGTCCCACAGGTTTGCCCCATTAAAGTCCCCATCCTCTTGCAGGGAGGAGCTTCACCTTTGAAGTAAACAGTGTATCAGTAATCAGCAAGCAGAGCAGCAGCAGCCCAAAGCCCGGCCATCTAAGGACATTCAACCTTGAGTGAGCAGCCCTGCACTGTGGCAGCCAGTTCCCCTCTGCCCACAAGCAGAACCTCTGTTTCACTGCAGTTCTGACTGATGGCTTTTCAGCAGCCACGTGAGGATATTAGCCAAACAACAAAATAACACAAAGAGCAGATTGAAGGATTTGATGCCCAGAAATCATTTCCAAAAACAACAGCAACTAGAACTCTTCCTGAAAGAATGTATTAAAGGCCAGAAATAAACCTACGAGCTTTCTTCTTTACAGGTTTAAGTCCACACACACAGCCACTTTGTAGCACCATCTCTGTTAAAAATCTGGTTTTGGCAATTTTAAGAATCCACACTTACTGAAAAACCCCTTTTGTGGCATTCAGCGTAAGAAAGTTAAGGAATGCAAAGGTAAAAGTGACCTATAGTGAACTGATGAAAACTGAAATGAACACCTATAAAGATACTTGCACTACTGGAATCCCCTACGACAGATTTAAGCTATTTCAAGTCAAAAGATGGCTAAATGCCACAAATACAAGCACTGTTACTATGAATTCATAACTTGAACAACAATAGAGCTATTTTTCACAAGCAGGTTCTAGATCTGATTTCAAGTTGAAGTTTCATTTAGCCCCTTGCAGTCTTCCCTCTGGTTCTCAATCTGCCCAAGTTTATGCTAACAGAGGCTTTGGATAACAGAGACAGGAGGGGAAATCGGGGCATCAGAGACCTCAGCTTTCCATTCATCACTCCATCATTCACACTACATGAAAGGCAATTCTGCTCACAAAGAACATGGCAGAGGAAAACAAAAAAGGCAGTATCTGGCTAACTACCTCCAAGAAAAGCATGATTCAGGAAAGGAATGAAGAAAATATCCAAGATCCAAACATTCCGTTCAGTCACTTGAAAGAAGCTAGCTAATATTTGTTACACAATTTCCAGTTACATTTCCATTAACTTCACTAGTCTGTAAGAATGAGTTTTCACCTCACTGTACAGAGTCAAGAAAAGGATATAATACTCTGCCAGCAGAAAGATGCAAGTGTTCTTCTGTGGAAGGAATTATGCTCAGTTCTTCCAGCAGTCTATTTCTCAACTCCTGTGTAATACTAAGAATTCACTACTGGTACGATATACAGGATGCAATAACTAGTTCTTCTGGAGATCACCCTACAAGGAAATAAAACTAATTTCATCTCACTGCACACTGCCCTCAGGCCCTAAGAGAAGGCACTGTTCCCCTTCCCAGAAGTTCCCTTTCAGACTGACACAAGAACACACAGTGCCAGAGGTTCCTGCTGTAAAGAACTGCAAGTTGGATTCAAAGACTGTCTGAGACAAATCAATGAGCACACATCTGGTCTTCAATTGGTTATTATCACCACTGCTAACTGAAATGCATTTAAGAATGTAACAAAGGACTCCATTCCTAACATACATAAATTAGAAGAAAAAGACTAGTTTCAATTAATCAGCTTGAATCAGGTTAAGAAAGAAAAATCTAGAACTGAAACATTAGGTCCAAGGAAAACTAAGTATATAGGGCTAGTTATATATTAAAAAAACTCATTCTTCAGAGTGGCAGATCAGAAAACACAGAACATGAACACAGACTCAGGTGCAGACACAACACTGCTGTGTGCAACCCAGCAGTCTGACACAAGCCTGGTGACCTTCCACATGGGCAACACCCACAGAAGGGCTGGCTCCTGAATGCAGAGATTTGCTAACTTTAATTTGATGCGTTTTCAGGTGGGACACAACAGCAACAGTATTCAAAAGCAAGCTCACTGCCAAAGAGCATCCTGAAATGCTCATTACAATCATACTAAGCATTAGACACCACATTATATTGTGAAGGCACCTACCTCTGAACACACCCAAATTAGGTCCTCATACATTAGCAAAGCACTTAGAAGTAGAAGACACTGCCATCTGAAGAAAAGTCCTTTTTACACATGCTGGCATTAACAAGATTCTTATCAAAAGCTAAGCTGACACAAGGCTGATTGGTAGAAAATGCAAGAATTCAACAAAGGGGAACAGAAATGCAGCTAAATTACTGACACTGAAGCAGCTACCCAACACCACTGGCAGCAGTGTAATGTAAGTACTGGGAAGAGAAAGGGAAGTCTTAGGTACTGTGTCTTCTTGCCAAATTCCAGAAAAAGGAAGTCAGTTTCCAAGCAGGAAAAAAAAAATCCTTCACAAAGAGCTTTTAAAGAAGTAAAATAGAAAGTCTTTCTGACAAAAAAAAATGAAGAGGAAATGATCAATTCCAACACAGCAGCGAGAGAAAGTTCTATGTGAAATAAAACCTCTGTTTCCATTGATTAGTAATACCCAAGAGCCACAGTTTCTATCCAAGACAGCGCAGAACAGAAAATCCTATCAAAGAGTCTACACAGCTTTATCTGCCCTGTATGCAATCTCATCCCTTAATCAGACTAGCTCAGGAAAAAAAAAACAACACCACAGCATAATACAGAAATGAGAAAAAAAAAAAAAAAAAGCTCCTGAATTCATGCTAGCACCTTATTTTGAATTACTAATATACCTGCAAGTTTTGTGGTCAAAATTTCTTCATACTCTTCACGGATTTTCTCTTCACGTTCTTTCAGCAAACGTTCACAGATCATTCCAACTTGTCTGAGAGTAAACAGGGGCTGTTCTTTTTTCAATGGTGATGATGCTGCAGATGAAGTACCTAAGACAAAAATATCGGAGCATAACCCACATCCTGCATGCAAGGAATTCAGAACCAGTATTATAATCAGTTTTCCTCACATCTTTTACATTAAAGGAATTTTACGTAGAGTTTCTGTGCCACTTGAATACTGCAAATTAAAGGGAATCTTAGCTGTAAAAGGACATCTATAACAAAAACCAGGAGCGTTACACAGTGTAACAAAAAATGACAGTTGCCATTTACAAACTCAAGCTTCTATTTCATATTAAATCTCCAATGTATTTTTGCAAAGACAGCTGCTTTGTAACAGCCTATTACAAGATCAGTGGCAGTGAAAGAAGAAAACCTGGTAAGCTTCCAGATTAATGCTATTATTGCCCCCCCCATAAAAGAAACTGTAACTGGTGAGAAAGTAGAACAATACAGGTGGCAACAATGGAAAATTATTTCCTCAGAATCTGAGAACACACACCAAAATTACACAGGATGCTCTGGTTACCTGGCAAAGCTGGTCCAGTAAGAAGAAATGCATGTGGCTGTGCATCAGTAGAACAACAAGGATCTGTCTGCTGGAAGCTATTTTCTAAGTGTCTCCTCTTTTGCATGCGTTTGTACTCCTGTTTTATGTTGTACAGAATTTGTTCTGGAAGAAAAACATTAGAAGAATTAAACCTGAAATTACATTTCAGCATTTCACTTAACTTTATTTCCACTAGAACATCAAATGTAGATGACCAAGAGATGCTAACAACTAACCTCTTAAGTCCCCTAAAATGGTAACATTCTACCCAGGACACAAAGCAAATAATGAAACTAACTGAGAAGCGCAAGTCCAGAGCATTTCCACAAGAAAACACACGAGCAAAATACATTATTTGTTAAGGTCAAGTGCCAGGGCTGGGGTACTGCTAACAACAATAAACAGCCTAATTTTGAAAAGCAGGAACCAAAAACTGGATGATACACGCAGATAAAAATTAAGTTAAGAAGCAGAGTAGAGAAGGAAACAATTCTAACCAAATATTCATAAAGCAGCTACTGCTTAAACCCTCCAAGAAATGGAAACCAACAGACAAAAACAAATGCCTTCCACAACACTTCACAGCCTCAGATCTGTTCAAACAAACCCCGTGGATGGATCAATAGCCTCTTTTAAGAGAGTATGGCCATAGGTAAGTCAGCCTTTGATGAGCACTGGGTAATACAGCTGATGCTTCTAATAATCTCATCTCTGTTGAGATGAGAAATTCCAAGGAAAACAGCAAGCCCTGCAACAAAATTATCAACCCTGGGGCGCTTCCTCTCTGAAATTCCACGCAACAAAAAGTTCTCAGGAACATCACAACCCCGAAAATGGACATCCTTTGAAAAAAAGGCCTTCCTCCCTACTCCTCCAGGGGGGCTTCAAACAAAGAGATGTCCAAAGACTCCCTTTCTATAGTAATTTTTGTAAGTGCTCAAACCTATTTATAAAGCAAACAAAACTGCATTTCCCTAAACCATCTGCTTCTCCAACATTAAGCTTCTAAACTTATGGCAGAGATGGCCTTTCAAGGCACGTGCGCGCACGCACACACACACACACACAGTGATTGTGTCAGGGTTGCAAAAAGCTCCAACTCAGTTCCTTCCTGTTTCTGTTCACCACGAAACCTTCTACACCAGTTTTCAGCGTCTGTGAACCAAACGTTCCTGAGGTACTACTTTTGATCATTTCCTAGTAAGCACCCATATGAAGCAAGTTAACTTCAGCAAAAAGCTGTTTCGGTAAGTGGCTGAAGCCTGTGCCAGATCAAGCAGTAGCAACCATTTGTCAATTTCTGGTTCAGAGGTTCAGTGGCGGTGGCTGCTTTTTAATTGCATGAGTCAATCTAGGGGCTTCCCATTCGCAGGCAAGGAAATCACTTCCAGCCAACAGAAGTATCAGCACCTCCTCCAAGGAGCTTGTTTGGATGTTGCTCCTGGACCAAGAGCACTCTGCAATTTATACCTTTCCAATCCTACGCCCACAGCACTTGTCTTTCTGTCCCTCATGGTAACTTGGTTCAAAGAAGAGCAACTGCAGATAATACATGGAGCACAGTAGGGAAATGAAGGAAATTGAGGAAGGTGGAGGCTGGAGGATTCCTACTGTTGGAGGACAAACTATGAACTACACTGAGGTACAGAAATACACAAATCAGGTTAAAGACTCAGGCTTCCAAATTGAAGCAGAACCCCAGGTAGAACTTGTCACATAGGTGCGGTATCAGATGTTGGGAGGTGGTGTTGCAACATTTTAACTCAACAGCATCATGGCAGCAAAACAATCCTCTTCCACGGAATCCAGCGCTGATCTGGCTCCAGGGACACTGCTGACCTCTGAGTGGGAACCCAGTTAGCTGATAAAGTCACACCTATCCTAAAGCTCCAAGAAACACCATCTATGCTCTAAGAAACCTGACTGCAAGGATACACACTGTATTTATGTTACCCGGTGAACATAACCATGCATATGGATCCTCCACTGCAAATATGTGGTCTTGGCCATGTTTTGCTTTACAAACTCTGTATGAACTGCAAAAATATCAGCCAAATTTGGAGTATAACAACTTTGCTAAGTCTTCTCTATAGCTCTCTTTAATATTGCCGATACGTAGAAATATTTTCAAACCAGACTAACCTCCAAAAATGTTAAGAAAACATCTCAACAGACTCCAATCAACAGTTTTAAACCAACAGCCATCAGCCAGGTTTCTTCCAGCCCTAATCATGTCTGCAAATTACAGAGAAAATACTCAGAGAGAATGTGTAAAACCCAATCAGAACAGAAGGAGCACAAGCAAGATAAAAGGGGAAAAAATAAGCATGTACTGACTCTGGGAACAAACAGTACAACTGGAACAGAAAGTAAAGTTCCATGCACTAAGGAATACGCAAATATATCAATATTACAGTAGCTTCATCTACTTCTAATTTGCCATCTTCTAGTACTGCTCTGACAATCATAGATCGTAAGAAAAAAGCTATGGACAGATCTAAGCTATGGACAGATCTGCTACATCACCTCCCAATAAAAGCTCCTTTGACGGCTTGCACAGCAACACTACCTTCAGGGAAAGCTCTGCAACTAAACAAACACAGTAGGGAGCAGAAACGACAGCAGCACACTGTCTATATTGCAAACAGCCACCAGGTAAGAAAAAGAAGACAGAAAAAGCCTGGAACCTGAAGTCCTGCCAGAAGACTTGGGCATGCAGTTAGCCTGTGCTGGCTAACAGAATTCCTACATACAGACTGATTCAGCAGACGTGAAGCAGCATTGGTGAGCACACAGAACTGCCCACAGGTGGGTGCTGGGTACCACGCTGCCAGCAGCACACAAGCTGGCTGTGCCAATGACAGTGATTCACCTCCTAATGCCCTCCACTCGTAAAATGAAGATTAGTAAGTGAAACTCGCTCGTTTAACACAGCACCAAACTATTCAATGACTTTGCAAGTGAGTAAAACTTGGAGACTTGGAATATCCAAAATTAAGCAGGCAGCACCCAAGACTGAGTAGGTCTATTTTAGCTGACATACAGCGACATAAAGTTTACCACTTGCCTTCATTATTGGTTTTAAATACAAGCCTGAATGACAATTTGATGTCACTGAACCAACGCCTGATTAAGACTGATCCGGATCTGATTTGAACGACACCTCTTTGTAAAAACATTTCACTCAACTATTAAGGGATACACTTACTGTGTTATTTTCAGGAAAGCACAGAACAGCTGGAGTGCATCCAAATTCACTGAAGGAATACAGGCAACGCACATTTATTCACATTCCTTATTTTTACTAATGCTTCTGCTTCCAGAAAGCCTTCTTGCCTTTTCAAGTTAGTTCTTAATTTCCTTCACTTCCAATTAACTCTAGCTGTTCTCTCTGCAGTTGACGACTGAATTAAAATGGGCATTAATCTGGTGTCAAACACAGGACACGTTTCTTTTGTGTTCCTTAAATAAGGAGGCCCAAACTGCCTTTTTCGACAATGGCAGTTATTTCATTTAATGAATTACTTCATACATTAAAACCCAGAATCTGGAGGTGTACTCATTAAAGAAAACCCAAATTAACTAAGCCTCTCTAAGACTATAAAGCTGAAGTGAGAACACAAAGCACATACATCAGAATTTGTTAGCTATTTTAAATTGGACTCACTGCCATCTCTACTGGTGCCAAAGTTCAAGCAGACACTGTACTTCAGGCAGCAATCTTATGTATGATGGTAAGAGGTGGTGTGTTCCATACAACCAATCTTTCTCTGCAGCCTACCCTCTGTTCCATTTTAACTTCACTTCCCATTGGCTGTAGATATAACTGGAGGCACTCAGCTGGCTGCCAGGAAACACTGGACTGAGGTGCTGAGCATGAGAACTGGGCCTGCTCCATCTGGGGCAGCGGCAAGAAAAACCCACACTGCCACCACACTGCAATGCATGAGGACTTCTCAGGTGACATTTCCAATTCAGAAATGACCATGGATGCTGGGCACATACTATGTGCCACGTGTCCCCTTCTCCACCCTTATTTAAAAGGGACAGGTTCCAGGCCAGCATAAAGAATAAAATAGGGGGCTACTGTCAGCGCAAGGGGGAATCAGCTGAATAGATCTGAACACAATGACACGCACGGATGGTTTTTTCATCTAGAGTGCCATATACTGAGATCATGACATTAAATATATTTGTTTGTTTAACACTGCAATCAAGCAAGGACAGCATTCACCCCAGTCCTCCTCCTGAATCTGAGATGAGGGAAGCAGAATTACACATTTAATGTTGCTTTCACAACCAACAAAGAGAACGAAACCTGAAGGGGCAAACCAGAATTCAAGCTTGGCATCTGAAATATGATATGTCACACCAATGCATTACAAAGCCAAATATTTACTTCCAAGGAGTGATGCCTACTTCCTTCAACTCACGATAAGAGACAAGAAATTATTCTTTTTCATCATTCTGTCATCTAATTACTCCATCCTGACCTGTAATTGCCTAGAAATTACGTACAAGGGCAACAGTCGTTCCATCTGAAAAGGTAACACGGCAAGCAATTATTTTCTCTATTTTAATAACCTCCTATCAACCATGAAGATGCCGATTGCTTCCCCTGAAGGATTTTTCTTTTTGGCTTGATTTTCAAACCAGCAATTTCACATCTCAGTTCCCGACTTCTCCCATTTAGCTGAAGGAAACACTGGCAAAATAAGTAGGAAGGTGACTCAATAGGCTGAAATCAGAGTAGCACTTTTTCCTGGCCTGAAATGGAAGCTACAGTTCAGGTTTCAGTTTGCAATGTCACCATTCAACATATGCATCCAAACCTCAGCCACGCCTGAGATTTTGTCTAAGTGAATCAATGGAGTGCTCTCCTGTTGCCAGCAGCACGCATCTCAATGGCTCACAGCTCCTTTCGAGGCCAATCCTTCCACTGTTCAAGTTCAGGCTTTTCACCCTCACTCGACATTTAGCTGAAGGTGTTACCATAGTCCAAATTTGGATCTCTCCAGACACACAAAATCAATGTTAGGATGTTAGCGTATGCTCCAGAGAGGACAGCACTGCAACAAAGCAATGGATTAACAGTATCCCCCTTTTTTTTTTTTTAAATCTACATAAACAGGGACTCCACAGACACAAGACAAATTAAAACAGCCCAGATATTTCTCTTCTTGCTTTGGTCACAGACATCAATCACTCCAGTTAAGTTTCTTAATTAGGCATGCTGCGTTAGACTTCAGTAACAGAATGGATACTTTTGGAAAGCACACTCATCTCAGAGGAGCAGGCTCTAAGACAGAAAGCAGGAACGGTACGGCGCTGACACTTGGCAGCAGTGCCTGCAGCTCCAGAAGCAGCTCTTCACGGATCCTGCAGCCCAGAACTGGCTACCTCAGGAGATTCAATTACTTGATGCCTCAGCCTGATGAAGGTTCTGCTTCTCCCGCGACATGCCTGACGCTCACACATGCATTAGCTCATTCTGCAAATGTGTTCTTTCAGGAAATCCCAGCGCTCCCGATCAAGGGGTTGAGTGATGAAAAATAAATCAAGCGATGCAAAATGTATTAGATACAGCAATTAGATCTTTCTCTTCACACACAAAAAAAAACGTCACAGTGCATCTATCAGACTTGCCACTGAAACAAAAAATTTGCTTCGATATTTTATGACATCGAAGACCAAAGGCACTTAACATTTATAGTCACCACAGGAATCTATACAGAAACTTCTCATACAGATTAAATTATCGCATCCAGATGCCGTCATTACGCGCTTTTTCTGGGTTTTGCTCTATTATTTTTTTTTTAAGGGGTGGGAATGTTTTGTTTTTAAAATCCCAATGATTTCTGCCATACCGGAGCACAATAAGAAGCCTGGCATCGTGCCAAAGCAATTTAGCAATAAATACACACACCAGTAAAAGTTAACAAAACAGAAATTAGGCAGGAGGAGATGCAGTGGTACCAACGCATTCCAAACCCACTGCGTTTGTGCACTGGAAATGCAGAGCTGGCCTTGGCTGCAGCCCGCGCAGAGCTTGCAGAGAGACGCGGCTCTCTGTTTGCTCAAGAGGACAACCGAAAGGTCACAGGAGGACAGCCTACAGGGAAGGCTTGCAGCTCTTCCTACTCAGAAAGGTCAAAGTCATTTTCTTGCATAACTTTCAACATTTTTGGTAATTAGACCCAATTTTTCAGATTTCTCTGTGAAAGGGAAGGGCATATATTAAAGAAATTGAACTGTATTCTATTTATTCATCTCTCAGAAGACGGCGTCTCGCAACCAACTCTGTTTGCCATCTCTGACTACAGCCATTTGCCATCAGACTGCCACTGAAGCAGCAAATACCAATTGTGCACACCCATTACCAAAGAGCACATCAATTCAATAGTTTCCATACGCCGCCTGATTTCCGACATTATCCCCACTTGGATCCCAACCAGTGACCCGAGGTGAAGCTGTTCTCCATAACCCCACCCACTCCCGTTTCTGGTTTGCGACACCACTGGGGGAATGTCTGAGCACACGAATGTCTTCAGATGGAGAGAAGAACTGCACAGTTTGCTTGGAGATTTTTAAGGGATTTCACAAACTATTTTTAAATACAACATCCTTTTTGATTCTGCTAAGTTCTAGCTGTAGCTTATCCCCTGATTCTGAAATAGAAGAGTGGAAGAAAGCTAGCCATCGGGTTTGTTTTCCCAGCCACTATGCCACAGCCAAGGACCCTGCCAACACCACCCCCCCATGACATGTGGGCTTCCTAGCACTGATGTGCCCTTGAATTCAGCAAACAACTGGAGTGCAATACATTCCACATTCTCTTGCCCAAAACGTGACCTTTCATCAAGGTAAAGCTGCAAGTAATGGTTCTCCAGCACAGAATACAAAATTCATTCAGCAGAGACCAAAAGAAACACCGCTACTACTTCTTTCCAGACTCAAAAATGTATATGACAGCTTAAAAACAAGACAGCACCCTGAGGATCGCTGAGGAAAGGGAAGACACATAGCACATGACCCAGCCATGCAGCTCTCCAGCCCCTTCTCACACATTCCACCCGCTGGGCCACACTTCAGCCACAGCACAATGTGTGCCTGGTAACTTGCAGATGTCTCTACCTTCCCATCTCCACCAGTCCAGCCATCATCAGCTGCAGGGCTCTAACCAGAGCTACTCAGAACATGCAGATCAGCCTCACCACAAGCAAGAACTGACAACCAAGTAGTACTCTCAGGTACTGTCCCAGCAGTAGGAAACTTCTCAGAGCTAGAGCCATCTTACATCAGGCAGCTGTGTCCTAGATGAATGTGCTTTTAAGCAGATAATTCTAGATGCAAACAACAGCATCCAGAATTACCAAACGCACTCACAGAGTATGCTCAAGTAATTGGAAGGTCAACTCCATAGAAAATATAGACGGTGAAGCCACAATTACAGTTTGGCTGCCAAATTCATTGAGAAACTGGAAGTGATCTAACAGCTGTTCAAATAACCACAGAATATTAAAGCACTCTTGTGCGATATAAGTTTCATCTTGAATAAGCCTTGCCTCTCAAACAGACGCGTCGTTTATTTGTCTATGACCACTCTTCGAGACAGCTGTTTTCTCATCTGACTGCCACACTGCATTCTTCGCTCTCTGCACCCCCTCCAGCAGTTCAGATTCTGCTTCCAGATAATCTGTGTTTGAAATGATTAACTATGTGCTAAGTTCTGGTGCCGATACATTCTCTGCTGGGTGAAGTTAAACAGCACCAGGTAGAAAAAAATCCTTTTGCATGAAGTGTTTTAACAAAGCATCAGCATTAGGTTTCATACCAAAGAAATTTCATTAAATCAAATTCAGATACTTCTTAAGTACTGGAATTGTGAGCATTACAGGAAGAGCCTGAGAAAACCCTAACTGGAGTGAACTCTGGCTATTGTTATGCATTTCTCAATACAGGAAAAAAAATACAACAAACAGTGACTCAGCTGGGAAGACTTGTAAAATCTGACTGGAATTCTCCTCAGAGAGAGGGCAAGATTTATCTGACCCAAATGTACACATCAGCATCAGGAATCATAGAATGGCCTGGGCTGGAAAGGAACACAATGATCACTGAGTTTCAACCCCCCTGCTATGTGCAGGGTCGCCAACCACCAGACCAGGCTGCCCAGAGCCACATCCAGCCTGGCCTTGAATGCCTCCAGGGATGGGGCATCCACAGCCTCCTTGGGCAACCTGTTCCAGTGTGTCACCACTTTTACGGTCAATGGAGAGCAGTGAATACTTATCAAGTGCCCTTTGCCTCATTCCTAGTCAGCATTTCTTCCACACAACTATCCAGAATCCCACAAATTATTAGGTCAGATATGCGTTTACAAAATCAGATGGGGCAAGTCCCACAGAGTGTTTCAAATGGCCCCTTTAAAAGCTCTATTTTGTCCACTAGGTATTATTTCATTTCATTTCAACATGCCATGATGTCCCTAAATTCAACTGAAAGGAAAAAGTAAGCAAGCTCCTTCACACTGACATTTGCACTCTCGCTGTGTAATTTCTTTTGCTTGGAACAGAAAACAGAGGGAGCTTTTACACAAGGGCCATGTAAACGTGCACAACTTGCAGACACGCTGAGCCTTGCCCAGGAGCACTCAGTGTGCTCACAGACATTTTGAATCATTTTTCCTTTTATTGTACCACGGCTCACACAAAACACCCTCACTGGTACAGAACCACCTTCCCACAAGGATTACAGTCCCCACCTCTGATTTTAATCAAGAGATGAGGCCTGGATGCACTCAATTTCAGTGACATCTCTGTTCTTAAGGGCCACAATCACTAATAGTGTGACAGGAATTCAGGTATAACCTCAAATACTGCCATAGTAATCATCTCTGCAGAAAATTTTATTGATTCATCTCCTTCCAGCAATATACATGCATTGGCCAGATGATATTTCTATTAAATATTCATAATCTCAGCTCTTCAAATCCCAGGGGAACAAACCAAAATAAATCACTGCAACGAAGCCACACATCTTCCAGAAAGAATCAAATGAATTCCGGTTTTGAAGACCTCTCTCAGCGTGTGTATAAAAGCCTTACTGTACCAGGGAGTGCACAGCGCTCATTGCAGACCGCTGACTCATTCAAGATCTTTTCCTAGAGGTTCAAAAAAATAGCAAGGCATCCATGCCAAGTGCGAGTACTTTGTATGCCCTCCATACACTCCCCTCCCTCAGAGCTTTTCCTTTTTTTTTTTTTTTTAAATATCTGAATAAAATCTGTAGAAAAAAAATAAATAAGTGTCCCACACACTGTAGTTTCACAAAGTAGGAATACTGAAAAAAAGAATTCCCCCTACGTGGATGGCAGCCTGAAAGCACAATGGTCATCTGCTTGGTCACCACCAGTGGTTTTCTGGGGCAAACTTCTTCACGGAAGGCAGCAGCGCAAAGAGCTGAGCTGCGACAATTACAGAGGGCTCCTTCCTGCACACAAAGGACACAGATCTAATACCTCATCGCTGCCACCACGACTGGCTGCAAGCACAAAGTGCGCACGTTACTGCAAGCTGCCCACTGAAGTAACCGTAGGAAGGGACAATCAGTCATAAAATCACTGAATCTTCAGAGTTGGAAGGGACCTCCGAAGGCCATCTAGTCCAACTCCCCTGCGAACCCACACACCCAGCCAACCCATTCGTTCCTTTCTTCTCTTCGTGCCCAGCCGAGCCGATTTCTCCCCGACGCCGTGACACAGGCAGACCCGCGGCGCTCGGGGCCACCGGCTGAACCGCCTCTCCTCTCACGTTAAGAGCACGGGCACCCTTCTCGGCCAACGTCTCGGAGGCGAGACGGCTCGCTCTCATTTTATCTGCCCTAGAGGCAGCTCACGCTCGCACACAACCGCTTTCATCGCTCGCTTTTTTCCGCCCGAAACTTGAAGGATGCCGCAGAATGGGTCACGTTCGGGGCGGCGACGCGCATTAAAGGCCCGCACACGGGATCGCCTCTTTGTTTTATCCGCTCGGGCCTTTCCCGGCGGCGTTTTGCGGGTGATTGATGACGGGCCGCCCTCCCCGCTCCCCTCCCTTCCACCCCCCCCCCCCCCCCCCCCCCCCCCCCCCCCCCCCCTCTCCCAGGGCCGGCCGCCCGCAGCGGCGTTACCCGCCCCCCTTCCTCGCCGTCCCTCCTCCCCCTCTCCTGCCGCAAACGGCCATTTCCATTGTGTCTCCGCCGCGACGCTGCCAAGCCGAGCGGGGCCGGCCCCGGCCCCCGCCGCCACCAACCGCCGAGCCGACGTAAAACGGCCAAGGGGGGGCCGCGGGACCCCCTTCCCCCCCCCCCCCCCACCCCCCTGCCCGCAGCCCCCCGGGTTCCCCCCCACATCCCCAATCACCTGTGGTGAGCCGGGAGGACACCTCTCCGAAGGGCGAGGGCTCCATGCGCAGGTATTTCTGCGGGGAGGCGAAGGAGGAGGAGGAGGCGGCGGCCGAGGCCGGGGCTGACAATGGCGCACATCGCCTCCGCTTCGGGGACGCCGGGCTGAGCAGCGGGTCGAAATCCAGAGTCCTTTTCAAAGTGGCGCCGCACGCCATGGCGCCGGGCGGCGGCCGGGCCGGGGAGCGGGGCTCGGAGAGAGGGGACGGGGAGACGGAGGCGAGCGGCCCTGCCCGAAGGCGCCTTCCTCGCTGTCTGGGGCGGGAGGGAGGGAGGCAGGGAAGGAGGGGGCCGCTGCGTCAGGGCCTCCGTCGCCTCCCTATCGGCCTCTCTCAAGGGAGCGGCCCCGGCCCCCAGCGGCTCGGCCGGCCGGATCCCCTCTCGCCGCCCGTCCTGCCGTACCCCGCGCTCCGGCGGGGCCGATTCCGCCCGCGGAGGATCGCGGGGCGGGCGTTGTGCCGAGGGGCGCGGAGCTGGGCCCGGTTACCCGGCTCGCGGCCGCCGATGACGAGCGATGGCGGCGGGGCCCGAACGGCGGCGGCGGCGCTCCCCTCTGTGACTCCCACACCAGCAATATGGCGTCAATAACAACGCCGCGGATTCAAAAACCAGCCCCCAGCACCGCGCCTGCGCACCTGAGGCGGCGGCGGCCGCGGAGGCTCAGGGGAATTGTGGTCTCCCCGCCCCCTCCTCGCTGGTCGGTGGAGAGCCGCCCGCTCGGGGAGGCGGGACTACAAATCCCGGTGTGCCCCGCGCCGCCCGGCCCGGCTTCCGGGTTCTGATTTAAATCCCCCCTCGGCGGCGGCGGGGTGTGTTGGAGGGCGGTTGCGGGTGGCAGCGAGACGGTGGCGCCTACGGGGGTTCGGGGCCCCTGGGGGAGGGGTGGGGGTTCTCCGCGGGCGGCGGGGGCATGCCGATGGAGAAGAAGACGCGCTGCGCGCGTCGGGCCCTGCGGGCCGGCTGCGGGGCTGCCGTTACTCGCGTCGGCAGCGCCGAGCAGGTCCGGCAGCGCCGATGTGGCCGCAGGGCGCGTGTCTGTGCCTGGAGTAAGGGCAAAGTGCGCTCTGCGGCCGTCGCGTGGGGGGAGAGCGGGGCAGAGCGGCTGAGATGGCAGCTGGGGGCTCGTTCGAGGCGGCCGTGCTGCGAGCAGCCTCCCAGCTCCAGGCTCCCTTGCTGTGGCTGCAGCCTTATGTGGCAAGGGCTGAGCTCCTTCCTGTTCCTAATTGAAGTAAACTGTGTCACAGTTCAGCACAGTGGAAATGTGAATGGGAGGTGCTAGGCCTAAAAATGTGTGTTACTTCAGCTTCTATGTGCCTTAATTTAAGTGTTAACATCAAAATGCTGTCCTTAGAAGACTTAAATGGACAATATTTTAATGATTTTGGTTGGTTGGTTTGTTTTTAATGAAAAATAAGCTAGCACTTGAAAAATAAAGGCATTGCTTGGAAGCAAGTTCTTGCTTTGTGTGTTCCCTTTGTAGTATGTATATCATGAAGCCCAGCAGCACCCCACAGTCTAAACACCAATCTGCCAGCAGTGTGGCTGCACAGCTCTTAACCTAACTGAGGCTTTAGGTGGTCGGTTGGCCTGGCAGAGCCCTTCTGCCCCATGAAGATAGTAATTACTAATGATGTGTGTTCTCTGTGACAGATAGCTAATGATGATTTTGGGGCAATGAGGAGAAATTCTCCTTAGGTTTACCTGAATTGCATAAAAGAACAGGTCCAGATGTAGGACAACATTTTGACCTTTGCATTTCTGAACTGGGCAGGAGAAGCAACTCTTCTGTGTACTGCTCTGGGACTGCAGGAAAGGTATAGTTGCGTGAATGTTAGTTACAGAAAATAGCATAATGATTCTTATGCTGTTATCTTTTCCTCTGTACAGAAATACTCTGACTATTTCTTTAGTAAGGAGAATGCTGACAAGCCTTCCTAAAGCAGAACAAGGCTGGAGAAGTGTACTGATATTGTTAGTGTTGTAATTGTCCTGCTATTACTCTACCGGTATAACTCCTCCTGTGCATGCTCTTCTTGGGAATAATGATGGCTGGTTTTCCATTCATTTAATTTGTAATTTCCATTGCATTTCCCTAAGCAGATAAGTTTCCCTGTATTCATGCAGCAGTTTCAAGTATACTTACCGAGTGCTTTGCCAAGCAAGACTGTGGCTGAACTGAGGAACTCTTAAGTCACTCAGCATGCGTATGAGGCAGTTTCTTAGTTTTTGAGTGCTCTGAACCCATACAGGGCTGAGACAGCCACTTCTGCCATCATCTGTGTGCTGAGAAATGTCTGTGTTGGATGCAGCATTCATCAAATCATCTGAGTTGGAAGAAACCCTTAAGGGTGATCTGGTCCAACCCCCTGCAATGTTCATGAGCCTGCATTGTGCCCTTGTGGCCAAGAAGGCCAATGACATCCTTGGGTGTATCAGAAGGGGTGTGGTTAGTAGGTCCAGAGATGTTCTCCTCCCCCTCTACTCTGCCCTGGTGAGACCACATCTGGAATGTTGTGTCCAGTTCTGGTCACCTCAGTTCAAGAAGGAGATGGAACTGATTGAGAAAGTCCAGCACAGAGCCATAAACAATGATTAAGGGAGTGAAGCACCTCCCTTACAAGGAAAGGCTGAGGGAGCTGGGTCTCTAGCTTGTAGGAGACTGAAGAGTGACCTCATTAATGTTCATAAATATGTAGAGTGAACGTCAGAAGGATGGAGCCAGGTTCATCTCAGTGGCATCAAATGATAGGATAAGGGCAATGGGTACAAGCTGGAACATATGAGATTCCACATAAATATGAGAAAAGCTTCTTCACATTAAGGGTAACAGAGGGAGTGGGCTGGCGAGAGAGGTTGTGGGCTCTCCTTCTCTGGAGACGTTCAAAACTTGCCTGGATGCAGGTTCCTGTGTGACCTGATGTAGGTATTCCTGCTCCAGCAGGGGGATTGGACTACGTGATCTTTCATGGTCCCTTCCAATCTCCGACATTCTGTGAGTCTGTGATAAGGGACACCTACAGCTAGGTTAGGTCTCTCAGCATCCCTCCAGCCTGACCTTGAGTGTCTTTGGTGGCGAGACATCCACAAAGAGTCTGGTCAACCTGTATTGAAAAAGTTCAGTTAATTTTTAGAATAACCAGCATTTTCCCAGTTAATATTTGTGCTGTTTTGTGTATGTACTTCATGTGTACACACACATACGCTCTCTGCCTTCTGCAGGAGGAAAGATTCATTTACATTAACTCAGTGACACCAGATCCTGAGAACCATTCAGGTGCAATTGCAGTCAATTAAGACAGTCTGGGGAATCAAGCAAAACTTCATCAAGATAAGCTACTAGAAGGCAAGCTTTGCCAGGCAGCAACTATAATTGTAAGCAATTGATTAGAACCATGATTGTCCTAATCAACAGTTACTCAGGCTTTGTCTGACCTTTAATTTGTTCAACTGAACTGAAATAATTCTGATTTAAGTCAAAATAAGAATTCAGCCCTTTGCAGTAAATTAAACCCAGCTAAACCAATGTAGCTTTGCATGTAGACAAACCCTAAGGCAGCAAAGTGTCCAACAGCAGTGACAAAGTGTTTGATGGTTGTCAGAGAACACGTGTTTTTACTTTCATTGTGGCAGGAAACACCATAGGGTCAAGGCTACAAACCACTGTTTATGTTGTTCTTTCTTCTACTTATTATATAACCAATTTGCAGTGTCCCATTATGTGCTGCATAGGGTGCTTTTAAAATTAAACTATATGTTATAGGCATGTTTTTAAAATAAATGCCATTCACAAATTTTATTGATGTTGGAAATGAGAGAGCATGTTTACAACTAGCACTGTACTGGATTTTATTGGATCTGCACTTCAGGCATGACACCTGCTAAAAGAACAGATGTAGGACAACATTTTGACCTTTGCATTTCTGAACTGGGGGAGAGAAGCAACCCTTCTATGTACTGCTTTGGGACTGTGGGGAAAAGATAGTTGCATGAAGGTTAGTCTTTACCTTTTCTTTCCCTTCCTTCTGCTATTGCTCCATTCCTCCTCAGTTTTTTCTCCGTCTTCCTCTCATTCTCTTTAATTCCACCTTGACTTTGCTTCCCCTTCCTTTTCCTCAAGACATCCTATCCATCTGAAGCAGGGTTCACATCGCGGTCCTTTTATTTTCTTTTGTGTTAACCACATTCCTCCCATTTAACAGTGTCTCATTTCTCATTAACAGGTTGTGCTCACAAGCATGCGACCTCCAGTTAGCTGAGCCCTTCTCTGGGCCTTGTTCTGTCTTGCCCTAAGTGAGGAAAAGCCACCTAAAGTATGTAGTCTGCCATTCCAATCCATTTTGGCTATACGTATCGAAGATTTCTTGCTGATGTATCAGACAGTCGCTGTGTATGCTGATTGTGTAAACAAAATGCAGAAAAGTTGTTCTGTCAGGACTTGAGTGGAGTGTTTATGTGGTGCCAAGTGAAAAAACGGTTGATTACGATGAGAAAATGGGGATTAGAGTGGGTGTTGTAAGATGGGAAAAACAGCCAAAAGAAAAATTCAGTGAGTTTCTCAATCTGCTTTGCCATACAAACACATGGCAAGCAAAAGAATGGATAAAAAGGAACTGAAGTGAAAGCCAGAGTCGGTGAAGGTCACCTGTGCTTATTTAGTTACTGATTTATGCTGGCTAATGTGTATCAAAAATTATGAACTGAACCTGCAGCTTGGTGTAACCTCAGTAGATGATGTTTCAAAAGAGATGTTTCTTAGATTTAAGGTATTTCTATCATAAGTATAAAAGTATATTTGCCAATATTAGAGCCATTAGAAACACATATTTCATCTGAAATACTGTACATACTGCTCATATGCATTCAGGAAAGATTAATTAAAACCAGAACTTGTCCAGAAAAGGTGATGGAACTGCATGGGAAAATGGAAAGCTTATTTATTGCAAGAAGATAAAAGATTGTGAATGGCTGGCCAAGCCAAATTACTGCTAAAGTCTCTGATTTTTCTCTGAAGCACAAGGAGATAAATTTAGGAGCATTTTAAGGTCTTTGTTAGTGGTAGCGACAAGGATGATGTAGGAACTGGCAGTTTTCTCATCCAAACTGAATGCAACTGTCCGAGCCATGAGATTCCAGTGCATTCTTCCATTCCAGCAGCAGTAGTGTGGGTGAAAATAAAATAAAACCCAAATCTTCAAATGTTCTTTACCTAAGGATTAATATTTTAAGGAAAGGGGATGTAGGGTATGGTTGCTTTGAATGACCCAGCCAGTGCTTGCCATCAATTTGTGGTAAAAAATGGCAACAATAAAGTCACAGTGAAACTCAACTTTTTACTTGCAAGGAGGAGAAGCAATAATAACCCATCTGAGTTAGTTCACCTATATTCAGGACAATGCATTGAAACTATAAAAGGAAAATTACTTAACTCACTGGTGTATAAGCAAGAACGGTGTGAACCTGGATATAGAATAATTAGGAAACAGCGAGTAAAACTTTGCAGCTCTGACTACTGCAGTTGTCTCTGCAATTTTGGGAAGGTGTCAACGCTGTCAAAGGCTGGGACAGTGCACTTTCCCATCTCTTGTGAATTACACCATCTTGTAGTTCACTGGGATTATGGGGTATGAGGAGACACTTCCATGAGGTGCTAGAAATGTTGCTGCGACCTGAAGAACCAATGCGACATCCTTGTGTGCTGCACACCCTTACACTTCACTGTCAGACATTTAAAAACAAAGCAACACCTGCATTGTGTCTTTTTATTTTCCTTCCTTTTTCCTTTGTGAAGTGTATTTGAACTTCTTATAACAGGTTCCCTGACAGTTTTTACAGACACACTGCATCAAACTGAGCTCTGCTTTGCTCTTGACCTTAGAAAACTGCCACAGTGTTTTAGCAGAAAGGAAAACAGCACTTTTCTTCTACAAAGACTTTTTTCAACAGTTTTTGTTACATCTGTGTGAGACAACTATTCCTCAGTGATTATGCTGATAAAGGAGCAGCAAGGTATTGCATATTAGCTAGACTGCAGAGTCAAGTCTACTAAAAATGTTTTGAACTGGAATGGTGAAAGAAATTACAGGCCAAATATTAACCACATGAGTAATACTGAACCCATGAATTAAGAGCCATTGAAATTAAGCTCAGTTAGAGTTGTCAACTTCTCAACTGTTGGGTGGACTGGAGCCCAGATCCTCCATGACCTTATGCAACTTCTCAGGGCTGAGATGTGACAATCAGGCTTTTCTGCCATGCCAGCGTGCTAGTGACCGAACTAGCATAAGACAAAGTAACAACTGAGGCTTATTAACAATTTCCTGTTAACAACTAAGTCCAGGTACAGGAGCGATATCTCTTTCATATCGCTCAGAAGCGTGTTTAAACTTGAGGCTACTATGCAGATGTTTCTTCAAATTTAGGAGGAGGGTTAGATGCCTTCCATTCTGTCCACTTGCAAGACCTACCCCTCTAGTTTGGAGTGCACACTGAAGAAATGGATGCCTGGTTTGTACTTGCAAACTTGTTACTTCTCTGGAAATTTTGAATGGAAGCCAGCCGAAAATTTTGCCTTTTAAAACTCACTTTTCTACAAAGAAAAATGAGGAACCGATGAGTTCTTTTATTTAAAAGTCTCATCTTCTCAGATCATTTACTAAGAGTTAAATTTCTTTTAGTATTTTAACTGTGTTTTCCACCCTTCTCTCTCTCTCTCTCTCTCTCTCTCTTTTTTTTTCTTTTTTTTTCAGGTAGTATCTGGCTCCCTTTATGTTTTCAAAAACCTCCTTTCTCTCAGCAGATTCCTTCCTGCATTGCTGATTCGGCAGGTGATGTGCTCCACGTCATTTCTCCACATCTGCTTCTTCATCCACTTCTCTGCTTATCAGTCTACTCTTGCACTTCCACCTCTTTTCGCCTCTGCCCATCCCGTTCAATAGCCCTCAACTAAGTGCATGTTTTCCATTCACAAAATGCAAAAGGAGGACTTCTTGTGCTGGAAATCTCTTATTGTTTCTCTAGCACCACGGAGAAGTTGACATCTTCCAAACTCCTTGTTTCTCTTTCTCCTTCAGGTGCAAGCTGCTTTTTGGCTGTATTTCTTCTTCCTCCATTTCTAACACCCATTTCTCCCAGGGAATCTTTAATCTTTGGTTGCCCAGAGAAGCTGTGGATATCCCATCCTTGGAGGTGTTCAATCAAGGCCAGGTTGGTTGGAGCCCTGGACAGCCTCATCTGATGGGTAGCAGCCCTGCCCACAGCAAGGGGTAGGAAATAAATGGGCTTAAGGTCCTTTCCAACCCAAGCCATTCCATGATTCTGTAATGAACTTCTCCTTTTCACTCAGTTTGAGGTGTCTCTTTTCGCTATTGGAGCAGATATAGTATCTCCTCACTAACCAGCAGCATTTCACCACCACTGTGCCCCATGGGTGCCTGCTGTTTTTCCCTTTGATTTCAGGCCTCCCTTGGAGGTCCTGCATCATTCTGCTATAGCTTTCATTTGGGATTTGTGTGCTCCCACACACTGTGGTTGATCCCAGCTTTGCTCTGATCACTTCCTCTCTTACTTCTTCCTACTTTCTTCTGATGGCTCTTTCCACTTCCACTTTCTGCCACTCTTTCATAAGTCTGATCTGGTGAAACAAACCCACTCTGTCTTCATGCAGATCTTCCTATAAAACATGCTTCTGCCACAAAACCTATCCAGCTCAGATTCATCTGCTGAAATATATTCCTCTATAATAAAAACAAACACAATTTCATAACAAAGTAAAGCTGAGACCAAACAAAGTAAAACTGAGACCGAGTACACAATTAATTTTTGCCAGTTGCTTTCTGCCAAGAGCAACATGCTTGTTCTCATTCCCCCCCTTCAGTTGCCTTCCCCACATGCCTCTGTTTGTCCTTCTGTTTTGTTATCAGCTTCCCAGACCTTCCTGAGGGGTCGGGGCCTGATCCCGTGCTCTCACTGGTGTAAGGAGCAGCATCACTGTGGCAAGCTGAGCTTTGCCAAGGTTACACTGCTGTGAAAGGAAGGCAAATAACCCTTTGTTTTATTACTAGCTCATGAAGACTACACAGCTCCAGTACGGCGCTTTTCTTTAATTAGTCAGAATTAGCATATACATCTCCATACTCTCTTTTTTCCCTTTGTGGGCTCAACTACTTTGAAGAAAACCTCTTTGCATGCCTACTCGGTTACCGTATATCTTGACATTAAAAAAATGACTCTGGAAGCCTAGGTCTCACTGAACTCCCACACACAGCCAAGGAGAGCTGCTCACCATGCTGAGAGCAGCTTGTTCCCAGCCTGCCGCCCCTTCCCTGGCATTGGCACAACCCGGCTGTAGCGACTTCCAGTCCTAATTGAAGCCTTTGGGCATGATTGTGTTATTATTATTTAATAAACAACCACATAAAACACTGGTTGACATTTAAATAAGAGTAAAGAAAGGGAAGCTCTGACTCCTAGGCTGTTTTGTTTTGCTGTTGACTCCAGTGGAAGCAGGAGCAGGTTCTCTACGCAATACCTGTGCTTGCGTGGCTCATGCTCACCTGTAGGGTTTTAGGGAAGGCACTGAAAGGGAACAGACCAATTGCAGCAGTCAGCCCCTGTTGCAATAAAAAAGCTGTGTATATGTAGCTGCCACCTGGGCATTCCCAAGGAAAATGCATCCGTGGTCATCTGAAAGGCCATGAGGATAATCTAAGTGAGAATAAATGAAAGAGAGAACTTTGGTTTTGCATTTGGTTGTAAGTTGTAGACATTCAGAAGAGGAGTTATCGTGGCAAAAGAAAACATTCTGTCCTTGAGAGGATCTCAGAGTAGCACAACGTGTTCAGTAAGGTTTTGAAAGAAAACAAAGAGCTGAAGGCCAGAGCTGACTCCTTCAGACAAAAGTATAAAGTGCTTAAAATACTTCAGTGACAAGCAACAAAGAAACGCCTGTTACTATAATTGCCTGCATTAAGTAAAGAGCCAGAAAATCTTGAGAACTTTTTAAAAAGTAGATATTTGATGTGTAGGGAGTGTAAGAACGAAATTCTCTCGGGCCATGGCCGGAGCCCTGAATCAGCAGAATTCTTTTCCTTGAAGAAAGTGAAAACCAGAGGAGGGTGAGTACATGCACCCTTATTATCTTTTCTCGTGGTGGATCAAAGAGGTGGCATTCTCAGGGTTGCCAGTTTCCTGCAGTGACTCTGGAGTGCAGGGCTTATTTCTCTGTTAGGCAACTTCTCAAATACACTAGTCTTGTAATGGACCTCTTATGAGATCTGAATCTTATTTACTAGCTTGCATATGGTATAATTGTTTTAAAGGTATTCAGTAGGAGTGAAGCATTCCTGCCATTTAGAAAAATTATATACATATATGCTTTAATTCCAGGGTGTTCACCCCTTGTTCTTCCCACCATTTCATTACCTGCTTGCTCTCCCTATGTTATATATTAAAAGCTTCATGGAGTGGTTTGCTTGCATTTACATATATGGATGGTAATAATTCTGTGATGTTGCTTCGAACTTCTGCATGAACATGTTATATAAAGTCAGTGTGGGCATGACAAATGTACTGCAGATTTTTCATAGATAAACACAGTCAGTGAATGCAAATATGAATGAGTTTGTGTGCAAGCTTTAATATCTAGGCAGAGCTTGTAAGTGCGTAACACCTGTAACCACAACTGTCAGTGCAAACAGGGAAACTTGTTTTAAGGCATTTGTGCTGATTTAAAAGTGCTGGACTTTGAAATACTTCAGCTGGCGTGGTGCAGATGTGCTCATCCTCCGGCAGGTATTTAAGTGCATAAACTCTGTTATTAAAGAATACAAACTTTATTAGCAGTTGATATTCCAAAGATGTTGGGAAAGCAGGTACCCAAATAGTGAGAACTGTGAGGTAAGTGATGGCTTTTAAAGACATTGTGTAGGTCTTACTGGGAAATGGATTAAAAAGTGCTAGTTGATGGTCTTTGGTGGTTTTTGGGAGCTGAGCATTAAGCATGGAGAATTTTTTAGAAGCAGAAATGGAAGTGTAGAGGAAGGGTGGTGGATTTGCTTTTGTGGCTTTGCAGCTGTTAGTAGGGTTGGTTTAGAAGCAGGGAGTTTTCTTACAGAAAGACACTGCAGGGGTATACAGTGTAAGGAGGAAATGGAGGCTGTTTGAGCATGGGCTCTATACAGATTATATGAAATAATCTTCCCTGGAAGGGAGACTGAGTGTCTATTTCTTGTGAGAGCACTGAAACAAGCATAACATATATTAAAAATGTAGAGAAGTATGCTCTGTAAAGTTTTCTGTTGCATTTTATCAAAGCTGTTCATGTTGCAGGAAGAAAAAGATACATGGAAGTTCAGGGTTCTAATCAACAGAATGACAAAACAAACATTTCTCAGCCTTTTCTTTGTTCCTGGATACAACCTATGCTTGTTTTGTTATTTGCTGGAGGTAAAGTTGGCCTGAATTGTTCTGCAGAACATTTCCTCAATACAGAGTTCAGGTTCAACATCTGAAGGTTCTCCGTTCAATGGGAGTCCATGTACTCATTCAAAATAACACCACAGGAAGTAGCTACTGAACCGCTGTAAGAAAAGTTATGTTTTGTAGGGAGAGGAAATGAACCTATCTTCATGTTTGCATCTTTTTAGAGCTTAGCATAAGAGGATTATTCATGGCAAGTCAAAAGAAGACTGTCTTCCAAATGCCCAGTAGATTGAAGAAAGCAATTGGGAGCATCAGTATCTCCCCATTTGTCACCTTTTCTTGTTGGTTACTCCTACAGAATACCTGGAAACATCGGTAAAACAAACAAACACCATCAAAACCAAACCAAAACAAATAAATCCAAAACATAAATAAATGACATTAGTCTCACTGTATTTTAGGACTCTTTTTTTTTTTTTCTTTTTTTTTTTTTCTGTATAGCATTAGGATGATGTCAGAGTTTGATTATAGGTTAGGTTGTTCCAGTAAGAGCAATTAATTTGGGGGCAAAAGCTGGTGAGGACCCTGTAAGACACTGAACAATGTTTTTGGTTTTCATGCACTGAATCATCAGTGTTTATAGGCCTCCAACATGTAAATCACCCTGAGGTAATCTGGAAGGGAAGGATATGAATAAGCCAATTAAATTGGCAAAGAGCCTAAGGAACACCCTGTTTAGGGATAAAATCACATGCCTGTCCTTGTGCCAAAAGTTCTGGAGAAAGAAATGAAACTCCAGCCCTTGTAATTCATTTCTTTGCAGATATATGTGATTTAGAAGACTTTAGTCTTCTCCTTTTGTATGTATGAGCTAAGGTGACTGAGATAAGGTGTTTTGTGCAAGTAAGTCTTATTTTGATGACACAGAAGGATGTCATCCAGGTTGCAGAGGGTGTTGGAACTAGTTGCCTCACATATGGTAATTACTTCTTATTCAGTTTTATGATATGAATATACAAAGGACTGAATTGCCCTTTATCTTTCCAAGTACCTCTTTTTTTTTGCATTTGGAAAGGGAGGCATATTTTTCCACTAGGAAACCTCCACCCAACTCAGCAGTTACCGGCATACTTTAAGGTGCTCTGTATCTAAATAACAAAAACAACTGCTTCTTCCTACCATATGCCGAGCCCTTGCCATCAAAGGCATGATGTAACGGCAAAAAAGGTAGAGGTGAAAAACATTTTTCTTTGGAAATTGTGAAGAGGAAAAAACATTTGCATTCTTAGCTTAAATTTTCACATGGGCAAATGGGCACTTCCTGTGCTTTTAAGAGAGTTGCTGCATTTGCTGGAAGTCTATCTGGACATTTCTGCCATCCCACCCAGATCTTTGAACTCTTAGGCTAATCCCCATCAGGCAAAGAGCTGGCTCTCTAGAAGAGACACGCTGTATACGCCTCCGCTGGCAGAAAGGCCCCGGCAAAACTCTTGGTTGACATCAGGCAGTTTACGTGGGAGTGGATCATTATGAGATCCCCAAGTGTGGGAGAAGTTGTAATTGGCATTTGTATGTTACTAGGCATCAGAGAATTTAGCTGTAAACAAATCCATAGGAAATGGTTAGGAGTCGCCAGAAGCAGTGCTCACAGAATGACTTGTTTAAGGAACTTTTGGGGCTTAAATCTTTAGATACCATTAAGAGTAGGGGAGGCACCACCTAACACCCCTCTGGATGCCTTGGAAGTAACAGCACCAGGAAATCCTAGATACAACACACAGACTGACAGAATACCCAGACAAACATAGCTGTTCAGGATGGTTTGGATTCCCTTCACCCAACCCCAGCCATCTGATAGCTCACCAGTGAGCCAGAGCTGGTCCCCACTCCCCGTGGAGACAAAGAGGCACCTTCCAGGAACAATTTGTTCCAGCCCCAAATAGGTATAAAATGGCTGAGAAGAGCACTTCTTTTTTCTTCTTCTCAAATTGTGTGCTGAGGAGGCCTTCATGATGGTCTGATCTCGTTAGACAGCCTGTGCTTGATGAGGTTACTCCCCAACTGAGCCTACAGCTCCTCTGGGATCAGGCTACACGTTGCTGGCAGCAGAGCAAGCTCCCATTTTGAGGAAGGCTCAAAGTTTTGCATTGGCAGGTCAGTACAAGGGCCTCTCTTGATCTGTACTGGAACCAGAGGCTCGCTTGACCTCTCAGACATGTCTATGGCCCTTATTCATTTTCAGGCACTCAGAGCAGTGGAAAGAAACAGAAATAGCTGCTTTCACTTCTGTGTTGATGTATGGGCCCTGCACAGAAACAGGAACTGAAGTCAGGTTAAGCAGGGTGTAAAGGAACAGCGTTTGGTAAAAGAAAGGAGAAACACATGACCTAGCCAAGTCTAACTACAGGGCAGCATACATAAGCTGTTGCTGTGTCCTCAAGAAAACAAGGGTCTGGGGAAACAGCCCAAGGCTGAGCTGCATGAAGCACAGGGCCCATGATGCAGCCTAAGTCCCACTGTCCTCATAGACAGAGTTCTAGGATCACCGTGGCCTTCCTCCTGCCCTTGTGAGACTGAAATATGTAACACAGCTGTAGGACATAGTTCATCGTTTATCAAGGGTAAATACAGTTCTGGATGGGAACATGGAGGTGGAAAGTTCTGCTCACAGCGCTTGCTTGCGTGTTGTGGCTTGCTGCTTTGACAAAACAGGACTCTTTGTCTTTTTGTAACACTGGTGAGTGACTCCTTATCATAACCTTGCGAGATCTTTCAAGTGTGTTCATGAATAGGAAGATGATTAAGATGACACATCAAGGTTTCCTGAATGCTTATTGCTATTCAGCAGCATCCTCGTGTGTTTCTTAGTTTTCGTTCCAAAACAAGGTGTTTCTAATCTCTGGTGTGATTGGTAAGCCACATCCTCTCCCCCTTGGTGGCCCAGCTTACTGTGAAACAGAGCAAAAAGAAAGTGAGTCTAAGCGAGGAGCTGTTGGAGCTACAGCAGATAATTTGGCAGACACTGAGGTGACCTCTGCAAAGCAGGCTTTCCTTGCTCTGAACAGTTACTGTGACAAAACACGAGGCTAAAAATGAAGTGACCTGACTAAAAAGCTTTGCGCGAGAGAGGCTAAATGGGGATTTAGATGTGACGTTTTGTAGAGGAGATAGAGAAGATAGCTGTGTAGTTGGGGAAGAGTTGAAAGTCGCACTCTGAACACATCCATAAATCATGCCAGGTAGGGTATTTTCTCTTCCCCCGAGTGCTTTGCAGGCTGGGAGTCTGCTTTAGCTACATCTGCTTCTCTTCAAGAGCTCATTAGAGCCACAAGACTTGTTTTTTAAGCTGTGTATGAAAGATGTTGTGCTTGTCTCTGTCATGCAGCTGAAGAATTAGGTCTGTAGTCTGACTAAAGTGCCTTTTTTGAGGAGAGGACTCATGTTAATTGCCCTACATCTAAGGAAATCTAATTTCAGAAGCACAAGGACACAGAGGGAAAAAAAGGAAGCCTGATTTTTCCAGAGTTGAAGTGATGGCTTGGTGCAGATATGTATGTCACCAGCAGTGCCTCTGGGCCTTCTGGCCACTGCAATTGCTAACAGAGGGTAGGAGGACAACCGAGGCCAATGGCTTCAGGAACAAATGTCTCTGGTGTACGGACAGTGTCTTTTGCAAAGGGCTGAGGGGTCTGCAAGAGGCAGCACAATGCAGAAAGTTTTTTCCCTGACATCTGATGACTTCTATGGCTTTTACACCCTGCTTGCAAAGTGAAGTAGTTCTGGTGGTTTCCTTTTCTTCAAAGTACTTTACACTTTGTGCAAGGCTACATTTGGGGTAAGTGCACTTTAGGCACACCCAGATCAGAAGACGTAGAGACAAATTTACACTGTAGTCTCATTTCCTTGATTTGACAGGGCAGAGAGAGAAATCCCAGGAGCCATATATCCCGAGATTTATTCCAAATTGGTTAGAAAGAGCAAATGAAAAAATCCGTGTTTGTGCTTCTTGATGTGTACGCCCAGGCCCCCGTGACACATAGCCCTTCCTACTTTCTGCTCTCCTACTCCTACTCCATCAGCTCTGTAGCCCCCAGGACTTAGCTACCACTCGCTCCTTGCTATCTGGTGCCCTCTGGTGCTGTAAACACCTGCCCAGGCTGATCCCATCACACCCCTGTACAGGTGTGGGGACCAGCACGTACCCCAGTGGGGGACTTGTGAACTTGTTTCTGCTTTTTTCCAATTGCAGCCTGGCTGTTGGAGAATAGTCCGCTGTGACACAGTGCAAGTGAGACTGGGTCTAGGAGAATTCAATGCCAAATCTATAGCAGGGGGGTGGAACTAGATGATCTTACAGGTCTCTTCCAACCCAAACCATTCTATGATTCTATTCTATTCCCACCGCATGCGGTCTCTGATCCTGTTCCAAACACCTTGTCCTATTGCAGGGCCATGGCTCAGAAATGACTTTATACATACTCAGACCTGTTGTTCAGAGAGCAGGATTAAAGTATCTATGCTGACCTTCATCTCTCCTCTAATTAATCAGTTCTAATTGATTGATTGATGGTGGCTTTCTGGTATAGGAAAGAGCTATAGCTCCCAGATCCAAGGAGCAGACACATGCTTTTCATTCTCACGTATCTGCCTGGAGCATGTGGAGCATATTAACTTCACAAAATTAGTTAGAGCCTCTTCTAAATTAGTTTGTATGAACTGTCAGTACTCACTTCTCTGATCTTTAAGAAAGCTGATGACAGAGGCAGATAGCAATGATAGGCTCACGGATCATTGTCTCATTCGTGGTCCAAGCAGACCTCATCTTTTCCAGAAAGCAGTGGATCACTCTGTGACCACAGTAGGTTGCCTTCCCCAGTCTGATGCCTATGCTCTCTTCAGTTAATGCGCACTCCCTGAGATGGCCAGACCCTGTTTATGATGATGTTGTTGTAATACCACACCAAGAGTCTGCAGGTGCCACATGTGAGAGGGGATCATTGTAAAAGGTTGAGGCTGTCTGTTTCCTGTCATTCTTTCAGGGTGTACTCTCTGAGTTGCAGACACTCTTGTGCCTCCAGCTTCTTCATGAAGCCCCAGATCATCAAGCCCTTCTCTTCTGCTTCAGAGCTCGTCTCAGATTCCTCAGCCTTCTCTCATCTGACTCTTTTGGAACAGCTTTACTGCTGGGCTTTCATAGTGGCAAGAAGATAATAGTGCTTCCATGCTGCTGGTGCATCTGGGAGTAACTCCTGTAAGGAAGGACCAGCCTCACCTGCTCACTTACTTCAGGCTGGAATGGTTCTTATTTGCAATCTGGTTACCATCAGGAGGCCTTTAGCATGGACTTCATGGCAAATTTACTGCTCTAGGACCAGTCACCTGACAAATTTCAGTTCTGTCTCACAAAGAAAACAGGAGAAAAGCCATTATATATATATATATATATATATATGTTTTACAGAATTCACTCTTTGAAACAACTGAACAGGTTAAAAGAAAGAAAGAAAGATATCTTCCTCAAAGTCAGTGTAAATAAACTACCAAACCCAACAAACAACTACGCGTCATACACTGGCATGAGGCTTGAGATATAAGCTGGAACTGATAAAAGGTTGGCAAAGCTGTGAGCAAACTTAAAATGGGATCTTATAAAGAGAAGTTGAGTAATCTTCCAAAAAGTGGTGCTACCAGTCCTGTCAATGAATACTTAGTTAGATATGGCCCTTGCAGATTGCAGGTCCCTTTGCTGAAGTGCTCACTGGTGAGTCATGTGGATGATCTGTAATTGAAGGATAGAAAATGGCCTGCTGTGGCCTGCAGCCATTACGAGCTGTGCATTTTTTTAAGGGATGTTTGTTGCAATCCTCTCTATTTTCTGTAGGTGGGGTGTGGCTCTCCCATTCCTGGCAAAGTGGCTGGTGCAGCCTTTGGTTGGGAAAATATGGGTGCTGTTGCATGACAAACTAAGTTTCCCTTGGGGAGGGGGGGGGAACACTACCTTCTTCCTCTCCAGCACAGCATCAGGCGTGGGACAGTTCCCTAAAGCACAACTGAGCTGCATAGAAATCTGGCAGCTTTATCCAGTTTGTAGTTATATGGATCATGCTCATGGAAACATCTGAATCACATTTCACACTATCCACCTAACTACATAAACACAACCTAATCCTCTTCTTAGGATCTGAACTTTGTGTTCTCTCAGACTATGCCTCCTTTGCCTTCTTTCACCAGAGGTCTTGTGACCCTTGCTTCTTGCATAATTATTTGTGCACGATGGAATGTGACTATGTTCGAATTCTGTAGCTGGTACTGAGAAGACTCTCTGTTCACATTTAAATGCAGGCACACAAGTTTCTCTGGTTGTGACACATTAGGCAGCTCATTCTCCTTATAGAATGGGAGGAAAACAACGATCGGCCCCACAGATGACAAAGCTTGGGTAGGCACTAACTCCACAGCTGATCCTATGGTGAGTGTGACACCTCCTATACCCCCCTGTCTTTTTTGTGTCATCCCATTGCTGCATTCTCCAAGATTGGCCAACCCAAGGCTCGCTGGAGTCATGCAGCAGAAGGCAGGCTAGGGCACAGTGCTGCAAACGTGAATCATGGAATTGTCTAGCTTGGAAAAGACCCGCAAGACTGTCAAGTCCAACCATCAACCTGACCTACCAAGTCCCGCTTCTTGATCATTTTCCTTAGTGCCATGTCCACACATCTCTTGGATACATACAGGGATGTGGACTCCACCGTCTCCCTGGGCAGCCCGCTCCCATGTTTGACCAGTGCGGGTGAAGCATGGGCTTAGTTCTTGGGAGGTTGCAAGCAGGAAGCAGTCTAGTGAGTATTCTCATGGATATTGCATCCAGCCTGGCAGACAGAAAAATAAATGCACCCTCTGTTATTAACAAAAAGCCAGAGGCTGCTGTGCTAGTCCAGACTGATGAATTCTGGTATCCTGCTTCAGGAAGCAATTGGCACTGGCTGCTAAAGGACATGCAAGAAATGCTGAAGTAAAACAGAGATGAAATTGTTCACTGTGTACTTTTCTCATCATCATACTGATAACTAGGTTACTAGTTAAATGTGTCACCAACTAGTGACCAGCAAGATTTGGGAAGAAAGGGGTCTTTACGCTGAATTACGTCAGTTGCTGTCTTGTATGGTTCTTGTCACTTGGATGATACAAAAATGAGGAAAGAACGAAACCTCCATCCTATTCCTTTAGAAGCTGATGACAAACCCCTCATTGTTCTCAATGTCTCTGGATCATACCTGTCATTATCTCACACAGGGCACAATTAATATCATGTCTAACATTTAAAAGTGAGTCAAAATTGATTGTTTTTAAGTCTCTTTGGCAAGGCTGTAACCTTGTTGTCAGCTGCCTTCTTCAATGACAGTGAGATAACTACTCTGTAAAACATTTTTGTCACTGTACACTACAGTGAAAAATGCAGGTGAGCAATATTTTATATACATGGGTATAAAACTGGTTATATTACAAGGAACTGAGCAAACAAAGCATTTTTTTAAATAATTATTATTTTTTGTAATGTAAATGAGAAGATTTTGTTACTCAGAATCAGGGTGCACCTTGCTTGGTAAATACAATAGCAAATGGGTTCAAATCCTTCAAATCCTTGTTCATAACCATTCCAGTAAGAGACAGTTCAGCAGCACAAGAAAAATATACTATTCCTATAAATCTCCTGACTCAGCTCTTGTCCTGTATCTGTCAGTGTGTCGATAGCATGGCTGTTGTAATTGAACACAAAAATGCATCTGTTAGCAAACAAGAAGAATCTGGATGTGATCACCAAGACAGAAATGGACTGTGCCAAGATGGGGGTCCAGTGGTATGGGGAAGGTTGTCAGGCTTGCAGAGTGAAAATCTGAGTTATTTGTCACTGTGTGGTGATAAGAGAAGTGGATGTACAACAAGCATGTTTGATAGACAGTTAACAAGGCAGAAATGCGAGATAATGTTGCTTAATTTCTGTTTCTTTCACTAGTAATGCTCTTACTTTTTCCTTTAGGCACTTATACACTGTAGACATTGTGTGTAAACTTCTGTAGACTTACACATATGGTGTGGCATGGTTGAAGAGAGAACAAATTACCAGCAGACAGCCAGCATCCTGGAGAGAGGTTCAAGATTTTGCTGCTTCCATGTGTATCTACCCAATCCCACTTTCTCTGCTGGAGATTTAGAGAAAAAAAAATAAAAGAAAATCAACCAGAAATCAGGACTGAATTCTATTTATGAAAGTGATAGTGACATAAAGACAGAAATAGAATACAGAGATGATCTCAAAATTGGAGATGATCCATGTAGTTCCTGAAACTAGAGATTTCTCACAGGATATTGCTAGGTTAATAAATTAAGGCTCTGACAAGTGGGTGTAAAAATTTGATCATAAGTCTGTCTTTAGGAACTAAAGAAACTGCTTCTATTTTCAAAAGGGTGGAATATCTGACAATTTCAGCTGCTTTCTTCTTTCTGCTTTCATTTTGTGAATGGGGTAGTGCTCAGCATAGTAAATTTTTGGAAGTCATTCTGCTTGCCTGATTGTTAGAATACACAGTAAATGGGTGGGATGGCTCAGCTACTTCTGCTGTCTTTTATTACAAGTTCTTTAAAATGATAGCATCTTTTCAGGTGCATAAACCGTATGTGTTATAAAATATAAGTAAATGGAAACACAGATTTTCTGTTACATGCCATCTTCTTCCCCACTCCAACTAGCCGGTTGGAAGTTCCTTCCTATCAGTCCGCTCCCTGCACTAACCTGTGTGAGAACATCTCCCTCCTGCCTTCCAGTGGCTTCTCAGCAAGAGAAGAATCTGCCCAAGTTATGATAGAGTCATTCAGGTTGGAAAAGACCTCTAAGATCACCAAGTCCAACTGTCAGTCTATCCCCACCAAGGCCACTGACCACCTCCCTCACTGCCACTTCTAGATGGTTCTTGAACACCTCTAGGGATGGTGACTCCTTCACTTCCCTGGGCAACCTATGCCACTGGCTTGCCACTCCTTCTGAGAAGAAATTGTTCCTGATACCCGGCCTGAACCTCCCTAAGAAGATATTATGGCTTTAGCAATTAAACTCCTTGGGACAGTGATATAACCAACAGAATTGATGCCTGCGGTGGGTGCTTAGTTTTAAGCAAAATTCCAGAGGAAAGGCTCCTCCTGCCAAATTTGAGTGGTTTACAAAGCTGAAACGTTTGCTGATGACTTT
This sequence comes from Perdix hodgsoniae, assembly GCA_035772895.1. Taxonomy (NCBI): domain Eukaryota; kingdom Metazoa; phylum Chordata; class Aves; order Galliformes; family Phasianidae; genus Perdix; species Perdix hodgsoniae. Next base: position 24,106,789 of record JAPSGF010000004.1, on the reverse strand, counting down.
TCTGTGTGAATAGGTCATGTCAGTATGCTATCTTGCTCAAACAATCACATTTATTTTGCTTTTAATGCTGACTTTGTCTGATAGCCTTTTGGATTGAGGAGAGGATGTCATGAATGCAAAAGTGCATCTTCATTAATTATTTATTTTTCTTTTTCCCAGCACATGAATCTAAAATGGGCCTGCCGCCCTCTTACTGTAACTTAATTGCATGGATTGGAATTTAATTCACATTAATTTTTGTGCCCTAGATGTTTGAAGTCCAGAGCTAATCCGAAGAATCATTTTATTTCATTACAGCCTTGTTTTCCCCCCTGGATTTTACTCCCTGTGCCATGAATATATCTTGATGATCTTTATGTTAGCCATTTAGAGACAGACATCTGAGCTAGTCTCATGGCATTAAAATGGTTTCTGACAGTCATGGTTTGAAATTTTGGGGAAAAACAATTTGTAGCACAGAAGTTTTAGAAATATTGGGAGAGTATCAGGGACCCAATTACAGGACAGCATTGTCCTGATTCTTCAATTTCATAACTCCGAGAGATCCAGCTGCGTGACAACTCCAATTACACTGAAGTCTTGACCCCTGGTAGGAGTCATTTCCCAGTTTGCTCAGGATGATCAGCAGTCTGGATCAAACAGTCCAGCCCATGTTTTTTCCTTTATCTGTTCTTAGCAGGGCTGTGGGCTTCAGGGAGCTTCTCTCACACTCTGAAAGAATCAACTCTGTGTCACTAAGTTCAAAAGAGGGAATTAGCTCCCAACCAGATGTGCTATAAGTGGGGCAGTGCTCCTTGGTTACCTTGGCACTCACTAAACCAGCTGAGCGAATGTCCAGGATGTCCTGTGTGCATCACTTCCTATACATCGCCTTGTCTCATCCACAGCTGCTGTGGACTTTCCTTCCAGAATAGAGCTGCTTTGTCTGAGTAAGTAGCAACAGAATCTAAAGAAGCAATAGATTTTGAAACCGAGACAACTGGATCAATCATTCTTTGATCTCTGGCAAAGCCCAGAGGCTTGATTATTTTCCAGTGGAAGGAGCTGAGATAAATGAGTTTTGGGGAGTAGGAAACTCAAAGAGTTCAGTCTGGAGGTGCATTAAAGGAAAGGGTTTGGGGGTGCGCCCTTCATATCAGCGTAGGCATCGCTGAGCCATGCGGTCCCTCAGCCAGGCTCACACATATTTTGTAGGAACTGGCAGGAATGTTTCTTTCCATAGACCTCTGCCACCTCCTTGGAAACAGATCAAACCCATTTTATTAAAAACCACCATTTGACTCCTCATGTTTTTATACTGATTAAGAACATTGACTTGGCTTACTGAACAAGGGGACTGGTTGTGGCTCAACTGCTTCACGCTGGAAAAGCTTTGATCAGACTGAGTGGGAGTTTATGTTTAAGGTACTGTATAAAATGAATGTTGGTGATAAGCTTATAAACTGAATTTGAACCTTGCACAATCTCCAGAGAGAAGGAATAAACAACTCAATTTATATTCTCCACAGATACACACCAAGATGTCCCTCTGACCTTCAGTTATTTTCCTTGGGGGAGGGGGGGAGGTCAGATGGTTTCTTAAACTGTTTGAAATGATTTGTCCAGATTAGCTGTCTGTGCTGAAGATGGAGAGCTTTCAGGGTGGCTCCCAGGAGCCCTGGAGCCAACTGTAATGAATGGGTTTGGTGTTTCACTCTGAGGATAAAAAAGCTGAATGAGTTACAGAGCTGCCAAATAACCCCAGTTCATTCACACAAACCTGGGGATAATGTGCTTCTCTTGATCCCAACATGATATTGTTAGAATAGCTTATTTCAAGGGCATCCGTGTCAGACATCTTCTCTCCCTCATTACTTATCAGCCTCTGAAGTATACACAGCAATAAATTGCAATTAGAGGACACTGATGTCTGACATGAAACCTGGAGGAGCATGTAGGGCTCATCTCCTGTTGATACAGAAGCTGGTGACCAAGCTTGCTGGGGATTAGATGGAAGCAAGGTTAGATGGTCATCCTGTGAAAACCTCCACTCCAGTACATCTAGTGTAAGTGCAGAAGCTGATTTGACAAGTTTGGTCAAATAATTATTTGTTATAGTGGTCCATGAAGTGCAGATCCCAACACAGCTGTCATAGAGGGGCTGGGGCTGCCACAAACTCTGGGCATGAAGGATCCCCTCACAGAGGCAGGCACTGAATGTTTCTTTGCCTGGGAGATATTTTCTTTGGAAGGTGAGGTTGTGATCTCTCGGAACAGATGTCTAAATATTTTATCAGAGAAGTCATCCAGCTGATGTGTCAGTCTTACAGCTGTAGGAAAAGAGAGCTTTGTTTGCATTTTCTTGAAGAAGAGGGCTAGAAGTGAGAAAGCCAAGGTTTGGCTGTGGGCAAGTCACTTTTTACACTTCCTTACACTGCTCCAGCAGCCTCCTCATGACTGCTCTGAAAGCTGGCTGCAGAGACACAGCACCCCAAACTTTCACAGACATTCTCCCTTCCCTGGAGGCATTCAAGATCAGGTTTGATGGGCAGCCTGGTCTGGGGTGGCAGCCCTGCCCACAGCAGAGGGTTGGAGATCAATTATTTTTAAGGTCCCTTCCAACCTTAGCCATTCTATGATTCTCCACCTCAAAACAAACATTTTTCATTTATCATAATAAAGGAAACATTCTTTAAACCTGATTTACAGTTTATTTCCAATTTGACTGCATGCTATGTGAATGCAATAATATATATCTAAATCAGAGATAAACTGCAAAGTCTCATTTGTGAACTGGAGCCCCATTCTTTGAGGTAAAGTTCTTTTGCTTCTAGCCCAGCCCCACTGCCTTTGTGTACAAGTAGTTATGGGAAAACATATCATAAACATCATATTCCTCAAGCCTTCTGAGAGTGTTACTGGCTTCTTCAGATGCTCCTGTTCAGGAGTCACAGATGCACTAAATACTCAGCTTCCACCTGAATAATTTTATTCTCAACATACTCTCTTCATCATGCATTATTCTATTCTACTCTGCCCTGAAATAACAAAGTTTAATTGGCAATCTGGCTCTGATTTACTAGTATCTCCTTGTGCATGGAAGGAGAACTCAAATTCGATGCACTCATTCTCAATCAATGTCAGCTTGGTATTAACTCAATGTTATTACATTATTGATTTTATTCATCCCAGGAGCTACATCAATTTATCATGGAATTTACACTTCTTTAACAACCAGCACAAATCAGGAACATTTGTTACGCTTGCAATGTAGACTGGAAGGTTTTTGGAATCTGATCCTTATTTTCCTTTACATTTGTTTAGATTTCCAGTTAATCTGAATTCCTATCTTGCCCCTTTGAACTTTCAAGCAACTGTAAATACTTTTGATAAATTTCCTGGCTAAAAAGTGTATTGCAACACAGTTCTGAAAAAATGTGAAATACCCATTGCCTTCTGATGTATTGATATAACTGGTCTGAGGAAATAAATCGTTGGGTGTTTTACATTACACAGTGACCACATGTAAGCAATAAAAGATGTTTATAACCTCAATTATCCCTTCAGTTCTATTATACATAGTACAGCCATTTGTAGCTTTAACTCATGTTTTGAAGGTGTTTAGCAAATGAAAAGCATAGCAAAAATTCTGTCCTTTTCCATTGCATTTTGCAGCCTGGCTTATTTGTAACAGATGAAGATATTCTGGGAAAGTTCATTGTCTGTTTCTTCATTTGTTAGGATTTCCTCTGGCTGAGCTCTGTGATGGATGGAGAGATACTGAAGGGATGATGTCCGAAGAGTGGGAAGTGAAAGCCTGAGGGGGTTTTTGAAGTGGATGCTGAAGCTGAGTTTTGAAAAAAAACAACATTAATGTCTAGATAGCAGAAATGATGATTTAGCATTTGTGAGAATGGATGTGAGATGTCAGAGCAGTCCCAGAACTGGCTGGCGTTAATAGATGTGCATTTTAGAGGGCTAAAGCACCATTAGTATCCTTCCATATACACACAGAGAAACCCACCACTGGTTGGAGAGTGAAGCACAATTGTGAACTCTCTATTCTATGTAGTGATTTTATCACTACTGCTGTTTATCAACAGTTGCTTTTGTCTGTTACCTGTGTGCAGTAAGAATAAAACTTGCAGGATATACCATTCCTTAGCAGTAACGGAACATACAACAGTTAGAAACACAAAGATGGACTTTACTGAAAATAAAAGGATCGATACAGCCAAATTTAACTTTAAATGCATGAATAATCTAGGAAAGGGAGGATTGCAAAATCTGTTTCCATGGCAATGCCACCCTTCAGTGTTACCTAACACAATCAGAATTACATCATCAGAACAAACTTTCATCAGTCCATCGCAATTTGTCTGTTTGATACTATGAGCTCAGTGTGGAAATGATGCTTTTATATCAATTTGCCACCTCCAGAGTGTTGCAAACAGTGTAGGAAACCCCATCCAGTCATAGCCTGCCATGGGCTGCTGTGGGAGAGACCATCACACCACCCAAAATACTAAATGAAAAATTCAGGAGCTTGAGTGTTTGTAGCTGCTTCCTTTTGAAAGACAAAAATGGAGAAGCCAGAGTGGATACCTCGGAACCTGAGTGCTTGTGAAATTTGAAAATAAGTAGACTGGAGGCAGAAAAAAGACAATGGAATCCCAAAATGGCTGAGGTTAGAAGGGACCTCTGGCTCCACCTGACCCAATCCCTGCCCAAGCAGGGACACCAACAGCAGGATGCCTGAGACCACATTCAGGCAGCATGTGAAAACTTCAAGGAGATTCCACAGTCCCTGGGCAGCCTGTACCAATGCTCAGCCATCCTCACAGAAAAAAAAAGCTCTCTAGGACTTGCTTTGAATTTGCCTGAGCAGACAGATTTTTCTGTTTTGTTCTTCCTTTTGTAAACACAGCCAGCTTGCATCTGCGCCAGAAGTCCTATACATTAGAGCCATAGTGGTACTTGTGATGTCATAGTGCTGTAGAGAGACATTAGGTAACTTCTCAGACTGCATGGTGCAGGAGAAACCCTTCTCCAGGTCAGACCTGGGCACACTGATGTGCCAGGGAGGCCACACACCAGGGCAGTGGGAGAGGTGGAGCATCTCCGCCACTTTTTCCCTATGCCTTGAATGGTGGTGAGTCAAGTGGGGCCTTATCCAGTGCCAGGCATGCTCATGCCAGGTTAACCCAGCAGTTTTTCTAAGCTCATGTGAATAGCCAGGGCAGATTTATCCCAGCTTTGTGCTGTGTGGCATTTAACTTGGCACAGGGCACTCTAAGGCTGGCTTTGGCACATCACTGAGCTGTGCTCGAGGCTGTGGCAAAAGCAAGGCCAGGCTTCCTGGAGGGTTGCTGCAGCTGCCTTGTCCTGGAGTGGAGGTTTTGCTGTGCTCACCTGAATTCCTGGTGCTTTGTGTGTAACCGAAAGCTCCTAACCCTGGGGCCAAGCCCTGGGCCTCTGCAGCAGTACTGGATCTTCAGCAGCTGCCTTATGCAGCCTTGACTAATAAAATATCTTCACTTTCCTTTCACTGTCTGGGCACAGATGAATGCGTTTTCGGGAGTCCATATTGGCAAAGGTGGCCAAAGTTAGATATCCACAAATATGGAACAAATTTCTTACCCTACCCTGTAACCATGGTGACTTGTTTTCTTTTAAATTCCTTCCCCTTAGGTTCAACGCTATCTTTAGATGTCATCCTGTTTTGACAAATGTGCATGTAGTTCCTGATACTATCAGGGAACCATGGCATGACAAGGACTGGCTTGAGAAGCAGCTGTATAACTGTATCAGAGATGAATGACGCAGCCTGTGCCCATTTTGGAAATGCTCCCATTTTCTGTGATCTTTGCTCTGACACCGCATCCAGCAGAGGCTTGGTGTGCCTCTCTGCAGGTTTTTGTCTTTCCTTCTCCCCAGATCTTGTGCAAGCACCTCCTTGCCACAGAGATTCACTTACACTCTGGACTTAGCGAGGCCTTATAGCAGCCTTCCAGTACCTAAAGGAGGCCTACAGGAGAGGTGCAGAGGGTCTTTATCAGGAAGTGTAGTGACAAGAAGGGGTGATGGCTTTTAACTAAAAGAAGGGAGATTTAGATTAGATATTGGGAAGAAATTATCTACTTTGAGGGTGGTGAAGCACAGCAACAAGCTGCCCAGAGAAGCTGTGGTGCCTCATCCCTGGAAGCACTCAAAGCCAAGTTGGATGGAGCCCTCAGGACACTGGTGAAATGGGCGTCCCAGCAGAGGTCATGGAGACAGAGGACAAGTGAAATGTCCCCTGAGATCTTGTGGCTGCTGCATGGTTTGAGTATCTTCTTTCAAAAACAATTTATGCCTCCATTATATGCTAATATTATGCACAACCAGCAAAAACGGAATGTGAAATTTAAAGTTTTATTGCCTTTACTTTTATTCAAAGGAAGCTTTAAATTTGCAGTACTTAAGTGATGCAAATTTTTTTGTTTCCTGCAATATTTTGCATTAAACCTCTGATGCTTGCGATTTAACAGCCTGTCTCTGCAGGTGTGTGTTTACCCCGAGTAACTCTACTCTACTGTCTTTGCATGTTCAGAAGTCTCAGTTTTCCTGATGTTTTTCCCTCGGAGATGTGGGTGTGAGCAGGGCGCACTTCCTATTCTTTGTTGCTTAGATCTGATCAGGGTGTTGTGTGCACAGCTGTTACCCATGCAAATACAGGGAATGCCACCTGTTGTTTTGACAGCACGTTGGTGCACAGGGCAGAGAGACTGTGAGCTGCTCCTATAGCATCTCCAGCTATTTTAGCACCCTGTGCTTAAGGGTGCTCAGGAGGTAAAGACAATACAAGTCCATACAGTCAGAGACATCACATCAAAATGTTATTGGAAATCTGGCCTAAATTATAGACCATACTGTCTGACATCACCTTCAGCTAAATCATAAGATGACATTTCCTTCTTATAATGGACTGTATAAGCCCCAGTTTCAAGAGGCCAACAAAATTATCCCATCATTACATAGCTGATTTAAGGCCAGTGTGCTTTCAGAGTTGCAGAGGTGATCTTTAGCATCACACATGAACTTTATTTCTTTAATTAACAGCATCATTCTGCACGCTGTCAAGAAACTGTAATGGCACTTCATCCTTCCACTGACCAGTCAGCGGAAAGTTGCAGTGATAATTCTGTCAAGAGACAGACTCTAAATACTACAAAATAGAAACTTTTAAATAGTTAAATACTATATACTCAAAATACACTGTATTTGTAATATCACATTAGAATAAATAGTTGGGACCAAAATCTGTGCTATAACTGGATCAAACATGTCCTTCCAAATGTTTTTTTTAATCCAGATATCTTTGAGACCTGAACATTATGCAGGTTGTTATAAGCAGGAGGTGCAAAGTACAATAGGTTAGGTCAATAGTGTTTACTTACAGGAGCATACCTGTTTTTTCCTAAGATATAGCCAGGCATCAGGACGTGCCAGGCTTCCTTTGTATCAAGAGCCAAATACTCTGGGTATGCTCTTGAGCACCTGGCGTTGAGGCAGGCTGGCATGGTGGCACTGCAACCAATGTCTCCAAATGTGGTGTCTGTGGCACAGCTATCAGCTACAGTCTACTCAGAAATAAGCCGACAAAAGGCCTCTGAAGCTGGAATTGCTGTGTGCATACCCAGATTTGCCTGGGTTAGCAAGCAGGAGTTTTTTCTCACCCAGAGACAGCAGAACTACAAGGCAGTTATGTCTTCTGATCCAAGTCCAACAGGTCAGCTCCTGCACGTTGCCTCACTGCTCCTTCCCCTCACCCAGCCCAACCTCAACATGATGCTTGGGATGCAGCACCTCGTGTCTTCCCTTTCACCAAGCCAGCTGGAGAAACTCCCTGCCACCCCTGCCGCTGGCTGCTCATTCTCCCTGTTGAGCATTGGGTCACTGCCCCCAGGGCAACAATCACCAGCCCAGGGCATGGGCAGGGAGTCTCATCCTCCAAGAAAATATGTAGCAACTCCACCCTTGACCAATCTGATCTGCCCAGAATTCAGAACAGCTCTGTGTTTGCTTTTGTTTTGGGTTTAAGTAAGTGCTCAGCTATCTCTCAGAGCTATCTCACATGAATGGGTGTGGTGAAACAGCAAATTTAACCCAACCTGGGACATCTTCAAATGAATGGCCCATCTCCATAAAACTACTTTATCTTATTAACTTAGATTTGTTTACAAGTTGATCATTTAAAGATTGTCTCCGCACTTCTTCTGGCTTAATGAGATTGAGTCTATGTTTGCTGGCAATCAAGACAAATCAAGTAAGACCTCCCAAAAGCAGAAAAGACCTTTGCAGAAGTCTGCACTGTTTTGAGAGCATGCCTTTCACAGGCTGGGCATCGGCCACCGAGGGATTTGGTTTTGCACTAGATCATGCTTTTAGGAAATAAAAAGAAATTGCAGCATGTTCTGGGTGTTCTCCAAACTTTCATCATCCCATCATCATTTCCCATCTCGAAGTTCTGCAAACCCCAACTGCCCACAGGCAAGCCACCTCCTTCCCAGATCAGCAACAACACTCGGGTCAAATAATAGAATCATAGCATCATTCGGTTTGGAAGGAACCCTTAAAGGTTGGACCCTTAAAGTCCAACTCCTCTGCCATGAAAAGGGACACTTACAACTAGATCAGGTTGCTCAGAGCCCTGTCCAGCCTGACCTTGGATGTCTCCAAGGATGGAGCATCCACCACCTCTCTGGGTAGTGAACAAAGAGAGTTGCCTCCTGAATCCACCACAGCCCCTGGAAAAATGCCCCTGGCTTTCACAGGGCTAGGGTTTCATCCTAACAAGTTGAAAAACTACAGGCCAAACACACCCACGGGATACAAAACATACATCTCCAGCAATCTGTCTTGATTTTAATGTATTTGCGTATAATCTTCCTGATGAGAGTTTTCCTACTGAACTCCTGCTCTGACATGACAAGGAATGTTTAAGGCAGCAACATGGAAAACGCAGAAGAAAGAGATGAGCACCTAAGCAAAGATTAGAAAAGGCAAACCTCTTTAGCTTTTTCTCCACTCTGCTTTCCCTCCTTCTGGCCCTATCACCAATGACTTTTGCCTTCAGAGTTACTCCATGGTAGCCCCAAAGGAAATGCTGGTGATAAGATTGTGGTGGTAACCTGGTCCTTGCACTTGTGCTTCTTTGTTTGTTTTGCAATGTAAATCAGGTCTGCACAGGACTTGCATGCATATCTCCAGCTAAGGGCCCCAGAGCTACTTTTTCTCTGGGACAGGGTGGACCTCCATATCTCCAGTAAGGGGGATCCCATTTGAGAGAGCTTCTTTCTGCCAGACACTAACAGAGCACAGAATGGTGTATTGTCTGTTGAGGACAGAATGCAGGAGGATAATTACAGTGCTGTCATTTTTGACAGCACAGGGTAAGATGTCTCTGTAAGTATGGTTTTAGTTGTCAAGAAGATATTTCTGAGCCTCAGTCTTGTCTATATTTACCACTCTGTAAGAAAGAGAAATGCTATTACCCACTTTTCATGCATGGTCTGACTGAGACGATGGAACATGTGAAAAGTGAGAAACTGAGCCTTAGGTTAATATCATAAACAAGAGTCTAACCACCCCCCTTCAGCACTGAACTAACTCATCCTCGGGAAGAGAGAAAGAGACTTGTCCTTTCTCAAATGTGGTCACTCTCACTGATCCTATGGCAATGATACACATTTCTTACCTTCTCTACTATTTTTCTATTGAGTTTACCTTCAAAGAACAAGGATCCTGGATGTGTTAAGTCAGTTTGTGGCAGGCAGTTGTGTTGTGGGTCCTGTGTCTGGGATTCAGGTCCTCCACAAGGTGCACTGGCAGAGGCCCTCCCTGCAAAGCGTCTCTCTTCTTGCAGCATTGACAAGCCCTGGCAGTGATTTTCAGATGTGGGCCAAGTCCAGTCTGGAAGAACCAACTTGAGGTAGAAAGAGACTTCAAGGAGCAGCTGCACACATCAGTACTGATTAATGCCTTTTTTTTTCCAGATACACTCCAGTCCAAGAGGAACTAGACACAGACCACCAGCAATACAGACCATTCGTTATATCTTTTTTTTTTTTTTTTTTTTTTTTCAGTAGCTATTAATTTGAGATGCATTTCAACTAGTGGCCTCGACTGGAAAAGTACCAGATCCCATGCTGTGTATCTCGAGGGCACCCTGTCTCATTAATAAGCACCTTCATTCCAGAGTATTGTCTGTTTATTTTGGAAGGTTTTCCTCCCCTCCCTGAAAAAACAGAGATGAATTGGGATAAATACAGGCAGGAAATGGTTTCCCTAGCAACACTAAGAATACATAAGAACAACCTCATCATTCACTTTTCTTCCTTAGATACACTTTTAAAAGAAGTTTGAGCTACCCTAAAAGACATCTCCTGTTCGCAGTACAACACCCAAGTCAACAGAATTAATCAGCCCTGATTTCACTTTCAGTGAGAAGGGAACTAAGTCCCTTTAAAAAAAACAGGGACATAAGGTCTTAGATTCCAGGGAAAGAAAGCTGAGTCAAAAGAGGAGTTCATTCAGATTCAACCCTGCTCAAAAGAAAGCTGCTTTATGTAACATTCAGCTTTGCTGAAATGTAACTTACATTAATGAACTTCCAGCATGCCCTGTTCAGAGAGCCTTAGCTTTTGGTAAAGTCTGGGTTGAGCTGTCCATAGGCAAAATCTAATCTAGTTGTGTAACAATGCCAGAAAGAAAATGAGAAAACTTGTTGCTGAGAGTCTATTGGGGAGACATCAAAGCGTGGTGCTGCGTAATTCCTACTCCTGTCACGTTGCACTAACACAGCCCCCTCACTCCTGATCCACTTGCCGTTCCTGCCAGCTTCTGAATGCATTGTGAGGTGCATGAGATGCCTTTCAGCAGCTGAGAGGGCTTCACTTTTCGGCTGGAACAGTGTGTTTGGCCTCAGAGGTGAGGGGAGACTTCACTGGGCACATCCTCCTCATCCATTTTTCTCTACAGCCTGTAGGCAGGAAGGGTTGGCCCTGAGAGGATGCCAGTAGGTGAGCCCAATTTCAGGCTAACCCTGCCAGATTGCTACCTCTGCAGTAGGTAATATGTACTCTTTCTCATCTTTTAAAAGGGATCAGATTGGTTAGCAATGGCCACAGCATCCAAAGGAGCTGCTTCATTGTCTCATGTCCCTTCTAGTATCACCACTTCCAAGGTGCTATCTTCCTTTCTAAACAGCAGTAAATTTGTCTCCAGTGACTGCTTGAAATCAAACCATAACCAAATCATTATCCAGAAACTGTGCTTCTATTGAACATTATCGATGTTGTGGAACAAAGGCACATTGCTGATGACATCTGCAACAAGTACCAGAGAATGGCTAAGGGGCAGATAGCAAAGAGGTCAGGTCACAGGGAGATTGATTGTTCAGCTGGGTGCAAACATGTGCTCCAGCATGTGTCTGATGAGTAGTGGTAGCAGTGCAATGGGAAGGCTCCAAAGCCTTCCTCTGTCCAGCTTTTGGGAAAGAAGGTTGAGAAGTGGACTGCTCCCTACTTGCCACCACCTGAATCGGGGCAGATATTTGACAGCAGGTGAACAGAAAAAAAAAAAAAGTGGATAGAAGGTGAAAGTAAGGAAATATAGACAAAAATAAGATTTGTTTTCTTATAGTGAGGGCAATAGTCCATGGAACAATCAGTCAAGGCTGAGGTGGTTTCTCCTTCACAGGTAATTTAATGTTTTGCGGTGTTTTTCTTAAAGGTGGAGCTTTTATCACTTTCAGGAGGTCTACTGAGCCTGAAACCGTGTATAAAATCAGAAGAGTCACAGTGGTCTTTACACTCTGTCCTGTTCCACACAAGGGGAGCAGAGCAGCTGGAGAATGCAGTCCAATGTCACAGGTAAGTATTATGCTTAGCCTCTGGCAAAGCACGATGGGGAGAATGGGGAAGATATAATGCTGTCACTCCTTCGAAAGACTCTGATATCTGCATGAGGGCACTGATACACATTTTTGTCCTTCGGGCCTGTTTGAAGTAAAGACTTACAAGAAGAATATCATGTTTTACCAGTCCCAAAAGTGTAACTCTGGTTTGCTTAGTCTCAATATCAGATTGACCCTATGTTCGGTAATTACTGCTACTTTGCATCTGAGGGACGGGTTACTGGTCTCTTTCTGGATGCTGTCTATCCCTGAAGTTGCTCTGTGTGGTCCAGTTGATGTACATAGAGAGCATGGCATGGCAGCTGGTGCTAGAGGAAACTGGAAGAGGATGGTGGTCACTGGGGAGACTATGGATTTGCCAAAAGCCCCAAAACCTGGGTCTGGTTCCCACTGATACTCTTCTGAACTAGCTCATAATAGGAAACAATGCTGAAGATAAAGACAGCCCTAGTAACTAACTTAGTCACTTCCTCATCCCTGGTTAAACTAAGAAATGATTTCTAAAGCTGGTTTTCTGTTCCTCTTTTACAGTACCGTTAACCTCATGCTTAAAAAAAATCCCAAATGCTGCAATGCCATAATGGTGAAATATGACTGTTGTATGAATGATTTTATTCTGTAGGGAATACACATGGTTTCTTTCAATATGAAAATTCAACTATCATGTCCAAAAATAGAGCTGCTTCTGTGTGGGATGGAATACTCCCAAGCACAGCTCTTAGTCAAGAAGAGATCAGTCCTGGGAGGCCTGATGAGACAGGTATTAGAGATCAGATCAAATAAAGGTGGTCTCTTTCTGACTTTAAGCTGCAAAAGGGGATTTCCAGATCATGCAGGCTCTGGATTTCCAGCATATTGGCCAAACTCCCAGGCCCACCTTCTGAGAACAGTGTTGGGAGGAAAGGAGAAGGATGCCCATGTGGGAACTTCATGGGGCTTGTGTGCTGGAGAGAACTCCTCAGCATGGCATGAGAACTGGGCAGCAGGCCAGGAGCAGGAGCAGCAAGAAGGGATGGGGCATGGCCCAAACTTGCACAATCCATAGTGACAACACATGCAGGGCTTTTCTTTTGGGAATGAGACCCCTAAGGGCTTGGTTGTGCCCCAGCCTGCCCCAGGTTTGTGGAAGGGGCAGGACTGCAGAGAGGAGGTGGTGTAGATGCTTTCTTGAAGTAGGGTACAGCAAGGTTTGTCTGGCAGGTTGCTCTTCCACTGCCCTGGATTAGCTCAGTGCAAAACCCTAACTGACTTCAGCCCCTCTCTCTGTGCTTCTGTGCTTCCTTGCAATGTACAGCAATTAAGTCCAAGCCCCAGACATCCCCTTGCTCATACAATGCTTTAATTATAAAGCAGTTTGCTTTTGATTGGCAATTACTCTGCCTGGGAATGGGCCTCGCAAGCGGGTAGGCCTTCGAGACCTGGATGTCATTTTCATCTGCCTCAGCCTCTTCTCCATCTGGCTGTTGAAAATAAGGCCTCCCCTCCAAGCACTCTGAAAAATTAAGAAATGGATGGGATTGGACTTCACTTGTTTTCCCCTTTCCCCCCTAGTTGTTAATAGAAAACCTCTGATTCATTACGGTTACTTGCTTAATCCTATCATGCTGACCGCACCATGGCACTCCATTCCTTCTGACAACAGAGCTGCAAGCAGAGATGTGACACGGTGGTGACAAACAGACAATCTGCCACTGACCTCTCTGGGGCAGTGGGACTGCCCTTGGAGAAGCACTTCTCAGAAACTGTCCTGACCCCAGACGCTGGGGTCTATGTGCAGTCTGGAGATCTCCCCAGTGGGAAATAAGAGAACTGGGGAGCAGGCTGGACCTTTGTGATGTGAAAGACCAGGGATAGAGATAGAAATGCAGACTGTGCTTTTTCACCTGCATCCTGATACTGCTTTGCAAAGTGCCATCCAGTTGGGGATGAATGCAGGAACCTGGGCAATGTCTGTGGTCCCTCTAGAGGCCTATGGAAAGTCGAAGCCTTCTCCTGACATCAGTGGCCCCGGGCCTTTGTCATCCCATTCTGTGATACCTGATGGTGCAAGCCAGTCCCGGCTTGAAAACAGTGTGGTGGATGGAACAACCTCAGTGCAAGGTTGGCTTCTGACATGACCAAAGGCCTCGTATCATCAGCATGAAGCACATGCCAGCTTATCCTTCAGACCCCATCCCTGCCCCTTCCTGGGTCAGGAAGCATTTAGAGGCTGAAGTAATTTCCTTTCCCAACAAGGAACTTCATGGGATTAAGTCTCAATAGCATGCACTATGTTTTCCCTTAGTACAATCACACTGATTGTAGGTAGTTATTCTGTAGTAAATATTGGCAAAGAGCAAATGTTCAGGGGCACTAAGACAAGGAACTGAGCACATTTTGGATAAACTCCCTTTCTTTTGTAGCCTGTGTTTTCTGAGCTATTTAAATTCAGCCACTAGAGAGCAAGCTTCTTCTTTTTATCAAACAGCAGACATTTATTTCAAAAAGAATTGTACAGTACTTCAGGCCAAAAAAACATAAAAATTGAAAACAGTTTTCAGTTTACAGAGGGGAAAAGAAGCTTGCTCTCTCCTTCCTCCTTCTCCCCTGCTTTTCTTCTCTACCTCTCTGTTTCTCTCTCTCTCACTTCACGAGCTGCATCTTAGGAAGGAAGAATAGACAAGTGTGTTTTGTTGAAGTGAAGGCCTTTTCTAATGACTGTCTAAGCTCTCTTCCTTCATGTCAATCATCATAGGTAATAGTCCATCCCAACATGTGGCATGCTGTGTGAGGAGCATCTCAAAAGGAGGCCTTGGACTGGTAATAGGCACTACAGTAGTGTGCATGCAATCTAGCAATACTTAAGAGATGAAGAAATCTGCAAATTTGCAGGATTATATCCATTAATACTGGAGTCTGCCTCTATCTGTAGTAGCACAGCAGCAGCTGGGCTACTCAGACCACGTGGGTTAAATGCCCTTGAGACTTTAACACAAACAGGTTGGAGAAATCACATCTTTCTAACAGCCTCCAGCCCTGGGCTTTTCTTTTCCCCTTGGTCTTTCACTCTCAGAAGTGCCCTGCTCTGACAGTTCCTGCGTGGCTGAGCTCTGGGCTCAGAGTCAGGGGAGAAGAGAAGGAGAGAAAACTTGCCTGTTCTTTCAGGGAGCAAAGGTTGTATGCATAGGTAGGAATAATGGTGAAGATTCTAAAAGCAATAATAGAAGGGTGATGGTATTCTATTACCTTGCTTCTTTGCTTCAGGAGAGGAAACACACAAGGTGCTTTTGGGCTGCAAGGGCAGTGTGGCCAGGCTGTGTGGTATTCTCTAATTGCTGCACTACAGTTATATATCCACAATGAGGTAATGGCTCATGTCACTGCTGCCTGTAAGCATCCTTTAAACCAGTTCTAAAAGCAGTGAACTCTATGTAGAGGTGCTGAGGTACACAAAGAAGCTTCCTAACATGACAGTGGTGGCAGAGACAGCTCAGAGCTGGTGAGGGCAGTATGGAACATCCATTTTTTTAACAAGAGACTGACCTGAGTAGCAGCAGCAGTAAGGAGTTGGTCTTCGTAGAAACCATGTCTGAATGATCCCGTGAACAAGTGAAGCAAATGCTGGTTCAGTCAAGATTTAGAAACTCCCATCAGTAGTTATTCCTGGGAAGATGATAGAGGATTTTGTGAAATACATGGTGGTATCAGCATTGTGTACACAGTGCGTTGTCTCCCTGCCTTTCTTTGTGAACTGGGCATGGGTAGATCTAGATAACACATGGGTTGCCCAATGTTCTATGAGGTGGCTCTTTATGATGAGTTACAAGGCCTATGGCCTGACATGGACCTTTACAGAAAGGCACTCCAATGGGTTGTAGGTAGTATGAGCTTTGACAAGTCCTACTGTTTAATGTTCCATTGACAGTATGAATTGCCCCATGGAGTGATGTGTCCCAGATTTAATCAGTTTTATCCATTGTACCAACCTGGGAACCAGTGCTTCGAAGTGAAACCGCTTTATTATCTCTGTGCTGCATTAGGCACCATCATGTGGCTAAGAAATGAATTAGCTGCATCGTTGCAGCATGCTGTGACAAGCTCTCCAAACCAGATGTTTTGCGAGCAAAGAGGAACCTTAGGATTTTGGGCGCAGTCAGAGCAGCTATGAAAGCATGATTGGCAAATCTCACCAGGTCAATATGTTGCAATGTGAACTTTTTTTATTTTGCTATCAGGCCACTGATTTTGAGGCCACATACAGCATAGGGAAATTCTATTCAAATGCAGGCAGCAAATAATAAAATGATTTCTGTTCTGCTCTGACAATATCAAGGTGTTTGGGAGATGATAGGAGATCACCATTGCCATTTTTGATGCAGTGTAGCTGAAGATGTGATGTCAAAGAGCCATGCTTCCTGGAGCTTGGATATGAATAACCTCACTCTAAAGTCACAGAGATACAAACTCTGAAAGGTGAGGATATAAATACATGTATCAGACTTTGGGTTGTCCCACGCCAGTAGACACCCAAAGCACTACAAAGGTTTGAGTACTGGTCAGAGCTAGCATGACAGCTCCTCTGACCCTTTTACTAATGCCTCCTCAGAATAGAACTGATAACTGTGAAATGTGGCTTCGGGCAAACTCCCTTCACCAGAGAAGCTCCTAGCTGGTACATAGATAAAAAGAACATCCATTGGACAAAACAAACAGGGCTCATTGTCAGCAGCTGCAGAGCTCGTCTTCACTGTGTGCATGACAGCACAGTCTAGGGTCAGCATAAATTCAGCCCTAGGCACACTCAGACCTCTGGTGCACTCATACCTGCCCATACAGCTTTTAGAAGTGTGCCAGTAGCAAAAGCTGATTAGCAGCTGTCTCTCCTCTTTGGCTGTAAATTCTAGCCACAAGGAGGAGCAAAACTGGCACTTGGGGGTTTGTTTAGAAGAGTCTGGCAGATAGAGACTGCTCAGTCTTCAGGCAATCATCACCTACTTCTTTTGAGCACATTTAAGAGTGCTTTGTGCTGCTTCTTTATAAGAACAAAGTTCTGTCTTTTAAAAAATTGTAATTAGAGTCTTGGTGACTTTTGTGTCTGAAAAGCCTATCTTCTGCAAAAATTCATGCCTCTGAAATTAGAGTGAGTGAAACATGAATAGGAAGGCTCTTGCACATTTTCCACATCCAACTTTTCTAAACCTCCCCATTCCCATAAACACTTTTTTTTTTTCCTCCCAGAAATGCCCTCTGTTTTGGAGTATCTGTTTTCTTTATTCTCCTTGGGACAGACTTCATTGCTATCTGCAGTTGCTGAGGTCTCTATATCTTGATGCCGAACCATCTCAGCATCCCCATTTTTGTGCCCATCACATGCAAGTCCCAGTGTGCAGGAATGGGAAGGAGATACTTGGTTGGCACTGCAGGGGAAGGACTACATTGCTGAGCTGTGGCTGGGACTGCACTCTCCTGTGGACCCTACTTAAGCCTCAGAGCTGAAACACTTCCATGCATTTCTCTTGTCTTTTCAGGCCTGGGAATTCTCCCTGTGCTTCCAAACCCTTTGGAAAACATTCTTCCAAGCCTTGGGTTGTTCCTATGGGCCAGGATTTCATTCTTGGCTTTCCTTCAGTTTGAACAACCCTTGTTACTTTCCTTCTTTTCCCTCAAGGAATGTATTAATTTTCTTAACATTTCTCTTTGCCTAAAATTAGACTGTTGCTTTCCTTATCTCTGACCAGCTCAGTGGTGCTATACTTTTCCATTTCTTGCTTTTTTTTTTTTCCCCCTCTTTTTTTCTCTCTGTGATTTATTTCTGGAAAATGTGGCTTGCAGTGACTGTTGGCTAATGCTGGAAAAGAAAATAAGACAAAGTACAAACTGGACTCAGGCTTGCTTTCTTTTCAGGGATGGTCATTTATTTGTCCTTCAGCCAAACCTGTGAATCTCTTCCAAGGCATTACCTTCATTTCTTATCCCTGAATAAAAATCGGTATCTTTGATGTGGGGAGATGAAAACAACGTGATGTTGTCTTCTGGGGTGGTGACATCAGTCTGGGGTCTGCACCAGATGCCCTGCCCTGTATGCTGGTAGCCTGAGGATGTTCAGTGTCCTTCCTGGCTTCAAAGGGGTAAAGCTGGTTGCAACCAACCCCAAGTTCTGCCTTGCAATTCTTTTCTGCAGTTTTAGGCTTAAGCTGGCAATTAATGCTGTTATCCTTCCAATCCATCAGCACGTTTGTCATGCAGAGAACATTGCTGACTTGGAGTGGTCCCAGACCTAGCCTTGGGGAGTGGAGGAGGGAGAAGGAAATGGAGTCAGAGTGGGAGAGAGGCCAGTCACCTCCAGCATTTATGAAACTTACGCTCTATTATATACTGCAATTATATTGTTTTCCAAATCCGGTGGGAACTGTTGTTTTTCATGCAATAAATATCTTCCTGCAGTGCTGGCAGCTGTAATATGGCAGCTCTGACAACTTGAACGTGAAACTCATTCCAGTAACATGATTCTGATACTAGTGGCTTTGCATTAGCTTAGCTGAGACAAAGGATCAGAAAAGATAAGTAAATTGGATGTTTGAATTTCTTTCATTTTCCCTTATGGTAGCTCCTTTCCTAGTGATAAAGCCCAAGACTTCTCTAGCAGTATGTTTGACAGCATCTTGCTAACAGAGCCTTGAATGATGCTGAAGTAATCGCTCATGACCAGCAGATCCATTACCAGTGTTTTTGAAGATCCATACCATTTTTTTTTTATATAGTTCAAATATTACAAGGCACGATGACATCAATAATCCTTCATTTTTTGAACACCGCCGATATTTTGTGATGCTGTGATTTTATTTTCCCATCTTTCAGCATTTTTTTGGATCTGGGATATGCAGGATATTGTATTGATATTCCTGCAGCACAAATTCAAAGGAATAACAAATACATAATATTGAAAATCAGCATGCATAGAATGATAGGATTAACCTGAGATCATAAAGCACCAAAGTCTTTCTTGGTTCTTATCAGAACAGCCCTAAAGTTGGATACTTCTTAGAACAAGTGGGAATGAATATCCAGAGCATTTCACGGAGAGATACTGAACTTAAGCTACATGCAGTACCGCACTGTTATAATTAAACAAGTGTCTTTCACATGGAAAAGTTTATGAACTGATGCCACTGGTTACAAGCTAAGTTTTCACATCCATGAAGAGGTCTCTCTATGCAAAATATCACTAGTTTAGTCCAGCCTTGTATCTTCAGGTAAATCAATAGAATCTATGTGTACAAACAAGCCCACTAACATATGTTAGACCAGATGATAAAAACACAACACAAATGCAACTGTCTCCTCAGCATTTCTAGCATGTAACATCCCTAACATGTAGTTCTCCTTGGCAAAACCCTTACAACTATGCAGGTGATGTGGATAGAGCTGTGATGACAAGATTCACCTCCCTCCTCCTTCATTAATGCTTACATGTACTGTTTAATTACATGGTTAATATATCAAAAACCTCTGATTCTTCTGGGTTGACCTAGACTTGTTCTTACCTACCAGTAAAAGAGAGTGGAACGCACTGCCTTTGAAGGGCAGGAGTAGCAGTGGTGTGCTCTGGTGCACGATGTTGCAGAGCCATGGGACTTCACCAGCCCATGTTGTTCTGGTGGGCTACAAGATTTTCTCACAGCTCTTGATCATTGTCACTGCAGATCTTAGACTGGGCTCTGACAACAAAGGCAAGTGTGAACCTAAGGGAATATAATTTCATATTTCCCAGTTGGAATGTATGTATTTTGGTCACCAAACTGTTTTTTCTTTTCTTTTTCTTTTTCTTTTTTTTTTTTTTTTGGCCTTGCACATAAATTGAGTGCTACTGTTACTTGAGTGTGAGTGTGAAACACATTCGTAGCGCTCAGTCTTAGTTGACCAGTTGTGTGTTGACACTGTTGATACAGAATTAAACCATTGGGTTTCAGTCCTCTATGTCCTGCAATTCAGAAACCACAGTAGAGTTCAAGATGTACTCACTTGAGAATAAAGTTTGCAACAAAACTCTCCCTAATGCAAGAATCTTGCAAGTACATTTATAATTATTAGTTTGTTACCAGAAACATTAACACAAACATGATAAAAAAGATTGATGTTCTTGCCAGTCTATGTGTATACCTTAATTGCATATCAAAGATACTCTGAGAATCCTCTCTTTCATGTAAATATACTCAATGGTTAGTAAATATTAATGCTGCTCTCTGGCTCCAGCTGTGAGAAGATTTTATTGTCGTGTTAGAGGTTTTGATTAGCTTCCAAAAGGTTTCACAGTGTCTACTCTATTTATCTGAAACATACAGAACTGCTGCAGGCGAGGGCTGCTACAAAGAAAATAGTACACTTTCTCCCATTGTTTTTAATTTAGTCTGTGCAAGTATAATTATTTCTGCATGTTTAATGCTCTAATGTCACCCTCTATGAAATTCCAAAGGCAGGAAAGAAGCTGCCTAGTATCTTCTAGTTCTAGTTTTCAGTAGACAGCACTGAAGTAAAAGAAACATGTCATGTCTTCCATTATTCTCCCTAATTGTCACAGCAATTTACCCATGAGCTGATGCGATAGCCATAGAGGCAAATGGAGCAAAACCTTTTCCATAACTCAGTGCTCAAGGAAATCCTAGACACTGATGTGAGGGGGCAGCTTGGTGTCTGTCGGTCAGCAATGCAAGGCTCTCCCTGCTGAGATCAGCTGACGAGGTCAGTGGCCTGTCTTGACCTCCCATCATCCAGCTGAAGGAATGAAATCCTCCTCAGCTGTCCCTGCTGTATTCCTTACATCAGGCAATGCCTTTGCTGCAGTCACTTGAGCTGATGCGTGCCGAGCTGGTGTTTCCCCATGGGGCTGGTGTCCATGCACAGAACTGGTGCCACTCCATGCAGGGACTCTGGTGCCGCTGTGCCCATGCCAATGTGGCTCTTGACAATTCCAGGCACATTATGGGGCTCCTTAGGTTCATAGGATTTTTTTTTTTTTTTTCTTTCAGTGAGTGGATTATCCTGAATTCCAACATCAGAAAAACAGGAAAATTGGTGTTGCACTCCCCTTGGCTCTGAAGGGGCTTTCTGTGGGGAATGGGTAGCTGTTGTGTGATGTTCCATTCCTTTGCATAAGTTACCACGTTGCAGCCAAAATACCATGCTGGTGTGAGCTCCTCTGTGCTACTTCATAATCCACCTCCAAAGAAAGGGTTTTGCAAGGAGCTGGGAAGCTTGGCACTCTTCCTTGTTGGTGCAACATCTCAAACCAAAGCAGCGCCTTCTCTGTGGGCAGATCTTACCCAAGTCAGCCAAGGTGAATGCTTAACAGAATCACATTATCACAGTATTGTGGAGGCTGGAAGGGACCTCTACAGATCAAATCCAACCCCCCTGCCAAAGCAGGCTCCCTAGACCAGGTTGCACAGGTAGGTATACAAGCAGATCTTGAATATCTCCAGAGAAGAAGACTCCACAACCTATCTGGGCAGCCTGTTCCAGTGCTCTGTCACCCTTACTGTGAAGAAACCTTAACCTCAGCATCTGCTGGGACCTCCAGCTCATGTCTGTGAGCGCAGAAACTCAGACCATTGTGTTTCTGCAAACAGACTACTTGGTGATAACACCTCCTGTATCACTGGTCTGGATTGAGGCAATTGTCTGGAGCTGGATAGCCAGCCCTTGGTGCACTCCAGACTCCTTTAATCTGTTGAATATTCACCCCATGGGCTTTTTGTCTTTACAGAAATCAGCAGCGTATTGGTGGGGCTGACCTCTGTTAGTAACGCTGCTCTCACATGGAGGTCAGCAGCATCACTAACCTCCATGGCTGCTTTACATAAATCTTTAGCATAAAACCACAATAGCTTTGCATGCTGAAGGGCAAGCCTTGTTTGTGTTGTGCAGGCATTACCACATTTTCAGCTGATCTTTTAAGTGGTTTCTAATAAAATTATTAGGAGACTGGAAAATCTTCAGTAACATTTTTAAATTCAGTCCAGCTTCAGAGTAATAAACTCAGCTTTTAACAACCCTTGTTTATAACAATTCCAACAGCACGAACTAATTTTCCCTTTGGTAATGAGACTGTTAGAATGGCTGTTCACACAGAGCTGACGTGGATTCAGCAGCCATGCTTTTTGCTATATTCACAGCACGCTGTGTGTAATGTAAAAGAGTACAGCTTTCCCTCTTTTCCTTGCCTCCCTTTAGAAATTGTTTAAAGGTTGCTAAATAGAAGGTTCAGAAGTAAAATACAGCAATGTTCTATGCAAATAGCAGGTTTCTTCGTTATTCCGATCTAGCAAATTGCTGAACCCTG
>JAPSGF010000004.1:24002909-24084523 GCA_035772895.1 Perdix hodgsoniae | reverse complement strand
CAACTGGTTTAGTATGTTGATGACATTTGTCAATCCGTGTGCTTGCTAGTTCTAGGTGGCAGAGCTGGAAGATACCTCCTGAAAGCCATGGTGAAACTCAGAGGAGAGCAAGCAGCTCCCACTAACCTTGTCCATCAAAACTCCCTCCTGCTTGTGCCTCTTCCATGCTCTAGGCAGCTTTTTGCACTTGTACTTTCCTGAATGTCTGGCAGCTCTCAGGAAGAGCTTTGCATGCACCTACTGTGGTTTGAACGGGACATCTCATCCCAAAGAAGTTTGGTCCTATTGCCCTCTTGTGGCTGCCCAAAAGAGGTTACAGTAGAGTCCCACTGGCTGATATGAAGTGGTACTTGCTCATTACTAACGTAAATTTCCTAAAGGTTAAAAACAGTGCTGGTTCCTGAGGTGCAGCTGTATAAGGTGAGCTGGAGCATCACTCAGGAGATCATGATGTTTTGGAAGGGGACATGGAGGTGTTCTCACTCAGGAGATCAGGCACAAGGACATCTTCGGCCAAGCCTTCCTCCCTCCTCTTTCCTCACCCTCCCAGTTGCCTTGTATTTATTTTTCAGCTGCATAGGAGAAACCTCTTGCTGCAGTTTGGGAGCATGCTCTGGTTCTCCCACATTCAAAGGTGACCATTAAAAATTCACTGCCAGCCTTAGAAGGGAATCTTATCGTTGCTGTGCAGCCTGGACCCCATGTGTTGCCAATAGGGCATATAGGAGGTGCTTCTGTCTCCACAAGGTCACGCTGTACTCGTGCTTGGGGAGGGTGCATTTGGAGCCTTTGATGTTGTGTGGCTGGTGTTAAAAGCAGAAAACTCAAGCACAGCTGGTTAAAGAATAGTTCTAAGAAGGGCAGGGGATCATTTTGAAGGTTTCACAGGAAAGCAAGAATTAGAATCAAAATAAAGAAAACTGGGAGGGAAGAAAACAAAGAAACAAAAAAAGAAAGTGAACACTGCAACCCTCCCAAAAACAGAACAGCTTTCTCTCCATGCATGAGCATCCTGGCTGAAGTGCAGCCAAGCTGCTTCCATCAGACCTGCACACCTCCCAGGTGTGTCTGCTGGTGCTTACACCTATGCATAATTTTAACACTTTATTCTAAAAGGAAAAACAATAAAAATCGAAGCAGGCTTGTATACAGGTTAAATCTTCTGTTAAGGAGCGGTAATGTTATTTGTTTTCAGTCAAATGAGGGCAATAAAAGCCAAGATGTAATGAAACCCCACCTGGTGTATATTGGCCTTGACACAGCCTTTTTATTCAACATAGCCTTCGCTTAATGGAAATCCCTGGCAAAGAGCCAGAGTCAGGGCTGTAATGTTTGTAAATAGCTGTTGCTTTCAGCCTGACTTTCCCCAGAGAAAACCATGCAAGAATAAAAAAGTGAAGAATCGGCAACGGTGTAATTGCGTCACATAACGGCCACCCTGAGGAAGCCATCTGAAGTTTTAATGCTCTAAAATGAATGCCGAATTCACTCGTTTTTGCTAACAAAGGTGGCTGTTGCGGTGGCTGCGCACACACCAGAGGGCTGCTGAAGGGGAGCGGAACAAATGCCATTTGCAATTCAAGTGCCTTTAGACCCCAGATGCTGCTGCCTCACAGCCACTCTTCTGCAACCTTGATGAAGGATGGTAATTATCACTCCAGTACTGGTGACCAGCACAGGCCCGGCCCTAATCTCTTGCTGATGCAGGCGACAGATCTCCTCAAGGCCACAGAGGCACAGGTTGGTGCCAAGCCATTGAAATGACACCGAGTCAGGCTGGATTTGAAAGGGGACCATCTTGTACTCCTGGTCCTGCATACTAGAATAAATATGTGCAGCTTTGGCAGGACAGAGCTGGGGCTTCAGAGCCTCCCCGGCTTGCTCAGGGCTTGCTCAACACTGGGCTCCCCTCTTGGTGGTTAGGAGAAGCTCAGAGCCACCTCAAGCTTCCTGATGCACTTCTTTTAACTTGGCACTTGACTATAAACAGCTGCAGATGGCACATTGTATATTTAGCTTCTGGAGAAATGAACTGTTTTCCATCAACAGCCCAGCCATCCTCTTGCTGTGTTTCCAGCCAGTGCTGTTGCCTTGGATCTCCAGACACTGACCTAGCCTCCACTTGGCATCTGAATTTGTAACACCTTTGACACTAACATCCCATTCAGGAAGCCACAGGAATAAGTTATGTTCTCTGAATTATTTCTTTTGGCCTTTATTCTGCTCACTAACATGGACCAGATTTTGGAGTTATCAGCTATTTCTTACAAAACACTACTCATTCAGATGTTCCTCCTGGCATCAGGCTATAAACCTAGCCTACCATGGGGTCTACCCATGTGCTGAGGGGTGATATGCTTCTACCTGAGCCATGCCACCTGCTCAACGAAAGGCAGAGAGTAACAGCATCTCCTAGCTAACCTCAGGTGTAGTCTCCCCAGGGGGCAGCAGGCTGAGTGCAAAGTCATATTTGCCTTAGAGGAAAATCTCTCCAAGTGGGGATTTTGATGGAGAGAGAATTTCATCCAACTATTCTCTCTGTTATGCTAATGCACCACAGCAAAATCACCTGCAAAGCACTGAGAGTGCCATGATTTGTGTTTTTCCACTTCAGAATTAAAAAACACCCATCCCAGTCCGTGTGGAAGGTACATAAAGTGGCCAGGTTGGATGGTGCCCTGGGCAGCCTGGTCTATTAGATATGGAGGCTGGCAGCCCTGCCTGCGGCAGTGGAGTTGGAACTTCATGATCCTTGAGGTCCCTTCCAATCCAAGCCATTCTATGATTCTATGATTCTGTGATGTGGTGTGCGCCTGCCGTGCTGCACCCAGCAGCAGCTGCTTCACTGCTTTACTGCTCAAAGCTGGCAAGTCATTGTAGGCATTCTGTAGGAGCTGGTTACCTACAGTATGTTTTATGTTCATCTGGCCTTGGCCATACCCACATCTGGGGCATGGTGCAGAGTTAGGCTGCCCAGTGACCTTGCCAAGTGGGAGATGGCCTGTGGTGCAAAGACTGGCTGGGAGTCCACAGATGGTGATGAGAAACATGTTTGGAACTGTTAATGAAGGCTGTCTCTCCCACATGCAAATCCATGTTGTCACAGAATTGTACACTGGACTTGAGGAAGAGTCCCACCACCATCACTGAACATATCTCTAGGTAATGGCAGACTGTGGCTGGCATGGATTTGCCCTGCAAACTTGCACTCTGCTGGTTACCCCTAGCAGCCATACAACTGGGAAAGGAGGCAGAATTCCATGTTGTATGCTTACACCAAAATGCAGTTCTACATTTTCAAACTATGTATATGAACAATAACCTCAAATCACTGCCTGATGTCCTGCTGTTGGACTAGGATTGATCCATGTGAAGAGTGTTTTATAAAAATAAATTGTACTGTACTGTGTCCATGGCTGCTTTCTTTAGCAAGGTCTTTGATATTTCAGTGCTGTTGCATCTCAGATGTAAGTGGTATTGCCAAAAGATTGCATGAAGCTGCAAAAACACAGAAGAATCCCTGGTCTCAGGGCAAGCATTTTCCTTTCCTCCTCTCTAAACTTCAAAGGCAGGTGGAAAAGGTTGAGCTTGTTGCCTTTCTCTCAAATACATACTCTCCTTACCAAAGTTAGAATTATGAAGGTTTTAGCATGAATTTAAGAAAAAGATGGCACTCAATTGCTGAAGTTGAAAGTGACCAAAAGTAGCAAGGCATTTCATTTTAGGGGAAAGTTCTGTAATATTGAATGTATAAAGGACAGAAACTGCTGTCTGTCAGACTGGTCTGGAGCTCCCCAAGCGTGCCCAGAGCATGAGATGATGTGGAGGGAACAATTGGTGTTTTCTGCAGCAGTGGTTAGAGCCTGTCTGTATTTTAAGTAGCATCCTTTTGAATATGAGCTCTAGTGATAGACAGAGCATTTAATGAGGATTCATGGGCCACCATGGACCGAAAGATCACTAACAAAGAATCCAAAGATAGGCCATAAATGTTTTATTATCTATGCTTTTAGGATAATGGCTGTCTTTTTCATTCTTGTATATCTTTTAGTACAACAGGGTCTTGTTTCATTCTGTGTCAGTTTTTACTTGTTCATGACTGATGCTTTTTCAGTACAACCCTTAAATGACCCCTGCAAATGTAAAATAGCTAATAAAAAAGTGATTTTCCTTATGGTATCCATCGGTGCATGGAGACTGTCAGCAGTGTCTAGAGTCCTCTTCTGACTGAATTTGGCAGGAGTTGTCGTGCTGATTTCATTAGAGGCAAAGGGAGGCTCTTTGGTTAGACCCAAGGTCCATCCTTTCCATGTGGGAGTTGAGGGGTCCCCATGTGATGGCCATGAGGACATTTCCTTCCTGGCAGATTCCACCCTTCTCTGGTTCTGACACTGTCCCTGTATTCACACAGCAAGTTCAGAGGGCACTTGGCCACTCTGGGCTCTTGGCTCTTCCCCACCTTCCCAATGCATTGGAAATGGAAAAGTTATCTCCCTCTCCTTTATCTCCAGCTGTGTTTTTCTGGTTCTGTGGAATAGATTCATGAGGTGGCCCCAGGCACACGTTTGGGTGAGTGTGATGTCAAAGCTGGGGTTGGCCACTACACTGACCATCTCCTGGTAGTCCAAGCTGTTATTAATTCACACCATGTAAGATACACACACATTTTAAGGCATATTTGTAGCTCTGGGTCAGACAAGCTTTCTATGTTGCACATGTGTTGCACATACATGCTTCTCCCAGTCCTGCTGTGGATGGTGTCCCATCCCTCCCAGTCCCATCCTAGAGGATGATTAACCTAAGCTCATTTAGTTGGGCTACTTCAGAATATGAATGTAAGAATTAAGGTCAGAATATTAGTACTGTCAGCTGTGTAGTGGCATTTTCTGGTGGCATTGCTTACCATGTGAAGAGGGCAGCTCTCCTGCCTGGGTAGGTGTCTGTCCTTCTCTACTCATGAAGGACACATTAGCTTTGGAAATCCTTGGGCTGTTTGCATTACTTTGCCTCAGTAAGCTTTAGAATCAAATAATAGCTCGTCATTTTTGTTATCTTTTTTTTTAATTGAAGAATGTTTTGTTTTACATGGGCACGAATAATTCCTTTCAGAGTCATATTAGTTTTTTCTATTTAATTCCTCTGAGATGACTAATTCTTTTAAGAGTTGCATTCCCAGAGCGAAACAAACAAGCACCCTGTGTTACATCTCCCCCTACCCCAGTTTTAAGTAGTATAAACAAGGACAAAATGCATTTTACCTTCCATAGCTGTAAGTTTTCTCTTCTGTCAGACTTTATGTTTGAAACAGATAAGGTTTTCTTTGCATAAGCAATTACCAAGCTATCTCTTTTTGGACTTATCTGAATTAACCGTCATCCTAAACCAAGATCAGATGCGTAGGTAGCAAGGTTGAATGCAAGTTCAGCAAAGTAGAAATTTTAGTTCAGGAGCTCTGTATGAATTCAGACTCTCTTTATTAAATCGAAAAGAAAAATTCCCTTGGGATCCAGAAGCCTTCAGGGAAAATATGTCTGAGTCATTTTTGTTTGTCTACAGGTTTTCTTTCCCACTGGCATTACTATAAGGCAAAACAGCCTAAGAAAAATGTTGTTTTATAAGGCTGTGTAAACTGTTCCACGGTTGTCTGCTTTGGTATCGGGTTGTTTATTCATTATTTATGATGCATAGAACTGTCTACCCAAAGGATTTGTCTTTAGCCCATAAAAACCAACATTTATTTTCCTGTGGTATTGACCCAGTTTCCTAAATCCATAGCATCATGGAATCACTAAGGCTAGAAAAGATCTCTAAGATCATCCAGTCCAACCGTCCACCTATCACCAATATTTCCCACTAAACCATGTCCCTCAGTACAACATCTAAAAGTTTGTTGAACACCTCCAGGAACAGTGACTCTACCACCTCCCTGGGCAGCCCATTCCAGTGCCTGACCACTCTCTTGGAGAAGTATTTCCTGATGTCCAGCCTGATTCTCCCCTGGCACAACTTGAGGCCATTCCTTCTAGTCCTATTGCTAGTTACATGGGAGAAGTAGCCAACTCTCACCTCACCACAACCTCTCTTTAGGCAGTTGTAGAGAGTGATAAGGTCACCCCTGAGCCTCCTCTTCTCCAGACTGAACAATCCCAGTTTCTTCAGCCGCTCTCCATGAGACTTGTGCTCCAGAGACCTCACAGCTTCACTGCCCTTCTCTGGATGCACTCCAGGGCCTCTATGCCTGCCTTGCAGTGAGGGGCCCAACACTGAACACAGTACTCAAGGTATGACTTCACCAGTGCTGAGTACAGAGGGATGATCACTTCCCTGCCCCTGCTGGCTAAACTATTTCTAATGCAAGCCAGGATGCCATTGGCCTTCTTGGCCACCTGGGCACACTGCTGGCTCATGTTCAACCAAGCACTGACCAATACCCCAGGTCCATTTCCTCTACACAGTCTTCCAGCTACTCTGCCCCAAGCCTGTAGCATTGCCTGGGTACCTAAGCTCTAACTACCATTACAACTGTCTTGAAGTACCCATCTGTCTGCTGTTTGCAGGGGGGATAGAGACAGCTAGACACCTGAATTTTGAGCAGCCAGGTTTAGGGGAAATGAATCCTGCCCTGGAGATTAAAGTACTTTAATGTGAATCACACTGGTGTTTTGAAATAAAGCCATTGGATTTCTGGGATGCTTACATACACGGAAGCAACAGGATTAAGGAGTTCACGGGCCAGTGAAATAATCCCCATTAGTTGCTTTGTTTTATCTCATTTTCTTCTGTTTTTTGTTGTTGTTGTTTTATCCTTTTTTTTTTTTTTTTTTTTTTTTGCAAGTAAGTGACAGCCATTTCCCATGAGTTCACAGCAGCAATAAGGAGGTATATTGGTGCTGCAAACACATTTATATTCACACAGTGACTTCAGAGTAAAGCTCCTGAGTAGGATGTGACTAAACCAAGCAGACACTTCTCCCAGACTTGTTTCTGCAGCAGCCCATGTAGGGACTGAGTTTGGGTTCTCAAATATGAAACCAAACACTCCTGCTTTTCTGACATGTTTGTCAGTAGTGTCCCAGCAGAATGGGAGTAGATCTCGATTTGCTTGTTCCATGCTGTTGGCTGAGTCAATGTGGTTTCCTCTTGTGTTTTTGTTTGTTTTTTTTTGCTTGTCCATTTTATTCTTGCATAGCATTTATTTTCCGTAATAGCCCTTGAACTTGGTTTTCTTTGTGAATTGTAAAAGTACTGGAGGCAAAGAGGTTCACTTGTAGGCTGTGGGATGGCCATGAGGGAACTGCCATGTCCTTCACGAGAAACCCTCTGTTCCTCCTTCCCAGAAGTGTTTCTCATTTTCTCCTTTCCTTTTTTACCATGCCTTTTATTATGTTCTGTGAAACCTTCCTGTTCTTCCTGGGGAAGTATTTCTCTGCGAAGGTCCTCCACTCGTTCCTGAGACAGAGATTAGACAGGTTGCTCTTTCCTCAGGCTGCCAGAGAAATCCACTCGCTAAACAGAAAAGGACAACTACCTAAGCCACAAGTCCTAATCATCATATCAGCAGCAGTAAAAGCACTAGCTTTTCTTTAGTTTCCCCTTTCCAGAAGGGCTTCATAACTCATGATGGGTGTGCCAACTTGAAGGAAGAATCAGTGCATGCCACGTGGGATTTGGGCATGTGAGGGAGCTCTGCAGATAACATAGAAGATGCAAACTACAAAGTGCTGGTGTATCTTGGAAAATAACAGTGAAGCTGTGACTTCACGATGAATAAATAGGATGGGGAGAGGTACAGCAAAATATTATTTTTCATCCTGTAGGTTAATTGTTGTACAAGCTTCTCTCTAGGTTGAGTTTGCCCTGGAGGCATTTTCCTGAGCTTTGCCCCTAAGAAATGGAGCAAAGAGCTGTTCAAAAAGGCAAGCAACAGAACCAGGACATTTCTGAGTACTGCACTTTGAGGGGTAGTAGCTGGCGTGGATGGAGATGGTGCTGGAGTAGAGCAACTGAGATGGCAAGAAGACTGAACATTAATACACTGAATCCTCTAGCAGCGATTGAGGGCACTCCTGTCTCAAGGCCTCCATGCTGGTAGGACAGTATATTTAGAGTCTGCGTTCTGGACTGCATCCTGTTGATCTAAAGTGGCAGTACTTCTATTGGGGGTAAAATATTTAGTGCCTGGTGGCCTGAGGTTCTTACACATCTTTCAGCTACAGATCTTGAGACCAACACCCCAAAGTCCTATTATTGTCTACAGCCATAATCAGAAACTCCTCACAACCCAACCAGAACACTTTACAGCTTCAACATCTTTCTCAGGAAGATGTAAATGCTGGCTTTCCATTTTCATTTCCAGCAGCTGCTTTTCAAGGATACTCATCCATTTTCAGCATACAGAGAGAATGCATTATCCTTCCATCTCAGTAAGGTTGCTTTCAGGTTAAAGAACTGTAAAGTGTCAGGTGGTTTTTGACCAAAAAAATGATGAACAAGAAGTCTAACACGATAGAGCACATATCAGCCTGCAACAGTTATTCAGCATAGGCAAACCTTGGGTCAAAGACAGTACTTCTATCTAATCAAGCACTAGTGATAACAGAAGTTGAAATTTTCACATATGGAAATCTCCAAAAATATTAAGTGGGGAGCCTGAGCAAATCCATACGAAATTCTACAGATTTATGAATATTATTATCTGTGAACTTAAATTACACTGACATTTAAAATGAACAGAAATGGCACTTTAATTGCACTGTAGCCACACTTTTATTGCATACATTTAAATACATTAGAAAGTAGTTAGAGCCGTACTGTTCTGTACAGGGCCAGTTCAGGCAATTAGGCATTAAAAGTGTGGAAACAAAGGAGACCTCAGAGCTCCCCTCAGCTAAGGAAGAATGGCTCTGTAGATCTTAGTGTCATAGAACAGTGAAGAGAAATCTCCTGGCTTTTTGAAATTCTCCAGAATTCTCCAAGGGTCCTGAGTCCTAAAGTCTTCGTGAATAAAACTGCTTGTGGGCTTTCAATAAATGAGCTCCTCTGCAACACTCTCTCCAAAATAGACTGTGTTTCTGAGCACAACTTTGCATAACCCTGCAAAATCACACATACTGGCGTAGGAAGAGTCTTATACCAGACTCCAGGGCAGCTTTCCTTGGAGCTCATGAGCTGGGTGGCACTACTGATCTATTGAGGCTACTCCTGGGACTGACATTGCTTTTCTGCTCGGCTATTGTGGAAACCAGCACCAGTGAAAGCATTCTGCTGCTCT
The DNA here is from genome assembly GCA_035772895.1 of Perdix hodgsoniae. Taxonomy (NCBI): domain Eukaryota; kingdom Metazoa; phylum Chordata; class Aves; order Galliformes; family Phasianidae; genus Perdix; species Perdix hodgsoniae. The sequence continues at coordinate 24,075,252 of JAPSGF010000004.1, read as the reverse complement.
TTCATTTTTGCGGAGAGTGCTGCTATTGGGGTCTACTGAACCTCTTCCCTGCAATCTTCCTTCCTGTTTGTGAAAAGTCATTAGCAAGGAATTGAGAAGAGTTCTGCTTTCACAAATCCTCAGAAGACTTGTTTTGTTAGTGTTTTGTTTTGTTTTGTTTTTTTGTTTTGAATACTCCGTCAGTAGAACAAATAAAGCCAATGTTAAACCTTCAGCAATATCAGAATATCACCCTGAATCTTCCTGGTTCAGGCCCTGAAAAGTTTCATTCTGTTCTTCATTTTTTCTCTAAGCAAGTCACTGAGTGATCTCTTTTCAGCCGTGGAATACTAATGACTGCAGAACAGTTCTCACCCACAGTTCTGCAGCTGGGAAGCTGCATTAGTCCCTAATGAGTGGCATTTGTGATACATGTGTAGGCTGGTCTACAGAAGAAGGCCTCTTGATTCAAAACTTTCAGAAATGGAGACCAGTGGTTTGGACATTTCATAGAATCACAGAATCCTTGGAGTTGGAAGGGACATCTAAAGGTCACCTAGTCCAACTCCCCTGCAATGAACAGGGACGTGCACAGCCATATCAGGTTGCCCAGGGCCTGATCCAGCCACATCTTGAAAGTCTTCACGGATGGGGCATCCACCACATCTCTGGGCAACCACTGCCTCACCACCCTCACTGTAAAAGACTTTTTCCTTATGTTGATCCTAAATCTACCCTCTTAAAGTTTGAAACCATTTCCGCTTGTCCTGCCACAACGTGCCCTGCTAAAATGTCTGTCCCCTTCTTTCTAGTAGTTCTCCTTCAGATACTGATAGGCTGCTGTCAGGTCTCTCCAGAGCCTTCTCTTCCCCAGGCTGAACAGCCCCAGCTCACAGCCTGTCTTTGTAGGAGAGGTGTTCCATCCCTTGGATCACTGATCATTTGAAGTGGATCGTTGCACACTTCTCTGGGGATAACAGCTTTTTGTCCATTGTCCCACACATCCATCTGTTGCCTTGAATACACAAATCTGAGTTCAGCCCTAACAAATGCACAAGCATCTCCTCTCTGTTCATTGAGTAAGCAATCATATTGACACTGCAGATCCTATGCATTGATATGCATTAGATATCACATGGTATCTTTCAGGTAGGAAATGTGAAACGTGCGTTTGCAGGACTTTCAAAAGACATCTTGACAGTGTAAGTTTCACTTGAGAAATTTATATGTAGGAGAGATGCTGACTCTCTACAATGTCTCTTCCTAGGAGGATTTTTCTGCTCCATGATTCACTGCTTGCTTAGGCAAAGGTTGTCATGCCCAGCTGCTCTATTGCTTCAAGATCCCTTCTCAGTGAGTTAATCAGTTTGTCACAATTTCCAAAAGACAGTTCCTCATCCCACAGGTGTGACCCGCATTCTTTGTTTCTAAAGATGTTTGTGATTTGCATTTTAGCAATTAAAATTCATGCTTCTCAGAATCCAATTTACAATACGATACAGATTCTTTTGTATAGTTGCCTGGTTATAATTTAGTATGGTACTCTTTGTACCACATGTAAACATCAGCAATCATGACTTCAAATTTTCTTCTAGATTAAAATGTTAGATGTTTAAAGGGATGCTATGATGGTGTTGTAGCTCTATTTTGTGTTTACTTGATAACTGGAGTGATGGACTAGAATATGTATGCTTGCTAAATTTGTATGTGATATGAACCTGGGAGGAACTGATAACATATTGATAGGACCGGAAATTCAAAACAGTCCTCCCAAATGGGAGGCATGATCTGTAAATAAAGAGGGTGGTTTCAAAAAAGAAAAGAGTAAGTTAGCATACTGGAGTAGGGATAAACATCTGTAGAAATATCTAATGGTGATTGCTCAATTTTCAGCAAATTTACAGAAAAGATTCTGTTTTCAATAGGTTTCAGGTTCAATAAGAGTCAATGTTATCTATATGGAGAGGTAAATATTACAGAGGGGAATACAGACAGTTGTTTAGCTTGCAGCTTAAAAGAAAAGTTCCTCTTGCTCTGGTCAGTGCTTTCCTGGCTTCTGTTGCATCTCTGCATTCAGTTTCAGATGCTGCACTTCAAAAACAGTGTGAATCGGCTGGAGAGAGTGAAGAGGAGAACATTGTTCACAAATCTCACAAGCTTGGGCTCCATAGAAATATGAGACTAACTAGGTCAGCAGAGTCTAAAGAATGAAGGGCTAATAACGGTCTTCAAATATTGAGAAGGTTTCCCTAAGGAGAAAAAGAATAACCTCTTGTCCTGTCCGTAGGACACAAAGTATAGAGCTCAAATTGTAGCTACTGGAGGTTTTTAAAATCAGGTTAAAAAATATTTGTTGGGGTTGATAAAAGTGTCATTGATCCCTCCTTAGGATGAGGGTGATTTGGATGACCTCTCATGTGCCTTATGGTCCCCTTTTTCTATGGCATAACTATTGACATATATTCCTGTTGATTTATTTGCTGTATTTACTGCTTATATTGAGCTTTAGGATCACAGGCAAGTTTTGCTAAACACTTTTAAAAACTGCCATCAGGTTCTGGTGGAAAGATAAATGGAGTGAGAGACTATTTATTCCTTGAAGAAAAATTGTCTCACTAAAGGATTCAAAAAAAAACAAACAAAAAAAAAAAAAACTCAGGAAAACAAAAGAGAGGGGAGAAAAACAAAACATTTACAGACAGAGAAGCTGATCAATTGCTGGAAACAAAGACAATGCCAGATACAGTTGTGCCGATCAATAAGAGATGAAATGTGGAAGCATTTATTCCAGCAAGGCTATCTGAATAGGGACTGCTAAACCTGAATAAGAGGAAGAAAAAGGAGGAGGAGCAATAAACAAAATGCTGAGACACAGACCCGGCAAAGCAAAAAAGGAGAGTATGGCAAAATCAAACCCACAGCCACATTAGTTGATGGGCTATCAAGCTACAAGTGTCACTGCCAAAAAGATCAATCCGGACTTTGCAAACTGGCAGCACTGGGAACCAGCTAGGTCCAATTGGGAGGATACAGGAACTGCAAAGCACTGTTAGACCCAGAGGGGTATAGAGGGGAGTGGGAAGCAGGAGGAACAAAGGGGAAATAGGTCAAAAAGGATATAAAAGGAAGTGGGCAAAGGAATGCAGAGCAGGTCTGGTTAGTAAGCTTGTCTGGCTTAGCCCTGCACCTGAGCACCGCAGCCTTTTTTTTTTTCCCCTCATGAAATCTTTTCTTATCTCTCTCCTTGCATATTTGTGCTCTCTCTCTCTCTCACGTGTACCCAGGTACCAGGTTGGACAGGCATGGTCCTAGGCTGGGCTGGATGGAAGAAGACATCTTTTCTCCTTCACATGGTGTTGTTGTATGCTTGCAATACTAAACACCTTCTGTAAAACCAACTCCTTTGTATCAGTGCAAACTCCTTTAATTTCGAGAGTCAGAGGCTAAGTTCACTTCTGTTTGGCACCTGAGCATCTGCTTCCTTTTCACAGTAGTCATCACACCTGATTTGTTCCTATTACCTTATTCTGGGGCATACGAAATCCTTAGTTCAAATTTCTATTTTTGGAGGCAGTAGGGGACAGGGAGATGAGGAAGGCGGGATACCCCAGCTGGACAAAGCACCCATGCAGGCTCAGACCTGAGATGGCTTCTTGGCTCTGACTCAGGAGGCACAAAACTGTGTTGGTCTGGCTCTGTGCACAAGGTGCTGTTGCCCACCAAACGTGACCTGGTAGCTCTACTCCCATAGCACAGCTTGCCCAACGGAATCTGACCCATGTACCAGCTTTGCTTGAACAGACGTTGCTGGTCCTGAGGTGCATCAACCAGAAACACCCTGTGTGATAAGAGCATTTTGGGGACCCTGAATCAGTTTTACTCATTCACTCCCCTGTTGTGCTTGCCAGCTCGCCAGGAGTGAGTTGTTTCAGGTGTGCCTGTTAAATTGGCAGTGACTGACATTTATTGCTGGCACTTGGGGATTTCCTGTCATTTGAGAGCTACTGGGACCTGTCTAAAAATCATATTTTTCACACGCACCTTTCCATCCAACCCTCCTTTCAGCTGGTATTGTCTAATATGATCAAAGCATTTACCCCTCACATACTCGCTCTTCACTTTGTCGCTTGTGGGGTCTGATGAATCGCCCTCCTTATTATTCTGTGCCTGCAGGTCACCCAGCCACAACACAGTGCCAGCACAATGGTGACAACTAAATTATAACAATTTCTCAGCTTCCTTTTCAGCACAGATACAATATTTATGGCACTATTAATGCACAGCGCTGTCAGGATTTTTAAAAGGAGAGTAACTCACCTGTCCCTGTCACACAAGCATGTCCTCTGTGTTTCAGAAGTGTCAGGAGAATCCTTATCAATTTTTCTCTCTTAATAGTCTTCTGCCATGAAGCCCGAGCCAAAAGTGGCAGACTTGAGCATAGCAAAACTTGATGGATCTTTCTATGAAGACAGTCAGGATAAAACTTTCAGCTGTGCTGATTAAGAAAGTAAATTAGCCTAGGGTCACAGAGGTGCATAAGTGTTGTTTCCCCTTTATCTCCTGATTATAAGCAGAATTTAAGCTCCCAAATATCTTTCTGGATTTGTCCCATAACATTACAGGACACCTGGTATTTGACAAAACCAGTGCCAAACTCACTCTGCTGAATCAAAGGGACCAAATGATATTGTGAGACTTATGTTGTGTTGGATGTCAGCTATCTCCCCAGGGCCGGTCATGTAGCTGGCATCAGCACTGCAATTGTGTGCTTTGGTTACATTAGCAGAAATATGTCAGATTGTCCTTGACCATGAATGATCTGGAGCGTATTTATGCTGCCAAGGGATGGAAAAACACAGACATTGGCATGGATGAGTATGGCACCTCAACCTTCAGCTCCAATCACTTTTGCAATATGACTGACCTTGCAAGCACACAAAAAAATGCATTTATAACCATATACGCAAGCTGATTGTATGGCCAGTGAAGATAAGACAGCAAAAATACTTTCTTTCACTACTGTTGCTTAAACTGCCTTGGAGAGCAGAGCAAATTCTAATAGAGAATACGTTCCACACACTAAATGCACCAGAGCCAGGCCCTTTAGATGCCCTCTGTAGTTGGATGAGATCTGGCTGATATAACTGATGAAATTTCCACTTACCCTAATACAAAAACTAAAACAGGCCACAGAATTTAGAGCTTGGAAAAGCTTGGTCTGCAGCAATTAGGAGGAAACCAGACTCACATGGGAACATAAGTAATTTCTGCTGTTGAAGTCAGGTGAGAAGCACCTGGGGCTTTCCTTGTCTCTGGACTCACCTAGCAAATAATGTTGGTGATTTAATTGGTCCTTTCATGAACTTATCTTTTCCTGCATGGTGGTTCTACAACAGAGATGTTTTATGGACGTAAAAGCACTCCAGTCAGACCAAATCCTTACACTGACAGTGGAGCTATTCTTCCAGGTTAGTTCTTGCAGATTGTTTTAACTGCCACCCACCTGATTTTTAACAAAGGCACTGAGTTAGCTTGAAGCTGATGAGAAACCATAGATGTGAACCGTTCTGCAGCAATATGGTGGGGACTCACACTCTAGTTAGTTGTGTTGATAAGGGCAGCAAAGGCTTTTTCTCTCACAGTGATAAATTTGGGGGAAAAAAGTTTGATCATTTCCCACCATCGCTGCTTTTTCAGCAGAAGTTTTGTTGACCAGTGACCTGCCTGTGGAACTGTAAGTCATTTTGGTACTTCTGGATTGGTCTTCCTTGGCCTTCTCTTGCAGTTTCATTTTAGACACCAGGAAAGAACTGGGAGAAAGCTGCAGAGGAAGGGAAGCGGCCTTCCTCCTTATTTGTTGCAAGAACTTGTTCCCATTTTTTCTGCTTGAAAAGCTGGTTATTACATTTCTTTCACGTCTTTGCTCTGGCCTGGACAACAACCAACCTCTGTCATTGTCACTAAAACAAATCTGGGCTCTGAGAGATGTGCCAGTTGTGATGGACATTTCAGGACATTTCGCTTCCCCTAAGCCCAACTCTTAAAATGACAAACCTGCATTTAGGAAAAGGATATTTACTGAGGATTTCTGTACAGATGGTGATAAGTGTGAATTAGCATTTGTAAGCTTATAAGCACATATGGTTTTGTACATATCAATTAAGGCAGTTGGCTAATCACTCTAATATCTTTACTGATTCATCTGTATGCCTTCAAACAGGCACTGAGGCTCAACCTGCTGGTTTTTGTATGTATGGACTGGATTGTGCAATTCTCCTTGCCACCATTTGTGGTCAACCATGTTCCCTTGGCACCAAAGGGAGTAAAAGGGTACATTTCAGAATTGCGTGGGCAAGTTGTTTGGCCCGTGCCTTATGTATAAGACATGCACATAAAATACTTGTGTGTGTATGGATTCCTTTTAAAGGCTCTGCTTGTCATGCCTTGGGCCAAGTGATGACAAGCATAATGTCTGTGCACATGGGAAATACATGCAGACTCGCGCATCTACTCATCTGGTTTTGAGCTTGCTGTGCGCAGGCATGCTCTCTGATCCTACCAGCCTTGATCATGCTCACAGTCATAATTCCAGCTCCAGCAGCCCTGACAAATCTAATCTCATCCCAACATGTCCCATGTCCATGCACATATAATATATCCACTAAACAGGAGCCTAAATACCCACCACTGCCCCCACAGCTCTTGGTTTACCTCTAAGCAAACTGCTTTTGCTTGCTGAGCTGTGGTCTCAGCACGGCCTATACCTTGCTTCCCTGACCATTCACAGCTTTGTGTGTGCACCCTTCCTCATGCTATTTCCCCACATGTTGCTGGACACAAGTTTTTCTTGTGTCCAGGCAGCATCCCTGAGATCTGCACCCTCCAGGAGCAACCCCAATAGCTGACAAGTATGGTATGATTTGGTCACCCTGCTGATGGTGGCTTTTAGCTGTTCATTCATTCTCATCAGGGACAATTGCTTTTCAGTGCTCCCATATTTTCTTTGAATATGAATACATTCACCAGCAGCTCTGGTGTGGGTGGGAATGAGTGGACAGTTCACTCCTTTTGCTGCTGAGGAAGCTCAACTCAGAAGTGGGGCCAAATTTTTCAGATGTCAGGTAGATCAGTACAACCAGCAGTTGTATGCTTAAAAGGATTGACTGTCAACAGCAGTTTTCCACCATGTGCTTCTGGTAAACACCAGCTCCTTCAAAGTAGGTATCTTGGTAACTGCCAAGGCACCCAAGTCTCTTTGATCTCTGGAGATGCTGAGGATCCAAAAAATCATGGGAGTTGTAGCTGCTGGGAGGCTTTAGGTACCAAATTGCTTTTCAGATGCCACAATGAAGTGACAGAGGTCCTCCTTGGCACAAGAAGGAAAACTTGTTTTCCACTTGTTTTCCACTTGGAAAACAAGACCAGGGAGCAGCCTGACCTGCAAGACCACCCATTAACCAGAGGCCTTTTCCAGCTGCCCTGAGCCTGCAGAGCTCTCAGGACTTGCTTCCATGCCAAAATCGCTTCATCCGAGATGGAAAAGGATCAATCCTATAGCAGATCTTAAAATGGAGCCATAGGGAGGATTGTTGCTTGAGTTTTACCTTCAGGCTATGGACTTTTCACATTGCACACTCTTGGTTCTTTTTTCTTTTTTTTCTTTTTTTTTTCTTCTTTGCTTTTCAAGACTTCTCTTCCACTTAATTTCCAAGTGAATGGTGGCACTCCAGAACCAGGAACAGAAGTATTTTGGAGAACATTTTATCTTTTTTTTGTGTCTTTAGCTGTTTTCAAATTGCTCTTAAACCTCAAGTGTACTTACTGTCCTTTAAAAAAAAATGTTTTTCTTTCAAAATTAGTTTTGATGTGGAAAAGCTTTCTCTATCTAGCAAAAAACCATTACATTTTTGGAAGAAAGAAAACTAAATCATACGATTCATGATTGTTTTTCTCCCTGAGCTGTGGTCCAAAAGAAAATTTTAATGTTGGCTCTTCACAGAAGTTTATAGGCTTTTGCAAAGCACAGTGTTAAAGCTGCTACCAAGACGTTGTGGAATGGTATTTTTAGCACCTTACCTAGAATCAGGCCATGTCATTTTCACATCAACCCCAAAGGACTGCATAATGGAAACTGCATTGTATCTATAGCACATCTATATATGAAATGGATAGGCCTATAAATGCCTGGCATGGAGCTCTGCTATGGAAGTGCAATAGATGAATTTCCACCTCTCCTCATCTCCACCATTCCCCAGTAAACCTCACAATTAGCTGGGCCCTTGCTGGCCTAGAGAGCACTGAGCCCTGTTAGTGCCACACATTGGCAGTTCCTGCCAACATTAATTGAAACTGGAGGCACAAAGTGCTTTGGTGGCTGAATCTAGTGAAAAGCTCTGCCAGATTTCCATTTGCACATTCATAATCAGAGATCCACCCCGTGTACAAATGAGACCTAGCTAAATGGATGTTTTCCTATGACATTTTTCAAAATAAGTGAAAGGGAGGTGGGCAAAACTATTCAGCAGAAAATGCCTGTGTTTTTGGCAAAATCTTGGAGTATTCCAGATCTGAGGCATTACTTACTTAGGTTAGGTTAGACACACCTCTACAACGTGACCATCACCGCTAAGATGGACCACCCATGGGGGCACCATCAAGCCTGTGACATCTCATGAAAAGGATGCTCTAGCCAGAGACTTTGCTGATGCTGAAGTGTGGGAGCGTTAGGAAACCAGGCTTTGTACAACACTGTAGCAGTACGGCAGAATCTAAATACTTTAGTTGTACCCGTTTGTGAATTTTTGCAAGTTAAGATCTCTGTGGAAATCAGATACCAGTGAAACATTTAATAGAAATTTAACTCAAATGTTTTGTCATTTTTTCATCAGAAAATTGATTTTATTTCAGCCCAGAGCAAATCTTGCTATCTTGGTTAAATGAGTGAGGGAATGCATTCCCCAGTTGCTCACATCTCCCTGGTCCCTCATTCTGCTGTGTGCTGTTAGAGGACAGAGTTCCTTGCATGACGTCTTTGCATTCCCATTACTTACTTCATGATACACGGCTGAAGTCAGCTGTGCTTGTTCAATCTATTTTCTCCAGGAATTCTGGATCTCTTATTCTTTTCTGGAGTGTTTTGAATGAGATATTTAAAAATCACAGCCTTGCCAGCTTTCCAATGACATCAGCTCCTAGTTTCACTGAAGCGTAACTTCTGAAATACTGAGCTCTTCATCTGAAGTAAATGCCTAAGTCTCCCCTCTAAGCAAGCAGAGATGAGCAGCTCTTAGAGAGCTGCTGTTCTCATCTGTTTTAGGGGGGAATAATTGGAAGTGCTTATCTTAAGGAAGAGCTGAATTAGTAGATGAGTGATGTCAGGTGAGATAAATCAGACCCCAACTGATCTGACTTTTTAGCCTGTTTTATTTTCCTTAAGGATGCTTGTGGCTTCTGGGCCTGTGGGTAGTTGAATTGCACTGGGGTACAGTTCTTTTCTGGTGGAAAGTTTCCAACAAACATAAAAGCACTATTAAGCAGTATTAACTTAGATTTCCTCACCCCCCCCTTAAAAGTTGTAATGTGTGTTGTAATGGTAAATGCTTTACCATTACTGGACTCTGAGAGATACAGTCTTGAAATGGAGCATTTTCTTGACAGAGTAATTTGTTTAGAATGCACAGAAAAATCTGCTTGCTTGAAACTGGGCCTCAGCCATGCTCTACTTTGAGAAAATTCAGTTTAATTTAGGGGAGAAATCCTGCAGTCAAGAAAGAGAACAAGAGATTGTGTGATGTCTATAGCCATTTCATTTTTAAAGGTAAGTCTCCATGCATCTCATACTGATATAAAATGTTTATTGGTGTGCTGGAGGGTTCTGCTCAGCCTCCATGATTCAGATGTGTTTCAAAAATATTTTGCCTTTATTATATCTCTCTTGTCCCACACTTGTCCCATGGGATGGGTTAGTAAGCAGTGGCTGAAGGCTGAGGAAGAGGTATCCCCCCGTTTCCCCCTGCCAAGGACCCTGGGACTCCAGCCCATCACCTTTCCAGGGTTCTCCCTGCAGTCTGCACTGGGCAGTAGCCTCAGCCTGCCCCCATGGTACCCTCACTTTGCCTTCTCCTGTCTTCCAATTCTTCTACACTGTTCCCTGAGCATGGGGCAAAGTCCACATGGGATCCTACTGCCTCCATGCCATTCAAACCTTGGTTAACTACAGTTGAAGTCATTGTTGTTGCCTTTCATTAAGCCACTTCTTCTAAATGGAGACACAGGCCATGTTTAATTCCTCCAGAATGTTAGCCATCGCCATGTTCACGTGCCTGATGGCCTCCACAGTGTTAATAACTTTTATTATTAACAAAGGTACCCCCAAACACAAGAAGACCCACCTGTACCTGCTCAGAAGCCAGACCATGTGTTGCATGCACTATTGGTGAATGCTGGGGTGGGATCCCAGCCATGTGTCTGCTCTACACCTCTTCCCCAGTGCCAGCAGGAAGAGTTGCTGGCATCCCATCACCACTGGGACCATACTAGTTAGTGAGGAAATGTGTCAACCAGCATGTTGTCTCTCTATCATTGATTGCCCAGTTGGGATTGCTCATGTACAGCAACTCCGTCTTTCTAAATTCTAGGCTTGCCTCAAAACAGACATGAATTTTCATGAAAAGCCTCACAGAGATATACAGCATAATGACCCGATTTTGTGGCTGATGTATATTTCATGTTAGAGTTGCTGCACCTTGTGTTTCCATGCAAAACCCCTGAGCTTTGTTCTCATGGTTACTGAAACATCCTTTGAATCCCTCAAGTGTATGAGAGCTGTGCCCACTACAAATATACCCAGACTTTGGGAACTAGGCCACCATCTTCTTCTGTTTTCACTGGCTTCCTCACTCTCCTTGGGAAAAACAATTTCTTCAGAGCTGAAGTCTCACTCAGAGGATCTCTTGCAAAGAATGAATTCAATAAAAATTCACTGCAGACATTTCTGACTTTGAGAAATACAAAATAAAACAAAGCTTGGCAGGTTTGGATTTCTTGTGGGATGCATTAATAAACTCTTTTGTCTTGGAAAATGAGCTCTTCTGAAGAAATTGATAGTTGATGTATATCTTCCTTTTATTAAAGAAAGAACTCTAGAAATTAATAAGAATACAGAGATAAATGGATTACATTTTAATTATTTTTTCTTTTCTTTTAGAAGATAGTCAGTGTTCTGAAAAACAAAAGCAGTGTTTGTGGATTTTGCTGGATTTCAGTACGCTTGTTGATGACTCTGGCCTGCCAGAAACCATATTGCTTGTGTAAATTATTTTGTCTCAAAAGCAGATTTTTCTATCATAAACCTAATGACTTTTGACTGATTAAAGTTACATATTTTAAATCCTTATCAGGAGAAAGGTCAGTCACACAATGATGTGATTTTACTTGCAGAGATTCCACTTAGTGTAATGCCTGATGATAGAAATTCAGTTTAACCTTTTGAATGACTTCAGGAGCCTTAAGAAATGTCATGTTGCTGTTTCCTTTTGGAGTTGTCATCTTCAGACTCTTTCACAGCCCATCTCAGCTGCCTCATCTCTCTGTAACAGTTGCTCGTAAGAGAAATGCCGTTATGCTTTGTGGGCATTAAAAATAAGACGTCTAAGAAGGTCTTGCTTTAGTTTATATTCATGTTCTGTCCAACTATGTTTATTACTCACTTATGCTTATTCGCTTCCATGTCTGCCCTGCTGAGTACGATGACCACATGTATTTTACACAGAGAGAATGCTTAACTCCAAGGAGAACAGAAGTATAAATAAAAGAAATTGGCTTTCAAGAAAGACTTGCACTTCTTCTCCTGGTAACTGCACTCTTGATTGCCTGTGGGTCTTGCTGCTTACCATTTTAATAGGTCAATGTTCATATTTTGTTCACCGTAACAGGTTTAAAACAAGTTGCCAATACAGCAAATATTGCCTGAGGTGGAGTAACTCCCCCTCTAGGCTTTGTTAGAAATGGATGTTGTTGCAGCTATTAATCAAAAAGACTTGCTTTTTCCTGTTTCCTAAGAGGTTTCTTCACGGGTATAGTCCTTAGAAGCTGCAGCATTGTTTGCTGAAAGCTTCCACTTTTCTGTGAAAATACTTTGCTTATTGATAGTGTCAGCAATGCCTTTAATAGCTAACTAGATGTGCTGCAATGTCCAAAGTCTCTTGACAAAATGCAGAGATTTGTGCTAGCCAAGTATCCAACCCTTTAGTAATGGAGCACTAGGGTACTAGATAGCCTCAATATCCATAAGCAATGAGAACTGCGTTCTCTTGGCCTCTGAAGCATCTCCCTTTGGCTTCAGTGCTGTGAAAGCCATTCAAGTGAGGTCCGTCATCTCTCTTCATTCCTCTGTTGCTATCAGAGTGATTTTTAGCCCATGGTCGTGTAGTGTTGGGGGAAAGTGGGCTACTTCCAGAGGTATATAGAAAAGAGCCAAGACACCTACCATCAGCAGTTGACTGTAAGTAGTTGTTTCCTTCAAATACACTAAAGCATGGAATTGCTCCTGCAGATGGGAACAAACGTTAACACTGAAAGTATTGCTGTCGTCTCTGCTGAATTTGGCCCAGAGTCTTCCAAGAAAATTTTGTCTGCCTACTCCAAGCTACATTTAGCAGCAGCCAGTCATTTGTGACTGTAGCTTATAAATACACTCAACTACTGGCATACACAATGGGAAATATAATGCGTCTTATCTGAGGGCCAAGTGTTTGTTATTTATTGCAGTCATTATTCGTTTCCACTGTAGCTCCTAATGGGGCTTTAACACTTGCTGAGCCACTAGCTGAAGGTCCCAGAACTCCTTGGCATACCTGTCATCTCTTTGATCTAATACATGGTTCCCTGCCAGTATGCACAAAAATGGGTCATCTCAAAAGAGAATTCATGCTTATTGTTGTATTTCACAGTTCACTATAATGTTGTAGTTTGTTCATATTTTTTGTTGTTTTCTTCATTGATTTTCTTGCAGCCAGATGAGGATCATTAGCTTCTGAAATGAAAAAAATTAATTAAGCTGATCTACACTGTGCTTCTAACTCTTTGGATAACATTGCCAAATTAGGAAGGCACAATCACTTCTGTGTTTGTATTTAATAAATATTTCAGCACTGCTTGATAAGGCTGACAGTACTACATTAAGGACACTGGAGCCATGTCCCACTGACTTAACCACTCTGTCTCTTCCCTTTAGGAAATGGTGTGTGAAACTGAATCATACAACTCTAGCTGGGTGTCCATGGACTTGAACAGGAGGACTGTTGGCACGATGGGCATGTCTCTTGTTAATCTGATGGAGAGAAAATCTGAGTGATAATTAATCATCTTCATTCACTGTCTTCAAAACCAGTCAGTTTCATATTGACCATGAAAGGACAATTAGTTCCTCTTCCCCTCTCAGGAAGTTCAAAAGGAAAAGGAAATGCCTTTTTGGTATGAGTGTAATGGGAAACTGCTCAAAATAGAGATGTATATTTTCCAGTGGTTGGGATGATGTTAGCAGCTTCTATCTCCACACTTGGACAGAGATTTGTGAGAGCTCCTTGCCCCTTCTACTGCTTTATCTGTCAGCAGAACCATGTGTGAAACAGGCACAAATACAGACCCGGCTAAAAGAAGATCCAAAACAAAAGAGTAGAGGACTATTTCCACTTTCTGTGGGCTTGCAAATAACTCTGCCAGAGGAAATGAGAAGTCACAACAGAGCTGGTGTAGGGTAGAGATCTAAGCTTGAAATGCTTAAGATTTGTTGCAGCTATGCACAAAGACCAGTGCCTGTCATCTTTACAGCTGACAGCCATCCATCCAAAGAGGCCTGGACGAGTTTGAAACATGGGCCCATGAGAATCCGATGAGATTCAACAAAGCTAAGTGCGAAGTGCTGCAGTTGGGTCAAGGCAACCCCAGATATGTGTACAGACTGGGGAAAAAACTCACTGAGGGCAGCCCTCTGCAGAAGGACTTGGGGGTTCTGGTGAACAAAAAGCTGGACATGAGTCAGCAGTGTGATTTGCATCCCAGAAAGCCAACTATCCTGGGCTGCATCAAAAGAGGGATGGCAGCAGGGCAGTGGAGGAGATTCATTTCCTCTGTTCTGACCTTGAGAGACTCATCTGGAGTACTGCATCTAGGGCTAATGACATGAGAAGGATGTGGAAATGTCCACAGGAGGGCAATGAAGATGATCAGAGGTCTGGTGCACCTCCTCTATGAAGAAAGGCTGAGGGAGCTGGGCTTGTTTCAGCCTAAACAGGGAAGTCACCAGGCAGACCTCACTGCAGCATTCCATTACTTGAAGGGAGTTTGTAAACGGAAGAAGACGGATTTTATTTATTTTTTTTTTTTATGTGGGCAGATAGTGACAGGACAAGAGGGAATGGTTTTAAACTAAAAGAGGGGAGATTTTGGTTAGATGTTAGGCAGAAATTCTTTACTCAGAGGGCAGTGAGGCACTGGCACAGTGCCCCTGTGGTGTGCCCCATCTCTGGAGGTGCATGAAGACCAGGTTGAGTAGGGTCCTGGGCAGCTGAGATGGTGGGGGTCAGCCCTACTCATGACAGGGAAGGAATATAACTGGATGATCTTTAAGGTTGCTTCCAACCTAAGCCGTTCTGTTACTCTGATCACTTAGCATCTTTACTTCATTTTGTACTGTAATAGAGGGCTAGGTGGGAGGTTACGATGATAGGATCCAGGCCTTCTCTTCCAGCCATAACGGATATTAAAAGCTTGTTATATTCAGGGATTGCAACCAACTCGGAACTGGATCATAGCCAAAACATAAACGGGACCAGATAGCAATGCATGTGGGCCTGAAGGCAGTAATGAAAGGCCAAAGCATTTTCAGTCTGAAGAGTACAAATGACTGCCATCTCTTACCTGACTACCGCGTTCAGGCCAGCCAATCGGGAAAGCTGAGAGAGTGGTGAGTCACTGCCACAGGCTGCCCAGGAAAGTTGTGGATGCCCCATCCCTGGAGGTGTTCAAGGGCAGGTTAGATGGGGCCCTGGGCAGACTGATCTAGCGGATGACGACCCTGCCCATGGCTGGGGATTGCAACTAGTTGGTCTTTGAAGTCCCTTTCAACACAAGCCATTCTATGATTCAACTTTTGTATGCCACTTGGATCCTTCTTCAGGTGCTGAAATATCCACGAATGCAGAAAAAAGCCAAGAATAAATTTTGGTGGGGAACCTTGATGAGCCCAGAAAATAGGAAATTGATGTAACTGTCATATGCACAGTGGGAAACCTCCTGGTGCAATCCTTCTAGGGAAGGTAAAAGGAGCATCTGCCCTCATGAGTAGTGACCTCCTGGCACTGAGCTGAGCACCTGTCCTACCATCAGCTCTCACTGCTTCATACTTGTAGAAGAGCTCAGTGGTAAACACACTGAATTTTATCCAATCTGTCAATTCTAGAGTTTCCTGAGTGCTGTCTTTGGGCCATAAATGGACTGTGGAGGCACATGCTGCATCTTTCCTAGAGACTTTCTGTCTTTATGCCACACTGTCCTCATGGAAATCAATGAACTGCATATAACTATTTTCAGAGGATTTAAGCCATACAATACAAAAAGTGCTTTAATTGACTATCAACTGTGATCAAATCTAGACTTTCATAACCATAAACAACCACATCCCTTAATATGCCAAGCTCCACCCTGAAATCAGACAGGTTTCTTTGCCATCTGTTTCAGAATCCAGAATGAGTTTAAATAGAAGAGAAAGTCTCTCGTTAGTCTACACCACCATTAGAAGGATCATTTTGAACCTTCACTTAATTATCTCTCTGATTCTACCCACAGTCTGAGCTTTAAGGTATCTTGTCATTGACAGTTCCTCTCAAAGTTTATTTGTGGTACAATAATGAAGGCACAGTTTCTTATCAGCACTTGCAGTGGTGGAGACCCAATTAAATGCACTTGAAAGTCAGACTCACAGGTGCTAATCCACAAGCTGCCATGTACCAGAGATGGAAGCTTGTTTACCCACTCTCTGTAATACCTCTCCCCCCGACATTCATTTAGTGTCTCCATCACTCTGACTTTATTTTTTTTTTCTCCCCAGTAAATCATTTATGTGGTTTGCTGCCACCAAAGAAAAGTCTTTATTTTCAGTATATTGCCAGCAGAAATTCCTTTGAAAAAAAAATCTTACTTAGGCAAACCTTTTGAATGAAAGCAAAAATACCTTGAGTCACTCCAGCTCTTCAGGTTTATAAAAAAGAAACACCTTTTATGTAATCTTATTTGTCTTTCTGCCTCTATAGGGCTATCTATTTATTTTCTCCAAGGTCAGTACGGTATTTTTTTATAATGACATTTCCAATGAATTCCTCTGGGTGGGAAATTATTCCATAGATTGTGGTAGTCTGCTCTTACTCTACATACAGCAGTTGACAGTTATGATGTCTCCTTCCTAGGTAATATCTATTGCATACTTCATCCCTCTTCAGTCTTTGTCATTTAGCAACTGCCTATATAACATCACTAACCTTCCCACAGGAGTCAGGACGTGCCTCACATACTCTGGTGTAACCACACCTAAGCCTGGAAGTAACAAATTTGGCCTGGTTTTGCACTGGTATCATAGATTTTCTTTGAACATTCTGACTACTTATCAACATATTTTTCAGGGATAAGGGAATGATCTTAGCTAAAGAATGACTGCATTAAGAGCATTATTCTGCTAGTGCAATTATACATGGTAATTTTCTGTGTGAGGAGGTATGAGAGTGAATGAGCCCATTACTGTGAAAGAGAAAAAATATCCTGGCTTCCAGTGTAACATCCCTGGCATTAATCTTTATTTGTCTCTAAACCTCTCTGTAGGTTAACATCCCCTGAGCATTCCCACTGCTTGGTCTCTTCATATTGCTGCTTCTCTACAAACTGCTCCTTCTGATAGAGCACTTTTATTATGCATAGCAGAACCTCCCTGCATAATTGCATTCTGTCTGTGCCTCTGCTCTTCTTGATTAGTGAGGAACATGGACTGGAAAGGACCGTGTAGGTCACCGAATGCAATCCTTTGCAGTTCCAGGCAATTGCGCCCTAGAATTAGAGTACCAAAGGGGCCCAGAACAGGAGCTTGTGATTTCCCATGCTTGTCTCCCAAACCCCTCCAGCTCCTTGGAAAAGGAATTTTCAACCTCAAACCCACAAGACTGTGGGCTATAGTGCAGCTATAAAAAAAGGCAGTGTCAGACAGTATGGCAAAAATAGTGTGGAACAGCTGACCCCAGAACAGTCACCTTCAGGATGAAGGGAGAAAAGACATACCAAACAGCAACGTATGTATTAATCCTTCACAAAACACTCAGCATCAACAGTAGGTCATGGGAGGTCCTCTGGGACATAGGGACTGTTGGTATCAACATACTGCAGACTCACAGCAGCTCACAAATTGTTTATCTGGTACCTGTGCTGCGGCCTTGCCACTGACTTCAGTGAGTAAGGAAATCTAACCCCAGGAAAACAAATGGTAATGCTATTGAACCACTATTGCTCATGGTGTAGATAAACACATGATGTTAAAAAGTCTTTCGACTAGCTGTGGTATGAAAGGTGTATTTATTACTGGGAGATTATTACAATCAAAATGCCTTTCAGAACTTGGTGAGCCTTCCCAGCGCAGATGGCTTCAGGATGCAGGCACAAAGCTAACATAGGTAAAATTAGATCTTGTCCTCGGCTGAGAGCTTCCCTAAATTTTCAGCTTGGCTTGTAAGAATATCAAATCTGAAGTGCAGTCACTGCTCTGGATGGACATGGGCTGATTAATTACAAACCATGCACAAAGCTGCATTCCTCCGCATGCTGCCAGCAGGGGTAAAGTTGGGAAGAGCATTTCTTTGCTTACAGCTCCTGGCCTTCGACCTCCATCTGCCCAAAACCATGGAAGCTTTGGTGACTCTGTAAGCCACTTCCTGTTGTGCCCTTGCTTTGGTGATGTTCCCCATGCTTAATGTGTATTCCTGTCCTATTTGGGGCTGTTGGGATAGGGTTTGCTTAGAGACGATGAGCAGAGTGATAAGGTATTCATGTAAGGTACCTGGGGTCCTGCTGCAAGACATTCCCTGCATCTGCTCAGCTTTCTGCAGCCTCCTCCATCTGTTTTCCCCACCTTGGTGCAGAACAGGCCCTCAGGCTTGCCCTCTCCAGCACAGACATTATTCCCAGGTGTTTGTGTTCCTGGTCCTGCTGTGCCAGGTGTTCTGAGATCTCACCTCCACCAGCAGAGCAGACCTTTACCTAACCCCTGGCAAAGCCATATATTTGCTTTGCAGTTTGTTTTTACTGTCCTCCTTGAAAGCAAATGTATGCCTTAACTGTGAGTACGTGATTAAACCCCAAGTGAAGCACAGGCACAAGCACTTCAGAGCGCTTACAGTGAGTTGTTCATCTTCTGTGGTGTCTTCAGTAAACACAGCACAGTGTCTTCCAGCAATTTAATGCTTTGCTCTGCAGCGTCATTCATTGCCAGTGAAAGCAACCTTTCAGGAAAACCTCTTTGTTAGAGCCTCGCTAACTCCCTGACAGCACTGAGCGACTTGTGTCACAGCCTTCTCCTGCATGCCCCAAACCTGACCTGAGCACAGCAGAGTGGCGTCTGGGGAAATGAAGAAAAAATGAGTAACACTAAATAATCACTCCGTCTATTTTCCCTTCCCATCCTCCAGCAAAGTGCTCTGACCCTCAAAGGAGGGTCATCCGACTGCACTGCGTTTCTTATCTCTGCAATTGCTGCTCCATCCTGCTACAAACCCAGGCACTAAGAGAGGCAAAAGGGCTAGTTTGTAGATTGAGCATTAGTAATCTGGGAGAAGAGGAAACAAAAGTTTGGGATACAAAGACAGCTATTTCTGAGCATCTGGTCACCTCAGGAAAGGCATATATTCCAAATTAGGAACCATATCCTGAGTTATGTGGGGCTGGTAATGATGCTTTGTTGTATGCCCAGTCCAGGAAGATTAATACAAATGTGAATCAGAAACAGTTATTTATTTACCAGCATTTTTAATGATAATGTTCATAACCTTGTTGGTTTCAAAGTGTTATTTCATTGGGTCAATTACATTGTTCTAAGTCGGCAATATTCTAAGGTTTAACAATTGTGCCATGTCTTCACATTTTTATATCCATAATGAATTTTTGCATGCAAATAAAATACTAGTGCTTTGGATTCCAGAAACCTCTGAGGCAAACATTTTATTACATCATGAAATTAATTTTTATTGTCCTTCTGTTCTGTGAGGCAGAAACACAAAGCAATATGAGAAATAAAAAAAAAAGATCAACCAAAGCGGCCTTTTCAGCAGCTTTGCAGCCAGAATTTCCCTGTAAATCTCAGAGGCGATATGCTCTTCAGATCGATGAGCAAAACAGAGGGAGTAATGGCACGTTGTATGAACTGAGTCTACTAAAAACCTCTCTGCGGTACAGGAGCGTTAACTGCTTTGGGGCCATGTAGACCGTCCTGCTGACTTGCTCAGAATCGTGATGGAGTTTCTGCCTCATAGACTTGCAGGATGCACACACATCGGTGTCAGCTTTTGCATGGTCAGAGTGCAAACAGAGCAGATACTGCATCCCTTTTTGGCCACTGGACTGAGAGCCCTTCTGCAACTTCTGTTGTAGCCTTGGGTCCTGTCAGCTGTGGCGTAAAGACTGAATTATTGGCTTTAAAAGAAGATCATCATAGTATTATATAATGGTTTGTGTTGGAAGGGATCTTTAAGATCATGTAGTTCCAAACCCCCTGCTTTAGGCAGGGACATCCCCCTCTAGATCTGGTTGCTCAAAGCCCCATCCAGCCTGGCCTTGAATGCTTCCAAGAAGAGGCATTCACAGACTCCCTGGGCAACCTGTTCCAGTGCCTCACCACTTTCACAGTAAGGAATTTCTTACTATCATCTAGTCTAAATCTACCCTCTTCCAGTTTAAAACCATTTCCTCTTCTCTTGTCACTACGTGTCCTTAGAAAAAGTTCCTCCCCAGCTTTCCTGCAGGCCCCCTTCAGGTACTGAAAGGCCTCTGTAAGGTCCCTCTGGAGCCTCCTCTTCTCTAGGCTGAAGATCCTCTTTCAGCCTGTCTTCACAGGGGAGGTGCTCCAGCCCTCTGATTACCTTTGTGATTCTCTTTTGGTCCCATCACAACAGCTCAGTGTTCTTCTTGTTTTGGGGGCCCCAAAACTGGATGCAGTACTTCAGGTGGGGTCTCACAAGTGCGGAGTAGAGGAGCAGAATCACCTCCCTCAACCTTCTGGTCACGATTCTCTTGATGCAACCCAGGGTAAGGTTGGCCTTCTGGGCTGCAATGTGCAAACGCACATTACCGGCTCATATCAAGTCTTTCATCAACTAACACTCCCAAATCTTTCTCCTTAGGGCTGCTTTCAAACTGACTGAACTGTAGTTCCCTGAATCTTCTTTTCTTCTCTTCTTGAAAATGGGGGTTATGTGTCCACTTTTCCAGTCAGTGAGAACTTGACTTGACTTCCATGACCTTTCAATTATGCTGGTTAGCAGATTGGCATCTTCATCTTCTAGTTCCCTCAGAATCCATGGATGGATCTCATTGAGTCCTGCGGACTTGTGCACCTTCAGGCTCATTAGATGGTCTCAAACCTGATCTTCACTTACAGCTTGCAGATCTCCCTTCCTCCACTTTTTACCTTTGCTTTCTGCAGCTTCGGTGGTGTGGCTAGAGCCCTTGCCAAGATTATTGGGTTTTCCTCCCATTTGCAAGAGGTGTCAGGTGAAAAATGCATCCAGAAGCACCAGAAAAGCAGCAACAGCACTGGGTCTCAGGGCATGGATGGGTGCTTGGGCATCCCAGTGGATACTCCTGGAGAGGTGACCTCCTGCAACTGCAGCAGATGTGGGGCTGAGAGCTGCTGGGGTGCAAGAGGATGCTGCCAGGTGAACTGGCTTTTTTTGTAGCTGCTTGCCCCTGTTTATGCAGCTGCTTGCCCAGAGAGGCAAGGTAGGATCAGGCTGTGTCTGGGTAGGTGAAAGTGTTTTTGTATCTGAACATCTGAGAGTGCTATTTGTATCTGAACAATTAGATGACTCCGGCTACAAATGAGAGCTCTGTGCGTCCTGTGCTGTAAACACGACGATTTGTGTGTGCTCACGCATGTCCTGTCAGCATTTGTTTAATGCTTCGGTTGTGTTGGCTTCTTCCCTTCCCGTTTGTGTTTTAATGCGCAGGCACTCGCTGAAGTGCATCCACTTAGCGAGCATCTGGCCTTGCTGGGCTGTGCACCCAAAGCATTTTAACCACATCTGACTTCTCAGTCAGCACGGAGGAAATTAACACATCCCACATCTCCTCCAACAGAAGGTCGTCCTTCCCTTGCTGATAGCATTCTGTGCATCCCACCTGGGCTGGGGGTGCCAGCACTTGCAGAGGGTGCACAGAGTTTTATAAAGCTTGCTGGAACCCAGGGCTCTTTGCTGGCCTCTGGATGCCACCAGCTTGTCGGGTCAGCTGGAGAAAAATGGGAAGCTCGTCTCTTTTCTGCAATGGAGTCAGTACTTCTTGATTCAGAGCAACTTCATAGACTCACTCAAAATTAAGGATTTGGTAAGGCTTTTAATTAAGAGGAGATCTAGTTGCCATGGTTATGCATTTTCAGGAAAGTCACAGGGCTGAGGCAATTTGCCTTGTTGGGTTAGTATTTGGACTAGTTATATGAAGAGGGGTGGTAATAAGTTGATGGCTTCCTCACAAAGAGCTCTGAAGAAGGATTTGGCGCTTCTCAGCCCAGCAGTGTCACCCAGCTGGGGTGAGGACAAACTGTGGATGCTCACTGAGTCATTGGCACACATGGACCTTGAGCTGCAGCTTCACAGAGTGTGGTCCAGCTTCAAACTCCGTTTCCAGGGTGTACTCATGCATGAAGCCCGGAAACTCTGCTCACAAGTTTTTGTGCAGATAAAATCCCTTCATATGAATATGCAAGAAAGCAATCGCCAAGGGATGCTGCTGGCCAAATTCATTAAAATCTGTGAATGACTATGTAAGGAATACCCTGGCAGAGCAACTCCAGCACTCAAACTTGTTAATCCTTAGATTAGACAGGGAGGAAGTGATGGTGATATGTCTTATTGTTGTTTAACAGTTAGACAAACGTTGGCAATACAGCATAGACTTAAAGCCCCATCACAAACAGTTTGAGGGACTGGGCTGAAGGGCTTCAGCTACAGGACCTCAGCTGAGAGTATGGCCTTGCTGCACACTGACCTTGCTGCCTACTTGTCTCTCATTTTTCCCTGTTGCAAGAGATGCTCTCTTTTGTTCTCCTTTATGTTGCTTGAGAGGACTCTGATAAGCAGTCTCCTCATCCAGGGGCCTCTGTCCTGTGGCTGCAATTAGCTGAGAAGATTCTATGCCAAAAAAAAAGAGCTTTATCTGTTACACAGACACTATTTGAAGTGCCATTTATAGGCAGGGTGAAGGAATGGAGCCTTCCCTCTCACAAAAATCCTGGTCAATCATGGCCCAAGATGGCTGCTGTGATGCAGGAGCCTTTACAGACATGGTGCAGGAGAATCCTTGGAGGATTTTTGAGCAGACTGGCTGAGTTGTAAGCAAATGGCAGGCTCTGGGAGAAGGATTTAGATTCCCTTTTCCAGTGCCATTACTTGTTCTATGGACGCCTCCAGGAAGTGAGAACTATTTAAGTGAAAAAATTTCTGGTTCACCTATATGAAGGCCTTTTCAGCATCAGTAAGGGAAATGAGGAGGATATTTTGGGTCATGTGCAAGATGAAGGAGGCTAATGAGGAGCTGTAACAGGAAAGTATACATACATGAATAACCGAGAAGAGCAAACACACCTCCAGGTACCAGAGGCTTGCATAATGAGAATTTCATCCCTACCATATTCACAAGTGGGTCATGGAAAGTTGCTGATGGGGTCAGCTTTCAGACTGACATAACTCAGTCTAATTGATTCTAATGGGTTTCTTAGGTCATAAAAGGTAATTTTCTTTCATCCTGTGCTCTCTGGTAATATTTCTAAAACTGTAGATAAGTTAAAAAAATGCATATTGAAGTGGTTCCTAATACTCAGGATTTTAATGAGGCTTCTCTCTACCATTTTTGCAAGATGATGATAAGTAAACATTCCAATTTCCTCTACTTTTTCCTAATATACACAAGTAGGGGTATACAGCATTACAGCTAGAAAAGAGTATGAAAAGGCTTGGAGTTTCCAGAAAATACCTTCATTCCATATGTACATCTAAAGAAGACTTAATCTCCAAGGAGGATCTCTACTGACTTCTCAGGCTAGCCCTAACCCATGCTTTCCCTACACATTTGTGCAAAGAGCCTTTTTTAGCTGGCAAGTGAGAAGAGCATGGACTGACTGGGTGCTGTGTGTTGGCACTGGGTCAGCTGCCCTGTCTTGGGCTTCTTCAGGAATGGTGCAAGGACAGGATAAATGGCTGCAGCCATATCTGCCATCAGCATCCTTCTCTTAGACCATCCGGGTGAGTGCATGCTCCATGAGTAGGAAATGCTTAAGGAATAATCTTCCCTCTTTAGCCAAAGCTGTGTCATGGTGGCAGAAAGGAATGGAGGCAGGCTATACATGCTCTGTGGGCTCAAGTCTTGCAGCCAGAAGAACACATGGCTTGTTATAGCCTGCAGGCCATAGAGAGAGATTTTTTACTGGCTTCCCTCCACACACAGAAATTCCAGCTGTTAATCCTCTGGTGTTTTGTTTCAGGTTGTTGCCATACTTTGGAAAGAGATCTGCTAAGATTTGGGATGACTTGTGTGCATTCCCTATCCTAAAATTACTCATCGATGGTTAGTACTCTTTGTGATACCTCGCAATATTTTCCCTATTATATAGACCACTCTGTTTGTTTGCCTGTACAGCCCCTATTGTTTTGGTGTTGGCTTGGTGTCATTTTTCTGCATACTCTCAAGGACAATTCTCTACCTGGTGAGATCCAAAAGTAATTTTTGCTTTTTATCAGAACTAGAAGTACAAACCACATCATTAAAAAGAACCAATCAAATATAAAGCAAACTTGTCTCATATTTATGCACAGTTGCAATTGAAGGTCATTGATTTTGTGAGTCACCAAGCAGAAGAAAGTGTCCAAGTGCATTTGGAAAGGAGTCACAGTCATGACTGGCAAGGGAACAGCATCCTACAAGCACTAAGCGTTACCTCAACACAACCAGACTCAGGCTTAATCAATGTCATGCAGCAGTCCTCTCAAAGTATCAAGGGATTAGTTTAAAAGTAGCAAGATCTTTTCCAGGGAGGTTATGACATTTATTACATGTTATCTCTCTGCCTGTGAAGCTGATCCTCAGGTGTTGGAATAGAGAAGTAAAGCTGGGAATAGTATTTGGGTCACAGACTGCACAGAAATACAGCTCTGCTTACAGCTGCCTTGGAACCAGCAGTCCTCTCCTGGTGCTGTACTGTGGTGCTCAACACTCCCCCTGGAAGTAGCGGTTCTACCCATCTCCCCACTCTACTCAAAAATGAACTATCCCTTGCTACCTTGCAACCCATTTTATTCTCCTAAGCAGCCTTGCAGTAGTTCCCATATGCTTTCAGACTGTCTCAAATCTTTTTCTTTTTTTCCATGTCTTGCCAGAGACAGAATATCCCAGTATCCCAGTATGGCCCAACCCCTGCCCAAGCAGGGACACTTACATCAGGATGCTCAGGGCCACCTCCAGGTGGCTTCCAAAGATCTCCAAGGAGAAGACTCCACAGCTGCTGGGCAGCCTGTGCCAGTATTCACTTATCCACACAGCACAGAAGTTCAGTGTTCAGAGGAAACTATTCCCTGAACTTGCACAAACCTCTGAAAATGAAAGTATATATCTGGAGATAGACATTGTTTTTTCCTGCATTCTTTGCATAGGCTTCTAATACATTTTGCTACATTTTCTTATAGAAAAAAAAAAATAAAAATTAAGTACTCCAAAAGCTTTATTTGAAAATAAATAAATCAATAAAAATGCATTAAAGATGCTATATTGTTAGGAAATATCCTAAGATGCTTGTGCAGTACCTAAAATCCCTGTCCACATCTCAACACCCCCATTTCACTCTACCCATAACCAGGGGCTGATGGAAAATGTGTTGACTTCCAAGTAAGCATCTAATTTGAGGCCCATGCAGTGGGAGAAGCAGAGGGTAAGCTGGATGCTCAGGAATGAAGGAAGGGCTGCCCTCATTGTGATGATCTTAGACTTTCTCACTGCAACATGAGGAGTGCTGACTGGGCTAGGGAAGGGGAGTGATGGCTGCAAGGCGGCCTGAGGCTTGAATCCCACAGCAGGAGGGACTCCAGCAGATGGGGCAACAGGGACATGGGTATCCCAAGCCACCAACTGACACGTCCAATGATGCTGCTGTATTGGGATGCAGCAGTCTTAGAAGGAGAGAGGAGATCAACAAACCAGGAACAGCAGTGCGGTGTGCTCCCAGAGCAATCCTCCTGGGTTATTGGGTGAAAACAACAACCCCCATGGCAAAGCTACAGGCTTCCCTGCCCAGTCACAGCTCAGAAGATGAGAGGCTTATGAAGTATTTTCCTTCCAGAACTGCTGAGGATTTGGAGAAATTAACTGTAATATGTTGATGAGAAGATTTATGAGAGAATCAAGGAGATATGAAAATGAAAGAGCCAACAATATGAAAGCACGACACAAGATAGTGGAGTATTTTATTTCCATTGCATTCAGTATTATCACTTGGTTGTCAGGAAATGATCTGAGCAGGGAGGCTGCATAGCAGAGGTACGGAAAATAGATGTGATCATTTTCCACAGACGCAGAGAGTAACACTCTAGATATTTTATAACTTGCTCATGTTTTATGTCATTTCTTCAGACATCTGTGCATTAGAGTGACTGAGAACTGCAAATGATGTATCGTTAAGACATCCCACTATAATTAAGCTGAAATAATGCTGGATTATTCTAGCGTAATTATAGGGGGCTATTTTAACTATTAGCTCATTAAAAAGCTATGATGCAAATCTTGTTCTAAAAGAGAAGAAAAGACAAGAGTATATGAACAAAATGTCAGTGGTTCTCTGCTAAGACCAGATGGAGAGGTATAACTATACTCAATTCATCAGTCTATATATTTAATTAGAGCCAAGGCTGCATGGAGCCTGCAATGACCTTTTATTTGTTTAGCTTTTGCAGATTGACGTGGCAACACAGAAATACTTGGGAAAGGAATGTGATACCTACATAAAAGAGCAAACCTTAGGTGAAATTGGTTGGAGTTTGTCATGATGTCTTGCCATGAACTCCTCTGTAGCTGGGAGACATCATTTAAAGTGCTTTGCACTTCAGTTGGGTAAAATGATAAAATGCTATGGAGCCAGGCTCCTACCAGCAGTGCCCAGTGCTAGGACCAGAGGTGATGGGTGCAAACTGGAGCACGGGAGATTGCCTCTGAACAGCCTGAAGCACTGCTGTGCTGTGCAGATGGCTGAGCACTGGCACAGGCTGTCCAGAGGTTGTGGAGTCTCCTCCTTGGAGATCTTCAGAAGCCATCTGATTGCCCTGCTCTGAATGTCCCTTCTTGGGCAGGAGTTGGGCCAGGTGAGTCCAGAGGGCCCTGTCAGCCCCAGCCATGCTGGGATTCCATGAATTCAGTCATCGCTGCTGTCTCAGTCAGGGTAATTATGAAAACAGATCACTTTGCAAATATGGCCAGTTGTGCTGCTCTGCCCAAAGGGGCATCTGATCTCTGGCATCCAGCAGCAAGCAGCAGGGCAAAATAGGTGAGCAGAGGCTAAATAAGAAAAATGACTTCTTGTCCTCAAGCATTATGGCAACAAATGGTGAAGAATGCACCCTTGGGGAAAGGAGAAATGAATGAGATGAATGTATAATGTCTAATAAGTACATGTCAAATCAAAGAGCATTCTCTTAGAGGGTAATGCTAGCAGCATTTGGTGAAGGCAAGAAGCAGGGAGTCAGGGGGGAATTTACTGCTGTGCAGGACTGCATGTTATGTAAATCTTGTTGGAGAGCTCTCTGTGACTGCTCTTGGCTTTTGAAAGGAGAAGTAATTAGTGTAAGATTTTGTTTTATTGGAAAATCGCAAAGAGGCAAAATCACCAGAAAGGCAGGAGTGGCAGCTCAGGCAGGCTGACAGGTCCCTTTGAGGTCTCGTGCTCAGCTCCAAGGGCTTCACTCATCCAAGTGAGTGAAGGAAGGTGCTGATGGGGAAGGTTGGGAGGTGGGCTGGGAGAGGAGCTGGAGCTGTATGCCAGTATTCCTTCCCCTCTCTGCTCTCCCCACAGCTCAGCCCAAGAGCAGTGATGCTGGGGGCAGTGAGGATGGGTCACCACAGCACTGAGCATTACCTGAAGGACTCAGGGCCAGAGGTGTATCCAACCATTTGGCTCAAGGAGTTTTCTTTGTTTATTGTCATTTGATTAAAGAACCAGAATTGGGCCACATGCCCTAGAAAGCCAGCAGAAAGCATTAGTGTGCACACTGAATATGCAAGAGACTGGAAATGGTGCACAAAGCGAGCTCAGGTTGAAAGCAAACCATCGCATCCCAAAAGCGGAGAAGGTAGCAAGGGAGCGATGCCCGGGAGCTGAGGTCTGCAAAGAGCTCCGGAGGACGGCTGTGGGCCCTTCAGTGGGGAGCTGCTCCGTGCACAGGTTGGGGCACCTCAGGACAGCTGGTGGCAGCGGCACCCCGCGCCTCGGGAGCCACTGGGTGGCGTGGCGACACTTCGGTAGGCGCCGAGCCGGCTGGTGGAAAAACACAGGCAGAAATGGATGGAGATAATTTACGGGGCCTCTCTTCGGAGCGGAGAGAGAGCAGGTGAAACTAGATTAGGGAAGTGGTTATATGCCATGCCTCCTTTAACAAATAAAAGTCCGAATGATCAAGTATCCAGGAGTAAAGTTCAGAGGCTGGAAAAGCAATTAGCTAATGACAAATCATGGCACGGCCTCGTCTTTGCTGGGCAGGGTGCAGAGAGGGGATGGCCACAGGTCCCCTGGGCTGACAGATGCCTCACATCCCTCCTGTGTGTCCTCAACCATTGGGAGCCCCTCTGGTCCGTGCCCCATTCTGCTGGATAACAGTCAATGCAGTGGGCACAGTAGTTTGGGCTGGGGGCTGGCTGGGACTGAGGGTCCCACAGACACAGATCCGCTCTGATTTCCAAAGCTGTCCATTGGTACAGGGACAGCATCACCTGTCCCACGGGGATGGACACAGCTGGCTCACCCACAGCTAGCCCACACTGTAGAAAGCTAGGAGGGAGATGTCAGCGCAAGACAGGAGCCAAAAAGGTTTTATCTTGGCACCCTCTGGACATGTCGCATTTTCCTCCCTGGTGTGACTTGTCTCTGCCTGATGTATAACCCCTGTTGTGTTTCACAGGCTTGTTTTCCTCTGATTGCTTAATGTGATTAGGAAAATATTTGTAATGTCTTCATCTCAGTAGTGCTCGCTGCCTGCAGCTCTCCCTGAAGGATAGCCAGCTCACAAAGCACCCTGCATCTGGGCCTGCCCACCCTGCAGCAGGAGCCACGCGGAGAAATTTCTCATCCCCTGGCAGGGCAAAGCCCTGGAGCAGTAGAGATGAGGAGAGACTGCCCTGATGTGACCAGTGCCCTGATAAATGTTCTCATCTGTTTTTATCAACTGTCAGTACAAATGAACAGGCAGCTTGCTTTGAGGATGTTTCTTTTATATGACACGGGGGCTGGGAGACAAAAGAATAGTGCTAGGATAAATGATACTGTTTCCAGCTAATTCAGATAAACATTTATTCCAAACGCAGCATCATTGCTATGAATGCCCTTCAGCATTTCTGAGAGCTTCCATAATTGTTACAAGCCACCAACATACCTTCATGGTGTGCAGGCATCAGCAGGAGAACCTCACAAGTAGCAAGAGGTGGGAAGTGGAGCCAGCAACTGGGTTGGGGCCATTTGCTCATGTGTCAGCCACCTTCCATCCTCCACCTTCGGTCTGTTGCATGATGTGTAATCATTGGGTAGCTCTGCTCTCAGTCACCAGCCATTCACTGCTCACTGCTGGCCACCAAGTCTCTGCCCCATGCGTGCAGCCAGTGCAAGGGTAAGGAGAGGAGCCAGGAGAGCAGGGGAAGAGGGGAATGGGCAGGGAGAGAAGGATGGTGATCACCTGGAAGCACACCCACTCTTCTCAAGAAGTTCCTTCTGAACACCAGGAAGCACTGCTGTGCTGTGCAGAAGCTGTCTGGACATGGTCCTGGCACCCTGCTGTGGGTGTCTCTGCTTGATCAGAGGTGGGTCCAGATTGACCCAGAGGTCCCTACCCACCTCATGCTGGGATCCTCTGATTCTGCTGAAGGAACTGTTTTGAACACAGCCTGGTGGAAATGAGGAAAGTGAAGGTGAAGATTGTGAAGGGTCTGTGGGCAAGCAAAGTGAGAAGTGGCTGAGGTTTGCTCAGCCCAAAGCAGAAGAGCCGAGGGGAGGCCTCATGGCGGCTGCAGCCCCTCACAGGGAGCGGAGGGACAGCGCTGAGCTCTGCTCTCTGTGACAGCAACAGGACCCGAGGGAACGGCATGGAGCTGTGCCACAGGAGGGGCAGCTGGGGGTTAGGGACAGGGTCTGCACCAGAGAGTGGTCAGGCCCTGGAACAGGCTGCCCGGGGCAGTGGGCATGGGGCATTTGGACAATGCTCTCAGACACAGATTTTGAATTTTGAGTGGTACTCTGTGCAGCCGGGAGTTGGACTTGGTGATTTTTATGGGTCCCTTTTGCCCTGCAGCAAAACCATAGAAGTAATGGCAAAAGTTTTCTGCTTGGCCTTGGAGCAGTCCTTCCTGCCTCCAGTGTGCCTGCTGTCAAAGGGTGATTGTTGCTCCCAGGAGCTGAAATCCTCAGTGCTTGTGAGTGGTTTGAGCCCCATGAGAGGATGGGGCTTTGCCATTAAGGGGTTTTGGTGGAAGCTGACACTGCAGTCACTTTTCACAGTGAAGTGTTGCAAAGGGCTGCACAACCAGCTGGTCTCTGCCCTTCTGCCCTTCTCTTTCAGTGGCCTAATGTGCCTGCAGTGATAGAAGAGCAACACTCCAACCACAACAGGGAAATCCCACATCCTTGGGAAGGAGGCTATGAGGGCATCTGCACTGCAGCACTCTTCCCTTGGAGGCACAAAGGTCTTCCCCATCCTACTGCTGGGAAACTGACTCAGGGAACAAAGCTGAATTAGTTCTCACCCACTGCAGAGGAAGCCCATGGTAGAATAGAGATTAAGGCAGCCCTGCCATCCCAGTGTCTCTGTATTGCTGAGTATGTAACTGAGCAACCCTCCAGCATGCTGCTGAGGTGACAGTGCTGCATGCCCTGCAGGCAGCAGGGAAAGAGATCATTACTTCTTGCTTTTCTTCTTCTTTCCTTCCAGAATAATAGATCCCTCCCCTCACCAATTTCTTTTTTTTTTTTTGCCTGATATTGGGTAGACCAGGATATTCTGTCCTTAAAGACAAAAAGGAAAAATGAGTAGAAATAATACTATAAGTCAGAGAATATTACACTTAATGAGAGGACTGCCTGCCTTGCCTCCCCCCACACCGACCAAGAAAGTGCCGATAAAGCTGGGTAGATATGCAACTGGATGCTGGTGCCTGAATGCATTAGTCAATTTTAATCTTTTTATTTTGCAAAAATTACAGGATCAACTGTGCCCTTTCTGTCTGAAAGACAGTTTATGATGCTTGGAAGTACCTGTGCGAGAAAAATGGCTTTTATTGATGTATTTCCACAAGATGCTTTCGCAGAGTGTTTCTCATGGCCCTGGAGCACCAGGAGGTGATGTCCCTACTCACTGTCATCCCCAGGTCTGTGCAAGGCCACAGACATCCCTCCCGGGCTGCAGGAAAACCAGGCTGTGATGTTCTATGATGCACAACCAGCACTTCACAGGTCCAGGTCAGCTCCATTCCTCTCGTACCCACTTTGCTGGACACAGATGTGGCCGTGGTTGGCCTTCCCTCTTCTCCTTTCGGATTACAAGTGGTTTTAATGGTATTTATACCTGCAGGTATAAATAAAGATTTTGCCTAGGAATAAATGCACTTTTGTTTATTCAGGAGAAAAGCAGAGTCCTGAACCCGAAGAGAATCGCCGAATTCACTGTACTGTGCAGGGATGATGCCTGGCAGGTGAGCCCACCAAGGATATGTTCATTTAATTGCAGCATTTCTCAATTTCATACCAATAAAAGGCTGCTCATGTGTAAACTTCCTAAACAAAGGAGGCTGCCAATGGGCCTGACAACGTTTCCTTGGTAACATTTCTTAGCATTTACCCCAGTGATTGATATCCAAGGATAGCCATTTGCTTTCTTCAGCAAAGCAGGAGAATAGGGCTCAACGATTCCCTTCCTGGCTCCTGGAAGCCAAGAGGAGAAGCAGTCCATTATAGTTGTTGTGGTTTTACTCATTATTTATGGAGAGAAAAAAAGGAAAAGAAAAGAGAAGAAAAAAGTGATGGAAAAGAAAAAAGCACTGGAGAAGAAAAAGCAAACAACAACCCAAGAAAAACAGCAGACCAATTGCACTTGGCACCTGGTCCAAAAAAACCTTCAGCTGATCGAAATACTCTTTCGCTTTGAAGAGCTTCAGCTCAGACTGCTGATGTGTGCATAGGGCTGGATGCAGCCTGACCACATTTCTTTGCCATGTCTGTTTTTTTGCTGGATTAAAACCCTTTTGTGGAGGTGCTGTTTCTCTGCTTGCTTTGGCATGTGCCCTCAGTGCCACCTACCTTGGAAAACAAAACCAGACAAGGACTGGCTGTGCTCTGGAGTACCAGCAAGAGCTCCAAAATTAACACAACCAAGGAAAATGGTGCCTGCAAGTCCAACCAGAGCTCATCCAGAAGCAGCTGTGGCTGTATGAAAGGGGCACCTTCCACAGGAGGAAATATTTATGACATGTTTGAATGAGTCCAAACCCAGGGATCTGGCAAAGGAACCAGATTCCTTTGGCCCTGTTTGCTTCCTGGTGGCTGTGCCCCACAGGCAGTCCTATTTGAGGGAAGATGTCATATTGGCTCCACATTGATTGTCATGTCCTCCTTGGGCTTCTCTTCCTTTGAAAAGGTTTTTCTCCCTATCTTACCCATTTTCAAAGTTTGAGGTGAAAGCAATTGAAATTCTGCTCCCCAAATATAGGGGCTGCAAGTCTCAGTAGGCCAGCAGAAATGTGGGAGGAAATGCAGCGTGATTGTTTCTGCACCTCAGATATCATTGCAGCCAAGCAAAAAGAGAAAAACTCATAAAAGAACACATCTGTTTTTCAGATGGATGGACACCTGAGAGCTTCATCCTTTCTTCCTCCCCCTTTTCCTGCAATTTATTATTCATAGTAAGTTCTTTACTATGAGAGCGGTGAGGTGCTGGAACAGGCTGCCCAGAGAGGTTGTGGATGCCCCATCCCTGGAGGTGTTCAAGGCCAGGTTGGATGGGGCCCTGGGCAGCCTGGTCTAGCATTAAATGTGGATGTTGTTGGCCCTGTCTGCAGTGGGGCGGTTGGAACTTCATGATCCTTGAGGTCCTTTCCAACGTGGGACATTCTATTATTCTATGATCCCCGCTTTGGCTTCTCACAAGCCTCTCCAATCAAAGGTCCCTTTTTCATCCTAACTCCATCACAGTCCTTTCCTATCTTCTCCTCACCTGTGCTGCAGGATCCCTCTCCTCTGCAGCCCCCGAGTGCTACCAATGACCCCAGAACAGAAGCCAAGGTGGCTGTTGTAGCTGATGGCTGTAACCCCAGATT
Organism: Perdix hodgsoniae; assembly: GCA_035772895.1. Classification (NCBI taxonomy): domain Eukaryota; kingdom Metazoa; phylum Chordata; class Aves; order Galliformes; family Phasianidae; genus Perdix; species Perdix hodgsoniae. The sequence goes on along the minus strand of JAPSGF010000004.1, from coordinate 24,042,423 downwards.
GGACATGGGTCCTCGTGGAAGAAGTGGCCCTGGTGGCTGAGGTGGCTAAGGACAAGCAGTGAGATCACAGCACATCACATTCCTGTTGGGAGAGGGGTGAAATCGATGAACACACAACAAATCAATGCTGTTGGGTTGAGTTCTTTTCTCTTTCCCTTTTGAAAGGCAATCTTTTCCATTAGGATCCTGGCTGCTGCTCCGTTTATAGTTCATAGTTAACCATCAGTGCTAGATGATACCCGAGGCCTAAGGAAAAGCAAAATTAAGCAAGCATGGACTGTAATTGATCCAGTAAGTCGTATAATCATAAGATACAAGTAGGAGATTTTATTTTTGAAAGCTGAGTACCATATTTTCCGAAGCCTGAGATACAGTCACACACTACAGAAGCATTATATTGCTTGTAAAATTATCCAGTCCTTTTTATAAGCCAGCACCAGTACAGCCTGTCCCAAATAACTCTTTTTAAGATGCACTCCATGGTTGTACTGCGCATGTAATTAGTCCTCTTAGTTTTTCCCTGAGATTTGTTTCACCCAGTGCCTTCCTCTTTTCAGTGACAGATTGCCTGTACCTGTGGGCATAAATAAAGTGTGTCAATCCTCTGTGGGCATCTTCATCTTCCAGCCTCTGTACTCCTGCTGCTGCCTCTGTGTCCTAAATAAAGACATTTTGGTGGAAGGGTTTGGGAGGAGAAGGGAGAGGGGATGAAAGAGAAGGAGAGTTTCCAGGAGTTTCTCCGGCCAAGCAGTTCTCAGAAAAAAACCCTTTTTAACTCTCCTGACCCCAAATACCTGCTTTGGAAGGGAGGTTGGACTCAATGATCTTTAGAGGTCCCTTCCAACTCCTGCAATTCTGTAACTGTATGAAATACAACCATGGGAACAACAAAGCCAGCAGCATTCTTCTCTGCCTGCCAGTCATCCCTTCCGACATGGAGTAAAAGATACACGGCCAAATGCAAAGAGTTGAATTGTTGCAGCTACATCATTGTCACAGCCATTATCTTTCCACTTAGAGCACCAAAATGAAACTTCTCCCACGTGCCACAGAAACAGGTTGGGTTACTGAAAGTCTTCAGACTGCAGATCCCAGCAAACATCATTGTGTTGGTATGTCCACGCCTCATGGCTTTACCTGTGCTCAAATGTATGAGGGGTATCTAAGAAAAATCAGCTTCTGGGAGCAGGTAGGAGCTTGGAAGATATTCAGGATCACTGGTGCTGCCTGGTTTCATCTGAACCCTGCTAGAGTGCATGTGGTTGATGAGGTATTGTGGTGTGAAGGTGTGTGCATCCACTCTCCAGAAAAGGAAACCCAGTCTTCAGTGACCTAGACCTAAATGTTGCACAGCAGAGAAAGACCTGTAGGAAGGATGATGTCCCAGAAAGGAGACTCCTTGTTGTGCTTGGATTATAGTCCGAGGTTTTGCTGATCTGGAAGACAGGACTTTCCAGCTGCAGAAAATCAGCCTGACTGTTCAGGACACATAGTCCTATCCCTGCCTGAGCTGGTGAAATAAGCACACTGTATGTCACACCCTTTTTTGCAGCACTGTTTTTCTCCAAACAATGGAAACCAGAAGCTGCTAAGGTGCTGATATGACAAGGGGAGCAGAGGAGAGGCGAGGTCAGAAGTACCCTTGTTGCTGTCTTCCTGGCTATAGGCATACTTTCTGTGCTATTCTAAAAGCCAAGGCAGGACTCAGGTGCCCTAAAAAGCTGTGTTAGCTGTGTCATACCCTTGCCCTTTCTACCTGGATGCATATGACACGTAACTAGGGAAACTGAGTATGCTGCAGATGCCTTGGTGAGAAATGTCTCTGCCGAGAGATGGTTCAGACACAGGACATCTATTCTGCAAGAAATCCTGACATTTCCAGGAGTTTGGTCTGGCAGAAAAAAATGAGTAATTTCCCTTCCCCCCAGCAAAAAGGAAAATCTGCAGGGAGGCAGAGAAAGGGAGAAAGAACGTCTGGGAGAAATCAAACCATTCCTATTCTTTATTTCCCCTGGTGCAGAACAGAGGAACAGCTGCCTCTGTCTCCTGAGGATGCCCCCGCCAGGATCTGAGCAGCCTCCAGTCCCAGCGAGCTCCTGTGGCTTTAGGCTCCATGGTAGATCCAAGCCCCAGCTGAGGCCAGGTTCGTTGTCCCTCATCCCAGTGTGCGGCACGTGTTGGTTTTATTGCTCTCTCACATTTTGAACCAAGGTTGGTTTTGATGGAAAATTTCTCACTTGCCTTTCTTAATGTATTTGCATGGCATGCTGTCATACCCAGGTCTGCTCCTTTAGAGAAATAGTATTATTCATCTGAAGGGAGGGAAAAAATGTCAACGCAAATCATCACACGTTGGGGTAGAAACACTGAGCCTCACTCCTCAACCATAATGACAGCACTGTTGGAGATGGAAAGAGATTGTGCTGGAATACTGGAAGAAACAACCTGTTAAGATGACTGGCTCACTGCTCAGACCGAAATGGTAACGTTTGAACACAAAATACGCTCAAAGATGATTAAGCTGGGGAACTGAAATGATACGTGAAACCAATTCTCATTAATATCAGACTAAAACGCATAGCCTTGTACAAGGAAGAGAAATCTCCATGCTCTGAGTAATGGAGATCAGTGCCTTAATGATCATTACATGACTAAAACTATACACTAATACCACAGTGGGTCACGGGGGTCAGAGCAAACGCTTCTTTCTTTGTATTACACGCTTTTATGTCTTCATTTACTCCACCAATTCTCTCATTATTTCCTCCTCATCTGCTATTCACAAGTGTAATTTCTGTGGCCACTGCTCCCTCCTCTCACCAAGAGGCAATCAATGCCCAACATCTGCCTCCTGCAAGGACTCGTGTGCAGTGAGATGTGTCCAGCAAGCTGCTCCAGGCCTTGTTCACTGGCCCAGCAAGGGGACAGGGATGTGACGTTCAGAGCCGAGGCTTTCACCTGTGTTAATAAGCCACTGATGAGGAAAATGACAGCACAAATTAACTAAGCCTGCTTGTGAAAAAGAGCACTCATGGGTGGGCGGGATGGAGCTGTGGGCTTGGCTGGCGCACAAGGCTGAAAACAGGTGGGGGAGCTCGGCCTCCCCCAATGCTCTTCTAATGTTTGCATTACAGTAAATGGACATTTCTTGGCATTTACCCCAATCATATAATCATGGAATCATTAACATTGGAAAAGACTTCTAAGGTCACCTAGTCCAACCCCAACCCATCACCACTGAGCTCACTAACCATGTCCTTGCATGCCACTTCTCCATGGTTCTTGAACACCTCCAGGGACAGTGACTCCACCAACTCCCTGGGCAGCCTGTTCCGATGAAGCAAAGCCAAACCTTTCCCTCTTCTTCCTCCAGAATAAAATCAAAATCTGATTATATAAGGGCTAATAGCCCTTCCAGCCCTGGTACATGAGCAGCAAACCCTGCCCATCCCCTCTCAGTGCATGCACACATCGAGGCAGAACAGCTGTTTTCACAGCTCTATCCTCAGCCTTGGGTGGGCAATAGCCAGAAGATAAGAGCTTACTCCTTTCTCACTATGCTGAATAGTTTGGGTTTGTCTGTGTAGCAGTGTTGCCATACAAAACATTGACCTTCCATCAATTTTAGACATACTGTTGTCTGGGTTAGGAGAGGAAACAACTATGATTTTCCTTCTTTTTGTTTGGTTTATTTTTGTTCTCTTCCTTTTATTTCCTGATTCAATACTGCCTGCCTTCCCCTGTTCTTTACTAGTTGGCATTTCCTACTCCTGGGCTGTCTGCAAAGGAAAGCTATCTAACTCTGAAATTTAATAAAAGCCTCTTAAGTGATTTGGGAGTGCGTAGGAGAGAGAAATCTTTAAAAGCAAACATTACTGCTGGGGTGTACATGTAGCTTAATAGGATTTTCTTTGTGAATCTGAGCTCTTAATAAGACAATTCGAGATTAAGAAAGAATGGAAAGATTTTATTTATTTAGGTATCCATCTAAACATGCTTTTGTTCCTTTCAGGAAAAAGAGTGTCAAAAGATAGCCCGCATCCTAATAATGTTAAGTTGGGATTGTACTTTTTTCATCAGTTCACTGTAAAACATAATTTCCCCATTCTCTCTGCTGTTTTGTCTGTAATTTTGCTTTTCCCTTTACCCAGTCTCTCCTCCAGATCTCTTTCATCCCTCTCCAGTTTCTTTTTTTTTAATCCTCTAAGACCAGGCTGCTTCTTTCTGGATGGCTGAGAGGAGTGTGAAAATGACTCGCACTAGACTTACTCACTGCTTCCTCTGTGTTTGCCCTGGATCACTGGGACAGACCAAAGCTCTGCAGATGAAAAGATGCCCACAAGCTACTCTGAGTGAGCTCCTATTCAGGATCTTACAGTGCAGTGTATGTTTTTCCTGAGACAGGATGCACCAACCCAGCAGCCCCTGTAAAAGATAAGCAATTTAATTATAGCCAAGAGATAAAAGCAGAAATGGCTCTCAGACAAAAACTCTGACGATTGTATCTGAAGTCATGTGAAAGGACACCCACTGAGGAAAAAGGAACTCGGCACTGATAGCATAAGAAACTACTGCATGAAATATCTTTTCCTAGGGATTTTCTTCCAAAATAAAATACCTGGGAGCTCGTATCAAAGGGGCTTTCGGCTCTGTGTGGCACGTGTTTCTTCCCCTTCTTAGGCTCTCCATGGCATCCAGGCCTGATCATGTTCTGATATAGTGTAAATGAAGTGTAAGAGAATAGAGAAAATACCATATTTTGAAATACAATTACTGCAGCATGTCAAAAATAGAGTGAATTGCAAGGAACATCAGAAGGATCTTTAGAGAGCAAGATAACTGGGCATTATGGCAAATGAAACAGAGTGTGAAAACTCCAGGAGGCAATGGAGAATAGAAGAAATAATTGACTGCAGTCACTCTGAGGAAGGAGGATAGCAGTACCATCAAGGGACACAAAATAGAGATGGCTTGTCAGTGGTTGTCCAAAAAGAAGTTGGAGAGAAGCTAAACTGTGGATAGATAGTGCCGTGGAGAGAAACATGGTGAAACAGAATGGGCAGCCCAAAGAAGCCATGATGACCCCATCCTTGGAGGTTTTTAAGGCCTGGTTGGATAGAGCCTAAGCTGGTGGGTGGCAGCCCTGCTTATGGCAGGGGGTTGGAGCTCAATGGTCTTTGAGGTCTCTTCCAACCTGAGCTGTCCTATGATTCCATATGAAATCACAACACCCGGGAAAGGACTGAGGCCAGCGGGAGCTGTTGTGCTGACAGGCACCATGCATGACCCTGGACACATGGTGATGCTGTGGGAGGAAAGGGGAAGACAAAGACACTTCTGAGCAAATCTGCCACCGTGCAGCTTTTCTGACCACAGTTTGTCTATCTGCCTCCCTCCTGAGGAGCAGAGAGCTCACTTCCCTGCCTGCCTCCTCCTTCGGTGCTCTTTGCCATCCCTAATACAATTAACTCACTGGCCTCCATTTCTCACATTTTGGATGCTAGTAAAGTCAAGTTACCTTGACTTCAGTAAAACTGTTTGAAGTAGTGAGAATGACCAAAATGAAAAAGTTCACCAGCAATTTGCAGCAGTTGCTCGCATTTCAACTCAGGACTGAGCAGGTTTTTGATCCAAAAAGATTCAGACACTGTATATACAGGACTGTTGCATTCTCCTAAGGCAATGAATGATTCATTCCAGTCGTGACTGAAAAGCTTAGGGCTTGCCTGTGATTGGAAATTTACCAAAAGAGTTATTCTGGAATAACTCTTGGGGTAGCAGCTCTTCTTCTGGGATGAAATTGCCCACACAGCATTTGGTAAGAGTGGGGTTATTCAGGAAGGGCTGCCCTGGAGCATTTGCAAATGCAGACTTCCTAACACCAGAAGCTGCCTTGCTGTGTGGTTTGCAATGAGGAAAGGTATCTGAAAGGTATTTGTTTTGGTGCCTGAGCATAATAGTAGAACAGATCTGCAGCCGTATTTTGGAGAGATCCATAAAAATAAATAGGTGGAAACATATAGAGAATTATTAGCACCAAGGTCCTCAGCCAAACCAGTGCCCTCATGGCACAACGGAACTTATTTTATCACCTAATTTGCAACTTAAGTTTTCCATCGGGGGCTGTCTGGGACATAAGGATACATTGCTATAGTTCAGACATACTTCTTTCTGGTTTCATATTAGATCTGCTAGTAGAGAGGACTAAAATATTAGGGACTGATGGCTCTTGCTACTTCTCAGCACTGTCATTTCATCACCTGCCCCCAGACTGGCACAGTGCAGCACCAGAATACTGCTGTACAAGCAAGAAAGCTGTGGAGCCCCTCAGCTGCTTTGCTTCCCATTTTTCCCCCCTCGGCACTTGCTGGAAGACCAAGTCTCCAACCTAGCAGAGCTTGCCCATCCTGCAGGTCACTCACTGTGACACCAGATTTCTTCAGGTGAGGTGAAGATCACAGGCATGAAGCATTGCTCTGGAAAACACCTTTCCCCATATATGTGGGTACTCCCTGTCGTGCTGAGAGCCCAGTGGGGCCCCACAAGGCTCACAGTGTCACATACACCAACACGTAAGACATAAAGTTGAGTGGAAAGCAATTTTGGCAAAGGATGTTCAAATTCTTTGGGTCAGAAATATGTGTGTGCATATAGGAGTACGTTTTGGTTTTGCTAATGCCTGAAAATCTGCTGCTGGACGCTGCTGTTGAGAGGGCTCTTGCCCCTGGGGAAGACAAGCCATAAGCACAGCAAATGCAGTGAGTCTCAGCATTCAGCACTCCTGATATTTCTAATTTAAAAAACAACAGCAACAAACAAGACAAAACAAAGCTTTTATGTCCTCAGGGAACACAAAGAAAACACCAGCAGGCACAGTTCCTCTTATTTTCCAATCTTTTGCAGCTACTTTCAAAAGCCAGCTGTTGGCAATGCCATGGCCAGATCCAGCCTTCAGCACCATCCCCTTCCATTGGGTGGGAGCACCGGAGCAGGCTCCGGCTGGGGGAGGAACCAGAAAGAAATAAACCACTTTACTACCTGGGTGATAGCCTTTATTGTTGGGTTCTTAAAATATCCCTGTGGTCTAACATATGCCATGAAAACAGTTTAAGCTCTTAATGGATAAACAAACATAAGCAGCAACGCACAGGCAGTCTTTAAGACCATCCACAAACAGTTCATTTGCAGGCACTGTAAACTGGCAGGAGCACTTTAAAATCTATGCATATTGCTGGAGAAAGTATAACAGGGAAGGGAGCCTAGAACATCTCACACGTTTCTGCCCCAAGACAAATGTATTCTGGGCAAAGATTACCCATGTAATGACTAAAAATTACATCCAAGCTTGGGAGAGCTTGTTTTCAATCTCCTGAGACAAGGGGACAGAAATTATTGTGATAAGAACAAAGGCTGCAACAAAGGATTTGAACCCTGAGGAGCAGCAAAAGCCTCCAAGCTTGACTGAGCCATGTGTCTCACCTCACAAAGAGCGATGCGAGATGGGAGACTTCCATGGGCTCTTCCCAGGGGGATGCTGTGCCATGCAGACCGAAGCTTGATCTTAGCCTCTTCATCACTGTAAGTTTCTCCTGGGCATGCAGGGATTTATTAGAGCAGCCCAAGAGCGACCAACTTAGTGATAAGGGATTGTGGTATTCAAATCTGGATGCTGCAGGTGAGCTCTGTACTGCAACCCAAATGCTCTGATGAAACTAAAACCCCACACTGCCCAAACTATTCCCGCAGTGCAGTATCCCCACTCACAGTACACAGCACAATATTTCATATTCAGCACAGTATCCCTTGATGCCCACCAGCCCTTTCTGTAAACTGGCACCACTTCATTGCTCCTGTGAGGGCTGGAGGCATGACTGCAGCATTTAAATGCAGAGCTTTGCCTGCTTGCCAATGGAGAACCAAGCACAGTTCTGGTGTATTTGTGGAGCACAGTGCTAATTTTAATGAAACACTGTGGTTGGGTTTAGTCTCAGGATGCTTTTAACAGCAAAACTGCAGAGAGCACTTTTACTCCTGCTCCATCGCTGGGTCTCCAGAGTCAATACTTGCACATCATAAGGAGTGCATACCGTCTTCAGTAGATAAAGGCTTAAGATAAAGGGAGGTCTTATTTTCTGGATACATTTCAGCAGATTCAATTTATCTGTAAGCCCGATACAAGCATGGCAAGAGAAGAAGATGAGATGCCCATTACCAGCAGTTTGTAAAAATGGAAATGTACGTTTTTATGCATGTGCTCATTACACAAGCCTGAATTGTTGGACTAGCATTTTCCTAAACACCACTATTCTCTGTGTACTCTCTTTCAGAGTGTTACATTCCCTGGAAAACTGGTGCTGGCTCATGAATAGGCAATGGCTTGTTTCCTCCTTCCAGCCTGGAGGAGGGAAAAGAGGAAGGTGCCACAAGGATGCCTTTCCACTTTGGGAAAATAGTAGCTTGCAAATGCAAACACTGTTTTTGTTTGTTTGTTTGTTTGTTTAATTATTATTCTTTACATAGGAAAGACTTTAAAAACAGCATCACACAGACTTGCCTGCAGAGGTTGGAAGTGAGACAAGCGCACACCGATGTGGAGGGCTGTGAGCAGCAGAGATTAACTAGACCTCAGGAGAAGACCATTAGAGCTAGAGAACGTTCCTGATGGTATGCTGAGAGAGACCAATACATGGATGGGCTGAAATGAGAAGAATGAGATGGAAAATTACCCAGTAGTGAAGATGGTCGGAAGGGTTATCCATCCCCAAGCAGGGGTCAGGGTGACAGAGAAGTGTGATAGGACCCTGGGGTCCCTGTGCTGTGCTTGCACCAGAGCTGGGGAACAAGTCAAGCCAGCTGTTTCTGCCTCTCTGCAAAGCATCTCACTGATAGTTATTATTTCCCTCTAACGAGTGCTTATTGTGGTGTTTCTGTGCAGCCAGCTAGCCACTGCAGGAGTTGATATACCTGGAAGTTGGACTCAAACTTGTTTTGATGTTCCAATAACAAGATATTAAAGCTGTAGTGCTTGTTATGTTAACAGGCTGTGATGTTTGTTTTAGTTTAAGGCTTACATCTTCTACAGTTCAGCATGAGGATCCCTGTTCTTTATGAAAGCATTTAAAACAGCAGTGTTCTCTTAGTGCTCTATGTATTTTTCTTTCAATCCTTTACTAAAGGTACTATTAAAAATAGGAAATTGTATAAAAGATCCCATATCTCTTTGCTGTAAGCGTGCCAAATAGGACTGCCAACTCAAGAAACATTTAAAATACATTTACTGACCCTCTTACCTTCCTGAAATCGATGTATGCTTTATATCAGAAATTAATTGAATTTCCATATTATCACCATTATCTGTAAATACAAAGGGCATGAAGTCCTCTTTTAAGAGTGAGAAATAGATCAAATTGCGTGAAATGGTAGCAGGTGTTATTTTTCTCCAAGAAATTCATTTAAATGAACTGCACAAAAACCTGCAGAAAGAATAGGGGAACTGAGCCTGTGCTCCTTCTAGAAAAATCAGTTTGTGGCAGTTGTGTTCTGGAAGCACGGTCTATTAAGAAGTAATTGAAAACTCTACTTTCTGTAGTAAAAAGGCAATTTTGAAATACGATTGATTTGCTAGTGATGTACCCAACAGACTGAACAACAGTTAAAAGTAGCTATTTTCCCAACCTGCAGAAAGTCCTGCCCAGAACTCAGAGGCCGTTTGGTGTCCGATGACTTTCAAGAACTTCTAAGTCCATCCTTAATATTGCAAGAGAAAAACAAGACTGCCCCAAGCACTCAGCCATACCTTTATCAGCAGATTGAAATCTGCATTTCCATAGCAGAATTTCTTTCCCTCTAAACAACTCATCTATCTTTTGATGCCATCCGCACAGATACATCCTGTCCTGACTTTGTGAAGGTGTCACCTCCACTGAGGTGAATATTCATCATGCTCCCATTGCCCTATCCCATCTGATCTCACACTGCAGTGATTGTTTTTCATGCCTAAAATGGGTTTCTGTGTGCAAACTGGGATGGTGGCGGCTTTTGGTGGTTTGTACAGTTGGCTCCATGCTGTCCCATCCCACGGGTGCCAAGTATCTCAAATACAACTACACCTCCAAGACACAGTAGAATGCTTAGATATAAATAAAGGAAAGAAAGAGCTGGCGTACAGGTTAAAAAATAGAGAAGAAAGGGTAACGAGTCCAAGCAATGCAGATTGGTTGATTTTTTTGTCTTTGTTTGTTTTCTACCATTGCTCCTGCAATTTAACATGATGTTCAAATTCACATGGAGGAAGGCAGCAGTAGGGTCATGTGGTTGAAGAGAAGATGAAGGAGCAGCTCTCTATTCCCAAGAGACCTGGCAACCATCTCTGTAGAGCCAGAGGGGAAGTCCCACCATTCTGCAACCTGGGAGCGGACTGCTTCCCATCCAAGCCTCGGCTCTCACTCCCTGCTGCATCTCCATTTATTCATTTTAAAATTCTCATAATCCCCCCACACAGAAGTGGAGTACACTCCAGGGACATCCTCTCTTTCATTGCTAAAACAGACTGATGAGAAATTCACCCTTTCTCTCCTAAGATCACTTCCCCATCCTCTTATCATTACAGGCAGATCCAGCCCATAAGCTCAGCTGTGTCAGCTCAGCAGCTTCTTCTTAACACAGGCACTTGCCAGAGAAATAGAAACTGCAGATTTCCTGGAGCTTATTATGGGAGAGATTTCTCTGGTGACCTACTGGGGTCCTTCTGAGAGGTCTCAGCATGGAAAGCAAGATTTAACCCACAGCTAGCTGCCTATGTGCAGAAAGCAGCAGCAAAAAAACTCAGTCCCAAGGGAGCAGGATGTATCAAAGCCTCCCAAGCCCCAGCATTTCCAAAAGACAACAAAGCAGACCTAAATAACCTATTATTTGGAATGAAAAGCATATGCAATGGGAGAGACCCTTGCTGCCAACTTAACAGAGCTTTGTTGACTGCAGTGAAACGTATCAGACATAGATGCCTCTTTTTTTTGAGGGTATATTCACTGTTTATAAAGGAAGGCTTACTTTAGCACTGTAAATCGCTCCATAAGAGCCTGTAGGCAGAACTTATTTTTCCCATAAGATAGTCTATGGTGGTGGTTCTCTGGCCTATTAGGACAAGGCCAGCCACAGTCACATGCATTTGACAGAGCTTAGATGATCCCAGTTGGAGGCTATTAGAAGGTGCATGTGGGTTGCAGCCATCATATTGGTGCAGCCTAGTGTAGGCTCAGGAAAGCCTCCTTCCATGTCTGTTGGTGGAGCACTGGCCCCACCAGGAGCTACCTGCCACTCTCCTGAGGCTCCATGCTCAAGCTGCAAAGGTGGAGCAACTCTGAAGGCTTTCACAAGGAAGAAAATGCTAATTCTTCTGCAGTTGTACCAGACACTGCTGCAGGGCCAGAACACATTTTCCTGACTTCGATGGAGTTAGAACACAATTGAAGAAATTCATAGAAGAAAAATACCTTATAAAGAGCAATTAAATACAAATCTAGGGAGTCCCTGGACACCAAACTGCAAGAGGCTGGTGGAGTGACCTGAGGGGTGAGAGCCACATCTGCCTTCTCCAGTCACTTCTCCCTGGGCAGAGACCAGAAAGTGCCAGCGGTCCTTCCCCCTTTTCACTTCCTGTTGTCCTGCCTTTGCACTCATATAGGTGTCTCCAACTCATTCTCTTTCCCAGCACTAGGATTTATCTGCAAAATCCTCCAGTAAATCTGAGAATGAAGACACATGGAAGGCGGATGGCTGTGCCCTGACAGTGGTCTTCTCTGTCCTCAGCTTCTTCTCAACTTTTTTTTGTTATGGCACTTGGACACGATGGGGAAAATTGTGCTCCTGGCACCAGAGAAGTGGGTTGTCACCAACACTGTCTTTACATGGGAGGTGGGGAGAAAGTACCACCTCCAGATGGAAGAGCATGGGAGAAGCGATCTGAAGGGACCAGCATCGGAATGTGCTGCCTCCACAGTCGCTATCAATGGACTAGGGGTAGATTCCCTATTCCCACCTCTGAGATTTGTAAAATCAGCAGCAGCTCAATATGGGGGTGAAGCAGCCAAAAAACTGCCAATCAAACACCCTGTAAGTGCAGCTCCCACTGTTCTCGTCTCAGCTGCTCAGCATTAGGTGAAAAGGACTGACTACAAGGAGCATCACTTAGGTCCCATTAAGGGCAGAGCTGTCAGGGAATGTCTTGTCAACTCTGATAGTCCGAAAGTGCAGTGGATCAACTCGGGACACTTCAGCCCTTCAGAGCATGTAAGGCACTGTCTGGCTCAGGCTGTCACATAGCAGCAGCAGCATACAAAGTGGCAAGAGGTTAGGGGTGCAGTTTCTGTTTGTTTTTAAAAGTGCTTTAATGTAACAGCTCTGTCCAGAATACTAGATAGCATGAAATAGTGAATTGTCATTTATTTTTCCAATGCATTTTGAACACTGGACATGAAAACAGCTTAGGACTTTAGTTGAGGTTTAAAAAGCATTTATATATATCTATGTGAAAATAAAGATACCTCTTTAGCATCTTGTCTCATATTCAGAGGAGATAACCTTAACCTCGACTTCCCCTTCAGCAGCACCTCCTTCCCTAATGACACATTCTCTTTGTGCACGTTTTGAAACTAAAGTGTTCACCAGCAGCCAGAGCCCAGCAAAAGCAGCCCTTCAGCAATGAAGCATTTCAATCAAAGGAGAAGGCAATAAACAGACTCAAGGATTTGGATAGAGAGGAAGAAACATAAAGGAAAAAAAAATCCCTTAGTATACTTGAAAATAGGTTTACTTCTTTCTTCTTGGCTTTCTTCTCCTTGAAACTGGGTTATCACATTTCAGAAATAATGATTTCAGATACATTTCTCAGAGTATTTTTCAGTTTTCTGCCTAGGAAATAGGCTGGGGCTTCAAGGTGAAGATCTGGAGGTAATATATATTGCATACTACAGGAAAGCCAAGTTAATTTGGCTGGTTCCTGAAGTTCAGCCGTATTATATGGAGAAGAGAAAGCATTATTCCCAACTAATAATGGATGCCCAGTACCCAATTTTCAAAAGCTTCTCAGTCCCTTGAAAGCTGAGCTTGAGAGACCTCCTTCAGGAAAACGTGGCTTTAAAACCATGAGCGGCCCCACTGACTTCAGCAGAAATCCCATAGGTCTCCTCTGTGACTTCTGAGGTTTGCTGGATTAACGCCTTCGTGTCCTTACTGTGATGCAGATGCCAATATCACTGCAAGCTCCCTCTTTCTTTGAGTAGAGAGATGGGGAATCAGTATCCATCCAGACCTGCTAGGGAGGAAGTTCTAAGGCAGCAGTGTTATACAAACTCAATTGACTTTTTTTGACCATGGGTTGTTTTGCACTGTTGCACGTGAACACGGAAGCCTTTTCCATCCCTGCTTGGAAAACTGGGATTGGGCTGTCCCAGGCTGGGCACCTGACTTACCACATTCCCTGCAAGTTTCTCCAGCAGCTACGGACTCTTTTTCAGTTTCCTTTTCCCACTGTTCATTTTAACACAAGCATCAAACTGCATTCTTCTTACTCCATGAAAAACTATGGCTGGTTTGAATAAAATCTGGTATTTGTGCTTCTGGAGAAGTGTTCTGCAAATACTTAATTTTTTCCCGATTTGCAACCCAACAATTTCTGCATTGGGTTCAGGGCTTCAAATAAAAGTCTGACAGTGCTCAGTGTGGTCCCCAGTCAAATGCAATTTCTGCTTCTGACTGAAAAGTGAAAATTCAGCATAGCCTCCACTTGAACCTATAAATCACCACTGGCTTAGAGAGGAGGTCTATGGACCATTCAATCCATGTGGTTCTTGAGACAGATAAATGTCCAATTTTACAACATTCCCAAGCAAGACGAGGTTCATCTGTTACGCTTATGAACCTCTTACAGAAAGCAGTAACACAAAGTCCTGAACTGGAGAAAGCTGTTGCTGAAGGAATGGCCTCGTGCCAGTTTGCACCATCTGAGACTGGCTCTGTCCAGTATATATAACAGCAATTATAGTGCAGGGTGCGCTGTACATCTGACAAACCAAGCTGCAGCATAATCAATAAACTTAATTACCTATCACAGCCTGCCCACGTAGTACACAATTTTAATTCAATTATAACTTCCAAAAATTGATACATAGCCGAGCAGATATATTTATCACTGAGGTCTAAATCAGCTGTGCGTGTCAAGGCTGACACTTAAAAATGAAGACGTTTATAGTTTCTGGAGCCCAAAGAAACCCACATGAAAAGCACATTCTTTTCTTCTCAGAATAACTAAAATTGATTTGTCACTGATGGAGGAGTCACTACCCAGAAAATGAGCCCAGAACCACAGTAAGTAGCGCACTGCCTGCCCAGAGCCCTGGCAGCACACAAATCGACTCAGGCACATGGCAGTAGGGAATGGCAGAGCCGTCCCTGCTGGAGTAGCCACCAGGTCAGCCCGCCTCTGCTGCCCAGCCTCTGAGATGCAGCAAGTCAGGGACATGACTCCTAGCCCAGCAGGGCCCCGAAAGATCCCAGCCTCCTAGCACAACATTATAAAACACAAGATTTCATCGTAGCTGTCCCAAACACAGAAACTTTCCATATGTCCTCACCTGTCAGTTTCTGTTTCATTTGTAGGGATCTCTTTCATCCTCGCTTCTGCCCCTGCAGGTAAGCAAGTTCCAACAACTGCCCCATTTTTCAAGGTTCACATCGCTCTTCCTGTGAGGTGTGATTTCGGCTGCCCCTTCTCTTTTATTTCCCTCTCTCTCTGACATCAAGAATAGCTTTTCCCATCTTCTGCATGACTTGGGATGTGGGTGGTGGGGGGTCAGGTGCTCTTGCTCTAAATATGTCTTCCTATGACAAATACACAGGGATGTTACACCCTGAGGAATACGAAATGACTAGCTGGCAATGAGCATAAAGCTAATAGCAGAAAAATTAATCAGGAACAACAGCCAGGGGACTCACCACAGACCTTAAAACCAATGGGCCATCCTGGTCACTGAGGCAAGTCCTTTGCTATTGTAAGCACCATGTCCCATAATCATATTCACAAATGTATTCATGGCCTGTTCATATCCTTTTGTTCTTGTGCAAGTGCTGTCTGTCAGCATAACAGCTGTTTTCCTTCCCTGGTGTCTACCCCCAATATGTCTATAGGCAGCAATCAGACCCTTTGTTTTGCTAGCTTTAACAAGGCGAGCTCCTCCTCCTCCTTCTGCATGAGGCTGCCCATTCTCTCTAGCATGTCCCTGGGCCTGTTCCAGCTGATTGTATCTTTTATGATGTGGGATAACAGGTTGGCACAGCGAGCAGAGGTCTTATTGGTACCTTCCACATCAGCATGGCTCTTCACCTTTCTTTTGAGTGAAATACCTGAACTCTGAATTGTTGTGACATTTTTTTTGCAACTGCGCTGGGTGATTACCATTACTGTTAAGTCAGGTTCAATAGAAATCAGCCCATGTCATGCTTCTGGACACTTTTCATCCCAAACCCTGCACAGGTCCTTCTAGATGCCCTCTGTGTGAGCAATCCCACAGGAATGGGCCTGTGCCCAAATTAAAAATGTCATCTTTCTTCCTTCCTCACCCTTAAGCAATGTTTATTTTAAAATCCATGTGGTCTGGAAGTGAACTTCAGTTGCTGGTCCCAGTTGTGCTTATCTAGTGCCTGTGACTGCAAGAGTGCATCCCTGGAAGTCTGCAGCCATCCTGGAAAGAGCTGTGGTCACTCACAGCAGTGGCAATCCCGCACGGCCTCTCCAACCTGGTCTTCTTCACTCCTCCCATCATACAACGAAGCCGTTCTTGGGCCAGGTCACAGAATCACAGAATCACAGAATTATCAAGGTTGGAAAAGACCTAGAAGATCATCTAGTCCAACCATTACCAATACTTCCCAGCTAAACCATATTCCTCAACACAACATCCAAATGTTTCTTGAACACATCCATGGTCGGTGACTCCACCACCGGTCATATTCCCATTAGCTTGCTGAGGCCCGTGCAGCCCTGATCCTCTAGCTCTCCCTGAGAAGTGAGTCCAACACTGGACAGGAATGTCTCATTTTTTCTCACTCTCACGCCAGCTCTGGTTGTGTTGAACAAGAACTGGAGATTCCCAGCAGCCATGTTAGCTAGAGGCCTTCAGACAGTGATTCTGAGGAACAGGAGTGACAGGAGCTGGGACAGCCTAAGAGCTCTTCAATAAATGAAGCTGAGAGAGGTTCATTCCCTAAAACTGTTGTATCTATGGTGGA
Organism: Perdix hodgsoniae; assembly: GCA_035772895.1. Lineage (NCBI taxonomy): Eukaryota > Metazoa > Chordata > Aves > Galliformes > Phasianidae > Perdix > Perdix hodgsoniae. The sequence goes on along the minus strand of JAPSGF010000004.1, from coordinate 24,026,139 downwards.
GTTGCCAAGCACCTGGCCTGTTGGCTTCACTGTGTCAGGACAGTTTATGTGTTTTTATAAATTGACCTTATCTTCATTAAGGAAAAAGACCATACTCCTGCTATGTACCAGCTGTGGCTGAGGACATGAAGACAATTTGCAGAATTAAAACAAGCCACTAGGGCAAGATGTGATTTTTTTCCTTCTCATTCTGTCAAAATAAACAGGCATGAAAGCTACAGATTGTGTTGGCTTCAGCAGGGCTCTACCTCAGCAGTACTGCACGTATTGGCTGATGTCAATGAGCAGCGTATCTCTCATTCCCTTACAAACCCTCTGCTTCTGCATAATCTAAGCAGCCATTAAAAGAAAAAAAATAAAAAAGAAAGAAAAAAAAAAAAGAAAGAGAGAGAGAAAAAAAAAAAAAGGAGAGAGTTTCTAGGCTTCCTGATTACAAATTAACCCCCAAATGTGAGCAGAGCGTAGCCGATGCAGTGCAGGCTCCTGCCGCTCCTGGCAGCCTGAAACAACGACTCCAAGATGTGTGAAATCTGAAGCCCTTCTGAGTATGACAGCAGTGCTAACATGGGTACTCAGCAACACACCCAGGCTTGACAGCATTGCAATTCTGTGTCATTGGGAGAAGTGTGAGTCAAACACGAGCCAGAGGACAGAAAAGGCTCAAGGAGATGCCACAGAGAAGGGAGCACAAATGGAGGAAAGACAGAATGCAGCAAAGGTGGGGAGATGTGCAAGCAGCAGTGTGAGGACAGAAATGAAGGATGAAGATTGCAGAACTATAGAATCACAGAATATCCTGAGTTGGAAGGGACACACAAGGATCATTGAGTCCAACTCCTGGCTCCACACAGCACCACCCAAAATACAATACTTCTTGGATTCCATCAGCTTGGGGCCATGACCACTGTCCTGGGGAGCCTGTTCTAGTGCCCTCCAGGGGAGGAAAGCTTAGGAAGTATGGGATAGATGAGTAGACATTGGGATGGATTGAGAACTGGCTGGCTGGCAGAGCTCAGAGTGTTATGATTAGCAACACAGAGTCTAGTTGGAGGCATGTAACTGACAGTATTCCCTAGGGTAAGTGCTGGGTTCGTGTTCAACATTTTCATCAGTGACCTGGATGAAGGGACAGAGTATACCCTCAGCAAATTTGCTGATGATGTGAAGCTGACACACCAGATGGCTGTGCTACCATTCAGAGACCTGGACAGACTGGAGAGTTGGGCAGAGAAGAATGTGACGAGGTTCATCGAAGGGGAGGAATAGCCACACACATCAGTACCGGTTAGGGAATGACCTGCAGGAAAGGAGCTCTGTGGAAAGGGACCTCGGTGGACAGCAGGTTGCCCATGAGACAGCAGCAGTGTGCCCCTGTGGCCAAAAAAGCCAATGATATCCTTGAGGTGTGTTAAAAAGAGTGTGGCCAACAGGTTGAGGGAGGTGATCCTCCCCCTCTGCTCTGCCGTGATGGGGACACATCTGGAATACTGTGACCAGTTCTGGATTCCACAGAAAGACAGAAATTCTAGTTAAGAGTCCAGTGGAGGGCTGTAAAGATGATAAAGGGCCTGGAGCATCTCCTCTATGAGGAAAGGCTGAGAGACCTGGGACTGTTCAACCTGGAGAAGACTGAGAGGGGATCTTGTCACTGCTTATAAATACCTAAAGAGCAGGAGTCAAGTGGATGGGGCCGGGCATACACTGGAACAGAGGAAGTTCCACGTGGACATGGAGAGAAACTTCTTTACTTTGAGGGTGACAGAGCATCAGAACAGGCGGCCCAGAGAGGGTGTGGGGTCTCCTTCTCTGGAGACTATTCAAAATCCGCCTGTAATTACAGTGGATGAGCAATGAATGTTCAGTTTTTATATTTTCTCTCCTGAAAATCTATTCTGATTTTCAAATGATAGACCAGCACTCTACTGATTACAGGATTATGTGACTAACTTCCAGCAGAAAAAGAGAAATCTGTCTTTTTTTTTTTTTTTATGCCTGAGATGGAAGCAAAGTCATCAGCACTGAAGATTTGGCACTGAGACTCTAGTTTATTTTCAGCCGAAAATTGAGAATTCTGGGCAAACTCAGCACAGTCCATCACATTCAGATCTTTTCATGTGAGACTTAGCAAGACTCGTGGCACTAATGGAATAAAGGAGAATGCAGGGATTATTAATGCCAGCAGTATTATGTAGTGCTTGGTACCTACCTTCCAGGAATAGTAGGAAACATTGCTGACACATAGTACAGTTTTATTTATTTTTCACTACTCAGCCTGTTTCCAAATTACACAAATCCCACTTGTTAAGGCTGAGATGTGAGGCAGGCTGACATGGGGAGTGAAGGGGGAGGAATCTGCTTGCATGCAGATACTCTGCGTAGGACATGCCTCACTGTGATGTCCTGTGTGAGTCTGTCCCAGGCAGCAGTAGCATCTGCTGCTTCACATGACACGTCTGCATCCTGCTCAGAAAGACATGCATCATTTGGAAATGCCCTGGAGGTCCTGAGGTCAGTCTTAGCCCTGAACACATGTGGCTACTGTCCACTCACCCAGTTTTCCTGTTGCTTTTCCATATAAATACTCCTAGCAGCATTTTGACTACCATGAGGCTAAATATGATGATATTGGGAACACATACTGTGATCAGATGGCAAAAACAACCACCGAGTCTGCTGTGGGTTCGTGTACTGAAGATAGGGTCAGATTTATGACTATGGCCAGAGAAGTCCCTGCTGAGTTCCCCTTAGTGTGTACAGTGCCATAGCCCCAAGATTATGGGCTGACACACAGGTGGGAAGGCAAGGCAGGGGCTGGGAGGACAGAGCAGAAGGGGGAGCTGTCAGCCTTCCCACTCCTTATGAATCCATGCTGAATATTTAATTTCTTCACCAGCCCGGTGTGGTGATCAGAGTTTGCGCAATTCCTGGAGAACTAAATGTTCCAGGTAAGTGCTATTATTAGGTGTCCTGCAAGCTGAGGAGCAGAAAAAGCAAGCATCTAGCTTTGTAACCTGTGGGTACTGAATTTGAAAAGCCAGGGAGAAAAGAAAGGCAGACACCTCAGGAAATGAGATAGTCTGGAAGAGGGAGATGCTCCTTCTGCAGACACAGAAGCTGCCATAACAAAGTTGTGCATATGGAGCAGGCAGAGAAGCAGGGCAGAAGCAAGGTTTGAGCTTTGGCATAAGAAGTTTGACTTTTGGAACGGCTGTGAGCCGCCTTGCAGAAAGAGAAAGACTGCATGATGCCACAGAGCTGGTTCTTCTCCACCTGGGGGAAGAGCTGTACCTAGAAAATCAGAAATGGTGCTAGGGCTGCAGCAAGCAGAGAGAAATTTAACTGTTTCTTTTGACACAGGATTGCGGTTTCCCCTGAAACAAGCAGGTTTTTATCTACCACCTACTTCACATCTCACACAGAGCATCACTAACAGGGGATCTCCTTGCTATAGGAACTGGTGGAGGCTGTGTGTGTTAATGGGTTCAAAATCAGATTGGTCACATTCACAATTCAGATTCAGATTCTGAGGTGGATATCAAATGTAACAATCCACTGTGATCTGCTATGGAAGTCAACAAAGCCTGGTGCCAGAGGAGCACAGCTCAGTGGGTGAACTGCAGACGGGGATAGCCCAAAAGGGAGCTAGAGAAATTAAAGAAGCAATGCCCTCCCCCTCATCCCAAGCCTTCCAGCTGCTTCTGCCTGCTCAGCTGCTGCCTGACAGCAGGCAGTGAGGTCTGTGGGAGCTGGGGAGAGGGAGGGGAAGCTCTCCCGTCCCCAGCACCCAGCACTGCCCTAACAGCCTAGCATGGCTGCTGGGGAGCCCCAGAGGGATGCTGTAGTGGCGCAGAATTGAGCATAAAGACACCGTGCCCATTTGCAGTCCCCAAGTGCTGTACTGTCCTGTCCTCAGGCGTGGGACTGGACTCACACAGAGACAGAGCAGAGTCCTCAGTGGTGAAAGCAGGGATGCCCATCTCTGTGTTCTGCTGAAGCCTCCTCGGGGACTGACTGAGCCTAATGGCAGAGAACAATAATTACGATTGCTTAATCAGGACTGTTTGAGGATAAATTCTATTTAATGAGGATCCGTTTTGCATGCATAGGGTAATTAACAGATGTTTAAACAGGAAAAGAGGTGTGAGATTCTCAGCGATGCTCTCTGGGGAGAAGGCACAAAGTTAAGTCCAACATGGATTTGGCCCAATGTTTCTAACAAGCAGAAGTGCCCAGAAGGAGGAAAAATGAATCCTTCCACACTTCCTGCTCCCACACCTTCTGAGGATGGTTCAAGGTATGTATATATGCACACACATGTGAGCAGCCAGACCCAAGCAGAACCTGAGCTCCACAGGAGACCCTGTGTACTCTGAAAACCCATAGCCCGCTATTTGCACACCCCAGGGATCACCATATGAATGATGAGTACACAGCTGTGATTTGAGGGCTCATCTCACTCTATAGGACAAGTGGAGGAAAACAAAGAGGAGCCACTTTCAGCTTCTTTATATCCTCAATACCCCATGCACTGTGGTGCCTCCCCTCCTTTCCCTTGCCCCTCTTTTCCCTTGCCCTTCCTCACCGATGCCGGCAGCTGTAGCTGCTGAAAGATAGAAAAAGTTTCAGGGAGAGCAGTGGCTCGTGTGATACTTAAACAAAAATGTCACGTTCAGATTCCGCTCACCCTTGGAGCCCTCTCCTCCTCTCCTGGCACTGCCCTCCTGAGTGCTGCATGTCTCCACAGGCTCTGTATTAGGTCTGCAAAAATAGCCATGTGGGAATGAGGAAGGGCTCAAATAACTTTAATTCCTCTCAGCTCACACTCCTCAGCAATCCCCAAGGAGTGACCCCAGCAACACATACCTCCGGAGGGCAGCTCACACTGGTGGCAAGGGAAAGCATGGAAACTTCTGGAAGCGGCTGTTCCTCTGCCAGCCTAATCAGAATGACCAGTTCAGACGTGCCACCCAGAGAGATGCATCTCCCCTAACTTTAAATGCCTGTCTCATAATGCTAACACTCCAGACTCTCTTTATAATCGACACAGAAAGAGCCACTTCTACATGTGACTCGCGGGATCTCTTTTAGGCATATTTCTTAGGATGAGATGTGCTTACACATCAGAAGTGCCTATTTCTCTTCACTGCCAATAAAGGAGCCAGTATGACTAGCTCAGCTGTTGACGTGTGCGCTGCAGGAATCTAAATTTGGGCAGAATAATCCTGTTTCCAACTTTCCAACTGCTCAAGTTGGGTAACTTGAGTTCCACTGTGGGTATGTGCTAAATGTCTGAATATATGCTATTTTTTAATTCACCTCTGCAAGGCAAGCACATCAGTAGAGCTATCTACGGGAAGGGAAAACATAATGCATCATTAAAACCACAAGTTATCTAAATGTCATACCTTTTTCTAGCATTGATTACCATGTGGATTGCTTAATCCTTCTGCATTTTAAATTTTACCATTATTTGATTTTCAAATGTTAGCTTACATTTTAATTCATGAACGTACAATGCTTTTGAGCACTTTACTGCTCTGTTTCCTCTTCATAATATTTTTATATGAGCACAACATTTTGTGTCCAGATTCCTTATGTTATGAGAGCTTCTGCCCTTCCTCCGGGAACTGCTATGCATTTCTTTCATAAATCTGGACCTCAAGTCTGAAGAATTACACCACTCTTCCATATCAGAGCAGCACTCCTCCACATTTGCTGGCTGAAGGAAAAGCATTTCTCATTTTCTCTCCCTTCTAATTTTCTTAGTTTAGCTGATTTTCTCAAACTCTTTGCTGGTGTGTAGGGCAGTATGTTCTGTTCCAGAAGAAGACTTGGGAACAAATGCCTGCCAGAGAAAAGGCTTTTATAATCTATTGTGTGTGTGTGCCATTGTGCTAGTGGGTAGTTTGACACCTATTTCTGCTTGGCTCACAACTCCTTATGGGAAAAGGAGACTTTGGAGTCTTGTAAGGGAACTACTGAGGGCAACTACTGCTTTCAAGGATGCGAACATTCACCCCTTTTCCCATATGGCAGAAATGTGACAGGGGATTTCTTGTTAGAGCTAAATGCTGGTTTAAAAAATCGATGGGATGAAGCTTAAAATCCACCAGAATAAGTGCTGTGTGGGGAGGGTTGTCACTGTACCCAGATTATTCTGCCAATAAATCTGAAGTGGGACGAACCACATTGCAAGCACCAGCAGGATGCTCCTCACCTTCAGACACACAAGTGGGTCTGCAGGGAGCTCCCAGCTCATGCTGCAGCCCAGGGAGCAGCAAGGAGATGGTGCTGGGGAGTCCTGCCAAGGTCACAGCTGGAAGGGTGGGGAGCATCCAAAGAGCTCACAGCTATGTTTGAAATGAACAGGAGTATTTTTCTCAAGAACACATAAGAGAGAGCCACAAACATGGAGAAAGTGTAGAACATGCACCCACAAAGACTAAATTTAAAAGATGTGCTTAGCAGGGAACACATGCATAGCATATGGATGCAGCTGACGGAAGAGCTGTTGGACTACATTCAAGATACCACTCACACAGCAGATGAACCGTCATAAATTTAAGCTACACATGTCACATCCTTACTGCTAAGGTTCCCTTTAGTCATGTGTGAACGTGGTTTAGCTGTCGGCTCGTGGCTCGCCAGCTAGCTCAGTCACTCTCTGAGCGCATAAGCATGGTGGGCAGGACACATAACGCAGAGAGATCCCCAGCTGCTCCTCGCCTTCCACGAGCTCTCAGCTCCCAGGCTATCTGCAGCCCCTACCTTGGCATTTGTTGGTCCTGGTGCTGCCTAATGGCTGTCACATGCTGTCCTCTGGCTTTTCAGCTGCTCCCTGACTGACAGGCCATCTTCTTGAGCACTTGCTTTGATACATTTTCTCACGTTAAGTGAAGCTCCTCGAGCTGATTAAAAGCTTTCCAAGATTGTATCATTGCCAAGGCTTCTACACGCACATGCACGCAGCCTGAGACAATCATTCTGAACAAGGAGACAAATAATAAGATCTATTCTTGATCTCTCCAATTATGCTGTTCATAGCTGTCTCTGTCCTCCGGCCAATTTTTTATATCAGTGAGCCAGTCCACGTCTCTGATGGATATATAAGAATGGTGAGTTATTATTCTTTGGCAATTACTTTCATCTGTAACAGTCTTTTAATGTAAAATACAATCTAGTGACAAAACTGTTAGAACAGGTAAACATTTACTGAGCAAAAATCAGACCTTCTTCAATTTCCATGCAGCACTGCAGTTGTAAGAGATTCCTAGCAGCTGTTTGCAAGGAATTAAGGGTTTCAGCTTTGCACCACCCTTGTGGAACCTAATTTTATAAGCAGCTGCCTACAGTCCATTAATTTGAACCCAAGATGCCCTCTGAGTTAGTCGAGTGCTAAAGAAAGCATTAGTTTCCATTCCAAAATGTGCTTTATCACACGTTCGTGCTGCCCTGTTTGCATATCTGTTTGACTCAAGGCAATAACAGCATGCTATTTAAATGTCAATTACATTTTGGTAATCCACGCAATATTATAACAGGGAAAGGAAGACTGAATGACCTTAAACCTTGTTAGAATCAGAAAAAAAAAAAAAAAAAAACCCACAAAAAAAACCCATAACCACTGACTTAGGCATTCACTGGAAGGATTTTTAGGGAAGTTTCATGTATCTCTTGGTAGTGAAGCTTCATAACATTGTGTCTAATACTCAGATCTTGTGGAGGTTCAAATCTGGAACTCAATTTTCTAGAACTTCAGATTCCTTTTTTTCTCTAATGAATATAAAAAGAATTAAAATTCACATACCATTTTTCTTTATTTAAAGTTAGGTTTATGAATAATGGTATTTGTCACTAATGCTTCTATATTATGGTAGCAGACGGTGATACCATTCTGTGATGGCAGTTTCTTTCAGATTTGGGGCTGTATGGTAGAAACACAGATGCAGAGACATCTGTGATGTGATTTAGAGGATAACCTGCTGTTTCATGAGGCTATAAGTGGTGCAGGATTTGGAGGTTTCTTTGTTGGCAGGTTTTGCTGATGTTACCATTACTGACTTGTGGCAAAGATGTAATGAAGAGAAATGGTATGAGTGGGAAAGTAAGTTGGAGTAGAAAACAGGAAAGGAAAATTATAATCAAGTCAAATCAAGACAGCGGTGATTGTTTGCTTGTTTGTTTGTTTTTAATATGCTGAGCAGAGGTAAATATTAGTACCTCTCTGAACTTGGAGATTTTCCCCAAATCTAAAAGGTCTCATGAGGAAAAGATGCATCTCTTAGTTTAGGAAGAGTAGGCTGATGGGCAGAATAGGCTGAAACCACTGCAATGAATGGCACAGTCAGTGTCACGATTCATTAGTCTAAATAGAGATGGTGAAGATAAGAAAAGATCCTACACTAAGAGGTGAGAAATTTTGACTGAACCGTGGGATGCACTTGAAGAGCAGTGAATTGTGGCCAGGGACAAGTCTGAAACGTAACCGGAATGGTTAACATTTTAAATGAACTCCAGGGAGCTAAAATTGCAGTAATGAAAGGCAACAAAAAAGGAAGTGTTGATGACAAAGAAATTGAGTTTCTGGATAAGTGTTACTGGGATGAAAAGGCAATAATCTACAGACGATGTGGGAGGAATAAGTCAAAGGAACACATCCATGACACTGGAAAAAGGCAGGAAGAAGGCAGAGCTTTGAACAAAGAAAAAGCAAGCCAGCAAAGCACGGCTGATATTTCTGAGCCCAAAGCAGCCAAAGGGGTGCAAGCTTGGGATTGTAAGAGGCGGGCTAGAAGAGCAGGTCATCATTGTCCTCTTCTTGTAAAACACCTGGAGTACAAGGTGAGGACAACAAAATGAAGGAAAGCAGAGAATCGGTGAAGAACTGTGTCACAAAACCCCCAAACTGAACAACACTTCAAGAGCAAAGCGCTAGAGAAGTCTGAAAAGCCAGACAGCAAAAGGTGTAGTATACATGCTGAGACATTGTACTGCTCCATATCTAGTAACAAAGCTTATGCTTGCACTGTAGAAACCCTGCACTTCAATAATTTTTATTTTATTCAAAAATAAATTGACCAAGATATGCCTATATAAGATTTACAATGTTCCCATCTGCTTGGAATTTTAGACTCGTGAGCCCTTAAAAAGAGGAAAATATCTTCCATTAAATTTTCTGAGCAGTCAGAATGCTTCTCATTTTTTTCCTCTAGTTTAAATTTAAATATATGTTTCTAAATTTACATGTTCAAAAACTTCATATGAAACCTGTTTGGAATTCGGATGACTCTTTTTATTACGTTTCACTTAATTGCAGCTACTTCTGGGATTGAGGCATCACCCCTGCAGCTATTGGAAGTCGAAGGCCAAGAAAAAATAAAATTGCTTGAAACAAAACCAAAGCCACATTTCTACTCTGCATTTGAGCTGCTGACATTTTCTACATAACACCAAGAGATGTCAGAATACTGGCTGTTAAAGCAGTCTATGTTTGGAGCCTATTAAGTTGAATTCTGAGAGTGAAGGAAATGTGAAGGCTTCTGGAGGGACTGACATATACCATTACTTGTTTTATTTCAATTCTATGGAGAAAAAAAAAAAAACAACATATTTTTTGTCCTTTTTTGACCGAGATTTTCTCTTAAAATGTGACAGTTTCCTGCAATTTCACTCTTAACTTCTCTGTGTATTTGAAGCTCCTGCCCTTCTGGTGAAGAAGGGCTGAGGAAAGCTACCAGCAGATCTTCTTCATTACTGCCAGTAGCCACTGCTGACCTGTCTTAGTCTTTGGCACCAGTACATCTTTATTGCTTCACATTATGTTGCTAAAGAGATTCAGATCTGCTCTCCTTGTCAATAAAGGTGTAGCTTCCCTGAGGTCTTTGGAGTTACACCAGGGTAAAGTTATTTGGAAGGAGGACAGGGCTCTGAGAGTATTGTTCAGGTCAATTTGATGCCAACTAACACAGTCAGAATTATCTTGGTTTTGCTTCCGGAGCACACAACTTGTCTTCCCATGCAGTAGTAAATTTATGGAGCAAATTGGTTTTCCGAGAGCTGAACTGTCCCTGGAAATCCTCAGCATGCGTAGACGGTCTGGCAGGACATTATTCTAGAGACCTCTTTCCCCTCAGCCCTTTGCCCCAGTTCCTCAGAGGCACCTCAGAGGCATATATTCATGTATATCCTCCACAGCAATGAGTCTTCTGAACTGTGTTGTGCTGGGCAAGGCAGGTCTATCAGCTGCTTCCTTCAGTTGATCCCAGAGCCTTTTGTGTCTGCCAGTTTTGGATTATCATTAATATTGTTCCTGACTTCAAAGATAAATGGATGCATTTAAAAACATTTGAACAACTGTCATCTCTGAGCACAAAATATTACAGAACAATTTCTTTTGTTCAGCTGTTGGCTAGAGGTTTTCTGCTGAGGCTCCCATGAAGCTCAGCCTACGCTACACTTAGTATCAGCATTCCCCATTTCCCTGCATCTGCCTTCTCTCATGGCACAATCTTTCAATAATAGTACTGATGTTGCCATCCTCAAAGACAGCTGCGGTGTGTATCAACCTGATTGGGGATACAGTATGACCACGAAGATCCCCTGTCAAGACACTGAAAACTTAGATGAAGCAACTCAAGTGCACACAGCTGTGTCAGACAATGCACATCCTGTTCTGGATGGCAGAATTCAAGCAGAAATAACCCAGGATGCCGAAATCCATTGTATATGATGGTCTCACTGCCACGTGAAGTACTCTGCAGTTAATTTCATTGAATTTATCTTTCCAGTGCTTCTTTTCAGGAGCTAAGTGAGCTTTTTACCTCAGTTTGGATCTGTGTTATGTCTTGTAGTGATGAAGGATGCAGTGGGCAGGGGTAGGTAGCTGTTGCTGCTGGTGGGAGCGCTGTGTACCAGATGCACAGGGTGCAATGCAAACACTTAGATCTTCCAGCACTTTATCTTAACTCAGACCCTAGATGACCAGAGTGCATTACAAATGGCTCACACCTTAATGTAAGAGCTCTGGTACTCTGATTAACTAAACCAAGGTCACCACAAAATTCAGTGAAGCATATGTTTCTTCTGCATGAAAACATAAGAGGCGGGATGTTTCTCAACCTAAGCAGTAAAATATGACTCTTCCCAAGACCCCACAATTATTATCCTGTATCTGAGATAGTCAGAAAAATAACAGGCCTTATTCCCCTCTCAAACTGGAATTGAGCAGGAGGTAGTCTACCAATCTCAGGTCACTTGGCAGGTACACGTGTAATGCAAATGAAGAACGAGACCTATCGATTTGATGATTTTAACTCTTCTAAGCTTGAAGGAAAAAGACCACCTTGAAAATATCAATAGCTATTCCTGAGGCAAACAGAGAGAATATGTAAACAGCTCAAGCAGTGCTGAAGAACAGGTTTTCAGAGAAAAAGTATTATCGCCCAGAAACCGAAATGATACTTTAGAGGACAAAATAAAGAAAAAAAATTAAACCCCTAAATTACCTTCAACAACGTATTCAAGGACATAATCACATCACTTTGCTCAGTCCAGCCTATTTTTCTCATCAGATTATTAAATATATACACCAGAAACCACTAATAATTTGCATATGTTGTAGTTGCTGATTTTATTCATCATTTCAAAAATCCTTAAGCCTGCTGCTTATTTTGATTATTTATCATTTTGCTTGAAGAAGACAGGCACCCAGAGCTCAGAAAAAGATCAGAGAGTCCAGCTTCCCTCAAGGCTATTTTTTCTCTTTAATCCTCAGGGACTTGAATTTTTTCCCTGTTTCTTATTATTTTATATTTATTTTCCACATTCTATTTATTTATTTTGATTTATAAATTATACCACCATGCTGAGGGCAACTGTTTTCTTTGAATAATTTGTCTTGCGCCTGTGACATTTGTGCCAGCCTCATGTCTGTGTTCTGCTCCCATCTGAGCCCTCAGTCCCAAACTACTTTAGGCCACTGTATTGTTTAATTTTTTCCTCACTTGATTAAGCAGCCTGAAACCAACCACATAATATTCTATTTGACATTAAGCTTCATATATACTTTACAGTCTATGAGTTCTCAGGGGCAATAGCTGTCTTTTAAAATTATGTATAGCTGGGCCAGCATAATGGGGCCTCAGGCCTTTGGATGGCTCCCTCAGGCACTGCCACAATACAGCATATATTTCTAACAGCAGAGGAGATGAACCACCAGGAGAGTGCTGAATTCTCTGTCCCTTGGTAGCTCTGCATCCCCGCCGGAACACGCACTACAGCTAAATATGAGTTCAATACAGGGGTAAGTGATGACATTTAAGGGCTTGTGGAGGTCAAAAGAGATGATCCAATGGTCCCTTTCAGCCTTCGATCCATGAATCTATGAATACAGATAACAGCAATTAAAAAGCAGCTCTGTGAACAGATATCCTCAGCCAGTGCTGCAGTGACACTGCAAGAGTACAGATGGAAATCCTTTTCAGGAGTGCAACCATGGAACAGCTCTGCTTTCAGTGATGAGGTATCACCTTGGGGAAACAAAACATCTGCCTATGGGGAGGAAAAAGATAGATGCCTCCGGAATAATGTCGTCTTAGCTGAGCTGGAGGTATGAAGACTCTATTGCTGATTCCAAAGGGTCGCCACAAATAAATTAATTAATTCCCCAGATGTAATATTTAGAAGTGAGTAACCAGGAACAGTAACTAGCATGGATAAATTTTGAAGACTGGCTGCTGACCCTCCTTTAAATTTCCACCAGTTTTACAATTGGTCATTTCTGCTGGCCCTGGGTTCACACTGTAACTCAAAATAAGTTGCAACTAAAAGAAAAAAAAAAGAAAAAAAAGAAAAAAAAACGAAATTACTTGGTCCAGACAAGAGAATGATGAAGAATCCCACATAGCCCAGCTTTGGAAAAATGTCTGAGCAAGGCAGAGACTGTGCAGTTCTCTCAGATGCCAATACCTTGCTTGTGCCTAGACAAGGATTCCCCATGGAGAAGAGCTGGCAGGCAGTATGCACCCAGCTGTTAACTTTATGCCCTTGCTGCACCTTCACACAGCACTGCTGAATGGCAATGGATCATTCATTGCCATGGAAAAAGGAGCTGCCTTTTGCAACTAGCCTACTTGCTTAAACAGTAGGCATCAGCAACAATTAGCAGTGAGAGCAAAAAATAAACTTTGAGCAACCTCACCCTCCCACCAAATCCCTTCCCAAACATGTATTGTTTTGCAAGCAGATAATATTTCTAGTAATGAAGCAACAAGGCAAATACAGTTCAGTGCTCTGTAAACACAAATGCACTCAAACCAATACACAAGCCTCGGGATAAAATACTCTGAAGAAGCACTTCTTCAGATGCCTCCTAGTGATGGAGTATACTTGCCAACACAAAACCAGGCCTTTTCAAAAATTGCTTTATAATGCAAAAAGGCTAAAAGTCCTGCTTACAACTTTCCAAAACAAGCTTGGGTCCAAGTGGCAACAGGAAAGGCTAGAAATGTGTCTGCTGGCTATTGGAACCTTGGCTTTGCCTCAGCCTCAAAATGACCAAGCAACAGTTCACTTCCCATGCTCTGCTCTGTGTTGGCACAGACACATCCCTAATTCTCTGCCATGATTTCATGAAAAACTGTTTGATTTTCGTCTGCACATTTCTACAAGGCCTGGCTTATTTCTCCTACTGCAATGTGACACCTTCCTGACAGCTCTCTGTCAGCACCAGTGTTGCTGCTGCTTGAAGGAGCTGATGACGATAAAGAGTCTGGGTAACCTCGGGCTGCACTGAGCAACCATAAGCCTGCAAGACTCTCATGAGAGCCAGTCAGCTCCAGACATCTCAGAAGTGCTGGCGAAATTGAATTTCGCTGCAAAAGAGCGAAGCCAGGCAGAGGGCTGTGGAGAGTTGGGCTTTCTGTCTCTGCCACGGCAGAGGGCTTGGGGCAATGCATGAGGGAAGCCCTCCGGTATTCACCGCCACCACCACCACCAAACCCAGGGCCCCACGGGCTCTGGCTGCTCCACTAGCACCAGGCTTGCTCTCCAGGCTCTCACAGAGACAGGTGGCTGCAGAGCTGAGCTCTCTGGTTTCACCAGCAGTCTGTTGCCATAGGCAACTGCCTATTTTGCCTATACCTAGAGCCGGCCCTGAGCAATACACGCAGCAGGATTGCTATGATGAGATTAGCACTCTTTGTTATACTATCCCTGCTCTTATCACCAACCCCAGGCTCTCGCAAATTCAAGATAAGGAAATTTTCCTCGTGTAGTCACCATGTTCTTGAACAGCACTTTGGAGAGAAGCAGTGAACACCATGGTATTCACATTTACATGGGAAATGTAGGGAGTCGTTGCTATTCTTGTTCTCAGGTCCTCTGAACCTTTCAGTGTCCCAGCTCTGGTCTGGTTGCTTATCAGTTATACCAGATTGAGTAGCTTGAGGGTGTCCTCTGCACTGGGCTAATACCAGTGTAGGACCACAGTACCATAATCCCCTCAATTGTAGTCCATAATCTTTGTAATTTGTTAAAAGAAAAAAAAAATCCTCTTCTGATCCTTCTAAAGCACACACGAATAACCTGTTCTTAGGCCAGCTTTAGCCTGTGCAGCCTATTCAGCAGCTGGTGCAGAGAGCTGCATCTGGAAAGTGTACCTATTAGATGATAGGAAGGTAAAACATCTCTGGAAGAGGTGTGAGTCTTGCTGAAAGCCAAAACAAGTCTTAGTCTCTACAGAATCAGCCACACAAACAGATTACCAGAGTTGAACAAGTCACAGTACACCAGCTGAGCGGCTCATCTGCAGGCCTGGGCCTAACGAGGCATCACCAAAGAAAATGGAGAGAGCTCCAGACTGGAAACAGTGAGCCTGAACCCCTTCTTGCATGCTTTCCACCATAGGTTCTTAATTCTTTACTGAAAGAACTTGTTGATTCTGGAAAACACATCACTGGATATTGCCCAGACTGTCAAAGATACTGCTCTGTAACCAGGGTTAGGCATCTAATTCTCCTGAAAACTGGAGGCTTTAGATCTTCAGTATATACATAGCTCTAAAAGTATGAGCCTCAAAATGAGTTCTGTAGAGAGATGTTTATGTAATGCGAAATTCTGTTGTACAAAACAACAAATATGGGCCTAAATTGACCTGACATTGACCTTTTTAATAATACAAAAACATCAAAATAAACAAAGCACGATGCAAATGTCCATGATTTGGTTACGGTAGATTTGATCAAATAAAACAGACAATCTAATTAACCAGTGATTAGATTAAGTAGAAGTCTCTGTATTGAGTGATGGATAATTAACTGGAATTGTATTTACTTATTTTTATTGTATTGCAGAACAAGGCACATCTTTGCCTTTCTTTCCTTTCACTGCAGCCTTTTAATTAAACAAAATTATTCCGAATGTTCTACACAGATTCTAAGTCTCTAAGTAAACTCAGTAAGTTGGAATGACAAAGGCAGCTCTATACTGAGATTTAGACATAGATCAATACCACTTGGATAAATCTCATCCAACTGAGCATCTACAAGCCTGGACTTTCAGAGCTGCTTGGCATTTATAGCTCCAACTGAGTGGAATGGGAACTGCAGGTGCTCAGCCCTTTGGAGAGCCATGCCCTTATTGTTCAAATGTAATTTATGCCTGAGAGCAAACAAACAAACACGTTCAAGGCAGCTCCTAATTTCTGCACCTGAGCCAACTGAGGTTCATTTTTATCAAGGCAAATGCACATAAGAGAAAAGTGCACAGCTGATCAACATCGAAGGCAGAAATGTATCTCGCTCTTTGAAATCCTTATCAGAATATGATGTGGTGACTTTTAAGTGTAAGCTATGGAAGAGACAGTCTATTAAAGTCATTTAATTCTCTCCTTTTAAAAGCTCTATTCTGGAAGATTGGTTTGGCTCCCTATTACCACCAGGAAAACCCTGTACTATTGAAGAAGCCCTTTTAATAACACAGCTTGTCAAATGATAGGTGTCATTTTAATTTTTTAAGTATTTTATTAATTACATGTTTGCCAGAGGCTCTATAATGTCCTATAAAAACTCTGTCACAGCACAGTTGCCAAGTTCTCTGTACACATGGGCCATCTACTCACATGTTCCTTTGTTCAGAATATATAACAGCTGATTTGATGAAATATGTGCTGGCAGAATTTTCCCCCTAGCTGTAGGACTACTGTCTGTCTGTCTGTCTAGATGCTGTTACTGCTCTCATTACCATGGTATCTCAGTGCATCCAGACCCAAGGATATCTGAGGAGGAGTTAATAAGCATTAGCTCTTACTAGGTCTCTTCAGAGGATGCTTCTGCCAAACTGCAGGGGACAGCAGACGAAAACAGCATGATTCCTGAATGTGATGAGCTGCCTGAAGAACAGGATAGCAGGACAGTGCGGGAGCTCTGGCATCTATTTAGCAGTGCCTTGCTATCTGCCTCTGGCCAGGTGGAAGGGCATTTGTGTCTTGGCTTATAAGCAGTCATGTGCAGAGATGAGCAAACCTACAGCTATTGCAAGCTCTGTACTAGCAAGGATGCCAAGGAACACCATGTGAAGGCGGGTAGATTCTGGATGAGAGAACAGAAAGGCTCAAGTGCCAGGGGTAGTCTTGGGGGCATTCCCTTAAGGAACAAACAGCAGCTGATTTTGGTAACAGAAAGTAAGGCCTCACTGCAGCAATTAGCTTTGTGACATGGTCTAAAGTAGCAGCTAGATTTGGAACAGAAAGATGTGGCTCACAGGTTAGGAGCATGCCTGTGGCTGTTTCGTTTTAAGGCCATGTCTCTATGGTCCCAACATAACAGCCCACGAACTTACCCATTTACCTAAAAAGACTCTTTTACGATGCAGACTTTATTTTCACCAGTGTTGAGAGCAAGTCACAAACAAAACTGCAACCTTTTTAGTACTACCAGTGCTCAGGGCTTGGATCCCGATTCTCTCAGTGCTATGAAGAAAACATCTCCTGTCCTGCACACAAGTAGGCTTCCAACTAGCTGGACTTGCACCTAGTCCCCACTTAACATTTGAACAATCACTCTGACCAAAAGGGGCATAACAGTGGGACCAAACTGTGGCCTCTGGTCAGTACAGATGTTGTAGGTCATTTTAGCAGTCATTCCCTGTTTTCAATCTCCCTTCTCTTCACACGGGGTTCCCATGGCTCTAACCTTTCTCATTAAAGTCTGCTCACAGTGTTAGGATGATGAATGGGACTACGTTAGAAAGTCTATGAATACACGTGAGTTGTCTGATATTTCTGGCACAAAATCTTTAACAGGTATTGTTGAAAAGGCTGAGTGTCAGGAAGGCAGGTATACCTCCTAAATAACATGAACAGAATCACTTCATCAGGAAATTTTACGTTTTGTTCTGCGTCTATTCTGCGTGATTAACAGAATTCAGCAGGCTGCCACGCACAAGCAGAGATCTCAGTTCAATTCCCCTGTCTTACTCTTGACACTACCAAGGCAAAGAATTAGATATAAGCCACAGGACTTCAGAGTGTTTGCCAGTATCCAGCAGCCTAGGCGTATCTTAGGCTGTGTCTTCTCCTCCTCTCTTACTCCTCACTCCTTGTGTTCGCTTCTGGAAGGCTAAATGTTTAGATGTAGGCAAGAGGGCCTTGCTGCCAATGAGGAAGGAGTTGTAGAAGATAAAGGAAAGTTACTCCACTTTTGTTTGGAGGAAAAAACAGATGAAAATAGGTAGATACAGAATACCATATCTCCTGAGAAATGCCACATAAGAAAAATAGGAGAAGCAGTATCTAGTTTTTCTGCTCAGTTGTGATATATGCAGACAGCAGCCTAGGAAATGTTGGGGAACTTTAATGAATCTCTCTGAGTTGTGTCTATGGTGCTGATTGCCACTGTTCCCGCAGAAGCCACTTGTATTTGTGATTTGGAGATGTTTTCAGCAGGCAATGAAATATTAGCCGCTATTTAAAAAATGTACTGCATAATTGCAGAAGATAGCATGTTCCTGTTCTAATTAGAAATGAATAACTAGTACCTGAAGAAGCCTTGTGTAGCATCTGTAGGTAAATAATGCTCTTTTTAAAGGAATCTACGCATATAAAAATGCATAATAAGTTGGTGAATAGTAAAGCTTAGATGCAAAATACTGAAGAAAAAGAATCATAATTCCATGGAGAAATCTAAGCAGAGTTTGAGAGTTTTTCTTAAAGAGATGCAAAATATATTGCTAGCAAATTATGCTCTTTTTAATTGCTTATATACCAATAGGGCAGGAACACTTTCTTCTTATGAAAAGTTGTCTCCAACTCTTCATGCCACATTCACAAAAACATTTAGACATAGGCAATGCTTCTTCCACCAGTGTGCATCTTTGTATAGTAACTGTGCTTGAAGTCATTTTCCAGTACAGGGCCCAACTGGCTTGACACATGCACAGTCTCTTGCACAGACCACAGTCTCTGTGCTTGACCATGCACAGACTCTTAAAACCCCCAGATATCATGACTGTAGCAACCACTTTATCAGGAATGGGAGTGTTCCCAGTAATCATCTCAGCTAGCTCACTGCTAGTGTTGAGATGTGCCCAAACTGCTGGGATATGACAGGGGAATGTAGCCTCTATTCACCATGTAGACAGACAGTCATTTGGCATGTGTATAGCCAGACAGCAGGTGGGCAGGTCTTCTGATACTATATATGTCGAAGATGTTTGCTGAAAGTACCAGTACTGTGTCTAAATCCATACTTCTGTAGATTCCATCTTTAACTTATGCAAAGCTCCCATTTCTTTCCCATACTAGAATTCATAGCATCTAATCATTTTTATCTGTGCTATGGTAATGCTAGGTCTCTACAGAGAGTGCTCACAAACTGAGTAATGAACTTTAAATCAACTGAAAAAAAGCCACTGAATTGTGAATAGAGCTAGATCTGGACCCTGTGTAAAAAATGCAACAGTTCTGCGGCTTAATTTCATTCCTGCATTTGGTGAGGTGTTAATAGGACTACAAGGTCTAAGTTCAGGGCTTTGATTAAGCAAAAACAACTCTTCTCTCTAGTCAGAGCTGCATATGCCATTCAAAATTTGATTCTGACCTCAAATATCTGTACACCATGTTTTCATTGCCTTCTTTGCGTAAATGTACAATCCTGAAAGATGTTTGAACAAAGTTATTTTATAGAAAGGAATAGAAATATACAGGGTAAGGCTTCAGGCTTGCAAACAAGAGCAATACCTGAAAAACCCTCTGTTCTGCTATTGATCCAAAGGAGTGCTGGAAACATTACTATGGCAACAATTCTTACCCAGTGGAAGAAGTATGCCATTATCTGTGCATAGGAAAAAAAGAAGAGGGGGTGTTTTTCAGAGCTGTTGCATACCTCCCCCGGACCACTACAGAAGTGCTGACCTTTGGGCATGAGCTCCTGCTGCAGAAGCTTTCAGTGAGATATGACCTACAGAATTATTTATTGGCCCATGCACAGAGAATAAAGCAACTGCACTGAGTAAAAGAGTCCTGACACAGAAAACAGCACTGCACGGAACTCCTGTTTTCTAAGAGTATCAAACATCTTCCTTACAATGTTAACAAGCTGAGTTCTCATTGTGAGTAAAGGAGATAAGAGTGCTCTGGCTTACTGTGTTGTTCATGCCATGTGGTTGGATGCCACTTGAACCTTTCATTGTACAGTTATTAACTCAGAAAACTAATGAGCATCTAATTTTGCCACATTCTTATTGCGAATCAGTTCATGCTAAAGTACAAATCTGCTGGCGTTGTGGTAATGGCATTATTTGGTCTATTAATTAGCAACTAGAATAATAAAGCCAGCAAGAAACCATTTCATATCATATGGCTAAATTGAAAGTCTAAATCCCCTATAGCCTGAAGGCAGATTTGCGAGCTAATCATATTTCAGGTGTTTGTGACACTTTAGAAGTTGTCCGTGGCTCCTAGCTGCATATGTCATTCCCTGCTTTACATATGGGTAACGTAAAGGAGGACTGTGACTCTGCCCACTCTCCCTTACTCTGGGGATGGGAGTGACACTGGCTACAAGTCCAGGAAGACTGTTCTTCCTATAAATGGCTGAGGAAAATGGTTGTGTGGGAGACGGTGTCAAACTAGGAAAGAAAAGGAGCAGCCTGGAAGAAAGCTTCCAAATACACACTCCCACTGCAGCAACACTTTATGGCTGTCCTGAGGCTGGGGAGAAGAACAAGCAGCTGCAAGCTCTTTCCAAGCTGTTTGTTTTCCAGACTTCTCTCTGGGCAGCCAGTGTCACAGCCAGCTGTGAGAGCAATGCAAGTAGGTGTAACAGCTCTGCCCACTCGGAGCTCAATGCTGCTCCAGAGACACTGCACAGCAGAAGCCAAGTGCATCTTGCCCATTGCTGTTGCTAATGTTATCCCTTTATTTTTCAGAACAGAATAATGCAAAGAGTTGTAAAGCAAGAGGGAGAACCTGGGCATAAGACAAGCTTTGGAAAGAGACTGAGACTAAGACCAAGTACATGAAGGAATGGAAAAGACATTTGTATTAATACAAAAATATACAAAATGTCATCTGGGTGTTTATTATGTCTCTGCTGAAAATTCTGCTGATAATTCTGCAGAGATAACAAAGATCTGTTTCTTCCAGAGAAGCATGTACCCCTGCTGGCCCTGGAAATTATTCCTCTTTCCTTTATGGTAGCTTTTTCCTTCATCCCATCACAAGCAGCTACAGTGCCACAAGATATACATGCATCAGTGTGTATGCACAGATACATATAATGCACATATAGATATACCTACAAAAGCATGTTGAAAATGTCTCATTGAAAGAAAAACTAGAATTGGATGCACGCTTAACTTATTCACTCAGTCATTTTCCCTTCCCTAGAGATAGCTCTTTTTATTCAGTATTGACTTTGTTTTCCAGTTCTAGATGACTTTGGGTCCTGAAGATATAGAAACAGGAGCTATTATTATTACTATTATTTTAACAACATTGAGACTGACAGCTTCATGACGTTTATTGAATGAGCAATGGCTCATTTCCCACCAGACAGCATTTTCACACTTCTCCAACTTCCTCTGTGTTCAATGGCGCAGTATCTGAGGGCATACCAAGCACTTCATAAAAGCAATCACCTTTCTCTTCTACCCTTTTGGAAAACAGATTGATTGGCTACAGGAATTTTCTTCCACATGTTCTATGGGAAGACATGACTAAGGAAGGGCTAAGTCAGAGGGGTGAACGCACAATCTGAAGTGCAGTGAAGCCCTTGCTCCTTTCCAGCTCCTATAAAAGTGGGTTTCACACCATCCAGGTCCAGCCCTTCATTTGCAAGCATCCCTGCTGATTGCATTTTGTTTTGCTGGGAAATCTTGCTGGAAGTTGTCCCAGTTGAGCAGGCACTCCCCAGTAGCTCAGTGTTTTCAGAACACCAGAGACCACAACACAGGCTCTGTGCACAAGGCGGGAGCATCACTTGCACAGCCCACCCTGGCCTGCTCGCAGCCAGCAAGCCTTGTGCACATCCTGCTGTTCTGCACACCCAGCACAGGCTTTCATCACCACCCTCTCCTCGGCACATGGCTGCTTTTCTTGTCTGCGTCCAGACCTCCAGCACAGGGCTGTGGTACACTGGGGGCTGAAAGGCACCGCGAAGAACCTAAGATGGTGGCATTTTAAGTGACAGAAGCCAGCCACAAAGGCTCAAACCCAATCAGTTGTTTTTTCTTTGTTTGTTTGCTTGCTCATGGGTTTGTTTTCTGGACTTTGGAGAAGAACGTTATTTCGGGGCCACTCCCGATGGAGCGCTATTAAGTCTGCCGACCATTTTATTAGGAAACAGGGGCTAGAGCTCGTGCAGTTCTTCTGTCAGGTCTGACAGGTGAGCCAAGCGGCCAGAAGCAGTTCCAATTCCCCGCAGCTGACGGCCCCGGGCGGCTCCCAAGAGCCAGGCGGAGCAGGGCAGGGCTCCCGGGCGCGGCTCGTTGTGACGCCTCAGGAGGCTGCGAGCGGGCGGCCATGGCAGTGCGGGCGGGTGGCGAGGCTCTTCTCCTCCTCCTCCTCCTCCTCCCGCCGGTGCTCACGGCCCTGCTGGATGCGGAGCCGCCGGGCTCCGGGGACGAGAGCGAGCGGGCGGAGCCGGGTGAGGCGGGGCCGGCGGGGCTGCGTGCCCTGCGCTGCACCTTGTGGCTGTGGCGCGGGCGGGGATGCTTAGCGCGCTCTGAGCCCATGAGTAGCGAGCCCCAGCTCTCGGCCAGGGAAGCCGAGGGTTTCCCCCCTTCCCCTGGGGATCGCTGACACGACCTGGTGCTGCCCGCTCCCCTGGCGTTTGGGAGCGTTTATCAGAGTATTCTATTCTGTCACGCAGCTTGTAATTAAAATGGTGTCTAACGACAAAGATTTCTGTTCTACATAGGTTTTACAGGACTTCCAAATGCAGAGAGGAATAGAGGCTGCCTTTGCAGTGCTGGTGCTAATTGCAGCCCCCTGACAGGAATGCAAATGCGGTTCCTCAGCACGTTCTTATCTCAGCATGTGTGGGATTTACATATATAACTCCTATTAATGCTAATGGCAGCTATATCCATAATTCTCTGTACGGAGCTGACGCTATATTTTTATCTGAACTTGATGCAACTGGAAACAGACATAGAAGTGGAAAGATGGGTAGTTTCTTATGGGGAGCTCTCTTAGAATTCTGGCTCATTTTACATGAAAAGGAAGATGCACAAACTTTGCATTGTAACACTGGCATGGAAGGTTCAAAATATTCAGATAAAAAGTATCTGAAAATGATCAGCAGCTCTGATCCTGTTTCCCTGAATGTTTTATTCTGTTGTTCTTTAAATTCCGTGCAATCAGAAATTGAATCAGAGATCAGTACCAGTGATTCCAGGACCAGTGGGTCCTGACTTGTTAATTTAGAACCAACAAGCTTTTAATGCTTGGATATGCGCAGAGGTTTACTGGGAGTGCTTTTGCTTAGACAATATGGCATCTCAGCTATTGTCCATCAGTTCATCACTCTCATTCTCTAGCAGAAGAGTAATGGTTGTATGTTACAGTACTCCTGGAGCCAGAAACGTTCCAAAATGATGCTGTGGTTGGTATCTTCCTCTATAGTCAGAAGACATTTGCTTCCATTGGCAGCAAAGTTCCTCAGCCTTCTAATACTAATACCTGAAGTTTACTGCCTGAAGTTTACTGTCTCTGCTTGTTTAAAAGATTCAC
>JAPSGF010000004.1:23974970-23995632 GCA_035772895.1 Perdix hodgsoniae | reverse complement strand
TTTCTTTCTTTCTTTCTTTCTTTCTTTCTTTCTTTCTTTCTTTCTTTTTTAAACTTCTGGAGTGTTTAGTTTCTGCATTTCTTTTTGTACAAAAAGTTTCCTTTTTGAGACCTGAATTAGCTGAGCACATAATCTGTTTTTGGCTTAAACATGCAAATAGTCCCATCGATCTGAGTTGGTGAGTCATCAATAGGACTATGTGTTTGTATTTAAACTCTGGTTAAGTTGTGGTGAAAAGTGGTCAGATGAAACCCACCCAACAGATACATCCATTGAAAACTTCTTACAAGAATTGAGTCTGTTAGCTCAGAAAATATTTGAGTAGACTGAAATCTGAAGAAGAGCAGTTCTAACGTTGATTAAGTAGTTAAAAAGGTTAATTGTTCTGCCTAGTGCCAGACTGGCTTCTTTTAGCTTTGTTATGTAGATATCCAAAGGAGTTTCTGGGCTTTAGTTTCTACTGCCATTGCTTGGATTTCAGATATTATTAGCTCTAAATTAGGTACATGGAAGAATTTATCAGTGGAAGCTGGACTGAGAAAGTACCAAGACTTTCAACATATCTGGTATTGCTGTCTGTAGCACAGAATCTTAGAATGGCTTAGGATGGAAGGGACCTTTAAGATCATCTAGTTCCAACCTCCCCGCTATGGGCAGGGTTTCCAGTCACTGGATCATGCTGCCCACGGCTCCATCCATCCTGGCCTTGTGTGCCTCCACCAGGGATGGAGCATCCACAGCTTCTCTGGACAACTTGTGCAGGTTCCTCACAACCCACTGAGTAAAAAAAATTCTTCTTAACATGTAACCTATCTCTCCCCTCCTTTAGTTTAAAGCCATTCCCACTTGTCCTGTTACTGTCTGTTCATGTAAAAAGTCAGTCTCACTCCTGCCTATGAGTTCCTCTCTAGTAGTGGAAGGCCACAGTGAAGTCTCCCTAGAAACTTCTCCAAGCCAAACTCGCTCAAACTTTCTTCATAGGAGACGTGCTCCAGCCCTCTGATCGTCTCTATGGCTCTCCTCTGAACCAGCTCCTACAACTCTTCACCCTTCCTGTACTGGGAGCCCTGGCTTGGACACAGTACTCAATATGGGTCCTCACAAGGGCAGAACAGAGGAGGACAATCACCTCCCTTGCTCTGCTAGCCACTCCTCTTTTAATGCAGCCCACGATACTGTTGGCCTTCCAGACTGCAAGAGCACACTACTGGCTCACATCCAACTTCTTGTACACCAAAACCTTCCAGTCCTCTGCTCAAAGCTGCACTCAATAAGTTCTTCTCGGCAATATCTGGGATTGCCCTGACCCAGGTGCAACACCTCAACCTTGGCCTTCTTGAATCTCATTAGATTCATGTGGGCCCACTTTTCAAGCCTGTCTGGATCCCTCTAGATGGCATCCCTTCCATCTATTGTGTCAACTGCAACACTAAGCTTAGTGTCATCAGCAAACTTACTGAGAGTACCCTGCATCCTACTGTCTATGTAATTGATAAAAGTGTTGAAGAGCACTGGTCCCAAGACAGACCGCTGGGAGACTCTACTCACGACTGGCCTCCACCTGGAAATAGAGATCTCTGGCAGCAGTCATCCAAGCAATTATTCATGCACCAAATAGTCCAGCCTTCATATCCGTATCTCTCCAATTTAGAGATAAGGATGTGGAGTGGGACCGTGTCAAAGGACTTGTGCAAGTCCAAGTAGGCAACATCAGTTGCCCTTTCTTTCTTCACTGATGCTAAGACTCCCTCATAGAAGGCCATGAGATTGGCCAGGCACAATCTGCCCTTGGTGAAGCTGTGTTGACTGTCTCAGATCACCTCCTCTTCTTCTATGTGCCGTAACATCTCTTCAGGGTGCATCTGCTCCCTGATCTTCCCAGTCACAGAGGTGAGGTTCACCAGCCTGTAGTTTCCCAGGTCTTCCTTTCACC
This sequence comes from Perdix hodgsoniae, assembly GCA_035772895.1. Classification (NCBI taxonomy): domain Eukaryota; kingdom Metazoa; phylum Chordata; class Aves; order Galliformes; family Phasianidae; genus Perdix; species Perdix hodgsoniae. The sequence continues at coordinate 23,993,699 of JAPSGF010000004.1, read as the reverse complement.
TTTTCTTGAAAGTGGGAGTGACATTTCCCTTTTTCTAGTCACGTGTGCCCAACAGCCATGACTCTTCAAATACGGAGAATAGCTTTGCAACCATATTAGCCAGTTCCTTCAGGACCCTGTGATATGTGTCATCTGGCCTCGTAGACTTGTACACATTCAGCCTTGCGAGGTAGTCTCTGACTTGCTCTTTTCTTATACCAGGAGGGATTTTTCAACCCTCTAACAATGGGGAGCAAAATGGTCTTTGGATGGTCACCCATATAGTAAGATCAGAATATTACATTTAGTTTTCCAGTATGATCAGGAGGATGTTACAAAGATCATTCTAGCAGCATCAATTCATGTGGCAAAATTCCATGTGCTTGGTTTTAGATTTTCATAGCTGTTGTCTTCTGTTCTGCAGAGATGCTCTGCTCTCTAAGAGCATAGCTTGCTGTGTTCCAGGCTTGGAAATGGGTAGTGTTTCTTCCCACATAACAATGCTGTCTTTTCCAGTTTCTAATTAAAACATCTTTTGAAGTGAGGGCTGGGGAATTTGAGACTTAATTTAAGTGAGGTGGTTTGTCTACTTACTCCAGTCTTACAGTTCAGAACACCTTTTTCTGTTTTCCAAGATGAGATGTAAAGAGGGGTAGAATCACAAAGTCGCCATCAGAAATATGATAGAAATCTCATTTTTCACATATAGGACTGGCTGTTTTTATTATTATTATTATTATTATTATTATTATTTATTACTATTATTATTATCATCATCATCATCAAAAAACAGTACAAAAGATTTCTAATCACTGTAAGATGGACAGGTGTGATGGGCTGCCCTTGGATGACTGCCAGACCCCGCTGAGCTGCTCTCTCACTCCCCCTTCTCAACTGAACTGGGGGAAGAAAATAAAATGGAAAACCCAAGGGTCAAGATAAGGACAGAGAGATCACTTACTAGTTATCGTCATAGACAAAACAGACTCTGCCTGGGGAAAATTCATTTAACGTACTGCCAGTTATAATAGGGTTGGTTGGTGAGGAACGAAGACAAAAACTATGACACCTTTCTTCCTGCTTCCTTTTTCCCAGGCTCAACTTCACTCTTCCATTCCTAACTCTTCTACCCCACCTCCTCGAACAGTGCAGGTGGATGGGGAATAGGAGGCTCTAATCAGTCCATAAGAGTTCCTCTTTTTTTCTCCTAATGCTTTTCTCCCACGAGTTCTCCATGGGCCACAGTCCTCAAGATAAACCTGGTTTAGCATGGGCTCTGTGTGGATCATATTTCCTTCTGGGAACCCCTGCCTGCTCCAGGCAGGGAGACGCTTTTCTAGAGAGAAAACCTTGAAGTGGTCAACAAGGCAGCAAATAAAGGGCAAATGTATTTGTTTTGATTTCATCCTTTCTCCAGTTCTGTTGGAGTTCTGTTTTTCACCTGTGTGAAAAACACTGGCCAGATTTGGAAATACCATCTGTGAACCTGACCATGAATGTGGCTGTATGTGGCATGTGGCAAAACATTGTATGAGTTGATTTTAATGCTATGCACAAAGAACTTCTGTGTGTCCTTTACAAGTGATCACTATGCTTCTCTGTGACCTTTTGTTGAACAAAGGTAATGACCTTTTTGTATGAGTGAGTGGTTTGTAGTAATTTGTCTTCTCATTTTTGGGTTGTGTTTTTTTTTTTTTTGGTTTGTTTCGTTTTTTTTCCAAAACTATTCAGTCTGATGCCTCTTTGTCTTTTATAGCAAGAGAAACATAACAAAGAAGTATTTTATCATCAAAAATCATTGAGATCTCTTCAAGGAAAATCTTAACTTTTAATAGTTGACATTTCTCTGTGTCCTCCTTACTAAATCACTACACTGAAGTACAGTAGAGGGTCTTGTTTCACACTCCCACCCATTATGTTGTTGGGTGTTTTTTGAAGACTTTGGGACTAGAAGACAGTTTGTTCAAAATTACTAATAATAGTGCTGTGAGGAGGGAGGACTTTGCAAGGGTGGAGTGTGAGAGCAGGGAATGATCCTCATCACCATGCTCTGTGAATAGTGTCAGCCTCCTGAGATCCCAGCTATGCCCCAGCTCCACGCTTTTCATGGGTGGAAGAGCAAGTTGGGATGTGTGCATAGTGCCCCATTTGTGGAGAAGATGGAAGCAATAGTGTTTTGTGTCTCAGAGGCCTTTACAGCTCCCACTTCTCTACAGTTTGTTTCTTGCTGATGACTTCAGTTCTAGAACTTCTTTTAAAGGCAGAATTCACATTTCTATAATGCGTCACTGCGCAAACGCATTATCAGCATTGCCGTGTTGTCCTTGCATTTTCACAGAAAAGGAATGCGTGATCCCAGTGCAAAGTGTAGCAACATGGATCTCCTCTGTGTGTGTGTGTGCAATCCTGTTCTCATGTTTGCATATACCCATGCATTTTTAATATGGAGGATAAGTCTCAGAAAATTCGAAAGGGAATGAAAAAAAGCAAAACAAAAACCTACCTGTGCATCACCATTTTATTAAGGGAAAGAACAGTGTGCAGAGGCAGAGAATCTCATTGCCCTCTGCCAAACTGATACATACTTTCTGGATCCGGAAACTGGTGGAAGGAACTCCTGTTGGCTGCTGGACCAATTGCTTGAGCATCTGTTTATAGAAGGAACATTGCTGTGCAGTCAACATTATCATAGATCATTATCATAGTTTTATTCCCCTGTTCCCTGCTTAGAAGCTCAAGGATATGAGAGCCATGAGAAGTCTGACTGGCCATGAAGATGAGGCAGAGAACTCACTGAGAATCTCAGCCCTCTCCATGTTTGAGGAGGCCAACTCTCCCCTTCCTTTTATCAGAGGGGGAACGCCCTCATTTGCATCTCTGTTCTGCACAGTGTATCTTAAGAATCCCTTCTTGTTGTTTTTTTTACATTGTTCTCCAAGTTCAGTTCCATCTGCACCTTGGCTTTCCTGATCCCATCCTTGCACACCTAGACAGCATCCTTATTTTCTTCCCAAGCCACTCATCCCCACTTCTGCTTATATTTTTCCTTTTTTTTTCCCTCGGCCTAACCTGCTGGAAAGAAATTCATCTTCACAGTTGAAATCTACTTTTAGTGCCTACAATTTACGTGCAGCACCCTTGCATTTCATTTAACTACATTCCTTTTTTAGTCGTGGTAAATGTAGGTAACCAACAGGTATATTGAGAATCACAAACTTTCCGTGGGCTGGAAAATTCTGAAAAATGCAGTAGCAGGAGACAAGCTGACTGTTTGATGGATTAAGAATTGGTTGGCTGGTTGCAGCCAAAGGGTTGTGATCAATGGTTCTGTGTCAGAGTGGAGGCCGGTTGCAAGTGGTGTCCCCCAAGGGTCGGTCTCGGGACCAGTGCTCTTCAGCATCTTCATCAGTGACATTGACAATGGCATCGAGTGCACCCTCAGTAAGTTTGCAGATGACACCAAGCTGAGCAGTGCAGTCAATACATTGGAAGGAAGGGAAGCCATCCAGAGGGACCTGCACAGGCTGGAGTGGGCACATGAAAACCTAATGAGGCTCAGCAAGGCCAAGTGCAAGGTGCTGCACTTGGGTCAGGGCAGTCCCAGGTTCATTCATCCCAGGGGCAATTCATACAAACTGGGGAAAGATCTCCATGAGTGCAGCCCTGTGGAGAAGGACTTGGGGGTCCTGGTGGACGAGAAGCTGGACATGAGCCAGCAGTGTGCACTTGCAGCCCAGAAGGCCAGCTGTGTTCTGGGCTGCATTAAAAAAGGGGTGGCCAGCAGGGAGAGGAAGGTGATTGTCCCCCTCTACTCAGCTCTTGTGAGGCCCCATCTGCAGTACTGCATCCAGGCCTGGGGCCCCCAGTACAAGAAAGACACAGAGCTTTTGGAATGAGTCCAAAGGAGGATCACTAAGATGATCAGAGGGCTGGAGAACCTCTCCTATGAAGAAGGGTTGAGGGAATTGGGATTGTTTAGCTTGGAGAAGAGAAGGCTCTGGGGAGACGTCATTGTGGCCTTCCAATACTTGAAGGGAGTGTATAAACAGGAGGGGGGGCAACTGTTCATGAGGGTGGATAGTGATAGGACAAGGGGGAGTGGTTGTACACGGAGCCAGGGGAGTTTTAGGTTAGATGTTAGGGGGAAGTTTTTCACCCAGAGGGTGGTGATGCACTGGAACAGGTCACCCAAGGAGGTTGTGGATGCCCCATCCCTGGAGGCATTCAGGGCCAGGCTGGATGTGGCTCTGGGCAGCCTGGTCTGGTGGTTGGCGACCCTGCACATAGCAGGGGGGTTGAAACTCGATTATCATTGTGGTCTTTTTCAACCCAGGCCATTCTATGATTCTATGGATATTCTTGAGACTACATTATACATTTATTTTTGCTCTTTAGAACCCTAGAAAATTTCCAGTGATGGTGCTTACAACTTTAAGAATTTCATTACAGTGTAATGGTGGAATATATACAGTAGCGCTTTTCTTCATCATTCTTTATAAGAAAGTAGTCTGCAGACTTTCAGTGAGCTGTGGACTCCAAGCGGAACTAAACTTCATGCTGTAAAAAAGAATTGTTCTTTCTACTCTTGCTAACTTAAGTGGATTTTTTTTTTTAAACTTGTGTAAATATATCTTTGCAACCTTTACTGTAAGTTTAAGGCACATTCTGGCAGCAGCAAAATTCTCACTGCCTAGTTGGGAATGTTGCCTGGATTTGACATGTATGATCAGGGGCTTGATACTGCTCCTGATGTGAAAATTTTTGCTCATCATAAAACAGCTTCTTGGGAAGCTGCTTTTCTGTCTATTTCCTGTTTGCATTTTAGATGTGTATATACTTGTAAGGAAATCCCTTTGTATGATCAGGTTGTCTCTAGGGCAGTTTTAGATCTTGACTACCTACCAGAAGAACTTCCTGCCTAGGAAGAAAACTTGAGAAGATCAGCAGTGGGTAACAGAAAACTTGCTTTTCTCTTTAGCAGGTTCCTGTTACAGACTGTAAAAAGAGGTATTCTTAGATGTCTAAATTCACATCTTGTCAAGGAGAAAAATATATTACATTAATGAAATTGCAAAATCAAAGATAATTTTCACTAATGTCCATTCCCCACATAGGCATGTAATTCTGGAAAGACAGTTCAGTCAGTGGAGCGAATTAGTCTGAAAGCAATTAACTCTGCATTGTCTGAAAAGCCAGTATTCAGACATACTATGTATGGTATTCATAACTTGTTCACCATTCTCCCCGGCTTGTATCTCGCAGAAAGATCAGGAGAATCCTATAGATGAGCTGTGGTTTATGAATGCCAAAAGATTCTGTGAAGCAGGAGAATGAAACTCAAATGATATGAGGAAAGAGTTGTTTAGATACTACAAAACACTGTGATGACAATGACAGAAGACGTCATAGAGACATAGAAATGCAGTAGAAACAGAAATGGTTTTCCTGCAATCATCCTGCTACAGAGAACACATGCCAGTTTGAATAATTCTGTATAGCAGTGAGCAATGAGATATCACATTATAGTTTTGGAAACTCATATCAGAGAAAATAAAAGAAAAAATAAAGTTGACCTGTCTACTGTTATCAAAGCTGGAGAGATCTGGAAAGATGTGCAGTGGTTTGTTGATATGGTTGATTGTGGCTGAACTAAAAAGTTCAATTAAATTTCAGAACAAGGTGACCAGGTTTGATTTCCAGGGTCAAAAAATAGATGGAAGCAATTGGTTCATCATCTTCAGCAATTTCCACTTTTCCTGAGTTGTTTGTCAGAATCATCTTGCAAAAGTTATTTCTTGTCTTAGATTAAAAGCTAAATTGAGGGACCTCAATTTTCTTAGAAATATTTCAAGGCTGAACAGTATACACTACAGAGTATATTTTTTATTTGAAATATATTCTACATTTTTCAGTTCTCATCTTCATGGAGCTGCTCCTTGATATTTGTTTCTGGGCCACGTCAAACAACACAATTCCAGTCATTCTTAACACATATCAAAATAGATATGTTTTCCTCTCTTTAATTTTTTCATTGTTAGTGTTTAGGAACTGTAATCCTGAAGTTTTGCACATCTATAGGTAGTATTCTGACAGCTGTCCTGCTATGACTGTCACTGAGATTATTGACTTGTGTGTATGTGTGCAGATCAGTCCTATTGTGTGCTCTCAATGTTTTGGGTAGTTATTTCCTGCCAAAATATGGCTTTCCATTATCTGATCTTTCTATCTGGCATTTAAAACAGTTGATCTGCTTGGACTTTAAGCGGAAAGAGTGGAATTCTTCCAACCAGCTGTAGATACTTGCATCTGAGCTATTCATCCAGGCCCCTCTACAGTTAGTATTATGTTACTGATGGATTATGAAATATTTCACCTTGTCTTGGATTTCTAAACCAGGACAGCAGAGGGTAGCTTGGAAGTGCCAGTTCCTCTCCAAAGGCTATAGACAATACTTAAGACAACTATCTCAAATATCTGCATAGTAAGCTATCTTAAGTGAGATCACAGAATCATAGGTGTTGGAAGGGACCTCTGGAGATCATAGAATCATAGACTCACCAAGATTGGAAAAGATGTCCCAGAACTGCAAGTCCAACATTCTACCTATCACCAATATTTCCCACTGAATGATGTTCCTCAGTACAACATCTAAATATTTCTTGAACACCTCCTGGGATGATGACTCCATAACCTCACTGGGCAGCCCATTCCAGACCCTGACCACTCTTCCAAAGAAGAAGCTTTTCCTAATGTCCAACCTGAATCTCCCCTGGCACAATTTGAGGTCATTCCCTCTGGTCCTATCACTAGCTACATGGGAGAGAAGGCTGACGCCCATCTCACCCCAGCCTCCCTCCAGGTAGTTGTAGAGAGTGGTAAGGTCTCTCCTGAGCCTCCTCTTCTCCAGAAGAATCATCATCTAATTGACTAATCCAACTCTCTGCTATAGCAGGTTCTACAGAGTAGGTTACACTTCCTGTGTTCCATTTTGTGCCTATTGTCCCTTGTCCTAATGATGAGCACCACTGAAAAGAGCCTGGCCCCACCAACTTGACTCCCACCCTTTAGATATTTACAAGTGCTAATAAGATCCCCTCTCTGTTTTGTCCTGTGTCCCATTCCAAATACCTTGGTTAGATCTGCCTTTGCAAATGTTAGCTATTCTGACTTTGTAAAGGTATGGAAGTCATGAAAGACCTCAAGATGAAAGAACGAATTACCATTCCTTCTCATTGTTGTTCATATTAAATGCTTGATTCTTTGCATCAGATTTGAAAATTTGAACATAATAACGACTATATATTTGTTTTCTTCAGAACTGAAAACAAAACAACCAAAGGAAAAAGAAAAAGGGCAATTGAGGAGAAGGGCAGATGCCATTCTGGTCTTTTGTGTGGTTACTGCAGTTACTGTGACCATTGGTGTGATCTTTGTCATAATCTTTATAATTCTTCACTGGTAAGTGGACAACATACAATGTGTTTTATGTGTTACTTGATCAAAATATGGTATTATTGGTGACCAAAATGACCTGGGCTAACCTATTTCAAGATTCTGTGTGGTTTACTATTTGTATTGCCAGTAAAGAGAGACAAGCAAGCTTTTGAAGACTGGATGGAAGTACCTTTCAAAGCAGTTACAGTGACTGCAGGTGGGGGGGAATGATTCAGAGCAATTTATGTAAACCTACTTAAATGTGTCGGGTTTTTTGGTTGCTCTTTTTTTTTTCTTTCTTTTTTCTATTTCAGGGCTGTTGTCAAAACTGGTTTGGTTTGTTGGAATGACAAAGACAAAAAACTGACCAACAAAAGCTCAGTGAATACCATGGAATAAGTAAGCTCTCGCTCAGAGTCAGTGTTGGCTTTCGAGGTGTTGGAGTTCCTGCACCTGCATCTACTGTGATCTTACTAACTTCATTAGCCACAATACAAAAAGTACCAGAACTCCTTCCAGTATTTGCATAATGAACAAATTTAATTAAAAAAGAAATAAGAAAAATATATTTTTTAAAAAAGATCAGATTATACAGAAGCAGTATGTAAAGAATATTAAAACAACAACAACAAAACCCAAAACAGGAGTACTTTTTACAGTTTATTCACTCTCTTAGATTACTGAATTTCAAATAAAATTATAAAAATCATCCTATTTTAAGGTATATGTCCAATCTAGGTAGTGTAATAGTCTGAGAACCTCTGATTTGGAGAATTAAAGCCAAATTTTGAGGAGGCGACTGAAGAGAATATATTTAACATCTCTTATATTGATGGTAGTGTTATTCTAGACTATATGAAACTGAGCATACAGCCTAGGTAGAAACTAGGCAAAAACAAAGTGTTCTTAATCGTCCTGATGATCTTCAACCACAGAACCTCATATATAATCACTGTAATCACACTTCTAGACATATGGAAGGGTACATAATGGTAGGGAAGGTTGATAAAATTTGCTTTTTAAGCTTCATTAATTTTTTACCTTCTCACTTGCACATATAATCAATTCTGCCATCAAAGGGGCCAAAACATGTGAACATGAGTGTAGGCTAGTTCAGACCAAGGGCTCATGTATGTCAATCAAATCAATAGATGAAGGATGGTGAGGGAGGAGTACAGGAATGAGTCAAAGTTGCATGATGTTTTTCTCACATATTCTTCCAGCCATTTACAGGATTTTTTTCTTTTCTAAGCAAGATGGCATTTTCTAATCAGTTAGCAACCTGGAATGGATTTCTTTTTTCATTACTTTGTTCAGTGTTTCCTTGTATTTATATAAGCTTCTCTCACATAAAGCATCCTATGATGAGGAAATACGCAGCACAACCTTATCCTTTGTCCATTGTCAACCTGCTTCCTGCTGGTTTCATTTGTTTCACTTCACTTCTTTAAAAGGCAGCAAATATTGGTCAGTACTGTACCTCTCCCTGGAAATTCCCAGGTTATTCCCAGGTTATTTGCTTTCCAGACTGAAAAATTTAAGCTTTCTTAGTGATTGGTCATCCTGAAGCTCTACCATGGCTCTGACCATCCTTGCTGACTTTCTCTAACCGTCCTCAGTTTTGTTACTGTTATGTTTGTGAAGGTGCTTTCTATTTGTGTAAATAAACATTGTTTGATATAAACAAATAAATAAAAAACAAACTGATGACACTGAAAAATGGACTGTAGACTGAGTAAAATGTTTAATAGATTTTATGATCAAGCTTTTTTCTTGAGTATAATAGACACACTGAACTATGGCCAAATATTGAGCACTTCAGGTTAGAGAAAGCTTCTCAGTAAAGAGCATTACAAAAAAAAAAAAAAAAAAAATCAGCCAAAATAAAATAGATTGGAGGTAGTAACTCATCCTTTCAAAGAATTCTTATTCTCTTCAGTTCCTGTACTGCTGCAGATGTTCTAACTGCACCATCTGCACATCTTTAAGAAAGCATTATCATATTTTTTCAGATACATCATTTTGTTTGCTGTTTAGTGAAAAGATCATTTACATTTTTGCAAATAAAAGATCATATTCAAAAATGATGTGCACTTAATTCTGTAAAAATAACTTTTTTAAAAGGAAATGATATTTTTGGTAACACTCTCATTAGCTATGTCATTTTATATCATGGGGTAGACAAATGTAAAAATTTTGCAACATTAAAAAGAAAGTACATAGAGAAGGAAGGAACAGGCAATAATGATTTTGGAGCTTGCAAAACTAGATTACACAGTCCATGTGAATTTATGATCCCATGCAATCAAAGACAGCCTATCATTGTGAGGCTGGGATTAGACCTTAAGTGCAGGTCTCAAAGACAGACTCAAACCAGTGGTTATTACTCAGGGAAGTGTTCCCATGGAAGGTATGATAAATATGAATTCCTACCACCAGCTCTGGGATTGACTTCTGAATTCATTGCTGTCATGCTGTAATTTAGGTGTGCCACAACTGAAACAAAAAGGGAAAACTAGAGTACTATTTTTCATAAGGATGCGAAAGTGTACTGTTCTACAATCATTTTGTATGAGGGCTGCCTTTAAAGTAATGCCTCATATTTTGTTCTGTTAGCCCACCATGTCAGAGGCAGAAGTTGGTGGTTGGCAGTAGAGGTTGAACCTTCCCATCAGTATTCTGTTATGTGTTGTTGCCTTGTGACAAATGGCAGCAGAGGGGCGGTCTGACACAATGGCATCTGACATGGAAGTGTGGGTGAAGAAAAGGTGTGGCCCTGAATTCCTCTACGTGGAAAAAAATAATATCCATTGGCACTCGTTGATGCTTGCTGAATGTTTATGGAGACCAAACAGTGGGTGTGAGCACAGTGAGGCGGTAGGTGATGTGTTTCAGCAGCGGCAATGGTGACGTGAATGCAACTGCCATGTTCTGGATGGACATGCGGTGCTGTCACGCCATGAAATGAAGAGCATCTTGATCAACTCATCCATACAAATTGGCTAATGGTGGTGACTGTGTTGAAAATTATTGTTTTGTAGCTGAGAATTTGCTCTATCAAATAGTGTCATTGTGCTCTTTCAGAGCAACCTACATATTTTAATAACATTAGCAAAGAATCTCCAGTCTTACTTGGGTTGATATTTTGAAGGTAGTTGGCTGGCAAATCCACCAAGATGTAATAGACGCATAGTTGGAGTATTCAGAAAATGAAATTCAGAAAAGGCTGAGCTAATCCATACAGGTGAACGTGGGAAGCCTTAGAGCATTAAAGAGTTTTTGCTTTTTATTGACTTGTATCTTTTCACTCTTTTGTAACTCCTGAAAGCTTCCTGAAATACAAAAATAAAACCTCTTATAAATTAGAGGCAAATATGCAAAAATGTGGAAGAACACCATGCTGCTCACCAGATAAGATAAAGAGGCTGTTCTGTCGTCAAAGCTGCAATCAGAAACTCCAAGAAGTGAGGAAATTCCTGAAGTTAAGATTACTCTGGCCAAGCAATCATCACACAGCCACCATATTATCATTTTCTCACCTTAAATGTAAGCCTGAATAAATTACTCTTTGTACTAGATGCAGTATAAAACATACAGGAAGTGCACAATAATCAACATAACCCTCCTATTTATTTCTGTGGAAAATACAACAGATACAAAGAGTACAATAACATTGTTAAATAGAGCAAATTATCAGCTATGAAACAATATTTTTCAGCATAGTCACCACCATTAACCATGCATTTTTGACAGCAGTGAACAAGTCTGCATGCTGTGCTTGTAAATAGCCTGCCTGGCCATTCAGAGCATGGCTTGTCATTCATGTTGCTGTCACTACTGTTGAAACACATCACCCAGCACCTCACTGTGCTCACGCCCACTGTTTGGTCTCCATAGAAGCATCAATGAATGTCAATGGGTGTTATTTTTTACCAAGTGGAGGAATTCAATGTCACACCTTTGCTTCACCCACACTTCCATGTCAGATGCCGTTGTGTCAGACCTCCCCTCTGCTGCCATTTGTCATAAGGCAACAACACATAACAGAATATTGGTGGGAAGATTCAACCTCTACTGCCAACCACCTCTGACATGGTGGGCCAACAGAACAAGATAGGAGGCATTACTTTCAGAGCAGCCCTGATAAAATTTTTAAGTTACGCATTTTTAAAGAGATGAAGAACATTTGTTGAAATACTTATGGCCAAAAGCACTCACCATCTCGGATGTGTAACAGTCTACATGTCTCTATGCAACTGCTTTTATCTACAGTGCCCAAGAAATACAAGGAATATTGTCCTTGTTACTTTCTGGCAGTAGATTAATTAAAATGACGTACAAGAGTTTCTCCTTTTCTGCAGATTCAAGCAGATTCAAGCACAGTATTTCTGTCTTCTCTAGCTTACTGACTGCAGTGGAAACCTTACCTTTACTGCTCACTCCAGGGTATAAAGCATTATTCTCAGACCTTAGGTGTATGTCCAGCTCCTGCTAAAGCCAGTGCCACTGGAGCGCTGAAGCAAGATCTGTGGCACTTCTAAAGGGAAAGCACAGAGAAGAGTGTAGGGGAAGGGGCAGAGGTCACGTAAAAATATCAGTGTGATCTCAGGAGTTTACGCTGCCTAGAAGAGTTTTTGGCCAGTGCAGCTGAGGCAGCCTCCCTGTTCGGCTCCATGAAGTGTGTTCTACACAGAGATCCCAGCACTCCGCAGGCTCATGGCTTTTCCCTCATTGGGACGCTCTCCTACTGGCACAAATGGCCCAGAGTGAAGGTGAAAATTTCATCGTACTTAAACGTAAGCTGATGCTTTTTTTTTTTTTTCCCAAATTAAGAATTTCTTGCACGTGTGTTTTAGTGATTTCCTGAATCAGGGTCAAGATGAGATGCCATCTCTTGCTTTTTAGGGGAACGTGTTTAGTGGGTATGGTGGTGATGGGTTGGTGTTTGGACTAGATGATCTCAGTGGTCTTTCCCAGCCTTAATGATTCTCTCATTCACTTGCTTTGCATAGATTAATATGGCTGCATAAGCTTGTGGGATTTGTTTTAATTTAACAGAATTTTAGATATTTCCCAACTGTTCTTTCAGCTCCCTTTTCTTTTTCTTCTTAAAGAAAAATCTTGTTGGAATGCATAGCTTGTCTGCATGGGATCCGCCATCTGTCTCGGGAAATTTAGGATGCATTTGTATAGTTATTTAGGTCTTGATGTATGTGCAGTTTCTTTTATGTATGGTCTAATGGTGTATGCCACAGACATTAATTTTTTTTCTGTGACAGCTTTGCTGTCTCTTTTTGGAAATGAAATTTTTATGGTGAGTTGCAAAGGTTTTCATTATTTCTTTATAACTTCATTTAGTAGAACACACTTAACAAAATAGTAAGTACTCATGTTTTTTCTTTCTTTGCTGCTGTGCATACAGGAGAGAAATTGCCACTGAAATATTGGTCATTTTTATCTGATTTTCTATAAAATAAAATAAATGACAGTTCAAAATGGATTTGGAGCTCCATGATTGGTGGCAAAATTTTGGCACTGTGCAGATACTACAAGGGGTAAATGAGCAAATAAATTGATGTGTGAATCAGAAAGCTATAGCTAACCATTAAGCCAAATGTACACTGTTCGATACGAGTTTTGGAAATATAAGTCTGTACTTTCCAATTGTTTCTGTAAAGGGTTGAGATGGATTTTTCAGGAGAGCTGAGCATTCATCTCTGCTTCATTATGAGAAACTTGTTATATTAGGCCAATAGTGTTCACATTTGGTTTTGTAAGTTTTTTCTTAGCTCTACAGAAAAACTTTCTGCTTAGAACTGGGTCAGAGTGCTCAGACTGGAAAATTCATTATAGTGAAATTTCAGGGCAATGATACTTTAGCAGGAAATTGTGTTTGTGGGCTGTGAAAAGATAACTGGAGAAAAAGCTTGCATGCCTGAAGCAATTAAACCCCAAATCCAGCATGGCTGGATATGGATAATTGGTTGATTAAAATTACTTAACCTACATGTGCTTTGCTCCCTATGCTCATGTTCGTACAATTAGTTACTTGGCAAAACAGGAAGGCTGTAGCCTTTAAATTTTCACTTTGGATGGTAAACCCTTTCCCAGAGAGATGAATTTGTTTTATATGTACCTACAAAGTCTTATAGCGTATTTGATGATCCTTTCTGAGGGTACCACACTATAAAAACACAAGAATTAAATAGTGGCATGGAGCTGCCGTGCAGATGAATCAGTTACTATTTTGATCTCACATTATGTTGTATTACACCTAGAATAATGGCAAATTGTTAATTAAGATCCCTTGATACTTGCGATGATCTAATCTTCTGTTGCGTATAACTGCCAGAATGTCTTTAGGCAGAAATTTTCCATGCTAAATACGTGATCCTCAGGCTCCTACTTTTCTCTCTGAGGATGCAGGAAGTGTAGCCTGGTGTTTTACTTTTCAGGGTACCCACTCTGTGGAAAAATAGGTTGCTAATCTCATCCTGACCATAAATAAATTAGGGAGGAGAAGTGTCATGAGGAAGTTAGTGGGACAGTGAGGCTATGCCCAGAATTATGAAAGTGGGGAGAAAAGGCAGATAATATGGAAAGAGAGAAGCCTGTGAGCAGAATCTTCACACAGCGGAAGTTAGAAAGCCATATGGGAACTCAGAGGAATATGAGGAAGGAGATTTGGTTTGGCAGGGCTGGCTAAGCAACCCAAGAACTGGTAAATATACCCAAGCAGATTGTCTGGAAGGCATCTCAAAGGCAAAACAGGGCTTGAAAGACTTCCACCACTTCTCCCCCATTAAGTGTGGCCAGAGACTTCATCCAAACAGCTCAAAAAGGAGGAGAGGGCTACTGGGGAATTTAATGTGGTAAGACACTAAGAGACAAGCTTAATGAAGTGGTAGATTTGTGTGTGTTTACCTCACTGTAAATGATCCCAAAAAGAGAGTCAGTTTTTTTTTTTTTAAACCTGTTTTTCACTTCTAAAGCCTGCAGACTTTTATCATAATAGATAAACAAATAAAGCTAAATTCCTTGTCTCATAAAATGTTCATCAGGTGAATGATGTAGTTCTTTCAAAATGTCATCAGTCTTCCTGGTCTGAGTGATGTTCACAGCAGGTTCTCAGCAAGTGGAAGTCAAAATGCCAGCTCCCTTTGAAGATCATAGAAGCAAATAATGCATAATTGAATCTCTTATTTTTATTGTCACAGAACCGATTTTATCCAGCTGCTCACGTGCTGCACTCGCTAATCTCAGGGAAAGATGTTTGTGATCTTCTGAAAAAAATTTACAGACCTTGAATTTGTGTTTTCTCAGAGCACACATCCAGACGGATCCACTGGATCGCTTGGTCTGATTTGCATCTGCAGGAGGCTTTCTCCATCTCCCTGTTGCTCTCATGTTGAGCCCAGGAGCTCAACTGCAGTTTGTGTTTAAACGATACCTGCTGGAAAAGCAACCGGCTTTGCTGGGGGACACAGGAAGTCTGAAAGTCTAACACTTCCCTTGGCAATTTGTTTAAGAGGTTTATTGCCTTCTGTGCTAAAAAAGAAATGCTCTTCTTTCAAAATATGAACACATCTGCCTCCATCTTTCAGCTGCTAACTTTTGGTTCTGATAAATTCATGTATTTTAGTACTTCATATTTTTTCTTTATGGAAACATTTTTTTCACTAACACTCTAATCAATCACTTAGCAGTCTTCTTTTATGATTACGCTTCTTAAAAGTCTTCTCAAATGCCTTTCCTTCTAGTGTTTGGGTACTTTTTCTTACTCCTTTTTAGGCAACTTCTGCTTTTTCAGCGTTCTCTGTTTAGCCAAGAGCCATATATGTCCTGTGACACTGATGTCCATGTTCAGCTGCTTGCTATCCCTCCATCTTAAATTGTTTCCAGAGCCACATCTTTTTTTCATCGCTGTTCCTCATTCAGTATTACAGAATCACAGAATCACAGAAACACAGAGTCATTAATGCTGGAAAAGATCTCTAAGATAATTTAGTCCAACTTTCAGCCCACCCCACCATGCTCACTAACCATATCCCTCAGTGCCACATCCACGTGGTTCTTGAACATCTCTAGGGATGGTGACTCCACCACTTCCCTGTGCAGCCTGTGCCACTGCCTCACCGCTCTTCTCTTTTGGCTCTGGTAAGTCCTACATAGATAAAAGTTGTTCCTATATGATCCTGATGTGTCTGTCCCACCTTCATTTACATCCATCTTCATCTACCACACCCATTTCAGCAGTAGCAGCTGCTGGAGAAGAATTCAATTTCTGTTGGCCTGGATGTGGAAAGACAATAGAAACACAACTTTGAATCTCTTTCAGTTTGAAGAGTATGCCTGCTTCTGCATTTTATGTTAAGGAGTTCTACAGTAAAATAACAGAAGAAGCATTAAACTCAGTTAAAAGTGCTTTCGGGTGCTTTGTCAGATAGACATTGCCCCTTCTTCTTGTAGGAGACCTCAGTTCCAGTGTCTTCTGATTCATACAGATTTCAGAAGAAGCACGCACGTGGGGATATGTCCTTGCCTCTGCCTGGGGCTAACGCCAATCCGGACTGGACAGATTCTTCATGTTGTTTTCATTCTAAAGAGTGTGGAATATATATTTCAGCATTTTTAGTAATGAAAAATCCAGATTTTTGCAAAAAGTTATAACTCCGTATCACTATCTTTTTTCCTTCAGGACCAGTAAAATGGATAATGGTCCATGACAGTGATATTCTCATATTTGCTTTTCCTTATCTTTTTTGCTGAAGCTCATAGTGGCAAAAGAAAGCCTGGAAACCCTTAAAGTTTCAAAAGTTAAAATGACAAATTTAGTGTTACATTTTTGCAGATTTTCACAGCATTTCCACACCATTTGACTTTGATGTGTTTTTTTGCCTGACTTTTAATTTTTGCTGTAAAACTTCCTTGGATGTCCTGAAAAGGATCTACCAAATCCTTCAGAGCTGTCTTAAAATTTCAGCTGGTTTTGGATAAGATTGTTTTCATCAGCCAGTTACTTGTCAAGCTTTAGCAGAGAAAGAATTGTATCTATCACTGCCTCTCACAAGAGATGTCTGTCTCTGACTGACTGATTCATAGTGGTGCTTGAAAAATGAACTGTATTGCTAGACTTTTCAAATGTGAATGAAAATGCATTAAATAGGAAGCAAAATGGGATCAGAATACAGTGCAGAATCCTTCTTTACAAGTGCCACTTGTAAATGTAGGTATAATTCACCTAACCTTGCTTATTCCTTCCCTCCTTCTTTTCTTCTTTCCTGCTTTCCTTTTCCTTTACTTCTTTCTTTCATTTGTTCTTTCCTTCTTTCCTTCCCTGTTTCTTTCCTGGACTTCACTTAAGACAGCAAAAGAAGGGGCTTGAAGTAGAGTTACCATTAAAGCAGTGTGAATCACTGAGGAAAACAAGACCTGAGCGCATGGAGGGAAAACCTCATTCTTAAAAAGATTTGAGTCCAAATTTTTTCCCTGACATGGTGAAGCTATTGGAAGACTGAGGTTGAGCACAGGTTTCCTCACGTTACTGTCTGGGATCACGAGCATTGCCTCCTTACCCCAGGATTTCTTACATATTCTGATGAAGTTCTGCTTTTCATAGCAGCAGATAACATGCTGTAGAATGTGGCAATCATAGCGGAGCAGCACCAGAGAGCTCTTTGACTTAATTTCTGGTGCTGTAAACACTTGCCAGATAGCTCATGCTCATCAGTAAATGTCATATCAACAACTTCTGCCATCAGATATGAACTCTGTTCATGAGGTATCCACTTCAGATGTACAAAAGATTGCTGTGGGACCAGCATGTGGCCTTGTTACATCTCTCAGGAACTGCAGCACTGAAATACCTGGCTTACTTCTTTCTGCAAGTCAATGCAATGAATGTATTATTCTTTTTTTTTTTTTAATTTCAGTGCGGATCAGTATTCATATACATAGCAACAAAACCAATGCCAATAGAATCACAGAGCAGGAAATATAATGTTAACTTGATCCTGGCTATGTTTTTATGCTTAATAAAAGAAAATCAGGAAATAAGGAGAGTGTTGTATTTAATTTTGAATTTCCTGGGCCCTTGCTGTTTGTTGTCTTGAAGATAACACCATCTAAACATACAGGGTCTTAAAAATTTAATTTCCTTTTTCTATTTCCTACTTCCTATTGCTCAGGCTTTCAGGCTGCTAGTGTGGCTCCTCTTGAGGTAGAGACTTCTTGTCATTCTGTCATTCTGCGTGTGCCTTCTGATTCACACTGCATTTACATTTCTCCTGCTCCTTTCCACCTTCTTCTTGAGTGAAAGCTATCTGTTCCCCCACACAGTCAGCCTGCGTTGCTGGATAGAAGGTACAGGAAGCAGAATTTGTTGGTACTGCCAAACCTTTCACATTTTCCATTTCACTCTTCTCACCATGTCACTGAAGACGACTGTTGCCCAACAGGGCATGTCAGCAGAGCTTACGGAGAGTACATTTGATCTCACTGGCCAATATGCTCCTTGAGAATGAGCAATACTCTTTCTGGAGGCCAGAAATAGACACCATCCTGTCATCGCACTAGAATACCAACCGCCAGAAGCAGAGATATTTCCCTATGATGTGACCAAGCTCACCAGTGTCATTTCCAGCTGCTGACACACCAGCAGAGGGGGAAAACCACCAAGATTTCCTGCACTGCTGTTGTCCTTGCTATGTAGCCTAGGGGTTGCACATGGGTCAAGGAGCTCCCTCTCCATCTCCCAGCAAATTTTTCCTGCTTCTCCAAGCACAAATACAGATTGGGCAGAGAATGGCTTGAGAGCAGCTCTGAGGAGAGGGATTTGGGGTCGTCAGTTGACAAAAGATTCAACAGGAGCTGGCAATATGTGCTTGCAGCCCAGAAGGCCAACTGTATCCTGGGTTGCATCAGGAGAAGCATGACCAGTAGATCAGGGGAGGTGATTCGGCTCCTTTATTCTGTCTTGTGAGACCCCGCCTAGATTACTGCATCCAGTTCTGTGGCCCCCAAACAGGAAGGATATTTTGCTGTTAGAGCAGGTCCAGAGAATGGCCATGAAGGTGATCAGAGGGATGGAGCACCTCCCCTACGAGGACAGGCTGAGAGAGTTGGGGCTCTTCAGCTTGGAGAAGGCCCTGGAGGGACCTTATGGTCCCTCCTCCTTAGTACCTGAAGGAGGTCCTACAGGAAAATGGGGGAGGGACTTTTTACGAGCGCATGTAGTGACAACAGGATAAGGGAAAATGGTTTTAAACTGGAAGAGGGTAGATTTAGACAAGATATTAGGAAGAAATTCTTCCTAAT
>JAPSGF010000004.1:23942303-23974960 GCA_035772895.1 Perdix hodgsoniae | reverse complement strand
GCTCTCTATAACTTCCTGAAGGGAGGTTGTGGTGAGCTAGGGGTCAGCCTTTTCTCTCGTGTAGACAGTGATAGAACTAGAGGCAATGGTTTCAAACTGCGCCAAGGGAGATTCAGGCTGGACATTAGGAAATATTACTTCTCGGAAAGGGTGGTCAGGCATTGGAATGCACTGCCCAAGGAGGTGGTGGAGTCACCGAACATGGAGGTGTTCAAGAGACGTTTGGATGTTGTGTTGAGGGATAGGATTTAGCTGGGGAGTATTGGTGATGGTTGGACTGGATGATCTTTTAGGTCTTTTCCAACCTTGATAATTCTGTGATTCTGTGTGATTCTGTGAAGAGCTCTAATTTACATAAGCCACTCTTCCTGATTTAGTTTTCTATCTATTTTCCCATAGAGGAGATTGGCAGTTCTTTTTTTTTTCTTTCTCTTTTTTTTTTTTTCTTTTTCTTTTTTTTAACAATACAGAGCTACAAACATTTTTGTAAAAATCAAAGTTTGACTTGTTCTTTTCTAAGAGTGAACATTTCCCATTCACTCATACTGTCCCCAGTAGGGATTCAAATAAATTTTGAGGAGTAAGAAGACGTGAAGAGCTCATGGTACCAAAGATGCTGTAGTGGTTGTAGCTGTTGTGGATGCACCCTAGATTTAGTTTGAGCACACTATTGCCCATCAGCTGGCCAGCAGTTCCTGCTGACAAGCATCTTCGTGCCTCTCTGTGGCACTGGCAGAATGGCTGCTTTGACTCCTAGTATCTTCCCTTCTTGGTTCCCAGTAGCAGCAATGCAGAAATAGAAACAGCAATATAAGGAGGAATGCCATGATGCAGACAGTGCTGTGGTTTTGCCCCAGTGGCAATGAGCACCTGCACCCAGAGGCGCTCACATTGTGAGATGCAACACTAAGGGACATGGTTTAGTGAGGGACTCAGTAAGTCGGATTTTCTAGGATTCTGCAGGGGCTGTTGTGGCACCAAGCTTGCCCTGCCTGCCCTGGGACCTCATGTGCCAGTGAGGAGAGGTGTTCTCTGTGACATGCCCAGCATGAGGTTAGCCACCTGGCTGGGAGATGAAGGCGTGATTCACATGTTCTGCCCAGCCACTTGAGCACAGGAGCTTCTGAAGACTCAAAAGAAGTGTAGGTATCCTTCAAAACAAGGAAAAGATAAAAGAAATTTTTCAAACAGTCAGTTCTATTGAAAAAATATATGTATTGATACCACTCACTTTCACTGAGAACAGGAAGACTTCGTTTTCTTAGCTCTGGTGAAGACTGCCTTTGAAGGTCACAGATACAGCCCCCAAAATAGCTCTGCAGTTCTGGTATTTAAATGGGCTCTGAAACTCAAGTTTCCCTCAGAGTTGCTTGTGTGGAAGAGAAGAACACTTTTAGATTGCTCTGATAATGAACACCAAGACCCTGAAGTCCCGTTATGTGTTTGGCACAGCAGGAACGTGGTTTGATGGAGCCGTTGAGTGTGACAATTCCGGTGCTGTTCCCCAGCTCTGAAACTCAGGTTATGGGCACACATAGAAAAAAATATATATTGGTTTTTAGCTGGTTCAGTACGTCTGCATCTGGCTTACCAGGCAGCCGTGCAGAGGCTTGTGTTGGCACTACAGGGGAGGCAGCATGGGGAGAAGAAGGACCGAACTGAGAGAGGGCAAGGAACCCTGGGAAATATACATCAGGCCATATTCTCATCCTTCACTGTTGTTCACTTTCCAACAAAAAACACTTTCCATTCATTTCCACCTCCACACTGCTCTCTTGAAGGCAAGTGCCTGCTCCTTTGTGAGACCTAAGTCTACATTTCATAGTCAGCAGAAGAATTTAAGCCTCAGCAGGGGCCAGCTGACACAGCAGCTAAGATTAGATCACAAACTACTATTTTAAATCGCTATGTAAGCAGCAAGAAAAGGCAAAGACCAAAAATATAAGAATAGTGTGGCACTGAGTTTGAAGGCTCCCTCTGTTCCCTCTTATGATATCCAGTAGCTAAGTAAAGCGGGGCCCAGGGCATTTTGAATTGAATAAAAAAGAATTAAATGATGGACACCCACATTTCCAATCAGGGCTGAGTGTACCGAGTGAGAGAACACAAAAGATCTCCGTTTGTATACCTACTTGGGGGATCACTAGAGGATAAGACCTGCCTGACCTGACCTGCACAGCACTGGTGAGTCAGCTCAGTTCTTTAACGAAACTCAGCCTGGCCCTCAGCCTCCAGCAACCAAGGCTAAAGAACTGACCTGCAGATAGCAGCTGCAGAGAAAACTGGGTTAAATGCCAAATTTCTAGGCGGAGAGCGTGGTCCTTTTTAAATCTTACGACATTTTGCTGTGAAGATACTCATCCTCTAATCTACCTGGAGGGATGCAGACCTGCAGTCATCTGAACACAGCCACGTTTTCATTGTGATACTGAGTGAAGCTACTCAGAAGATATTTTCAAGATACTGAGAGAAGGTCACCAGTGCTGAAAGTGGAAGCTTTCTTTAACACGGAGTGAAAAAAGGCATGCAGTGCACAGTCCACACCTACCACTGATGCAGTATGGTCCCCATTCCTCACCTCTTATACCAGGCTCACTGTCCTTTCTCCTTTCCCATCAACACACCCAACCCCAGTCTCCCCTCCCTTGCAGAGGGAAAGGCCATCCCAGTGCCAGAACTTCTCAGCCAGCTAAGGCTTTGCCAGTGCTGTAATGGGAGTAAATAAAAGCCCTCAAATAAATAGGAGATGATAGGGAGGCAGAAAACTGTAATTCTCATGACTGATGGCATTACTCAATTTAGACATTAACATTCAAGCTAAAGCATTAAACCTTGGATTTACTGAGCATGCCTGTTATTAATTTTGCCTATTCAGGCTGCATCGCTAGGAGGTAGGTGTATAATTTAAAAATGAATTGAATTAGGTTACAAGTTAAGAATTGCAGAGACAATGATCATATCTCTTCCCAGGCTGCTGATGAAAGGCTGTACCGGATTTATTTTTACCCTCATGAAGGTCTGGGAGGAGCGTTTACTGGATGGCTCCACAGTGTGTATAATTCCCCATGCTTCTTTATTAAAAGAATACTCCTAATCCTTGTTCCTTAAGTAAGAAATGACACATAGTGGGATTCCCACCTCTGCATTATGCTGATTTACATGAATCCTCCCTTTTCGGAGTCTCATCCAGCAAGGATTGTTCTTCCCTGCTCTTGAGAAGGTTTCTGCTCTGGGCCAGGTTAGAGCATCCCTGCGCTCTGCCTTGGAGGACAGGGATGCTGTGGGAGCAGCGCAGAGAGCCTCCCAGCATTACACACACAGCAGGTGCAGAAGCAGGCTGCCACAAACAACCTGGTTATTTCCCTTCCCTTCAGCTTGGAGGAAAGCGGGGAGTCCCTGTGATGCCGATCCTAGCAGGGCCTTCAGCAAAACCCATGGGGGTAAAAATTGTTCAGATAGCAATTCATGGATTCATAGATTCATAGAATGGCCTGGATTGAAAAGGACCGCAATGATCATCTAGTTTCAACCCCCCTGCTATGTGCAGGGTTGCCAACCACCAGACCAGGCTGCCCAGAGCCACATCCAGCCTGGCCTTGAAATGCCCTGCAATGGCAGGACTTGATCCATCCTGTTACGGCAGATGAGTTTTTTCCTTCCTGCAATTAGTGGCTGTGAAGATATATCACATTATTATTGTTTGTTATTATTGTTATCATTATCATGACTGTTTATTATTATTAGCGGAGAGACTTTGATTTTTGGGGAAGATTCTGGATGTTTGTGTATCCTGTTTCAACCTTGCACACATATATACATATATATGGAGAGAGGAAGAGAAAATAGTGTCAAAACAGCATCCATGGTCAGGGAGGAACTCTGTCAGCAGCACAGTGAGAGCAGTTTTGTTCATGGTGTTCTCTACCCCATCTGCACATAAAGAAATTGCTACACTCCCATGACAAGTCCACGGAACACCCACCAGGCTTTACAATTCTGCACCGACCCACCAGAATTTAGAACAGATTATCTTGGATGTAAAACAAACAGACAAGTAAACAATAATAGAAGCTGTTATTTATTCCGTCTCACCTTTGTTTTAATGCAAATATAGTGGAATATAACATTGCACTTCACAAATGCAGACTTGTGCTTTGAAAATCTGGGGTAAGCTGTCTTTTCTGTTGAAGTGAATAAAAATTTCTTAGTGACTTAATTGAGACAGGATTCCACCCCTTAATATGCTGTAGCAGGAAACTGAGTGCTGCCCTGAATACCAAGGATGATTTATTGGAAAGCAATACCAGGGCATCTCATACCTAGTCATTAAGATTACCTCGGGCTCATTATCATGCTTTCTGCTAGCTGAATTTTAAAGATTAATATGAGATGGCTGTTCACATTAAGGAGACCTGTTAAAGGTAATCATGCGTTTCGTAGGTTGTGCTGCTATTTAAGGAAAACTGTTGACACTCTTTATATCCATTATCTAAAACAACCAGTGGACAAAGGCAGAATGGAGGAGGAGGTGTTGTAAGCTATCAATAAGAGGAAAGCCTGGTGGTTTCTTAAACAAGATGTTGTGGCTCAACCCAGCAGGCAGCTCAGCAGCACACAGTCGTTTGCTCACTCCCTGCTCATAGAGGGGTGAGGGAGAGAACTGGAAAAAAAACACCACAACAACCAACAAAGTAGAACTTGTGGGTTGAGATAAAACTATTTACTGACACGGGAAAGGAAGACAAAAGAAGTAGCAATGATAATAATATATATTTACAAAACAAGTGATGCACAAAACAGTTGCTCACTATCCACTGACCCATGCCAGTCCTCAAGCAGTGGCTACACCCTGGCCAACTCCCCACAGTTTTAAAAGCTTTTTTTGCATGTTGTTGTATGGTATGGAATATCCATTTGGCCAGTTCAGCTCAGCTGCCCTGGTTCTGTCCCCTCCCAGCTCCTTCTGCCCCCCAACTTCCCTCACTAACAGGACAGCACAGGAAGTTGAAACAGCTTTGTCTCTGTACAGCACTGTTCAGCAACGGCTAAAACATCGATGTGTTATCAACATTGTTTTTCTCCCAAAGCCAAAATGCAGCATCATACCGGACACTATAAGGGGGAAGGAAAAAGCAGGACACATGGGCAGATATTACAGTAATGTTTTTTTGTCTGTTCTTTTCTAACCTGTACCAACATAATACATTTTATTTCTAAATCAAGCCAAAGCCAGATTTCTACTGAAGACAGATTATATTTCTTAAAAAGTGAAGCAAATAGATATTTTATTGATGAAAACTATTGCTTTGTGTGTGCATGATGATCTTGTGACTTCTTAAAAAAAGCTGTCAGAAGAGCAGAAATAATAATGGATGTCACCATGTAGGGCTGAAATGATGACAGTGTATTTGCCCACACACTTCCAGAGCTGGTTTAGTGTAGGAAAGTAGTTGCTTGCAGAGTTGTCATCGTTTCCTCCCATGTTGTTCAGAGTAGACTTACAGATGCAGTTAGGTGTCACTGTCAAGAGGAACTGTCAGTTTGTGGCAGCACAGCCCTTATTTTCCACTGAATGTGTGAATACAGAAGGAATTGTCTCCCTGGCTGTTTCAGTAGTGAGAGCTTTCAGCAGAAATGTTCAGACTTCTTCGTAAAATGTAGCATACAGTTAAAGATGAAGATCTAATTTTTCATTTCTAGTTCCTTTTGTTTTGTCAAGGATACTGCAGTGTCAGTAAATATCAGTAATCTGACTTTTAAAAAGACATGTACTGTGGCAAAACCACAGTCCAGGACCATTGGACATGCTCATTTCACACCCTGAAGATGCCCACTGATTCAAAACCATGAATATGGAGAAAGAAAATTGCCCAAGTAAGGCAATCTGAGATTAAACTGTATGGAGAAGTTCTTTACTATGAAAGTGGTGAGGTGCTGGAACAGGCTGCCCAGAGACGTTGTGGATGCCCCATCCCTGGAGGTGTTCAAGGTCAGGCTGGATGGGGCCCTGGCCTACTATTAAATGTGGACGTTGGTGGCCCTGCCTGTGGCAGAGGGGTTGGAGATTCATGATCCTTGAGGTTCCTTCCAACCATTCTGTGATTCTGTGATTCTGTGATTCTGTGATTCTGTGATTCTGTGAAAACTGATTCTCTGAATGAGCAGCCATCTTTCTCTGGTGTTCAGTGGGCTTTGGATTGGGCACGTGAGACCACAAGGAGAGTAGAAGTATTTTTTCAGCTCACATTTTCAGCTGTGGATGGGCAGTGGTGGGAGCCTGGTATTCTGTCCAGCCGGCAGTGGCACAGCTGAGTTTGTTCTTGCACAGCTTTTGTGCGTTGCTGTTGGACCGCTCCATTGTCCCCAGTACATGCCCATAGCTCTTTACTCAGTGGCATTGGCCAAAACAAGACCAATTTTTGTTCTCCTTTTGCCTTCACACCACCAAAAACTACTTTCAGTTGTTGGTGGTGTTGGCAGCACTGTTTTATTTGTATTTCTGTCTTCTGCTCTTTTGAGTTTTGTCTTTCTTAAGTATGAGTTTTTTCTAATGTGGTATCTATGTGCAAACATATGCATCTGATGAAGGCAAAAGAGATTTATTGCATTTTTTGCTAATACAGAGGAAAGGGGAAATTGCCTACATAATGGAGCAGGAGATTCGGTTTTAACTATGTCATTTCTCTCGTCTCCATAGTACTGAATACACAAATATATAATCTACCTCCTTCTTCAAAGATATCAGCGTACAATTGAACCCCACAAAGCTTGACAACCTGTCGTCAAGTTGTTTAAGCAGTTGTTTCAGGATCTGACAGACAAATTTATAAACAAAACGTAGAGCACCAGATTGTGGGATGAGGCAGCATCATCATGTGGCTTCCTCATTACCTCAAAATTTGGAAAACAAAAAAAAAAGAAGAGAAATGCTTCTTTTTTTTTCCTTGAATAAATAACAGTTTAATTACATTATAGAAATAAAATATGATATGGTAGTAGTACACTGGAAATTTTACAGAAATACTATTCTGCTACTGGTAGGTAAATGGTCAAAGCTACTTTTCATGACAATCTGAACAGTACTTGTGTACAAACTATTATACAGGTTGCTAGTGAAAAATATTGCAGCAGTTGCAAGGATGTTACCAGCTCAAACAAACATCTAATGATACAATATTCTTCTAAGAGGAAGTAATAATGTTAGATTTACAGACAATAAAGAGTTATGTTCTCCACTTTGAAACACTGGAAATAAAAAGCTCAGGTAGCCCCATTTCTTTACCTTGTATTATCACAAGGAAGTGTTTTCCTTTCACTATGAGACAGCATCTCAACAGACCTTGTAAACAGTTTATTCAAAGGTAGTATTTGAGATGTCACAGCAACTTCAACAATTGCCCTACTCTACAATTACAGACTTTTAGGCCACTGCTTGTACAGATGACTTTTGTTTTTCCCACTTATTTACATACATTCAGCCCAGTAACAGCAGGCAAAATGTGCTGTCTATCTCGCAACAGACACACTACAATTTTCATCCAGAGACCAGTGCAAGAAAACGCGGATATCGATTGCACAGCGTCGCGGAGATTATATTATACAAATATACAATCAAGACTGTTGAGAATCTAACTCTGCACGCATGTAACACGAATGATCTTCTTACAGCTATACGACATTTGGAGTTTTCAGGTACACATAATGGCGACTATCGCTGGTTGGGTGGTGACAGTGTGGGTGGCCGTAGAGCACAGGTTGGCTGTGCTATCGCTAGGTGAAGGTAGTCAGCTGCAAATGGGGAACTGCTAGAGCTGAAGGTGAAGTACAGCTTATCTTGGAACGGCAGCAGGTTTTGCTAATGAACTGGCCGTCCCACTCCATGTGCAACTTGTAGGCAAATGGTTGCCACCTCATGAATAAATGGTTCTAAGTGAACCGACACAGTTCCCAGAGCTTTAGAAAAACTCATTATGCAAATGAAGATCCTGATGATAGACGGTAACGTTTCACAGGATGCTATTTCTTATTCTATCAGTAAGCACCAAGTTAAGTGCTAAGACAGCCCCATTGTCCCATGATTTATCACATAAAATTTAGAACTCAAATGCACGACGAAAGTCCACAGTTTGCATTTAATTCACAAGAAGACAGTTTCAAAAATGGCTCTTAAAATACCTTTACATTTAAGTGGGATTCCCCCCTCCTCTCCAAGAGGATTGCTTTAGGAAGGACTACATCTAGATAGGAGAAAGACCTGCCTTGGCCCACTCAGGGGCGGGATGTCCTGTCCCACCACTCAGGTCAGCTGCAGGGAGGGAGGTGGAAGAGAATACTCCCATAACTTTTGCTGCCCAGTACCTCTCCTGAGGAGATCTCTGCAAGGTGCCATCACACAGTACATCTGAGTGCCCTGAACTCGCAGCCACCTCTGCCACCAAAGAGCTGCCAGCTAAGCTCAGCTTGGCCTTTTCTGCTACCAGCTGCTCTGGTCTGAACTACCACTTCAAAACACCATGGAGACATCCTGGTGGCCAGCAACCTCAAGGCTATCACCCTGCTCTCCTTCCCTATGTAAGCCCACTGCAGGACAGCAGCTCTGCTGGCCCAGTGTTACTGAGGGAGTCACTCCACCAGTGGCACGCACCAGGCAGCTAGTGGGGTAGGCCACAGTCACAGCCATTTTGGCAGAAAGCAGCTAGGAGAGGCGTGAGGAAACAGTCCAAAAAAGGAAGGCAGCAGAGAACGGGACACAGTACCTTCAATGTTAGACAGTACCCATGCCTTAAATACTAGCAACACCCTCCTTGTGGAAATCCCAGGTGCCAAACACAATCCCACTACAGAGCAGAGTCTCCATTTTCACGAGTAACTTCACCTTCCTCAAAGCTGATGAAATCACACCTTGTCCTCTGTATCCTAGTTTCACAGTGAGACACCTCATTGCACACAATCAGATTTGAATACATAAGGATTGAAACGCTCCTTTATTCCTGGCGTCCTCCATTTCCATAACACCCTCAACACCCACTCCAGTGGTCAGTGCTGGCTCACACCTGACTCTGTCTCACTGCATTTCATTCTCAAGCACAGCTGGAAGGTTGTTTTCTCTAGCACATGGATACATCCCTCAGTGCTGGATCTGTATGTTCGCAATATGGTACCTTCGTCAGCAATCAGTTGGAAGAACTCAATTTTAGAAACAGAATTTGTGTGCAAAGCGTGCAACAAGAAATACAGCTTACATTTGGTCATAGTGTCCTATCTTAGTTATGCTACCATGACTCACACTTATTATACTTACACACACACACACGCACACACACGTACACACACATAGATATTTATTTATATACACGCTCACACAATAAGAAAATGCCTAAATCTGACAACACTTCCTCCTCCTTGAGTGAAGGCTGGAGTCCGGCATCTCAAGCTCTGAACTGGCTTAAACCTGGGGTACAGGAATGCAACACACTTCAAGTATACGTCAACGGCACAGTGATTACATCACACATGGAGCTGGACACATGCTGTTTTCAGTGGTCCAGCACCAGCTTGTGACTCAAGGAGCCAAAATCCAGGACTTTTGCTTTCAGCATTCATATTCACACAACACCCAAGAGAAGGGAGATAAGTCTGTACAACAGTAAATGTCCTTCTGTATAAATGCAGTGGTATTTAAAAGTCTGAACCAGAGCATTCCTCTCTTATATTCCTCCTCTATTCCTTTGTTGCTGTTATTCTCATATGCATGTGAAAATAAAAGGTAGTAGGGAAGTAATTTTAGTAAAAGAACACAAAGCCTCTCCCCTAAGTCCACAGAAGACCACTAGAAGTGTAAAATTTCCAAAATACCTCATAGGAATTCTTCAAATACAGTAAGTGTTTTCAATGGGGTTTACATATCACATTTCACATTATTTCCACATAAATCTACCTTATCACTTTGTTTAATTGGACAAATATCAATAACACATAATAAAACAGCATACAATTCACAGGACACAACACATTTTACAAAATTTCTAAAACTCAGCACTGCCGCTTTTGGAAAAAATCAAAAACTCCTATTACTTACAGACATGAAATACATTTCACATTGAGATGGACAGCATGATTACAAGGCTTTTTCTTACTGAATGGTATTGATTTAGGATGCATTAGTTTTCAACTAGGTTTCGCAATTTTTCTTCACACCCCTAAAAGGAACTTTTGCTAGCTTGGTGTTTTTTTCTGTGCTCTTGCAGGAAACTTGCTATTATCCAGTAAACACTTTTTGAGGGAAAAAAAAAACAAAACAACTTCTGAAAATTTAGCTTGGATCCCTAATTGTAAAACTCGAGGAATTGGCTGATGGTAATGCTCTTAACACAACCATTGCTTAGCTTACAATGACAAACCAAAAAGATATTACAGGGAGGTACAAACACATTACGCCACGGGTTTGGTATTCTCTGTTGTTGAATTATTATTATTTTTAAACTAACTCCTTTTCTCACAACGCTGAGAAGTCTCTGACTTACAACGCTTCAGCAGTCGTGTCTGTGGAGACAGACATGGTCACTTTGGCAATCTTAACTGTGCTCTTAATGCAGCTCTCAGCAGCCCTGTGCATGTTTCCCGCGTTGTTGGCGTGTTTGTGCTGGCAGTCAGACTCCATGCTGTTATCCAGAGGCTGTGCAGTCCCTTCGCAGGTGGGGAACATGCTCCGGAAAGCATGTCTCAAGTCCTTGCTCCTCAGAGCGTAGATGATGGGATTCACTGTCGAATTCAGCAGACAGAGCATGCTACAGAAGGCAAAGACAGTCTTGATAAGCTTGTTCATTTTCCCAAAGACATCGTACACCATTATGGCGAGGAGAGGACCCCAGCATATGATTAAAACGACTAGAATAAGGACCAAGGTTTTGGCTAACCTGATGTCCATACGAGTTTGATCAGGTCTAGTGATCTGTACTTTCCCATCCTCTGTACTCTGAATGATTATGCTTTTCTGCGTGCCACGCTGAAGCATGCGAACAGCGTGGCTGTGCGCCTTCCATAGTATGTACATATAGGCATAGACAATGAACAGCAAGAGGATGCTGGTGACCCCAATCCAGAACATCAGGTACGTCTCGTCGATGAGAGGGAATATGTCTGAACACACAGAGTTGAGCTTTTTGCAGTTCCAGCCGAGCAGCGGAAGAACAGCTATTACAATGGCGATAGTCCACATCACACAAAACGCAACGACAGCCTTTGGTCGGGTTACAATCCTTTTGTAAGCTAGCGGCCTGTGTATAGATATGTACCGGTCTATTGCCGTGAGGAAAAGGCTACCGACAGAGGCAGTGAAGGAGGCAGTAACTCCACCCAGCTTGAACAAGAAGACGTTGGGGCTGTCCTTCCTGTGGAAAACATGGAAATCAACAAAACTGTAGACAAAAATCACGCTGCCCAGGAGGTCGGCCACAGCCAGGCTGCCTATGAAATGGTAAGAGGGTCTACACCGCAGGCTTCGGGAGTGGAGGATGACACACAGGACCAGGAGGTTCTCTAGGACTGTGAAAGTGCCCAGGGTGAGCGACAGCACAGCGATGGCCAGCTGCTGGCTGGGGTTCAGGATCATGAAGCACTCCATATCCATGAAGTTCTCCCCACACTGTATGTTCTCCTCATTTTCCTTAAACGTGGACAAGGACTTGTTGTAAAACTCTGTGATATTGATCTGGTCTGAGGGAATAATGCTTAGCAGGGGATCATCTCCTGCAGTCATTTTTTCTTGGAAAGGATCACCCCTAAAGGAGGAGAGAGGGAACTTCTGGGGGTAGTATCCCAGCTTGGATGCCATGTCGCCTTTCATGTCTTCGTACTGGATATCGTTGGAGCCCACGTAAAGGAGATCTGTTGTAATTGTTCGGAAAGTTGTATCTGCAAGGCCATCTAGAATTGACTTCATAACCTCAGTCTTGTTGGTTTCAAAGAGACTTGGAGGATGGAAAAAGACATCTGAGGAAATCCTAGAAAGGGAAAAGATCAAACTTTGTTAAGATACACAGGGAGACAAACTCCACAAACAACTTAGCTGAACTGTGTCAAACAAGATCAACCTTCCTCCTGTGTTCAGTTCAGGTCTAGCCTTCACCACTTGTGGGAGTCAGAATGACTTGAGCACTCAGAAAGAAATCACCCAGACCTCACTAAAATTATATTACCCTAGAAGTGGTGGAAAAAACTGGAAGTACGAAGCACTGAGTATTCTACAGAAATGTAATTTTCATTTCTCATCAAAACGTTTTGAGCTGCTCCACCAGCAGCTCTAGATCTGAACTTAGCTTCTGATTGCTAAGTACCTTGCAGACCAATATTCCTTGGGCTTGCTTCATTTAGATAATACCAAGTGCCACTGCAAGAACAGTATTAAACTGAATCATCGCCTTTATTGCTTTCCTTTCAAAAGGCACCAAGGGTTTTGAAAACCTGACAATGCAGAGAACAGAGAAAGAGCCACGCACTCTATGCCGGCATATTCACATGATTCTGTCACAGTAATTTCAGGTCTACTAAGAGCCTGAGATTATTACTGAAAATTGATCAGCATCTATAGCACATTTATCTATAAATGCAAAACCTGGATAAAGTTCCAGTATTCAATTCCTACCTAAGCAAACCTAAGTAACTAGGATGCTTGGACTACAAGGGAAAGTGGGTGTTTACCTAGCTCTCTCCACATTTCAGGAAAAATGAGAAGTGCTGCAAAATCAGCAGGTGTAACAGTGATTCATTCTGTCTAGATCGGAAGGCTCCATCAGGAGAGTTCACACTCACTTAGAAAAACATGGTGCAAAGTTTGGCGGCAGTGTGAAGCTGTGGCCAAAACTCTGGGTGAGAGGGACCAGAGAACCACTGCTCCCATGAGAAACGTGGCAATGTAACTCTTCCAATTGAGGACACCCTCGAAGACACTGGGTCCCCTCAGAAACGGGGAACAGCAGAAGGTGCCCAGGGAGCCATCGGTCTCTGACTTCTGTTACACCAAGCTTCTGCTTTGAGGCTGATGATTTGTGCAAGATGTAGTTCCTGGTCTTGATACCCTTGGGAGAGCATGCTTATCAGCAACTAAGCATCATCTGTACATCAACATGTAAGACTGGTCTCACAGATCTTTTTATGCTGCGCTCCTTTATATAACTTCATCCATACAACACTCCCTGAATATACATTGAACACCTGCTTTAGGTCCCCTTCCATCGCCAGAGTGGCAGTCAGTGAATGCAAAAAGCTAGAATCATTATTTCAGCTATGCTGCATCTGCTATGGGACACCCAGGTGATTACATCAGCAACAGTAACAAAAGCAAACTTCTTCATGCTTTTAGAATGGAGAAAATTGTGAGATGCTCAAGAAATCCCTGAAGCTAAACACAGTCTTGCACTGATCTAACTTCTTCACTTTACAAAACTGACAATAAATGTCCAGAAAGGCCACCAGAGATAGAGGCCAAAATCAAGAGTACTAACTGATCACAACTCTGAAAGAGTAAACATGCTCTGTACCTACCCAGATTTTTCCATAAAAACTGAAAGAGGTGCAGAGGGTTGGAACAAGATCATCTTTAAAATCCCATCCAACCTACACCATTCGATGATTCTACAATTCTACAATAACACTTAAAAAGAGGAGAAACCTTGAGGATTTCCAAAAGAAGCCAAGATCATTTGGCGGCTGATGTATTTATAGTGTGTGTTGACTTGGTATCTAACAACTGAGACTTCTTCCATAGTTCATTAATAGAATGTTTCCCATTCTATTCAGTAGGCCTAGATATGTAGCATTACAGGAAGAATATGAACCCTCACTTTCAGAAGACACTGCAGTGTTGGTGCAGCTTGCAAAAAGGGCTACAAACAAGCCAGGATGCACAGGACAGTCCCATACGCAACACAGATACTCACTGCCAGCTTTCACAGACACTGTTGCTCCACAAGTAATAAAGTAATTATTAGATAAGTTTGAAATATATTAAGGAATTAAATTCTGAGGGTTTGATTAGTGCAGGAGGGAAATGCCGCTGAAGTGCACATTAAAAATGAATTGCAATCAAATAACACATCAGGTACTTTTCTACCAGAAGGCACCTTCCAGATGTTCCCAGTAGTTCTTGAAGATTGTATATGTTGCAAAATGACCCTGCTGACAAATGTGTGTTGGGTGAAATTTGGCAACTTCGGGCTTGGCTTTATAACATCAGTTTAAAACCAGGAGTGAAAAAAATGGTATTCCTTTGAAAGGTACCGAAAACAAGAACAAAACCCAAGACGTTCTATAAGCACGTAAAGAGGGCTGCCGTACTCACTTACTCTGGCTTTTTTCTGTCAGAAGAAAGACAACCATTTCAATGAATACAGCCACAGCCCCATGTCGAGAAGATTATGTTTGAGTAAAGCTTTGAAAATTGTATGCAACCAAACACTCCTGCCAGACAGACAAACAAATTGTTACGAGGCAGTTAGTCCCCGCTGAAGGCACGTTAAGTATATGGCCTCATCATAAGGTGCCAGCCATGCTACAACCCCTACCTCTGTTTGAAATACAAATGAAAGAACAAGGATTCCTCTGTGCTCTTTTAGAGGCGTCAGTGAGCTATGTGACAATATCACTACGCATGCATATGCTATGCTAACAACGTGGTTAATGGGATCAGGAGAGGCAAGTCTTACTTTGAATTTCAATGATTCCTTTTCTCTGTATTTTTATATTCAGATTATTACAGTAATTTCTACCTTATTGTCTCTGCAAAGAGTTTTCTTTGAGAGTACTTGAGAGTTCATTAGTGGTGCAGTTTAGGCTTTGGGGGATGCAGCTGACATTAATTTTGTTGTTGTTTGCTGCTGGGAATATCATAATTGGAAATTTCTATCAGTATGTGTGCACGCACCTATTCAAGCAGCAGTTGATTTTTATTAAAGTTGCAGTAAAACAGCCATTCACGTGATCTGGAATTCTACTTCACTGGAATTTAGTACATTTTCATTTGGATGCTAGCTCGTCCCAGCATAAACTATGATACTGAAATGCACTGAAACAATGTTTTCCTTGGCTGCCTACTGAAAACAAGGCTGGACTTTGCCACCAGGGCTACCAGAAGTGTCCAGTTTAGGGTCTGAGGTGATGCACAGGTTGGCACAGGCCAAAATGTCAGTCCTTTTGTTTGGTGAGGTATGAGGGCTAGCACCACAGGATGCTCAGCGCTGAGCTCCACTGTCTGCAGGCACAGATGGGCACCTGGCAGTCATGGCCCCTGAGCAAGGGGCACCCCATCAGAAGTCACACGGCCAGTTCTTCCCGGTTGGCTTCCCTTCAACACAAACCAATGACTCGAGACCCACAAACATTGCTCCTGGGAGCCCTGAAGCGTTTCACAGCCTCCCTGGCAAATGAGGGCCCTTCATGTCAATCCCTCCCTATGGAGAGAGGCTCTGGGAGACGGCTCTATGCTGCAGCTATGCCCAGAGCCTGGAGAGGGAAAGCCATCCTGCCCAGGTAGGAGCTTTTCCTGCTGAGGGTATGAGTCCCTGAAGCTCTCAGCTTGCTCCTTTTCCTCAATGACCTCTACAACTTTGCTTATTTTAAAATGGCTTTAAGAAGAACAGAAATGATGATTAAAGATGAGTAAGAGCCCTTGCCGATGCCGGCACTCAAAACTGTCAGTGTATTTATGTGAGTGCATGCAGCAACTTGTAATAAGTAATGAATTCTGATGATGGATCATGATTTAAAAAAAAAAAAAAAGATAAAAACCTCAAGTGCCTTTTATCGTGAAGAATAAAACCAGAAAAGCCAATAGCTGCACACCATTTTATTCTCTCCTAAACCTGGGGCTGCTGGCTGGCACTGCCAGACTGGCTGTGCAAAGCAGCTGCCACTAGATGGAGCGGCTTTTATGAACACATCAGCGAGCTGTCTTCAGACCTGGATTTAACTTCATCTCTCCTGCTCTTCCAGCCTGCTTTGCCAGGGTCCAAACATACTAAACATCAGCTGACTGTTGAAGACACTCCCAGCTTTGTAAGTCTCCATCCTCCAGATCTAAAGAATGGCTGAAGGGAAGGGCAAATCTTACCACTGCCCTCTGCTGCATGGTTCTGCACAGCCTACAGAATGTCTGGGTGATAGCTGAGTATCAAGACCCCTTAGATAAATCAGCTAATGCATAAAAGGCTGGGAACTCATCTCAGACAAAAGGGAGAGTTCCAACTCCTCTTGATTTCTGGTTTGCCATAGGACCAGTTCACACATGGAACAAGAAGGTGACTTTTCTTAAAATCCTGCAATCTATCTTCTCCTGCTGCTTTGGGGGAGAAGGAAAATTGGGAAGTTTTAGTAGTTATCTAAAGAAGGGCAGAATTTATTATCATTTTCAAAAGGGGATGATTGATAGAGCAATTTTAATAGCCTGAATAGAAACAGTGAACATTTGACGTTCTTCCTCAGAAAGTAATTACAAGCAATACAGTGATGATACTGATAACTAAAATAGCGCTGATATGAAAAGAAAAGGAATCAAAACAAGAAAGGGAAATCCACAATCAAACCCTTCGAGTTTCTATTTTAAAATATTTTGATCTCCATTTCTTCTACGATACCGACAGCTAATTAAGAATGGGCTAAAGGACAAGTAGGTATAATTGAAACAGTTCTGAATGCACAGAGATACACAAATGCAGGAAGGAGACCTGCTCCACGTGGTAAAGCTTGCAAGTCCTTCAGAGGAGGGCTGTCTCTTCTGACAAGTCTGCACAGTGCCCAGAATGCTGGGACCACAACCGCACCAGGTCCAGAAACACTGCCTCAGGAGAAAGAGCAGCAATTTACAACCATGTGCAGTCAGCTGAAAACATGCACGAGAATGGAGATCTACTACAGTAACTGTTGGCCTCCAGCAATTAAAACTGTCCTATAAAATGAAAATTTATATGGCTAATAATTACCTTATCCCATACGGCGATGAACAATACTGCTTTGAGGACAGGATGAGGTTTCCATGCCTTCGAGAAAGAAACAGAGCCTGAGAAATGTCACTCTAAGACTCAGCAAGAAAAAAAAGTTGAGAATATGAGAGCCATGTTACCCCTTTCCTATTTATTGTTTTACTACTACATCTCCAACACTGCGCAGTTTCTACGCTCTAAATGGCAAGTATGCTGTCACTCCTAGTTCAGGAGCACTTGCACCACTCCAGTGGGAATTTTCTCTGGGTGAGGAGTCAGGATAGAGCACTGAAGCTAGGACAGGAGCAAATTAGGGGTGCTACCACCTTACAGCAGTGCACTGCCAGCTACGGGATAATAGCTGCATGCAAGCGCTGAGCCAGATTTGGTACTTATGCTGAAAGATATCTCTTGTAAGTAAGATGAAAATTAATTGGCCAGAAACCACAGCTACCTGGTTATTTATGTTCATTAACACATCATTTGCACTCTAGTGTGATGGGGGCTGGATTGTTCTAACCTGGGGGTGAGCTGTCCTTAAACGACACCCCCCAGGCATCCTGCAGTCATCAGTCTGAATGACAAAAGTCAAACAACTGGGGATGAAAAAAAAGAAGTAGGAAAAAAAAAAAGCATTATCTAGTGATGGACAATGTTTTTAAAAGAAAATGCCTCACTTCCTCCCTCCTCAGTTGTGTTGGTGAGGTGTGTCCACCCTACCTAGGCCTTGTGGGCACAGAGGAAAGAGGCCCCATCTCACTTCCCACCCAGCCAGGGCACACACAGCCACCTCAGTGCAGAGGGGCTGAAGCTCTTCTGAGGCAGGGATGAAGTTCTGCCGCGTTTGCTACTGAATTGCTAAGCATGATGGCATTTGTTCTGCTGGCCCCCTCTGAACTGTTTGAGTTGTTTCACTTTATACCAAGAGTTAAACAACCAGAAATAAGAGCACTAACTGATATTCCAGCACACCTGGCAAGTGGGAAGAGTAAATTGGGGCACCTTGTCCATTAATTAAACCAAGGATTACAACTGGTGTCTCACATATTCAGAGAAGCGCTTAAATCACACAGATGCAGGGGAAAGAGTGGGGACAGCTGCCCCATCTGGCCATGAAGCCTTCCAGAGCTCTGATTTTGCTCAAAATCTCTCAGCTTGAGAAACACAACTGTTCTGGACAAGGCAAAGTACTAAGAGGTGACCATCAGTTTGCATTAGTGGTGGTACGGCCACCCAGCCTGCCTGTCCTCTGGCATCAAGGAGGGGAAGCAAAGGGCGTTGTCCTAAGATAACAGAGACATGGTGTGAAATAGGATTTCAGGACTTTTCATAGTTTATATACCTTACAAGAATCTAAAGACAGGGTTTGGGGAGTCAACAAATAGGCTCGTTGAAGTATGAATCATATGAAATGGAAATCGTGGAGCTCCAGTTGTATGACCCAATAAAAGAGAAATAGCAGGCAGTAAGAACAGTTTAATACAGTGCTACGGAATAGATATTTTAAAGAAAACAGGTGAAAACTCATCAAGTTGGTCAGTTTTGAACTCCAAAACTTTTTTTTTTTTTCTTTAAACAAGAGGATTTATTCTGGATTTCAATATTCCAATAAAAATGACTTAACTCCCTGCATCTTTTTTCACCAATCCCTAATGTCAAAAGGTGAAGACACTTAGTACTGCTGGGCAGAATTGGCATAAATGTTACACAGGGACAGAGAAGCCCAGCAAGGTGCAAAAGAGATGGGGATTGAGCACTCAATTTCCTGGAAATACCGAGAAGAGACATCGGCTCTGCACACGAGATGTGGCTGAAAAGAGAAGAAGCAGCTGCAAAGAGCAGAGCAGGGCTTCAAGGACCCAGACTGCACTGGATGCTAAATGCTAAAGGTCCCCAGAAGGACCTGGTGTCTGGAGCATGAAAGTGGGGGGAGAAACACACTTATTAGCAGAAAGAAAGAGCTAACCGCTCTGAGAAAACAGCTTCCATGTAACAGCTGGAGCAGAAGAAATAAGGTCAAGAATTTGTAGCGATAGAAAATATTAGTGAGCTTTATTAAAAGAGTATGGATTAGAACTAGAAAGGCAGAAAAAAAACATCAGGCTCCGGGGAGAAATCTTAATAAACCACACAGAGTGCATGACTGCTCTCCTCCTTCCCCCCTGCGAGACACTGGCAGAAACAAGTTTTAATCAAAGTCTTCGCTAGATAGCAAAGATGCTGAAAGCTGAGGCAGCGGGGGTTAAGTGGTGGTGTGATTGGGGCTGCAATGAAAGAGGAAAGATGTCTCCAGGTGAGATGGGAGCAAAGCAGAGAAAGGTAAGAGAAGAAGACAAGGAGCCCCTGGGATGCAGATTTGGGGGAAAGTGAAAAACTAACTTTGTGATCAACTCAGGGAAAGCAGTTTGGGTGAAGAAGAAAACTCAGGAGAGAAAACCTCCCTGATCTGAGCTCAGAGAACTTCAGAGATGCCTCCACAACTGAAGGATATAGTCAGTGGGATTTTCAGATTTCATCCTAAGGAAAGAACAGACCCACTGCTCCACGGGCAACAGCTTGCTCTGTTGAAAGCCCATTTTTGATTTGTATTCAAAGGGCAAGAGAGGATGCAAAGGGCTCTGAGAAGCCATCATGTGCCAGGTCACTGAGATGGCACAGACAGATACATGGCACTGAGCTGGGGACGGCTGGCAGAGACCAGCTGAGCCCATCTGGGCAGGGACATGAAGAAACAGCAGGCTCCTTATGAAAATGAAGCACAGGATCCATACCTCAGAGGTGAAAAGGCAGGCAGGATGCTCAAACCAAATGACCATACAACGGATAAACACACTGGAAAGAAAAACGAGCTGCGGGATTCACAAATGATGGCACAAACCCAGTGCTGAGGTCAGCGGCACATTGCAAAGCAGTGCTCCTTCTATTGCTGTCCTCCCCCAAAAACTGCCATCAGGCCACCAAGCACGGGCAGTGCTCAGATGCATGCTGGGACAGAAAAGCCTTTGGTAAGCACCATGTCCCACACCATCAGCACGAGTAAAGGGCAGAACTACACGCTCTGATGAAAAATACAACACGTTCTTCCATTTCTGAAGCTGTCTGGCCTTTCATAAAATTTAAATAAGCTCCGCTCAGATAACTCCCTTCATAGCTAAAATCTGAATATAATGATATTCAAATATACTGTCTTCACACACACAAACAACTTGTGAAATTATTTGCCAGCATATTAAGCCACTACACCAGATTGCTTGGCAATGGTATATGTCTTTGAAACATGCAGATGCTTTTCTTTTAAAAATAAAAGAGAGAGGGAGAGAAAAAGAAAAGTGAGAAAGAATTACAGTAGGATCTGAGATCAAAGTAACCCGAACAACAAAATGCAGAGACTCTAACCAATATTTTATCGTACCTGGAGAAACGGCTAAAAGATATCAAGGGACATTAAGAATTTCTATTTGTGTGTGTATATACACACATATATATGCCTAAGCTTATGGACAGATGCCCACAAACAGGTACATGCCCAGAAGAACAACTGTGCAAAGTCTCACAAACACTGCAGTAGTGTTCGTCACGCAGAAGCTCTGCCTCGTGGTGCCAGAGGACAACAGACAAACTAGAGGTGTGGGTACAGAATTACAGGCATGATAACTGCTGAATGTCATTCTGAAGTCTCCCATACGCAGCCTTCCTGGGGAAAAATGGCCATCTAAAATTAGTACATCTATCACTGAGATCCTGTAAAAATTACTCTGCAAGTGCATATACATACTGGTATCTATATACACGCTCCAAATCTACTGAACATCATTCTCCAGGCATGGGCAGAGACTGGAATCCAGCACTGCGCTGTGATAAACAGGGGCAGAAATGGGCAAAAACAGTGAATTCTCAGAGCAGTGAGCACATTTCACACGTCTGCCAGGAAGGAAACGTAGGAGCCCCAAACCCCCCGAAGTGCAAACTTTGAAAGCTTTCCTAAAATGCAAGATATGGAAATTATTCCAGCGAGGGCTGAAATGGAATTTGCAGTACTCCCTAACGAACTGCTGCTGCTCAGTACTTTGTAGTGAGTAAGCACGCCTTCCCGAGAAGAATATACAACTGCCTTAAAAAAAGGTTAACGCAGGATGAAGTAAAATGGGATGCCATCCAGCCTTGATCTACACAAACAAGACAACATCTGAAGCGCGCAAAGCCCGTTCCACCAGCTGAAGGATAATGAGTGACACCTTATTAGCTGACACAGGAGTGGAATATCTGTTTTCTCTGTAATCTGGACGTGGGCAGCTCCATCACAAAGGGACGCAAGCGCTGAAGGGAGGCATAAACATAATGCCCTGTATGAGGCACACACGTCGCAACAAAACGTGATCCGACCTTAGGCTGCAAACCAGACCCTTTTTCATGGGTAACAATGGCACCTTCAGGAAAAAAAGAAAAAAAAAAAGGAAAAAAAAAAAAAAAGTTCTTTCTAATGAGCAATTGATTTATAAGTCATTACAACCATTTCAAAAGGACAGGGCATCGCTGTTTTCGGTGAGCATTAACAAAGCCACACACTTTCCATGAGCCCGAGTTCTGGGCGCATTCTGATCCCACCAACAGCAATTAGACAAGCGTGTTCTGCAGCAGCACAGTGTCAGGAAGGAAATGGAGACATAAAGAGCAACACTGAGAAGACAGGTTGTCACATTCTTAACTTTGCATTAATAACAAATGCTGTTGCTGTCTATTCTGGCACATTTGCAAGCTTGCTTTTAAGTACAAGGGGCTGGCATGCATTTCCACTATAGATAGGAAAACAAGAGCAGCCTTGTTATGATTAAAAGGGTCTATTTCCCTCTGCCTTCTGTCTTCTCTGTCCATCTGCACAGCTGCTTTGAACTTGGCCAAATCCCAGAGCTAGGGTCGCCTGCAGTACGTATTATACATCAGCAGCAGATTGTGAGAATTTGCTGCTACCGAGGAGAAAAACCTCCAAATTCTCATGTAAGTGCTTGATGAGTAGTTTTGGAGAATGTACATCATTGCAGATAGCCCAACCTTTTTGGGAAATTGCAGCAAGACTATCTAAAACCTCTAAAACCATTTACTGTTTCACGAGGAGAATGAGATAAAGCCAATGTAGACATCTGCAAAGAGGAATCACTGTTGACAAAATGAATTCTGCAGATGCCGGTAGCTGATGGCACAGCTGGAGAGAGGTCACCAAGTTTGCTTGTGAGAAGGTAATTCCTCTTCAAAAGCACACAAGTAGAGAAATCGGGTGAGTGGAAGCACCGCATGAAACAGCCCTGTGGAATCAGGACTGGTGATCTGTTTGCAGAATTGGGGGTTGATGCTAAGCAAATACAGAGTTTTAGGCTCTCCCCTGCCTTTAGCCTCCTCACCTACCTCCATCCAACAGAAAGAAGAACCATCTGAGCTCTCCCCCTCTAGCACATAACACTTTCAGCACCAAATTCTCAGAGGAACTGCAGTGTGCTGGCACTTGGGGATGGCCACATGGAGGGAAGAAAGTCAGAAATGACCAGAAGAAAAAAAAAAAAAAGTTATTCCCTTTGTAAACTTCCGCTGCCCAATCAGAAACCTGCAAACACAGAAAGACTTGCGTTGGCCATGAGATGCCATTCCTTCAGCAGAGCATGAAGACTCCTAATGGTGTCTTTCATGCAACGCAGCTAACGCTGTTCACCAAGAACAACAGGCAGGATGAAAGGCACCCACAGGCTCATCCCCACGATGCCAAATACCCTCTTTCACTCCCACCTGCAGTTCTGCAGGTATCTCCATTTAATTACCATGAGCTTCCATGTTGCTGGCTGGTTGGTGGGATAAATAACCCATTTCTTTCCCTTGCCAACTTTTTCCCCTCGGCAATAGACGCTTGCTGGCTCAACCCAACAATTACAGCTTTTATCGGTTCTGTTTTAAAATGCTTCTATTCAAATGGTTGTGCCTCTCATTCCGAAGAGCTGCGGATAATAAAGCAAAGATGTTCCTGGTTGCCACCAGACCAATTTTAACCTCAAGCAAATCAGGAATTGCACATTCATCTTCTAAACTATTTAAGGATGTTATTTCTTTTACAGTTGATTTAAT
This sequence comes from Perdix hodgsoniae, assembly GCA_035772895.1. Taxonomy (NCBI): domain Eukaryota; kingdom Metazoa; phylum Chordata; class Aves; order Galliformes; family Phasianidae; genus Perdix; species Perdix hodgsoniae. The sequence continues at coordinate 23,951,879 of JAPSGF010000004.1, read as the reverse complement.
AAACTCTGCCTGCATAACAAATATCCCTACTACAATCACACATTGGTGGGGGGTTTTTTGTTTGTTTTGTTGTTTTTTTTTTCTTTCTCTTTTTTTCCCAAGAAGAGAAAAGCAGTGGGTACGAGGTGTCATCCGGGAAGAATTAATCAGGTCTTCCCAAGTAATTTTTTCAGGGCTGTACATTTTGCTGTTTGATACTGTATCACACAACACCCGATCCTTCCCCATCTGTGTGAGCAGCAATGCCACCCCCAGCAGAGAATGCCATATTCCTTTAAGGAAAGGTGAACAATAACAATGAAAACAAGAGGATACACATAAGGGAAACAGAAACGCTGCCACACCTTTAGCAGGTTAAAAAAGACACACTACGTTGTGTTTTGTTTGTTTGTTTGCTTTAAACTTGTAGATACTCGAGAGGAGTATTTTGCTGCCTGTCTCTGCCTTACATTCCTCCCTTTCTCTTCTCAAAGAAGACGCCAAAACTGTCACTGTGATCATTTACCGGCACACAGAAAATAACACGATAATTTTAGCAGTAAGAAAAAACTCCGGACCTCATCATCTGACACCATTTTACTTAATCAAACTGCAATCACGGTAACGAGCTCTCTCTCTCCTGCCAGCGCTCGGTACATACCTCATCCAGGGGTGCTCCCAAAGGAAGGGTGCAGACGTCTTTGGAACAAAAAGATGCCCATCTAACAGAAACCCCTCCGGTCACTCTGAAGGGTTTCGGACCAAATGAAGGTTTCACATGACAAACCCCTCGTGAAGTTTACAGCGCTCGCTCCCTTCCTTCTGCTCTCCTCCCCCCCCCCCCCCCCCGCACCTCCTCCCCACCTCCAAACGTCAGACAAAACCCAGCCAAAGCCCAGCGCCGGGGCGTTCTACAGCCGCCGCCGGGTGCCGGGTGCAGCCGCTCAGCGGAGCAGCGCTGCCCGCAGCATCGCGAGCCGACGCTGTCCATCCCGGCCGCGGCGGAGCGGTGCCGAACGGAGCGCCGGGCCGGGACGAGAGAAGCGCCGGGGTCAGCGGAACCCCGGCGGGAGCGCGGAGCCGCCGGGGCACGGCCGTCCGTCCGCCGGCACCTCGCACCCGTCCGCCCCCGCCTCGGCTCTCCGGAGCCTCCCGGTCCCCGGGGCCGTGCCCGGGGCACAGCCCTCAGCCCCGCGGCCGCTCCGCCGTCGGGGCGGGCGGCGTCGCCCGGCGCTAACAAACTTCGCGGGGCGTCGGTCCCCCGGCCCCGTCCGCCCCGCGCCCTCCTTACCCTCCGCACGGCACCGGCCGCGTCCCTCGCCCGCTCCGGCCGCGCCGACCCCCGGCAGGGAGCGGGAGCGCCGCCCCGCCCGGGCACCCCGGCACTGGGGAGAGCCGAGGAGGCGGTGCCGGCGAGGGGAAGGAGGAGGTGGGAGACGTCTCCCCCCGGCTGCCTCCCCTTCCCTCCCCTCGGCGCCTCCTCTCCGATCGCCGCCGCGCTCGCTCGCCCGGCTCGAGCGGCTCCGCCGCCCCTCCGCCGCGGGCCGCCCCAGGCCGCCGCCCCTGGCCCTCCTCCGCCGCCTCCGCCCGACGCCTCGGCGCGGGGAGGCAGCGCGAGCCGCTGGGCGCCCGCCGCGGCGTCCCCCCCGCCTTTCGCCCCGCTCCGGTCCCATTTATGAAGCCCGTCTCCCATCACGTGTTAATGTGCCTTTTGTCCTGGCCCTGGCAGCCGCGGAGGCGCTCCGCACGCACGGGCAGCGCCGGGGGAGCGAGGAGGCGGCCAAACTTCGCCCCGCCGCCCGGGGGTGGGGGAGTGGGCGGCGGGACGGGGAGCGGCGCCTCGCCGCCCGGCGGTGCCCCGCGCCCCGCCCGCCCGCTCCCCCGCCGCCGAGGAGCTCTCGGCTGTCGCTGACGATTCGCCCCGTCGTGCCGCGCTCGGCCGTTACTCCCCGCCGGCAGCCCCGGCCGGGCCGACGTACAATGCAGCGCCTCCTCCGGCCCGCCGGGGCGGCCCGCGCCTCCCCGCCGTCAGGGCGCTCCGGGCAGGGAGAGCCGGGCGTCCCGCGGGGCGACCGCACCTCCCGCCGCGGCGTGGAGGCGTTGGGGCCGACCGCCCCGCCGTGCCCTGAGGGCTGCACGCGGAGGTGGGGTGGCCTCGGTGTGGCCTGGGCTCCGTCGTGGGTATTTGAGGTGCTTTGGTCGCAGCCGCCTTTGAAAGTTGTCCCCTCCGGTCGGACCAGCACCACCTCTCCTCATGCTGGTTGCCAACACTGAGTTTTGAGGTCATTTATTTGTCTTTCCCCCGTTATCTTCGAGGCCGACAGTCGTGTCTTTGGTATCCTTGTGCTGACACAACAGCCATCATGGTGGCAGCCAAAGGTACCACGGAATCCCTCAGGTGAGGGCTGGGATGGCTCCGAGGCATAAGGACAGCAGCAGGCACAACTGCAGGGCTGGGGTTGATCCCAAAGCCGGTTCTTAACAAATATAATAGCCAGCTGGCTTTGCTCAGTGTGCTTCTCCCTCTGCAGTGTCATAAATATGGATTTGTCTTTACATGTATTAATACAGAAACATGATAAATATTTATCATTTGACATAGTGTCTGAAGACATTAACTGGTCCACCTACCACATCTGCCTGTGGCGGAGGAACGCACTTCTCCATTGCTGGGAGAAGAAGACACACACAGGGAGCTATGCTGTCCCCGGCTGGGACCATGGAGATCGGGTGGTGGTGTTTCAGGTGCCCAGCCTGAGAGGAGCCAGCACTCTGAACACCGTCACCTCAGGTTTATGCAGTCAGGCCCGGCGCTGAGGCACTCAGCATCTCCAGGCCCTGGGGAAGCAGGCCCGGGAGCGTGGACCCATTGCTGAGCTGTTCCTCACACCTGGTTCCATACCGATGGCTCCATCATCATTATTGCCTACATTTTTCCCCGCCGCCAGCTCTTCTTGAAGGTAATCGTTAAATTAACAAGAAAGGAAATTTTTTCAAGCGGCGTTCCTATGAGGAAAGTGAAGAAGAAAAAAGGCTAACTCATTTGTGCCCAGCTCAAGCTTCTGATATTAGTCAGGCTGCTTGGTAATTCAAAAGTGCTGATGTGTAAAAGGAACTTTATTTAACACCACAGTAAAAGCAGAGTAGATTTTTCTTTCCCTTTCTGTTTCAGAAGGTACTGACTTCTCCTCCTCAGAGGACCAAGAGTTCTCAAGTGATTTTCTTTGAGAGAGGCTGCCATTTTTGCCTTCCCTGTGAACCTACTGGGTTAAGCTTCTCTTTCACAACCATGAGGGAGGGACACATCTCCTCACACAGGCAAGTCACATCCAGCGGACGTCACTGGACAGAAATCAGTGAATTTTGGGGTGTGCATTGCTTCCTGCTCATCCCACCTCCGCCTCCGGGCCTCGCTAGAAGCTCCCCATCCTGTGCTGGGACTTACGCCAACCTCAGGGCACTTCTTCTTTCTGTTGCTTCTAAACTCAGATGGCAGAGAGGGAAGTTGAGTGCTGAGAGATGCAACTGTGCCTACACACTAAGGTTCTTTCCCCTAAAATCCCCCACAGTTGCTACTGCCAGTTCAGTCCCCAGGCACAGCCGTGCTGCGGAAGGTGGGTTGTGTTGAGATGCAGCCAGAGGTGATTCAGACACCAGGTTCCCAGCCTTCTTGGGGTGTCCCCTGCCCCCTCGTGCCTTGTGCTCATCCAGGATCTTGCTTCTAATGCAGCAGTTTGCCAAAGGGAAGGTCGCTGTGATGCTGCGACGCCTGTTCCTGGTGGAGCTGGTTGGAAAACCTCAGAACAGCTTTCCATTGGAAAATACAGCCCTGTCAAAATCAAACCACTCTGCAAACTTGTGTTGGTTTCACAGAAAATGTCATTTAAAAAAGAGTAAGTGATGGAGGGATGTTCCAACAGTGTGGGAACATCTCGTTTTGACATTTCCAAGCGAAATGTTTCAATTTTTTCTTTCAAAACGACTTTTGGTTTCAAAATATTTCATTTTATATTATGTATTACAAAATAATACAACCTGAATAACATGTTTCCATTCAACTCTAATTAATTTTCTCCATGACGTTCTTGAGGCAGAGAATACCACAATCCTAATTAGGAGCGAAATTTTCAACCCCCAACACCTAGGAAAACAAAGGTGAGTGGGGCTCCCAGCAATGTGATGGAGGTCCAGAATATGTATATGGTCACCTTTTTAGAGTGTGCGATTATGAAGGAATTTAAGCCTTGTTACCAGCTGAAAGAAAATCATTCAGTAATAGTGATAAGATCTGAAGGAGAGGATGGGGGTGGAAGTAAGCTGTAATGTGCAACCTACTATAGGGAACCTGATTTAGCAGGAGGGTTGCACTCCATGATCTCCAGAGGTCCCTTCCAGCCCTATGATACCAATTCTGTGGACCCTAAGAGCAGACATTCTTACTTTTCTCTTTGGGTTGCTCCCATTTAGCGTGTTCCAAAGCAGAGCATCGGTCAGATATCTGCTGGCTGCCCACAGTACTACCGCAGCTGTGACTTCCTTCAATTCTTGTTTCAGAAAGAAGAGAAATGAGAGCAACACATGACATAATCCAGCTGCTCCTGTGCTCTTCCTCAACACGTCACCATTCGTGCTCTACTAGCTCCACTAGCTTTTTTTTTTTTTTTTCCTTCAAAATATTGTATTTCATATTTTTAGGAGAAATAAACATTGTGAATAAACTTTGTGAATGTTGTATTCCAATAGCGAAGCATTTTATTTATCTATTTAGGTTGATCAGATGTACCGCATGAGTGAGCCTGATGGTTTACTTAGCGAAAATCCATATGGTCAGATGGTTCAGTGGTCTCATAAAGATCACATGCATCCTGGTTTTGTAGACTCTGGAGTTCTGTGGCTGCTTGCAAGATTTTCCCATCTCTCCTGGTCAAGAGTCTTTTCTGCAGCCGCCTCGTGATGAGCTTGGAGGTATTTCTCCTTTGTATCACTTCATCCGTGGTAGATACAAAGAACACAGAGGAAATAAAGGCTCTCCCAAGAGGCATTTGGAAGTACATTGTCTTCTAACACCCTCATTCATGTCCAGTACACAGGCAAATGATTTTTCTCAAGGTTTATGTGGCAATTTCTTAACTCATTTTGAAACAAGAGAAGATTTGCACTTTATGTCAGGTTCCTAATTTAGAAGATTGTCTGCATGTCTCAAAGCCTTATCTTTACTTGTCTGGCTTAGGAGACTCTTCCATAGTTTCACAGCCATAAAATCTCTGGAAAATATTGAAAAGGGTCTCCATCAGTTCTGCTTCTGCTTATCCTGAGGGCCATGATAGAAATTCCTATCAAAACAGGACCTTAAATCCTGAGCATTTCCCACTCTGGCTTCTTCTCCCTAATGGATAGAGCTGGGAACCTGAGCACCTCCAATGATCAGGCACTGCTGTAGCAGATAAAAGTGTCTCGTGGGAACGCGATTTTTCAGCTTTTTTACATTTTTCTCTATCAAACAGACCACGTTAGGTCAGGATCCAGAAAACTGATTAAACTGATCTGACTGTTCTGTTTGGTTTTTTTTTTGTTTCAGCAGTGTTGAACACCCACAGCTTTCACTGGCCCTGGGAGCTCAGCCTCTCAGAAGGTCCTGCTGTTCATCTTCCTGTGCTGAGGAGGATAACAGTATCTCGCTTCTCTCACCAGTGTGAGGCTTTTGTATTTCAGTGGTATGTTCATCAAGGAGGGAACTGTCTCTTAGTAGTAGTTTGTAAGCATCTATTAAAGCCACAGTCCTGGCAATGACCCGCAGGCACTATCGCGCTGCAAATAATAACAATAAAAACCCAAATGTTATTGCCCAGAAGTAGCCTTACTGCCATCAAAGCAAATAATGAAAAAAAACCAAGCACTCAGAGAATGATAGAATCCATGAAAGCCAGTGGGTTACCTGGGGGCTTTGCTAATTATCCAGCTCCATGTGCAGTCAGATGTTGGTCCCTTGTGCAAGGTCGAGCTGACAGCAGGCGGTCCCTGCTCATGTCACAGCTGAGGATGGCAGTGTCCCTGCTCGGGGTTGTCCCCGCAGCATGCTTCAGCCTGTTGCTCAGCTGGCCCTGCCCCTTCCCCAAGTGTGACCTTGGCTTTTCGACGCAGCCAGCTGGTGAGAATGAGCAATGTGCCGCTGGTTTTTGTGATGCAGATATCCGCCAGCAGCGAACAGACCGAGACCACCAACTCTTCTCACCCAGGAAAACGAACAGCTATCATATGGAAATGACTTTGCGTCACTACTGCCTCTGAACCAAATTAAAACTGGTGATGCAGGCATTCAAGTCTCTCTGTCCCATCATTAACCACCCCCTGAAGCTCTCCCATTCCCCAAATATTATTCTCTTCCGCTTCTTGCTTTGTCCTTTTAGGTTGGAGTTGAGCAATGACAAACCAATTTAGTCACTGTTCTGTGTAATTTAGGTTATGAACTCAGTGAGTTAGGAAGATGAGAGAGATGTGTAACACAGTTAAAAATGCATATGTTTTTGCAAAAAAATCTCAACCCATTACTGACAGGGGCGTTAATAGCCCTATCAAACAGAATGCATTTGAGCTCAATCTTTTGCCGTATTGATTTCTGGTAGTGTTTTGCCTATTGTGTTGTGGGTGGCACTGCAGGGCACTAACAAGGTTTTTTCCTTTGCTCTGAAGGCAGTGATGCTGTGCTGTATCATGTTCCTTCTACCAGCTCTGGAGAAAAGAGTACAGTCAGAAGACCGGTGCAAAACCACTGCTTTGAAACAAAGGCTGGCCCAGATCTGTGGCAAGGAGTTACTTATCTGTCATCTGTTGCCTGCCACACACTTGTTTATGCTTGGGAAAGGATCCTTAGAAATGGTGTCCCCTCCTTCCTTTCTCATTCTCTCTGATGCTGAAGCCTCAGCTCCAGCAGGCTGGAAGGAGACTTTTGTGCTCTATGTGAGGCCACAACATGGTGACTGTGGCTGGAGCAGAACTGTGTGGCTTCTGTGACTCCAACAGGCTCTGCGCTGCAAACTACTCATCGCTATGTGCTCTGCTCAGTGCAGTTTCAGATTGACTCACTCTGGATATTAGGAAAAATTCTTCTTAGGAAGAGTGGTGGGATGTTGGCACGGGCTGCCCAGGGAAATGGTGGAGTTACCACACATGTTCAAGAACCATATGGATGTGGCACTGAGGGACACGGTTAGTGGGCATGGTGGGGGTGGACCGACTGTTGGACTAGGTGATCCTGGAAGTCTTTTCCAACCTGAATGATCCTCTGATTCTGTGATACTCTCTGGAACAAATGGCAGCAGTCTTGTGAGCTTTGGAATTCCGATTTGGGAGTCTCTTTTTGTGCAGAGGTTCAGTCCCCAGCTACAGCTCCAGGTGAAGGTCTGTGAGCTGCTTCACTAAAGATGCAATCAGCTTTGCACACCTACTCCAGCATTTGTGCCTGTTCCTTGGGAATTAAAAGCTGGTTAAGGCACATCAACTTCATTTCGCTCCATCACGTGAGAATTACAAAATGCTGCTCTAGGTGGAAAAAGGAGGTCGCCAGGGAGTGTCACTCCTCATGCTGTGTTAGAGAGGATGGGCCTCATTGACCTTGGGGATGCTGCCTTTGAACCTTATTTTTTATATTTTTCTGACACAAAGGAAATCACTGCTGCTCCTAAGTGATCTTTCAATGCAGAGAAACACCCTCATTAGTTTTTTTTTTCCCACCTTCTCACCTTCTTTCATTAAACCATACTCTTTCCAGTCCCAGCTGAACAGCAGGGAACATTATGAGCTGACTGAAAAGCATTTTCCTTTGTTAACGTGTTTTTTCTTCATCAAGCAACAGAACAGTAATAAGGACACAGATCATCTTTTCATTATAAGTATGCATAGCAAAGTACAAAAGGAAAAAAAAAAAAAAGCAGGTCCTCAATATAAATAAATAAACAACATAGCTGTGTGACCAAGGGAAGAAATGGAGAGAAACAAGATGACAAAGCTTTCCCTTGTGCTCTACCTTTGCTACTATACAGAGGCATCAAAGTCAGGAAAGTCTCCAAGAGATGCTGGGTGCTCTGAATGTTGCATTTAATCAAAATAGGCATAGATTGTATCTGCAACTTCTATGCAATGCAAATCGATATCATTCATCAGCATGGCAAAAGGAACCAACAAATAAACAAACAAAACCCAACTGAAAACACGCCTAAGATGACTCTGAAAAAGATTGGCTCTTTCATGGAAATATACAGATTTGTTTTCCCTCTTAACTTTTGTTCGCATTTTCCTTGTTCCTGCTAGATACAAAAACAACCCCTCCTGTCAGGTTTTAAATAGGAACGGTATATATCAGCATACACGTTTGGTTCCAGAAAACAGAAACAATTACGAATCTGGATGAGGGCTGCACATTTCCTAGCTCAGGTTCCCTACACAGTTGAACTGTGTGGAGGAGGCACTGCTTCTGCGTGTGTGCTTCTACGATGCTTAATAAGGAGAGACCGCTGCTGGAGAACGGAGAGAGAGCTCAGCTGCCCCCGTAACCATAAAACCCAGCTGGAATAAAGATCCGTCGCACACTCTGTTGGAGCATGTTCCTGGGAACCCTGTGGTGTGTGTGCTTAAAGATTTCTGCAGCCTTCCCCTCCAAGGCTGGGTGTCTCAGCAGTGTGGTGGCAGAGGGAAATGCAGTGAGCCTGGGTGAGCTGCTCCCCTGCACTTGAGCAGAAACGTGCAGAGATTCTGAAGGAGTAAGAAACACAAACTTCCACCTCTTCTTTTGTGCCAAGCTGCACCACAGTCTGGTCTTCAGCAGACAGCCTGGCTGTTTCTTTCGCCTCTGCCAGCTTCTCAATGCCTTTTTTTTTCTTCTGCCATTATTACAATTATCGTGGCTACATTTGCTCATATGGTCAAAGCTTGCTAATGCTATCCATCCCTTCCCCCCACAAATTATTCATTATTGTGTCACTAGCCTCAGCATAAAATGTACATTTGCGTGCTTGTTTTCATTTAATAAAACCCTTTGGTCACGGAAGCACTGTCAGCCCAGGTTGTATTATTTCAGAATATACAGCTTAAATCTTGTGGCATCTGTGTGACTGAGAGGCCACCCAGCATTTTCAGCTCTGCAAAATGGGGCCAGGGGAGTTTTGCAAACAGTGGGTGTAAACATCAAACCCCAAAAAGGCAAAGCTGAAGCCTGCTCATACTTTTCTCTGCTGCAACAAGGGGAAATTGGCTGCCCTGGCTAATTACTCCGCAGCCCCACACCATCACTGGAAAATAAATCCACTGTAATAGGAGTGAGTTTCTGGACAAAGATTTGCCTGTGCAGCTCACCTGGCAGCACAAAGTATTTACTAAGGAAAGGAACAGACAAGCAGAAGGTGGGACAGAGGTTCTTCAGAGAAAGCCCTACAGTGACTGTTTTGGCATGACCCCATCTTGAAGCCCTGCTGTGAATAGTTGAGTTTTCTCACATGGTTTTGTGGTTAGGAAGGGCTTTTTGACTTCCAAAATCAATTAACTGTATGAAGAGAACATTAATAATAATAATAATAATAATAATAATAATAATAATAATAATAA
>JAPSGF010000004.1:23898680-23932753 GCA_035772895.1 Perdix hodgsoniae | reverse complement strand
GAGAAAAAAGAGAAAAAAGAGAAAAAAGAGAAAAAAGAGAAAAAAGAAAAAAAAGAAAAATGATCAATGTTCTTCTTGCAATTCTGGCTTCCTAACAAGCACTTAATCTTATGCAGACAGTGTTTAAATGATCTTTGCCTCTTTCCAAAAATGCGTTACTCTGTTTTTTTTCACATTTCCTTCTGCAAAGCCTGAAGTTTTAGACTAAATGCTGAGGCTCCTGAAGTTCAGCACAACTTTGAATTTCCGTGTGCAGATTCTGTTTGTGTCCAACAAGCCAGCAATGGATTTTCCTGGAAGCATTTGACCAGGCAGCGACAAGCCATCACTCTTTGCTTACACTGTAACTTTCATCTCACTTTGGCATGTTACAGTAGTGAGCTGGCAATATTGCTCACATCACCATCAAAGAGAGAGAGTAATCATCTAGTCCAAACCCTCAATATAGATAAAAATAAATCCCTGTGCAAAACCACCTTTTCAACAGAGCTAAACCAAAAAAAATGGACTTCTCCTGGACTCCTTAAACTGAGTGATGAAAGATCATCTCTTACCTTGCTTTGCATTATCAGAGCATGGACAGTTAATGCTGAAATTCATGGTGCTCTATTATTTCATTCCCCCTTCATGAAAAGCTGGATTTAGGAACTACAGAGCCATCAGCCAGCTCAACAAAGTGCTTTCACAGGAATTTTTGGTGCCTATTTGTCTGCTTCCATTCTTAGCTCTTTTAGAAAAAAATAAGTAAATGTAATGGATTCATGCTGCTAATGGGTCCATTCTGCTCTGCTTTTTCTTACCACATCTCTAAAAGATTGATCTTCTTTGTCGTATTTGCAACTTTAGTGGAAAAGACTACAGATCTGTAATGTAATTTTCTTATCTACATTTGATCAGTGAACAACAGAAAAAAACAACACCAACCTTCAATCATCACATGGGGAAATACAGGATTGCTCTCTTCATTTCATCTTCCAGGTGAATTATCAGTTTGAAAAACAAAAATATATTTCCCTTGGAAGGACCATATATCATGAATTTATCAGTCTACAAACATATATACACATATATATACACTTTCAGCAGTGTGCCCTTGTGGCCAAGAGGGCCAATGGCATTCTGGGTTGCATTAAAAAGAACGTGGCCAGCAGGTCGAGGGAGGTGATCCTCCCCCTCTACTCTGCCCTGGTAAGGCCTCATCTGGAGTACTGTGTCCAGTTCTGGGCTCCCCAGTACAAAAAAGACAGGGATCTCTTGGAAAGAGTCTAGCGGAGGGCCACAAAGATGGTGAAGGGCCTGGGGCATCTCCCCTATGAAGAAAGGCTGAGGGAGCTGGGTCTGTTTAGCCTTGAGAAGAGAAGACTGAGAGGAGACCTGATCCAGGTCTATAAATATCTAAGGTGTGGGGGCAGAGTGGTGAGGCCAGACTGTTTTCAGCAGTGTGTGGAGACAGGACAAGGGGAAACGGCTGAAAGCTGCAGCATAGGAAGTTCCACAGAAATGTGCGCAAGAACTTTACGGTGAGGGTGACGGAGCACTGGAACAGGCTGCCCAGGGAGGTTGTGGAGTCTCCTTCTCTGGAGATATTCAAGACCCGCCTGGACACCTCCTTGTGTGACCTAGTGTAGGGAACCTGTTTTGGCAGGGGGGTTGGACTCAATGATCTCTGGAGGTCCCTTCCAGCCCCTACGATTCTGTGATTCTGTGATAACTATTCATTGTATTGTCTTAGTGGCTTAGGTGGCAAATTTTCTTTGAATCGCTTCTAGAGAATCAATAAAACTGTAAACCCTATAAATGTGCTAAGTTGGTAGGGGACATAGTAGGCAGGTCTTGTAAAGGGCATAGGAAAATTTTGGCAACACAGTTCAGGTGCAAGAGCTTATAAACCCATGTTTGCTCCTGCAGGTGCCTCAAATCTTTAGCTGCATTTCTGACAGCTATATTCCCTTGGATCCTTAAGTACCTGAGCACTTTATCGCAGCTTAGCAACTGAGTCCTTACTGCATGCTTAAGCTCTATGATATCCACAGACTGTGTATTTCCTGGGTGTTCCAGACAGGAAAATGAATTCTGAGCACAAAATGGGGATAGAGTTAACAGGGGTATAACTGATTTATCTTCCAGCGCAGTGGTGAAACACTCGCCCTAGCCATGGCAAATACAGGCTGTTGCAGAAGTTCAGATCCACTTTGCTCACCTCTCTGCAGACTACTGTGTCCTTGTATCTTGCCTAAAACAGTCTTATGGGACAACCACTGGCACCATGCTGGGAAAAAGTCAGATTTAACAAATTTCATATCTGCTTCTGAAGAATGAACAGTTTTAAGAAGAGGGATAGGGAGTTTCTTCCTTTCCATTTTTAATTGTTACCAAGTGAAATTCTTCTAACAAACACACACAGGTCTGTGAGGCTCTAATTGTCAACTGACTCCTTCCCACAGCATATGCATGCATCCATAACCTACAAGATGGTACCATTACATTATATGGCCAGCACCAGTGTTTCCTATTAGGTGACCTGCACATTGACCTGCTGACTCTATTGGCTTTTATTCAGTGGTGCTTTGTGCTGTGCGATGACCTCGGCACCTCTGGTTGGCCCTGCAGACCAGGCACCTCCAAGTCCAGTAGCAGGATCCATGAATGTGGGCAACAGGTTGACCGTGAGGCAGCAGTGTGGCCCTGTGGCCAAGAAGGCCAATGGTATCCTGGGGTGCATTAAAAAGAGCATGGCCAGTATAAAATGGAGGCATTTCTCTTCCTCTACTCTGCCCTGGTGAGGACATATTTAGAATACTGTGTCCAGTTCTGGGCTCCTAAATTGAAAAAAATGGGGATCTCCTAGGAGTCCAGCAGTGGACCACTAAAATGATAAAGGACCTGGAGCATCTCCTGTGTGAGTAAAGGCTTAGTAACCTGTGTCTGTTCAGCCTGGGGAAGAGAAGACTGAGGAAAGATCTAAATAATGTTTGTAAATATCTGAAGGGAGGTGGGAGGCAATTGGATGAGCCTGGGCTCTTCTCAGTGGTGCATAGTGATAGGACAAGAAGTAATGGCCTAAGACTTGAACATAGGAAGTTCAGTGCTAACACGCAGAACCTTTTTATGGTAAGAGTGATGGAGCACTGGAACAGATTGCACGGAGAGGTTGTGTAGTCTCCTTCTGTGGAGATATTCATGGACGTCTACCTGCGCAACCAATTGCAGAGTACCTGCTTTGGCAGGGGGTTGAACTCGATGATCTTTTGAAGTCCCTTCCAACCCCTGTGATTCTGTGATTCTGTGAATTGTCTCCACTCTGAAATCCTTACCCCATCTCCATCATAGCAGGCAGCTTTTAAGTCATCCTCCAGGTGTTCTGTCTGCTCTGGGGGACTTTGACTTGCAGGCCTCGCTGTGGAAGAAAACCAGAGTGTTGGGCTCTGGACTAGTGCCTAGAGGAATCTGGCCAGCCTTTGTTTCTCTCCCTGCTCCTTGCCTCTGCTTCTCCTCCTGGACAAACTCTTCTGCCTTGATCTGTCAGGAAAGGGTGGGAGCTCTGTGCAAATCACAGTGTGCCTGTTGAAGCTAGGAGCTGGTGTCAGCTCCCCAGAGAGTGAAAAGACCTGTCACAAAGGGCCTGGCACCATTTGCTGCCAGTGACAGCATTCACAGTGAAGGAGCTATGAGGTGTAGGGCTGGTTGTGCCACACCATTTTGTCACCACACACCCTGCTCCTGAATGCATAAAGTGCTGTGGGAGTGCAGGCAGGAGCACCAGGATGAAGCTTTATGCAAGCTTTGCCTTTCCAAACAGCACAACTGGACTCATTATAGGGACCCGTCTGAGTTCAATAGGCCTGAAACTTCACCTGTGTGCTACCCCCAGAAACAATTTGGTGTTGGTTCCCTTTTTCACATCTTTGTTATTGAGGGAGAAACACCCCACTTTCTAAAAGGAGCTGGCCAGCTGGGAGAGCCACTCACAGCAGGCTTGGCAGCCACATGCTGGCCCTCCGTGCCAGCTGTGCCCCGTCCTGCTCCTCCTAACAGCTCTGCCACCAGCAGCTGGTAAGAGATATGGGTCTCTCAAATCCCACACCAGCCTGATTGGAACGCAAGGCAGACACTACAAGGCAAGCTTCTGCTGGCTTATTTTTGGGACTGGGAGGAGAGGATATCTGTTTTATCAAGTCTTGTCAGCAGCATAACCAAGGCGGCACCAGAGCCAGTGTGGTGGGCTAACACTTCTGCAATGAGCTGGTGGGCTGGGGTTTTGTCCTCCTGCAGCATCCTAAAGCCTGTGAGGGGATCTTTGCTCCTTCAGCACACACTTAGTGAAACCCAGCTGGCTGAAGGAGGATTGAATTTTGGTCTCCTCAACCTTGAAAACATTCCTTTGGCTTCTCACCGCCCACATGTGCTGCATGAATTCATACACATACACAAATAAGAAAATACAGTCATAGATGAGTGCATACACACAGACACATACGCTTGTACCTTCATGGGTTTTGTGGAGTAAGCACAGTATTAAACTATAAAGGACCGGCCTCTTGCATCAGTGCAAGAGGTTGAAGCTCACCAGCCTGCATTGTCATCTCAGTTCTCCAGATGTTGTCAAGTCCTCTGCTGCCATCTTCATTCTTTTGTTTCAGAAGCCCTGTGCTTACCTGTAGAATTGACAGATAATTACAAATATTGACTGGCTTTAAGGCAGAGAGCAATAAAACATCGCCTAGGGGAAAAAAAAGTGCTCTTCAAGTTGTCATACGTTGCCCGAAGGCAGAGAGTCAGCAGAAAACACACAATCAAAAGGAACTATTTTTACCCGAAAGATAACTTCATTTCCCGCTCTTATTCTCAGAGACAGCGCCTGTTTGTTGTCATTACCTGGTGTGCCCAACTGTGCAAGGCACACTGTGCAAGGTACTGCACAAAATGCATCAGTGCTGTTGATTTTCTCTTCTCTGAAGATTGCCTCCTGGAGCAGGCTCCGGGGATGAGGGTGAGCCACGAGGTGCCGTCTGCTTCCAGGAACATCTCACGAAGAGGAGAGGAAAGGATGCCCTGGGCTCCTCTTGCATGGGGAGCCTCTGCAGCATGCTCAGGATGGGTTAGAGCTGCTGATCCGGTTCATGGGGCAGCTCCACTGCTCCGTGCTGCCACAGCTCCTTGCTTCAAATCCACAGTGAGGAGCAGGAGATGACAGAAAAAGCAAGCCTGCAGTTATCAGCAACATTCTGTTCCTAATTCTGGTCTCCCTGGATAGCCGATACTTTGCATCCCAGAGAGCTGGTATTTCTTCACAGCATCTTCTTGCTGCTGGCACCTGCACTTTATGTTCTGAGTCAGACATCCATGCTATATTGGCACACACAGTACCATTCTCTATGGCCAATAAAAATGTGTTTGCGCCTGTGTTCTTGGAAATGAGTTCCCGTCTCTCCTCGACAGCATTTAGCTTCTGAGTTACTGTTCAGATGGGAGGTAATTAGGTCCTACCAGGGGTCTGGCTTTACTGCTACCTCTGAAACTAAACAGATGTGAGACACATAGCTCACATCCTCCGTCCCTGAGAGCTGTCTCCCGCATTTACCTCATTGGCCTTGCTCCTCTCCCCTTGGAGAAGGTGCTACCAGCCTTTGCGTTGCAGCTGCAGTTAGGACTCCTGTGAAGCAGAAAGTTGCTGGCGTAGATGTAACACTGTCAGCACAACACACTTATCCCTCAGGCTACTTCTCTGCCATCTCTAATGCAAGCGGTGCTGTCTTTTATAACAGCAGCGGTGAGTGCATTAGCAGGGTGTGCTCTCTCACCTCTCTGTACAGATGGAGCAGGGAGCCCGCCACATGTCTGTGATCCCAGAGCAGGCTCATGGGGATCAGAAAAGTCAACATATTATGGGAAACACCTGGAGGCTGTAACTGCAGGATGTCAGTGAGCATCTGTAGTGACTTTCCAGGTCCCTCTGTCTCACCACTGAAGCTGGAGTAGCCAAAGCACTTGATACCTGGAGATCAGCACCCACACAGCTAAACCATTAAAAGCAAAGGTGGAGTTATTACTATGAGCATGTAAGCACATTATCAGGATCACTGGGCATAAAAGGGCTCTCATGTGCACTTTAGCTTCCCTTGTACTCTTGGTACACGCCTGTCTTGACTCCAACAATAAATACTTGTTGGTGCTCAACAGGTCATGCTGCCCTGGCGATACACATACACATTTTTTAACCTTTCAGATTCTGCTTTTATAATTAACTCAGTATGCTGAAACCTCCTTTGCTAATTCTGTGGTATATGCTGATGCAGAAGTAAATCTAAGGGCCTCCAATAGCAATCCATGGAACATGGCAGCCAGGATGAACATGATTTCTAAGTGTCATTTCAACTTCAGTGTACAGAGACATTGTCTGTAGTTAACACGATATACAATTAGAAATATTCACACTTATTTATTTGCACACATTTATATATAAGCACTATTATGTACATGTGTATGTCTTATATAAAATCACAGAATCATAGAACAATTTAGGTTGGCAAATAGCTCTAAGATCAAGTCAAAATGCTGAGGAATAGATGGAAACTTGGAATATACAGAGCCTACTATACTAAGAAACTTAACACACCCACCTTACTAGGTGGAGACAGCTTATCAAGACCCGTGTTTTTTGAAGTATAGAAACTCTTGGCCAGATAACAATCCCATAATCTCCCACTTTCTCTGCTGAAAGAGCAATGCTAGAGATCTGACATAAGCCCACAAAAGCAAAAAAATTTCTAAGTTAAGGCTTCCATTCTCTGAACGTCTGCAATATATCATACTTCAACCTAAAGATTGCTTCAATATTAGATACAACTGACAGAATTAAGGTCAGAATGGAAGATGTATCTCAGAGGATTTCTGCATTGTGTTAAGACAAACAATACTACTGAATTTTCAAAAGCAAATCTAGCAGAGAAAGGTGTTTGTATACGCATAGGTCGTTCCGAAAGTAATGCCTTCTATTTATTTCCATGGAAACTGCAATAGATACAAAGAGCATGATAACACTATTTGATAGTGTTCTTAGCTTCAAAACACTATTTTTCAACTTAGTCACCACTGTTACCTATGCATCTTTGCTAGTGATGAATGAGAGCCGCAATCCTTGTGTTTGTAAAAATCCACACCATTGGAAGTGATACATTGTTTCTCAGCTGCTATGATGGCATTGTTCCTAGGAAAATGTTGCCTGTGCAGTCCGTCTTTCATCAGCTCAAACAGATGGAAGTCAGAAGGTGCCAAATCCAGTCTATATGGTGGATGTAGTAGAACATTTCAACCCAGACTGGAAATGCGCTCCATGGTCTTCAAGCTGGTATGGGACTCTGGTGTCATCATGCTTTAAGAGAAAAGTTTGTTCTCTGGCCTTGTACTGGAAGGTAGAGCCTTCAGCTTAATCAACTTTGTGATGTAGTGGTCAGAGTTGATGGTTTGTCTGGGTTCCAGGAAATTTGCAATAAGAACTCTTTTCTATCCTAAAAGACAGTTTACCCACTGAGGGCTGCATCTTGAGTTCTTTCTTCATTGGGTATTTGCATGTCATCAACCCATGGACTGTTGTTTTGACATCTTATTGCTGGTAATGATGAGATCCAGACAAATGCCACCTGCAGCCTTGTCCAGGTTCAATAGTTCCTGACAGGCTTGCATATGGTGCTCTTTCTGTTCCTATGTGAGTTTCTGTGGGACCTCTCTGGTGCAATTTTTTGCAATATATCAACATTTCCACTATTGTTTCCAACCTCCTGAAGCTGATTATTCAGCTCTGTACAGAGCTCACTGGTCATAATCCACTGATTTGCACAGGTGAGCTGATTGAGGCTCTCTTCGTTTTATAGTGTGACAGATGTGCATGGCTGTCTGTAATGCTGCTTGTCCTTCACATTTCTGTTGCCACTACTGAAACTCATCACCCAACACCTCGTTGAGCTCACAGCCACTGTTTGGTCTTGGTAAACATTCAGTGACTGTCGATGAATGCCTGTGGGTGCAGTGTTTTTTGCATGGAGGAATTCACTGCCTACATTTGCTTCATCCACACTTCCATGTCAGATGCCAGCTTGTTAGATTACCCCTCTGCTGCCATCTGTCACAGCAGCAACAATATGTAATGGAATATTGTTGAGAAGGTTCAGCCTCTACTGCATTCCGCTAACATCCGCCTCTGACACCGTAGACCATAGGAGGCATTACTTTTCCAGCAGCTCTCATAGATATCAAAGAGAAACGGCTTTCCTTACTTCCTAACTCCAGGCCCAGCTGTGCAGGCATGATCACACACATGCACATATACATGTGCCTGCACACTGCTAACAGAGCTCGTGCCTGTATTTTTTAGGTATACTTTTGTTCACGTGTTGAAAATCTGCTCTTACAATTCATTTACAGTCTTTCTTCCCAAACCTTCCATTCAAATTCAACTTCACCTACCTACAAATTTTTTTCTTTGAGGGTATGATTTTCTGTCACTAAGTTATTACTTGCACGGAATATTCCAGTGTTGTAATTTACATAAGTTTGATTCCAGGATATTTAAGAGCAAAGCTGACTAACAATTGACTCTGTTCCCTTTCTCGCGGGAGGATGGCTGGCCCATACTTTCTAAAATGTATTATTTCTCATTCATATTAGTAATTTCACCTTTCATGAGTTGATAATGATGTTCAATGTCATATTCGACCATTAATCTGCTAACCAAGAATGAAAATAAATGTCTTGGGCCGCATTGTTTAAATATGGGAAACTGGCCAAATTTCAAGGATTAAGAGACTTGCATTAGACTGACTGTTCAGCTAGTGCAGTGTTGATAAGTTGCATGATTAGTGCTGAAAAAAATCCTCCAGAATCTTCATCTTGCTAAAAATTGTAATATCTCAATGCTTTTTTGGCACCATAGCGAAGCAGAAAGTCTTCCCTGGAATGTGATGATTGAGAAATATGAAAGGTTAACCTTCCCCATGCTGCAGAAGGTCAAACGTACCCCCTTCCTGGGGATTGGTGCCCTGGTAATTCAAGCTATGACAAAACATATGCCTTTGCCTCTCTTCTCCCCTAACCCTGGCTGTTCGTAGGGTTTCCTGCAGGACTCCCATCTGTTAGACCAGTCATTTCTCTGATGTGTGTATACAGCAATTGCTATAATTATCTAGGCATAGATATGTAAAAGATAGATTATATACATAAATGATGAAGATACGTGTATATTCATGCATGCGTACCCACATGTTTGTAATTCTGAACTTTTTGAAGTCTCTGACAGAAATATCACTGATTCCAACAGACCAGCTTTACATGCCTGAGTTTATTTGCAGGTGCAATTGAGTAGTGTGTTAGCAGCAGCATTGATCTGAAATTGTCTAACAGAATAATCTCCCATTAGAAAATGCCACTTTGCCCAAAAGGAAGTATTTCATGAAAATGCACTAATTACTATGGCATTTCTCTTTGCAGACAGAAATTTTTAAAAAGCGTATGGATTGGATCAAAATGTCACCCATTTTGGACATTTTTGGAATGGAACAAACTGATACTTTTTTCAAACTACTTTGCATTTTAAAAAGTTTACATAGTGTCTGATACATTTTTTTTAATTAAAGTATCAGAATGCAACATGGTGAATTTTTCAAAATAGAAATCCTTGGCCAACGTAAAATCTTTATTTGATGGACATGTTTTGGGGAGAAATTTCAGGATATTTTGTACTATTTTGCTGCAGCTTAAGACATTTTCCTCTTTTTTAATGGTGCAATTCCTAGCAAAACGCATTCCCAAAGAAGCTAGATTCATCCAACCACATCTTAGGCAGATTTTCCACAGGGCCAGGCTTGAAAAGTGTGATCTAACCTGGAAAGCAGAAGAGAGCTGACTTGCTGTGTTCCCATTGGTAGGTCACAGAGAGCTATAGAGACCCTGTCCCTTCTGTGTCCCCAGCCTTGTGCCTCTTGGTGTCTTGGGAACCTTCTCCAGACACTACTGACACTAATGGGAGCTGACTTAGGTTCTCATAGAATCACAGAATCACAAGGTTGGAAATTACCTATAAGATCATCTGGTCCAACCATCTTCTCATTACCACTGCTACCACAAGCACTAAACCATATCTCATAGCTCCTTATCCAGACGCCTCTTGAACACTGCCAAGGACGGCAACTCCATCACCTCCCTCGGCAGCCATTCCAGTGCCTGACCACCCTCTGAGAGAAAATGTTTTTCCTTATGTCTGACCTAAACCTCCTCTGCTACAACTTGTGGCCATTTCCCCAGGTCCTGCTTGTTGCCTGGGAGAAGAGGCCAAACCCCTCTTCACCACAACCTCCCTTCAGGAAGTTGTAGACTGCAATGAGGTCGCCCCTGAGCCTCCTCTTCTCCAGACTCCAATCCCAGCTCCCTCAGCTGCTCCTCACAGGACTTGTGCTCCAGACCCCTCACCAGTTTTGTTGCCCTTCTGTGGACACACTCCAGGGCCTTGATGTCTTTCCTGTAGTGAGGGGCCCAAAACTGAACACAGTACTCATGGTGCGGCCTCACCAGAGCTGCGTACAGGGGGATGATCACCTCCCTGCTCCTGCTGGCCACACCATTTCTAATGCAGGCCAGGATGCCATTGGCCATCTTGGCCACCTGGGCACACTGTCGGCTCATGTTCAGCCAAGCATCAACCAACACTCCCAGGTCCCTTTCTTCTTCACAACCATGCTGCAACATTTGAGGTCCATCCGTGCCTCTTCAAACCTTCATCATGTTGTTTGCCCTTAGCCAACACCAACATCACCCTGACAAGAGGGGAAGAAACTGCTTGCACTGCTTTTTGAAAATGGTATAATGAAACAATGGTCGCCTTTTTTGAAGGACTTGCTGGGAAGAGGCTATCCAATTTTTTTTCCTTTATACTTTAGAAACATTATGAATAGATTTGCAATATCTCATTTGCTGCTAGGCTTGCTACATGGCACTGTGTAAGTGGGTTGCATTCGTTGCTGAATAAAAGAACAGTATGTCACGAACCTCTCATTATTTTAATTTTGATATCTATAGTTGGCATTTCAAGTTGATGAAAGACATGCACTATTCACAACAAAATGGTATTGTTTTACTTATTTTAAAACGTTTTCACAGCGAAAAAAAATGTCCATATTTGAGTTCTCAATTTTGCAGTACAGATAGACAATTTTATTGTCAGGTTGGTAGTTATAAGATTATGTCTTTTCTGAAAATGTTGAGAAACCTGTCACATTGTAGATAAATTTCGATCTCACCAGCAGCAGAAATTCCAAAATACTCTTCAGGTGATGCTATTATGAGCAGCAGAATCAATCCATTAGTTCAGAAAGAGACAGGATTAGGGAAAAAAGTTCAAGAAAAATAGCACCGCTCACATATGGAAATTAAAACAGTCACTGATGACTCCACAAAGAGACAGCTCAAATTATACTCACAATTATCAGGTATAAGACTGCAAATTATACTCCCAGTTCACAAAGAAAAAGCAATCTAGAGGAGAAGTGTTGATTTACATAATCAATATAATACAAATTCAGGGAGGCCACTTTTCAGCACACACACACAAAAAAAGAAAGCAGAGGAGACTGGATTTGCACTAGGCAGATAATGGAGGAAGAACCCTGCAGAGAGAAAACTGAGATAAAAGAGACTTTAGAGGGAGGAGGCAGGACAGCACTACCTTGCCTGAGTGCCAGCCCAAGTGCTGGCTCTGAGAAAGCTCTGCAGTGAGGAATTATTTAAGGCATCTTTCAAGTTTCGTATCATCCAGAATGGAGAGTATACTCTTGGACTGGCTTCTTGTAGCCTAATGTGTTATTTGCTGGAAGTCAGAAGCACCTGATAGCTTTGAGCAGCTATAGGCATCTACTCAACACTCTATTTAATTAAATATTCAATTTTTAAATTGTAATATTAAATTACAATATTTAATTATAATTACAATATCCAATGCTTTTTTGTGCTGTGATGAAACAGTGAATCAAATCTTTTCAGTCCCTACTTCTTTTCATGGTGTACAGGCACCAGGAGATGGGTTAACAGCCCAAGCAGTTGAGAAGCATGCCACAAGCTCAAGCATGCTGAAAGAGTCCTTCCCTGATCATCAGAAAAAGTAAATGTTTCACAATTATTCTCAGACAAATGTTTCTACCTTCAGCCTCTTGCTGCTAGGGAAAAACTAAGCCTTCTCATACATCTCTGAAGCCAGCACCCATTTTGCAGATGTAGCCTAAAAAAGTGATGAGAATGTTCTTGTAGCTGAAACTGCAAAACCTTTATTACTGAGAAAGGACTCAGCTGCCCAATCAGAGACATCTCATTTGGCCACAATACAGTTCCCTCCAAAGGTGGGAGGTGATTCCCACAGAGCAGTGAGCACTGAGCATCAGGTTCTAGTTCCTGCAGGGTAGGATTTGGACTCTTTTCACAGTCTGAAAAGAGCTTGGATAAATTTGTGGCTTTAAGCATATTTCTATGGTTCAGTGGAGCCACTGGGAATTGGTAAGATCAATTGTGGGACCAGATCAGATGGTCTTATAGAAAGCAGTGATGAGACTGAGTGCGCTAGAGTGGAGGACAAGCTCTGGGACTCTTTGCTTCCAGGCTTCAGCCCTCATGTGTTCCTCCCTGAGAAGATGTCCCAGGACAGAAGCTGCAGCAAGTGCAATTGTGTGCATATGTGAAGAGGTCACATTGAGCTTTTTTCTTTGTTCAAAGCAGCTGAGTCAGTAGATTGGGTTGCAAAAACGTATTGTAGTCCTGTGGCAGAAACCTTCTCCTTCTTCCATTGGCAAAACTCCTTCCGACTTCCATCAGATCCTGGCCCAAGCACCCTCCCAGCTGCGGGAGCACTGCTGGGTCCCGCAGGAATGCTGTGAGCTGGCAGCTGTGGGACCTGGCCAGACCTCAGCACACACTGATATTCACAGCCTTGCAAGGAAGCTAAAAATAAATTTACAGGAAAATAGTGCATTCTTTCTAATCTGAGTCAAACCTAAAAATTAATCAGCTATAATTATCAAACTTAATTTAATTAAAACCAGCTACTCGCCATCTGGTGTTATTTGTATAAATTTGGAAATCTACTATTTCATATTAAATTCCTCCATTTGACAAATTTTGTTAGAGAATATATTTCTCCACTATAATCATTATGTAATTAATCATTCTACAAATTATATTTCCTACCACTCAATATAAATATATTCTGTATAATAACAGGGCAGATGATCAACTACTTTTTTCATCAAAACCGGATTTAGAGATTAAGACTTGCAACATCAATAAAAATCATTCACTGAAATAGAAAAATTGTGATGAGGCAAAAATTTGTTCCCCGGCTTGGTCATGGAGTGTATAAATGACAACTCAATTTGATTTTCTTGTACGTATGTGTAAGTTTATGTACAGACATATACTACTATAAATATGACATGTATGTATGCATACAGTATCTAAAAGCCAATGAAAAAGAAGTTAGATTTGAGGAACACTTTTCTGATTCAGTGTGGAAATACATTTAAGATATTTAAAATCCTATCGTCAAAAATACATTTCCCTTTGTCTCCAAAGATATATAATGCTAATTTAGACACTGATATGTAAAACTCATGCTAAAATAATGAAGACAACATCATGAGAAGACAGTGAATTGATCAATGCTGAAACATGAAGGTTTGACACATCTGGCATGTCAGTATGTGACTTCTTTAGAAGTCTTTAGCTCAGTGACTTCTTTAGAAATGTTCATAATTTTTGACACGTAGGTATTTCTGAAAGAAAGCAAGGCAATGTCTAAGTATCATTAAAAATTCCATGGTATGTTTTTGGCTGGAAGTATTCACAGAATGAAATCCCTAGTAGGTGTACATAGGAAGCTTCGGATGGAGAGGAATGACGGTGAAATATCAAGGCTGCTAAATAAGTGTAGTTTAGGGCACAGAGTATCTCAAGCAGGTTTAGGGACATGGCAATAATCCCAACTTCTCTGCTTATCTGCTATATGAATTTGAGGTAATCTCTTAATAGAGTCATAGAACTGAAGAATCACAGAATCGCTTGGGTTGGAAGATACCTTCAAGACTATTTGGTTCTAACTCCTCTGTCGTGGTTAGGGACTGCTCCCACTAGATCAGATTGCCAAAAGTCCCATCCAAGCTGGTCTTGAGCAATTTCAGCAATGGGACATTCGCAGCTTCTCTGGGTAGCCTGCTCCAGTGCCTCATCAGCCTCATTGTGAAAAAATTCTTCCCAACAACTAATCTAATTTTCCCCTCTTTTAGTTTAAAGCTGTTATCCCTTGTCTTATTGTTACACTCCCTGATAAAGAGTCCCTCTCTTTATGTCCCTCAAATGTTTTGCCTATGTGAACTGTAAGTGGATGGCTCTCCAACTACAGTTGTGCAGCACTTAGGCTGAGAGGGGAGCTCATAGTGGCAGCCTTGAGATAGCTCTGCAAAAACAATAGCAGCCCAACACAAAAGACTAAATCCACTGTTCAGAGAATTGAAAGGAATCACAGAATTCCATCAAGGCTGGGGGTGGAATGCACCTCAGGGTCCATCTGGCCCAACCCCTGCCCAATCAGGGACATCTGGAGCAAAGTGCTCAGGTGGCTTCTGAAGAGCTCCAAAGAGGAGACTCCACAGCCTCTGGGCAGCCTGTGCCACTGTTCTGTCACCTGTGCAGCACAGAAATTCTTCTTAATGGTCAGATGAAAGTAAAGAAAAAAAGCTGAGGAAATAAAAATTTCTCCTTAAATCTTAAGAAGAAGTGTTTTCAAAAATGCACTTCAACCCACAGTTCAGCTTCCTGTCACTTATGGCTGCAAAACCATCAGATAGTCCCAGGTCACCTTATTTGCAGTAGCACTGGATTCCCTAAAAGTGAATGCAGGGGCTCCCCTAAGCCATCCACAGCAACTGGAGACCTTCCTCAGAGTGAACTTTCATTTGTAATAACATCATTTAGAAACATTAAAGAAAAAAGGGGCTTGTTTTTAGCTTGTTCAGTATGTAATTATCTCCTTCATAGGAGTCTCAACTGTTCTAAGTTTTTTGGGGCTTCTGAGAACATGAGATACTTCCACCCCTCTTTCCTTCATGTCACACCTGCGCTTTGCCCTCACCAGCAGTATTTACAGAAAAGCTCACATCAGCATCCAACTCATCATGTTTGGTACTTTTGTATTTAATGGTGAAATGAATCCAGCAAGGACAGGTTTGTTTGGTGGTTGTTGGATTTGGTCTTGGTGAAAGCCTGAAAGCACTGAGGCTCTTTGGGAGTCCTGGAGAGAAATTTTCAGATGTACACAGGGAATGCAACATGACAAACTGTGAGATTCAGTTAAATTGGGACTGTTAATTATAGCAGTTTAAATTGGGTTCTGACTCAGATTTTGAATTCCTAGTGGCAAGATGACAGCCTGGAGAAGGTGTTTGCAAATGGCTGACTCACAGGATGATGATCAGCACAACGATGCCTTCTGCCCATACTAGTACTATGTGTTTGTAGGAGCAGTGGTGCATGCCGATGGTTGCCAGCTTGGCTCCACCCCTTGATATGTCCACCAGAGATTATGAAGCCTGGAAAGACATAGTGAGTAAGTAAAGGGGGGAACATATTAACTGGGTGAAAACTGAATGGCAGTCTGCCATCTCTCTTAGTACTGTCTTCTTTCCATGTGTAATGCTGATTTTCCAGATGTCTCTGTGGGTATCCACCTGCTTCTGACTTGAGCTGATGAAATGGCTTCTGAGCTAAGAGCAAGCATTTCCTAAATCCTCTGTGAATCACAGAGGCTGAATTTCTACTTGGTTCTCTGAATAATGAGTCACCATGCAGGGCTGTGGTCTTCCAGTCACACTTCCAAGAGGATGAGCATGTGGAAAAGCTGCCTGGAAAGGAGATCACAAACCTGCCTTAATCCTGGCCAAATTCCCTACAAATAGAGCCTTCCTCCCAGAAATACTGAATACTGATGGATCTCAGTGCTGTCCTTTCCCAAAAGTGCTTTTGCTTTTTTTTTTTTTCCTACCAGTTGTCCTCAAAGTCCTTTCATTCATGGTTTCATGCGGAATGAAAATGCCCAAGGTCTACTTCCTTGTACTCACAGTGCTGATCAACTAAACTGTTTGCTGAAATTAATTTGTAAGCACTATAGGTGACTAACTTCCACAACTGTACATATATGCAGGGGTCAAAATGTAATACCACATGAATAACGTAGCTAACTTGTGTTTTGATCTTAGAAATCCTCATACCTGTGCAACATGGGGTTCACTGTCAGCTATCCACCAAGCAGCAGCCGAGGAGATTTGTCACGAGGAGATTGCGGCTGATCCAGAAGCCAAGGAGCGCATGTGCTGAAATATGTCACTTATCACTTATCACTTGCACGTAGAAATGCTGCACCGTTCCTGAAATGATTGTTTTCAAATTTCTCTGCTCTAATAATTATTAGAATGGAGAGACTAATATATTTAATGAATTACTGGTTATCATCCACTGAATAGCTACGAACAGATTGTGATTCCCCAGTCTATTTGCTATTCAAATGAATTCAACAGATACATTTTCTAATCTTGAACTCAGCGGATTGAAAGCAAATATCCACAGTGCATAGTTGGTGGCGGCCTGATAAATCATATGCATGGTATCTTTTTCCTGTCAGGAATAGTGTGGGAACACCTAGCCTGAATGCTAGCTCATGCAAACACACAGTTTGGCTTTCACAAGAACTTACACATGGCTTTAAATGCTGTTTCCTCATCCTTTTCTATTTTTTCTTTCTTTTTTTTTATTATTTATTACTGAAGATCTATTTCCCAGACTGTCACAGGAAACAAACACAAAAGGAATTTAAATGGGGCCATAGCAAACTTATTTACTCTTTTTCTTTTCCTGTGGCATGTCTCTGAACAGACTGTGATAGAGGCCCTGATGCAGAAAGTTGATTTATGATAAGCTTAGCTTCAGATGTGTTGCCCTGCTGCCATTGCATTCAGTGTGACTGTGGAAGCAAGAAATGAAGTATGAGCATTGCCTTGGGAAGATCAGGACCTAAGCTTAGATTACCTGAAAACTTTTTGAATTATTCAGTTCTAACCATCACTTTTTGGACACTAGTGAAAGAACTAAGTCTATTATCATTACTTTCCAGTCCTCTAGACAACTTGAACTGTGAATTATTGTCACTGTTCACCTGTACAAATAAAAAACAATCCATAAATCTATACAATAGCATATACTGTGTAAGGGAACATGCCTGAGAGAGACTAACTCTGGACAAAGGAGCATCGACTGTGAATTTCCTACAGGCTTTTTCTCAAGCTTAATTCACCACCAAGTTCTTCTTTAACCTTAATATTTGTTAATTTCAGAATAGATTTTTATACTTCATTACAAGTAAGAAAGATCAGTTCCCGAGGGCTCCCATCAGGATTTCACAGATTTGTAGATACCAGTAAGTGAGAGGAGAAGGATGGAGAGAAGGATGCCTGTTTGAGACAGTGTCTTCCCATGAGCTCACAGAGGTGTTCCTGCAGAAGTGAACAGAAAGCCTAGCTGCTGGCAAAAAGAAGAAACTAATCTTCACGTATTAAACGAACTCTAATTATCATTTCATAGCAACAGTTCATAATTTCCTGGAAAGTATCGTTCCAGTTGGAACAGGTGGGAGGACTTGGTGTTTTTCATGCCACTGCATCCCAGTTTGGGAGGCCACCCTTGCTGTCACACAAGCGTTGCACTACTTACAGATTTCTGTGTCTCTTCCATTGATAAGCCATGTAAATGCATTACATAAACTGAATCCTATGATCGGTTCCTGCTGTAAAATAGATGTTCTGAAGGCAGGGAGACACCTTCTACCAAAAGCATGAAATCAGAACGTAACATCTTCTCTCAGCTACAGACCTATGCTCAGCTCTTCCAACCTTCATTTGTGCCTACAACCTCAAATTTGTGCCTCAGTCAACAGAAGGAACAAGATGTAGTTATAGAGATTTTAAGTTTTTTGAAGTTTTCTGTTGCAGAGAAGTTGTGACAGATTCACAAGTCGGGAAAAGAAGACAGGACAGGTGGGAGAATTTCTAGATCAGCACGCCTCCTGGATAAGCTGCTCTGTTTCTGTCCATCACCATCCTACCCATACTATCCACCCAGCTATGATATATCCCAGTGGATCAGCTGGTTGCCCCTTTTGGGCTGTGGGACACAGCAAGAGGCCTTGAGAGAAACCAGTTTCTGACTCCTCACTATGGCAGGGCCAACCAGTGGATGATAATGGAGGATGCTCTGGAGAATATAAAAAGGGCAGGTACCTAGGAGGCAAATTAAAAGCAAACAAACAAACCACAGATGAAAAGGCAGGAGTAGAATGCAAATTGGGATGGAGTATTGAAATGGCTGTTGGGTGCTGGGAAGGGTGTGAGGATGCTGGAGGGCAGGTGCTCAGCTCCTTGGGCTTTTGGCAGCTTCTCAGGGCTCAATGCCTGCAGCAAAGCAGCCATAAAAGCAGACATGGTTTCAGAGCACTTACCCAGTCGTGCTTAAAGGTTTGTTGTGTTTGTTAGATGTTGGAAGCAAAAAAAAATGTGAGTAAAAACATAAGGTAAGCCCTCGGGGTAGATGTATTCTGAGACAGTGTAATCTGGTCCTGCTGCTTACTGCTTTGCACCTGGTTAACTCTAAGTCAGAATGAAGCTATAAAGTCAGAAAAGATGATTCGTGACCCCAGACAAGAACATAACCTTTCTATCTTTAGACTCCACTGAAGTGGCAAAGCCCTGATTACAGAATATTTTTCCACTAATTAGGAATGCAGGCTCTATAGGTCACTGGGAGTTCATACTATTCCCTTGGCATAAGCAGATGTCTTCAAGATAAAACCATCATAAACACATCAACAGTTCCACACTATTCTGCATGTGCTGGAAAAAAAAAAAAAAAAAAAGAGGTGAGGAGAGAAAACCTTTCCAATTGACTGAATAGCCCAATGACTTCAGGAGTTAGATGTTAATTTACAAATATTAGATACATAATTATGTTTCAAGTGTTGGCTCCTGGGCTCTACAACACGCAGCTACCAATCTTTAAGCAGGTATTTTTGGTGAGGTACAGACCTAATAACAAGAGGATGTGCCGCATGGCCTGTAAGTTCTGCAGGGCTGTGCTGGCTTTATGTAGGACATCTGTACTGTGCTGCCAGCAGGAGGGGGGAGCACAGCACCAAGGCACCTTGTTAGCCATCATCACCAGAGCCAATGCAAAGCTTCTACAGCAATGTCTTTGCCCCTGTTCCTTCCCTATTTTGCTCTTTATTCATGAGTTTATTTCCCAACAATCCTCCTGCTTGCCTTTTATCTACTACCTAAATGCCCCTTTATTTCTCCTTTATTATTCCTTTGACCCCTCATTTTAAGAAAACCTTAGTGTCTTCTCTAAACTTTATTCCTTCCTTCTCTACCCCTTTTCCCAATATGTTTTCCCATTTATCATTCAGATGTATCCTTGCAGTTTATCCGAGATTCTCTTCTTATTGCTGCTGTTGTAATATTCTCCTTTGGAGTAGAGGCCTCCCTCCCAAAGGCAAGCGGACACGTTTACAGGTGAAGTTACCTCCATCTGCCTTCCAATCAATCTTCTCTGTACCTGCTGCCGGGGACCAGCTGGCAAGAACTGTGCTCTCTTGGCAGCATATGACACTCCCCAAATGCTCACTCACTGGATAAAAAAGTTGCTGGCATTGGGGTGCCAGCACAAAAGCAAGGTGGTGGTCTCTCCTCCTCTGAGCAGCCCCAACGGCTGTACCTGTCCAGAATTGTGCCTTTATTTTCCAGCAAGTAGCAAGTACTGTATTTCATTGACCAAGTGGGAGAGCTAGATCATTAGTGTCCTCATGGCTTATTAATCTTCACGTGACAGGGCATGATGGTGAAGGCATCTGCCATGCTTTGCTCTTTGAGAAGCAACTGGCTGAGTTTCAAATGCTGTAATATGCAGTGTTGCTTACGAGGGATACAGCCTGTCTCAGAGCTGCTCTCCAGGCCATTTTCTGTGAGGATGATATACTGCCTAACTTCATCCAGCCTGCACAACAAATACTGTGACCGTACCCTCCTACTTACATCATAGTTTTTAATCCCGCAGGATACTAAAGCATTTGTTTATAGAGATGCAGGACAGCATCAGCACTTCAAGTGCTGAGCTGGAATTTTAGCAGCTCTTTGCTTGCACTGCTGCACAGGCATATTCATATGAAAAGAAGAAATAAAAACACCCTCAGTCAAGCTCCATCAGGTCTGTACAGGCTGGTCACCCCAGGATGCACACACACACTGTCCTTTCCACTGTCTGCACAGAAGAGCTGCTCCTCTGAACCCACACCTCTCCCTCAGCCCAGCAGAAACATCTTTATGCAGCTGGTGGGAAGATAGAAGGACAGATAGGGACTTGCCATGGTACCTGTATTTTCAACTTCATTCATGGAAATACCGTCTCCGGTTCCTCCTTTGTCTCCTTGACATCTTACTATACTGTTGCTTGCATATGCAATAG
Source organism: Perdix hodgsoniae (assembly GCA_035772895.1). NCBI lineage: Eukaryota > Metazoa > Chordata > Aves > Galliformes > Phasianidae > Perdix > Perdix hodgsoniae. The sequence goes on along the minus strand of JAPSGF010000004.1, from coordinate 23,912,161 downwards.
TGTTGTAATGCCAGTAGTCCTGAAGTATTTTTGTAGATAGAGGCATTTCTAACTCCAGGCCCATTTTCTGTTTTTAATAGGATAGTTTATGTATTGCTCAAAACAGGAACAGAAAAAACTCAGCAGGAAGCCCATTTCTCAGTTGCACCTGTGATGTCAGAAACAAATGTGTGTTTGTTTCTGACTGAAGGGAAAATACCTTTTCATTTGCCATGTAAAAGAAATTAAGAGATGATATCTGCTGAAAAGTATGAACCAAGCACTGCATTAGGACCTGTTCCATGTCCTCAGGTGTTTAACAGATACTGTGCACTTAGCAGGGACTTTTTCCAGATATGATATCTGCATAAATGATCTTTTAAAACATGAATACCTTTCCACAGTGATCTCTCCTTCTTTGCCATTAACAAAGACAAGGTTATTTTTTTTTAACTGAGACAGGGGAGGTTTAGATTGGATATTAGGAGGAAGCTTTTTCACACAGAGAGTGGTGATGCACTGGAACAGGTTGCCCAAGGAGGCTGTGGATGCCCCATCCCTGGAGGCATTCAAGGCCAGGCTGGATGTGGCTCTGGGCAGCCTGGTCTGGTGGTTGGTGACCCTGCACATAGCAGGGGGGTTGAAACTAGATGATCATTGTGGTCCTTTTCAACCCAGGCCATTCTATGATTCTATGATTCTATTTTGACTGGCAGAGGAAGGGACCTGAGGAGGTGGGAAGGGACCTCAGGAGATTCCCAGACTAATCTCCCTTTCACAGAGGGCTCAGGTTCAAGATGCTCCCTTCTAGGGAAAGCTTCTCCTTCTGGCAAGTCTGAACCTCCCTTGGTCCCTTGTTTTGCTTTGTGTTGTCTCTTGTTCTACTGCCACGCAGCACTGCACAGAGCCTGGCTGCCCTTCTCAATGGCCTCTTGGCAGGTGGTGAGCAGCCGCGGGGTGTACTATGGAGGAAGTCACAAACATTTCCAGTCTTGTGTTGCTCTCTACGGGGTGACATCACTGTCTGCTCTTCATCTCCCACAAAGGCAAACTGTGTATAAAACCTCCCTCTTTCTCTCTTTGCTTCTTAAATTGCTGCTGGTGTCACAGTATTAGAGTAGGTTACAACATTTAATATGATCTTCTTTTCATAGTGGCCCTGTGAGACCATAAACTAGTTTCATTCTGAAATTATGAATACATAAATACAGCACAGAGAAACTGATCAACTTGCCCACAGAAAGGTTGCCACAGAACTGGAGGTTGAACCCGTACACCTGTTAACACACTCTGTGCTCTGGCTGTATGTTCTTCCCTGCCTCTGTTTCAGTGCCTGGTCTTGTTTATGGATGAGCTGACCTGTATAGCCATGCTCTGTTGGGGTGAGCTGCAGCTGCCATCAGATCCCATGCGGCTATGGGAGTGGGAATGGGCTTGGGCTAATCCGAGAGTTCATCACATCAGAGCACCTCAAGGGAAGATGAACTTGGCCTTCTTTATTTCCTGAAAATGAGTTGATTCCTGCTGCTTTAAGATGACAAAACAAAGGATCACAGAAAGTGAATTATTTCAAAAAGGGATGCCAGTGGAACATACACAATCATCCCTAGCTACTCTGCTTTTCCATTTGGTTTTGGCATAGAACCTTCTCTGTACATGGATCTCTCCATCCCAGTTCATCCAAAAAGCAATGTGAAAGGTCTGCAGGACCCCTAGGGAAGCAGCACCATCACAGATGTTGTGGGATCAGCGTCCCAGCTGCACCAAACCTGCACATGGCAGCTGCTGGTGCACAGTCATCGCCACAACAGCTGGAGGGGCTCTGCTGGTAATGGCTCGTCCCCCAGGAAGGAACGGGTGCGAGTGAAAGCAGCTGCCATTGTGTATGGGACAACACATGGCCACAGTACGCCTTTTGTTAAAAAGCAAATATGAGCACAGAGAAAAAACCTACAGAATTAGACACGTTATCTTGCACCTCTCTCTACCTGAGTAGTAGTTGCCATCAGCTATCAAACCACCCCCAGATTATTCTCTTCCTTTTCTGTCTGAGTCCATAAGGCAGCTGAGGTCAAGGTATTTGCTACTGTTTGACCTTTTCTAAACACACTTCTTAAAGCAGTGGAAAGACTCAGTGCAAAACAAAGGTGGCCTATAAGCAACATGAAGATGAAAAAGGATCACAAACTCTGCAGCTTGCCCGATGAAGCCATGTTCCTCACAGGTTTTTTCTAATCACCCTAGGAACAGGCATACATCATGAGAACACAGAAGAAATAAAACAAAACTGAGGTTTGTACCCTCTCTAAAGAAAAAGCAGTTTCTACGTTAATTGTCGCTATGTTTTGATATATATTTAGCTATATTATGTCCTAGGATCATCTAATTTCCATATAAAGTGTCGCTATTTTCAGTTTTACTAGACAGTGTTCAAGGGAGACTTTGATTTGTGTGCCCCAGGGTAGATCTGAGAAATGCATAATTTTCTTTAAGTTCCTTCTGTCATGCACCATCAGTAAATTCCTGTACAGATTACAACATGGATGTTTAGTCAGAGGTCTGCACTCCCACGGAGGAGAGTGGGAGGGAATAATAAGTGTGGGGACCAAAGTGAAAAAAAAAGGGTAAGAGAAAAGAGAAAAAGAGAGAGAGAAATTCCATTAAGAAAGGTTACTGAATCAAGAAGAATTTATCAAAACGAGACTGGTGAGAGTGGCTCTTGAATTTTTATGAATTTGTGGGGCACAGAAGTCTGTTTTGGACTGTAATTTCAGCTAACAGTAGAATGGGGACCACTGAAACACATTCTGTCACTGTTTCCCTGCTCTGGAACACCAGTTACGCATCAATTCTAGTAATCACCAGTGATAACAAAAGCGTTTTTTTCCCCCACTTTAGAAACCTTGCATTTTTTCTTTAGCTCAGAACTTTATCAGGCTCTATTTCTTTTCCCTTGTGAAGAAAAGCTTATAAAGTTCATTTATACAGAGAGCATAAATCCTCTCTCCTACCATTTTCTCCTGTAACCTAACATGAAATATGACTTACAGCTGCGCTAATTCTCAGCTTTTAATGCTGCCTGATGAAAGCAGTTCATCACTCACATGGATGTACCATGCTCGCAGCAGCACACACTGGCGGGGATGCACACACATGTCAGATGCCGAGTGCCATGACACGGCACGCACACTATAGGAATATGATCTCAGGTATACCACAGCAGCCATGTATCTTAATACCGCTCTGCAGAGATGCGCGGCATTAAAAAACGAATACTTCCCATTGTATGGAGAAATCTCTCCTTCTTGTCGCTCTTCCCCCTCCGCAGATTTATCTCCTTCTGCTAATGGCTCCCTTTTTTCAATTTGTGCCTCTTTGTGACAGATAATGCTTTGTCTCCTGTTCCCTGGCTCGGTGCCGCTCTTGCCTTGTTTGCTGCTCATTACCTGCGCTCTGTAGAATGCAGCGACACTTTCCCATCATCAGCTCAATAATTTCACTCCAAATCTCATCCTTCTGCCACCACGTGTAATCCTGACAATTCGTTATACACTCGCCCAAGTTACTCTGGCTCTTGTATATTCATTGTGCTACAATCTCAGCCTCCCTCCCTTGCACACTGCACCTTAGCTCACCGTCACGCTCTCATTGCTGAGCTTTACCCTCACTTGCATTGGTGCAAGGGGAAAGACAGAGAGCAGACACGTGGCTGTGTTCTCATGTGGCTCCTCATCTCACCCTGCTTTTTGTAGCCCAGAGGGGCTGCTCTAGAGGAGATACCAGAGTTCCTTACGCCCAAATGCCACTTCTTCTGCCTGTGTTTCCAGCCTGTGACACATCAGTGATTAGAGCTGACATTTACAACATCTCCTGTCTGAAGCTCTGTAGATACACTCACCAGGTTGCGAGGCAGGCAAATGTGGTCATCTCGGTGTCACGGAAGAGCGAACTGTGGCACAGCAGTGAGGACATGACCTCCGTGCCTTTCCATGCCAACACCCTGGCTTTGCTCCCATCTCCTCAGAAGCACCCTCTGTTCCTGCACACTCATGGGGGAAGCTGCCTGCGGGGAGGGATAATGGAGCTCTGACCCAGGTCCATGGGAATACTGCCCCAGGGCCTGTAAGCATATGGCACAGCCCATGGTTAACACCTGTGGTGGAGTGGATGGCATCTTCTTATCTTTGATAGGAAGAGGGATATTAAACAGTACTCCAGCATGTGGTAAATGAGGTAGGGAATGGTTTCCATGGCAAACAGAAATCTCTTGCCACATGCCTTGGCAAAAGAGCGCAAGGTCAGATGTCTACCAAGCTGGGCAAGGGCCCAGCCACAGACTTCTCAGTGAAGTGTGAGCATGCACATACAGTAACTTTGTCAGTGTGAAAGGACAAGATTGAAGATTCACTAGGCAGAAAATAGGTCTGCCTTGTATCTTCCTCTCTCCTTCCATGAGGAAAGGACAAGCTTATTTCTGATGATGGACACTTCATATATAGCCAAGTATCCTGCTTCCTCTTGTGCAGCAGAGGACAGGAAAAATTCCACAGCCTGCTCATTCTTGGATGTTTCGTGTAAGACTCAGGCATGCATCTGAGCATTCCAGTGCATCTCAAGAGATGAATCAGAATGTTAGCCCTAGTTCCTCTTTTGAGACAACAGCTGTGGTGATCACCAGAGCAGTGGCTTTTACACCAGCTCCCCCCAGGTGAGAAACACCTGACTCAGTGTTTGTGCCAGGCCATGCAGCACCACCTACCTCAGGCATTAAGGTATCACCACTGCACAAATGATGTGAAGAGGTGGTGTGCTCTGAAATATCTTTGGCTACTCATTTGAGTTGTCAGGAACTCAGTTACCACTGTCTTGAGATGGCTGTGAAGGTCATAGCCAAGTTTTATGTACTCCAGCACCACTAACCTTCCTGCACAGCAGACAGCTTAGGGAGACTGAAGGCAGGTGACTCCATGGGACTCAAGAGAAGGAAAGTTTGTCTGTTGTTTTTTTGTTTGTTTGTTTGTTTGTTTGTTTGTTTTTGCTGAATTTGGTGCAAATGCACAGATGAGAAAAATGATCTTCTGCCTTGTTGATCTGTTCTTGTGCTCCTTGGTCATATGTTGATGTCAGGTTGATGGCACACTCTCACAAAGGGTAGTGATTTTGTTTCCATGCTGATGCTGATGACAGGTTCACAAGTGCACAATGAAAGTCATAGTTTGAAAAGTGAGGCTAGGGCACGGCTACTCTCAAAATACCTCTCATAGGACACCAATATGTCTCAAGTCTCCATGTTTTGCTACTTCTTCTCTGTCTCACTTTTTTTTGTACCTTTGGACATTTTGCTCTTCTCCTATCACCTTTCTGAGCATGCATGCCAAGCTGATTGCACTTTTCTACGTCTTCCCTCAAATTCATAAGTTGATATCTCCTGGATCTCTCACCTCGCTGTGAGCACTGAGCTGCAGTGACCACCTCCACTTTCTGATCCAACCTCCCTTTCTTCTGGAAGGTCAACCTGCCTGTGTCCTCACTCTCAGGGACAGAGGGTCCTGCCACCACAAGGAGGACTCATGCCTGACCACGTAGGCACCTGCTGCTACCATGCAACCCCAAAGCTCATCAGATCTGCCCTCTGCAAACAGAAGCTCTTTCAAACTTATTTTCTCTTATCCACCAGGGAAGTACATTTTTATGCTGGTCAGTATACAGCTGATTCTATTTCCCTTTCCCACATGCAACCTGCTGTATCTCCTGGTGATACACCTGTTTGCCTGCTCTTTCATATCTCTGAGAAGTTGTTTTTTACTGACTTACATCTGATTTCACTGACAGGACCAAGGAGAACGGCTTTAAATTAAAAGAGGGGAGATTTAGGTTAGATGTTAGGAAGAAATATTTTACTCAGTGGATGAAGAGGCACTGGCACTCAGCTGCAGATGCCCCATCCCTGGAGGTGTTCAAGGCCAGGTTGGATGAGTCCTTGCACAGCCTGATCTTGTGGGTGTCAGCCCTGCCCATGGCAAGGAGTTAGAACTAGATGATATTTAAGTTCCTCCAACCTAAGACATTCTATGATTCTCATCTGTCTGCTTTCAGCATCACATACCTGTCCATGCCTTCCTTGCATGTCCCCACAAAAAACAAGACTCCTCAGGCATCTCACAGAGGGCTGTTTCTTAATACATTTTAAGAGAATTCTGCAGTGACCAGTATGAGAAACGTTAGCGCAGAAATGGTCCAACACTTTGGACAAAAGTTAATAATCTAGGAGCTGCTGCAATGACCTGGGTGAATTAGAGGAGCTGTCAGGAAGGAAATGAAATGTAACAAGTATAAGCTCAGCATAGTTAGAGGAATTACAAAGGCAGCTACAGAGCAGAGTATCCGTGATGGGGCAAGAACAATGAAGTGAGAGAACCTGTGGTAATCACTCATGAAGGAATTAGGATAAGTACTTAATGAAAAGCCATAATTAAGAAAAAGCAAATACAGTCTTGGGATGTATGAGAGGGAAAATAATATGAAAAATATTACCCAGAATGTTTTACTAACATCAGCTGAGATGCAGTTACCAGAGGAGTTGGGTTTGTACCTTCAGAAATGAGGGAATCCCCAGCTAAGAAACCATGCTCCAGAGCCTCCATCCCTCCAGCAAAGCCTCTGCTTGTTAACTTTTATATATGCTGCAAGGTCAATCTATTTTCGTCTGTTTATGGTACTGAAAGAGCAGGGAGGTATTAAACCATCTTTTCTGGATCAGATGGGAGTTTTCACATCTTTATATTTCACATCTGCTTTTTAAATCTCTTGCTTGTACACAGAGTTGAATCCTAAAGCTGAAGCTAAACATACAGGGAGGAAGAGTTTATCTCCTGTTCACAGAGCACAGTTGTACACACTGTAGGAACTATACATGATGGCGGGCAATGCAAAAGGAGATATGATATTGCTGATAAGCAGATGGGAGCCAGCTGAGCTGCAGCTGGGCAGCATCTAATGTCTGACAAAAACCATGTTCTGACTCCTCTGAGTTTGGTGAAGTTCCTGCATCCAGGAGCTGCCATATTGTGTGACTAGCAGGAAGGAGGATGAGGAGGGAGAGCTGATAGCAGGCTGGTTGTCCAGCCTCTGCATGCAGCTGATGGAAGGAAAGACTGTGAGACTTTAAGGTGCAATGTCCAAAGCCCACAGTGGGCTCACTGTAATTGCCTGCCTGCCTTGGTTCCTTTGGAAATCCTCTCACCCACAGGAAGAGTCACAGACTTAGGCTACCCAAGCCACCACACTTGGTAGTAGTGGTGAATCAAAAAAAGGTGAATCAAAGAGATCAGAGCCAGCTGCTAGACAAAAAGTAATGGGTTTATCACAAAATGGGAATTACTTGAACTAATGTAAAAGCAAGATTTGTAAATGCATTGGAGAATGGGGTAGATGGCAACAGTGAAACTTGCCAGATCCCAAACATGAATAAACATGGTAGTCTAAGAATGCAACATTAAGTAGCAATGCCAGCAAACGTGATGAATGGAGCAGTAGCCTTCTGTGGCTCTTACTATGTCAATGGAAAGTCCTTGTTGCCATCAGACCGTTGAGGGAAGGTGTAAATTTCCAGCTATTCATCCCATTCTTCCACCATGATTGCAAAATGAACCCTCTCAGCCCTGTTCCATGGGGTTACTTCCCAAGCTGGAGTGCTGCTTGGTCACTTGCACGGAAGCTGGGGTGCATCGGGTGCAGTAGTAAATAGGACAGGCTGCGGTGCAGGGAGGACCTTGGGTCTGATTTTTTCACTGCCATCCTCCTTATCTCTCTATTTGCCATGCCAGCAGACCATTCTCCAAGGAGAGTGATGGATGGTGTGCGGGGATATGAGCTGAAATAAGTGGAAAAGTAGCTAGTGCTTAGCAGAAGATGCAAGTGATGGCGGGAGACAAAGTGACCATCTGTCTACCCGGCTTCCCTAATCCTATACAGACAAGAAGCTACTGTAAAAGTCAATATTCCCTCTGCCTCCTCACCCACCTGTCTCTGCAGTCAGCTCCTGCCTGAGTTCTTCAGTGTCCCTAAATGAGGGGAAGGGAAGGGAATTGGGGCTGTCTTACCTCGGGAAAAATATCCACGTGGATAACTGCTGGCCTAGCCTTTGATGTAATGAAACTTGATTATCTAAGTACAACTGCAGTAAAATTGGATACCGTTGCGCCCAGTGTCCATTTTAATGGCTTGGTAATTCACTTTGCCTGCAGCTATGGAAAGGCTGTTACAACAAAATCCTGCTGCTAATAGGCAGGAGGTCAGTCTTATCCATCCTGTCACAGGTAGATTACTACAGCTGATATTGCTATTGTGGCAGTGGCTCTTTACCCTTTGGATGTAGGGAGTCCCTGCTCCTTCTGGTACACAGGAGGAAAAAATCAAATAAGTGTTTTCTGTACGAAAAAGAAACATGGTGCACCACTAATGCAGTGCTGTCTACAGAGTGCTGCACTTTGCAGACATTCTCTGACTGCCAGATCTGGAGATTTCTTTCCACGTTTAAGCATCACAGGTCAGGTAAACATGGATGGAGGAGGTAGAAGGGCTACAAAAATAATGTTATGTGCTGTTGTGTTTCACTATGCACAGACCTTATGCATGCTCCAACATCACTGAAACCAGGAATTCTGTGTGTGTGTTGAAGTTTGTGTGGTTTCTATTAAGTCTGTGTGATCCAAAAACCTTCCTGAAACCACTGGAGGAAATAATACCTCTGCACGAGGGCGAGAAGAGCTTTTAAATATTCCTTTACTCAATGGTATCTGATCAAAGAGAGACCCAAATTATGGGCTAATATGACAGCCATGGCACATAGAGTGGGGATTTTAATGCAAAAGTTTGATGGCATACAATGGGCTCTAAATTAGAGGTTAAAAGAACAACACAATAAATCCCTTAAGGGGCTAATGTTTGGAAACAATAAGTAAGACAAAGAACAGCATACCTCAGGAGAAAGCCCCGAGACAGACAGGTTCAGTGAGCTGAATTCTGGCTGAAAAAGGGGAAATTTTGACTATGAAAAATGCTTTCTTTATTCCTGGCACCTAAATAAAAAGGGTTGCTTCATAGAAGTATCTGATCATATACAGACAAAGACAGGCTGACATGTCTATGGCAAATACAGAAAGTACAGAGGTTGCAGGAATCAGTCAAGAAGGTATCCAACAACCAAAGTAATAAAGTTGTCTGAAGTTATCACCACCCTACAACCTCACCTAGGGCTCCTGATCATAGTCCTCAGTTGCCTGTCATACACATTTCCTTAGAAGTGCCTTGAGCTCCCAGGTCCTCCATAGCTGAGGTACAATTTGAAGTTGCTGTGCTGCTCCAACCAACTCTGAAATGGGGAAACCACTCCTGTCAGTGTCACATACTGTGTGTAACAATCAGTGGGGAAAAGCAGGTACCTCTTGCCTGTGATTCATTTCCACTCCCTTAAAAGCCTACCTGGGAACATGTGAATCAGCCTCTGGAAGTGCTTGTTCCTGGTAACAGACCCTTGGGTGCTTGGCTCTGACAGGTAACCAATAAATGCCCTCATATCTTCCTGTACAGGAGCAAACCTTCTGGAGAGGATGCAATGCACAGGGATCTTCACAGGCAGCTTTTACCACAACCTGTACATTTTCTGCCTGTCTAATCCACTGAGACATATACAAGCATGTTTTGTTTTCATAAGCACAAAACACTTTAATTCTGAAACAAATTTACCTTTTATTTATGGGAATCTGAACAGAACTACACTAGATGAACGTGGACTTATTTGCCCCCACAGGCTGTACAAGTGTTTATTCTTTTCTTGTTTCCTTTCATTTTATGTTATGGTTGTTTTGTTTTGTTGATATGCTTTCCATACAGCTATATTAAGGAGAACTATTAAGCCTACACAATGTATGCAAACACACTTCACTGTTTGAGCAGAAGGAATCAGAGCTGGGAGCTGGGTGATATACTATAAATCATCAGAAGGTCTCACACTGCATTATTAAAGGATACTTTTCTGTATTTTAAGAAACCTTTTTCCAGCAAACATTCAAGTGCGTTGTTTGATCAAACAGTAACACTTTAATCTACATTGTGTTCTTTCCTCAAAACAAGAAGAGAATAATGGTTCTGTTTTAAAAAGAAATCCTTTCAGAAATGCTTTTAGAGACAAACACTTGGAGCCAGGAATTTTATTTCTTGGAGAATTTAGTGTTTTTCTGGTATAGAAAACATATTCTTAAAGTCCAAGATGATAGATAATGGGATTTATTGGTGCCACAGGTACACATCCCACACAAATGGAAGCCTTCCCTGTCCTTTAGCAGAATCAGACAATCCAGGTCTTCAGTGCAGGCCCACTGAGGCTGCTCTGAACTTACCTGCTGGTGCCAATGAGGTCTAGATTATGCCTTTCAGATGATGAAGGAAGATTTATCTGATCCTATCTACTTATTTGCATACTCAAATCCCATCAGTGTGAAGTAAAGGAAACAAGGCAGAAGGTACTAAGAACTCAGCACTCTGTGAAGATGGAGAGAGACAAGCTGGGAGGTAAGATAGGGAGGTGGGTGTAGGGCAGCCCAAGCAGTATGGAGATCAAGTTCTCATCAGTCTCTTCTCACAGCTCATTGCCAACGTGTGAATGGGAAGGAAACTGATACAAAATTCTCCCGTTCTTCACCTGCAGAGTCTGCTGAACAAGGTCATCACAAAATAGAACTGACCTCTTAGAATGATTTAGAAGCACCTCCAAAACTTGTGTGTTTCTAGCAACAGCAAACTTGATCCTGTAATTCTTTTTTCTTTCTGTCTTCCTCTTCCTCTTCCTCTTCCTTCCTTCTTTCTACAGAAATTAAATTAAGGTTGGGATTAATTTCTCCACATACAGCCACTGAAAAGAACACTGTCTGTTCCAACCTACTTCCAATTCTGTTCCTGTCAGGCAGCCACTGCCAGTCCAGAGCTCAGTCCATCCCATATGGCTTACCAGGAGTGTAAAGCACTAGTAAGGGTTTTGGAATGGGTAATATCAGGTGAAACAAATGCCTTCTGCTATGACATAGGCCTCTGAGCTTGACCAAGGTCTCATTTACTGTAGGCTCAAAACGGGATAGCATAACTCTTTCTCTCTTGGCTGTTCCTTTGAAAAAGATTAGGTACCTGGCAACTTTTCATATTCATTTAAAAATTCAAAGTGCAGCCAGACAGCACCACAGTCAATCACAGCTGTTTTTATCAGGATATCATCTGTTTCAGGAAGTCAGAGGAAGTCCTATTTAACCAAGGGCAGAAGTTGCTTTCCACACCTTCCCCTTTCCTCTGACTATTACATTCCCTTGTCAAAAGTTCCTGTACTTCATCTATAGTTTTAGGAACAACATTTACTGGAAGCTAAAGAGATGAAAGTTAAAACCAGAAAGTTGAATTTGAGAACAAGTTATTAAGGATACTTAAGCAGCAGCAAAGACAGGCCACTGTTTGTCTGACTCAAAATCTCTGGGTCAGCATGACTATGTTAGATAAGATAATGGTGGGGATGATATAATAAGGAATTCTGTAAATGCAAGGGGTCAAAGTGGAAAGCTGAGATGATCTTCTTCTACCTGTCCTTTTAAAGTATGCCTTATGACATGGTTCTTTTAAAGGAGATGAGGGAAAAGCGATCTTTCAGATTTGCCCATTTGGCAGACATTAATTCAGCTGAGTTAAGTAACCTGTAAATGGAACTGACAAATGCTATTATCCCAGCTGCTAAGTTTTTTTCATTTTTAATGAACACAAGAAAGACCCAATTCTTTTTCCACAGAAGACCACATCTGGGGATTTGCTAAAAAATTCAGGGTCACTGGTTTGTTCAAAGCAGAACAAAATACAGTTACCTTCATTTTTAATAAGCAAGTAGGATCTGCACAGAGCACAGCCCCAGCATGCCATGCAGTGACCAGAAGCATGGCCATCCATCTCAATGGACTGCAGCCATGTATGAGATCTGCATCAGGCTACAGGACTCAGTGTTGAAGGCATACACAGGTGGTCATTCACCAACTTTGGCCAATCCAAAAACTATTCTTCCCTGAGAAGTTATTCTTTAAAATGAAATTTGACTATCCACAGTGACTTTCTCCTCATATTTTTGAATAGGGATAGAAATCTTTTTTTTTCTTTTTTCCTCCACTCTCAAAAGGAAAATCATAATTCTAGATTTTGTGCACATTTTTCAGGCACGTTTCAGTCCCTTCTTTTCTATGGAGTATGTTTCCCTACTTCTGGAAGGAGCAAAAGAAGATATAAACAAGTATCTAAATGATTTTATGAAGCAGAAGGTGATTAAAAAGCAAATTCTAAGGCAAAAAGCACCAATACACTCAATCATTTCCGAAACTCTGCTGACCTGCTTCTTGTTGATGCTGGTGCTGCACATTGCCATTTTGATTTCCTGCAGACATGTTCCTGATACTATTGATTGGAAAAGCAGAGATGAAAATCAGCCTAAGCATTTAGGATTTTATGGTATTTGAAGTATTTTATTTTAACAAAAGATCTCAAACATGTCATACCAAGTTATTCCAGAGCATGTTACAGAGTAAAAAAAACAAGCCTTCTTGAGTAACTTTCAGGAATGATGCTGTAGCCATTTTCTCTGTATTGGGAATGTGTTGTCTGTGTAAGATCTCCACATCTGTTTGATAGCCCATCCAGGAGGGACTGTCATGGCTGGATCTGCCACCAATCCCAGTGAGGAACCTGCCTCTCCTTCCTGTCTCTGTGCCATTGGGAGCCAGGTAAACCTACATATCCTGTTACACAGATAGTACAAAATAGCAGGATGCAGATAAAGCTCAATAGCACACCTGGAAAATGAGTTTATTTCTATTTCTGTTCGTTTATAAGATCACTTGCATTTTTGAAACTTCATAAATGCTGATGTAATTTGCATTTAACTCAGTTACTATGTTGTGTGATTCACCAGAGCTCTTTAATTCAGGTTACAAACCTTATTTTCCAGGAAGCCAGGACAGACTGCATGTTAGTCACTAGTCTAACTCACACGGTCTGGACCTGGTTGGAAAAGGATGGAGACCTACACAACAGCAGCCAGCAGCACAGACTCTGTCACATGGCTACTCAAGACCAACAGGAATTACAAACTACATCAAGTTGATGAAGTGGATTGAAAACAGGCTGAATGATGCATTCAGTACTGATACAGAAGAGGGCTGTGCTGCCATTTAGAAGAACCTGCCCAGGGTGTAGAAATGGGGTGAGAAGAACCTCTGGAACAAAGAGAAAACCTGGGGCAGGAACATCCCCAGGAGCCACTACATGTTGTGCTCCAACCAACCGGAAGGTAACTCTGCTTAGAAGGACCTGAGGATTCTAGTGCACAACACAATGACAAGGAGCCAGCAATGCATACTTGTGGCAAAAAAAAGCAGAAAGAAAGAAAGAAAGAAAGAAAGAAAGAAAGAAAGAAAGAAAGA
>JAPSGF010000004.1:23857501-23892328 GCA_035772895.1 Perdix hodgsoniae | reverse complement strand
TTATTTTATTTTATTTTATTTTATTTTATTTTATTTTATTTTATTTTTTAATACAGACTTACCTTTTAAAAACCATTAAAAGATGGGAATGCAAGAAAAGAAGTCTGGTCTTATCAAATAACCAAATGACTTCTTTGAAGTATTGTATAGGAGACTGGAGACTGTGCTATACTGCAATAGGCTCATAATACTGTTTGAGCCTGTGTTTCCTTATGGGTGTGATAGGGAAGTTACACTTTCAAATTATCCTACCAGCCAAGACAGCTGCATAGATAGAACAAGCAGAAGCTGCAGGATGTTAAAAATAATGAGAAATCCACAAGAATATGCAAAAACTAAGAAGTTTTCCTTTAATAAGAGGGCCCAAGATTCTGTCACAGCCACAAAGTAAATTGGGACCCACAGTAAAACAAGCTTCTTGAATTTGAGATGTTCTTGTACTGGAGCTGGGTAAAACAGGAAATTCGGTAAGCCCAGAGCAACAGGAGGGAATGCTAGAAGGTGGGAGTCATCAACCACCTCATCCCTAGGGACCAGGACACCTTTCCAAAGGAGTGGACTGACTGAAGGACTGTTGTTAAATCATAGGCTGGGTGAAGTAAGGCAGCAAGGAGCACAGTAGTGCAAAATGTATGTTTATGCTTCAAAACAAACAAACAAACAAACAGAAGCAATGGCAACTGTGAGTTTAAGTTGGCTAATTGGAAATGACAGAGAAGAAAGAACTGCCTGAACTTATCTAACCACAGCTCTGACCTTAACACAAGAAAAGTATGCCAACAGAGCGATTTCTATTTAACACACACAAGCATTAATTTCATGCTATGGAGACTTCGTCTGGGCTTTTGCCTACTACTATAGTCATTCATCTTCCAGAATGAAGCTTAATGTTGGAGCAGGCAAAAGAAGGGTTGCTGGTATGATCCAAGGAATGGAAACAAAAAAGCAACAAAGATGGAGAGACATTATGTTTATGTTGCAGTGAACCAAAAACTCAACTTACAGCTATGAAAATACAGTGTTTTCCTGAAAAATTCTGCAAGGAAGCAGCTTACATCAGACAATGCAACACCTGCACCTGCGACAGCTTGCTGAAAGCTAATTTACCTGTTCTTACATTGCCCTGTATCAGCCAGTTTATGGCAGAGGCTGGCATGTGCAGTCTCAAAAAGCAAATGCTGAGAGGGAGTCTGATTGCCATCCTTACATATGCTGAGAGAGGAAAAAGGGAATCAACAGAGAGGAAGAAGTGCTAACGAAGCTCAAGGACTACCTTGGCATCTGGACAAGTGGTAAAAATTGGCAATGAGCAAATTCTGGAAACCTGAGGAATGATTTTAACGTCTGATAGAGATAGCTCCAGTGCAGCCTTCTTGTAGAAAAATCAGTAGCAGGAAACTGAATTGGTTTTACAGTTTCATCAAACTGGAGCTCAATTAATATTTTAAAGGGATTTCATGGCACAGCTGTTTGAAATAATAGGGATCTGGATGCATTGATCCAGAAGATTGCTTCCAATCCTGTCTTCCTAAAATACAGCTGTAAATAAGCCAAGAATACATGAAGGTCCTAAAAAAAAAATTAAATCAAAACCAAAATGGTTAGAACTGAAAAGAGGTACAAAGGGCGGCACATGGTCCCAGAAGAAAAAGGAAATCTGAATGGGAACACAAGAGATGGATAACGGAGGGAGAAAGCATTAGGGAACACAGCAGAATCACCTAGCAAAAATAAGTGGTGATGGTGTCAGAAACAGTGTGATTTAGTGTCCTTATTAATAATCTATAGGGAATGCGAGCTGCACACAATGGGATCTCACAGATGGCTACGGCTCGGGAGGAACTGTAGAGCAAGTTGGGATGTAGAAATAAGATTATTTGCTGAGACAGGGTACATTGCCAGAGAAAAAAAGAAGAGTTCCCACTTGTAAGCATGATAACATACCCGAGGCAAAATCCTCCTAAACACTTGTAGTCAATGGCAAACTGCTGGCAGGAATACTTTGCAATGAGAGTAGCTGGTCAATTGAACATAAGTGCATATTAAGTTTGGCTGCAAAAATGCTGATGAAATTTTAAGGTGTGGTTCCCTTGATACTTGAATCAAAGCCTATTTTCTACATCATTTTAATGCAAATGTATCTGGAATAATTCATTCGGGGGTGTTGCTGTGCATGGACAAATTGGAACAAAGACAGCGGGAAACAATAAACATTATCAGGAAACTGAACTGTCTTAAAAATCAGATTTAAAAGCTCTGCGTGTATTAACAGCAGAAGTCCTTTCAGTCTTCTGTCTTTTTTCTGTGACTCCACTCTATGCTCCATGCTAAGCAGATAGTAGACTCAGAAGACAGAAGTGCCAAGGGGGAGGAAACAATTTAGACTATTACATAGACACAGAAGTGCCAAATGGGGTGAAATTAGCAACATGAAGCCACAGGCTGACTAGTAGGAAAATCTCTCAAGATGTATTCAGCTGGAGAAAAGCTGCCAGGGGACTAGTGGAAGCCTGGTCAGTCAGGGTTTTTACAAGAAGGTTGGACAAAACACTAGAAAATAGACCACAGGGAGCAATTCTCCTCTGGCAAAAAGCAGTGGAGCAGATGATCTAATAGGCTTCTTGCATCTCTAACCTCTGCAGTTGCACGATTTCTCACTATAAAGCACAAGATTTGAAGAGGAAAAAGAACGAAATTGAAGGGAAGATGTTAGACAAAACACAAAAAAGAGCTGGAGAACGAATGGAGTTCTGTCCTTTTTGCCTTTCTGTATTTAAAGGAGTTGCTCCTGGCACCTGGTTGTTTTCTTGTCAGGGACACTTCATTTTCTCTTCCTCTCACTCACCACTTTCCCTCTCTCTCTCTACAAAAGCAGAAATAGCCACTTGGGACTGCTGATGTCTTTCTGAGGAAGGATGCTTCTCTCATGCTTTGGAACAACATCAAGGCTTTGGCCATACAAAACATAAAAGCCTCATTGTTTTCTCTACGAAATGATTTCTTTGTGAAGCAAGCCCCCAGCAATACATATATCACAGCATAAGCACCAGCATACAACATATCAGCTTTGCTTCCTTCCTGCATCACCTTCCCCTCTGTAACAGTAAAGACTCTCATTTAACCACTTTTATCACTCCTCACACAGGTACCCTGCTCTTTGGCCTGTGCTGCCTCCCACAGCTGATACGCCCTTTCCAGCTTTTCCAGTGGCTTTTGGTTCTTTGATTTGCATTTGGGCACTTTTTGGAAACACGCTTTTCTCTTAACAAAGGGGCAATTAGCCAAGTGTGTCCAGGCCATTTGTTGAATTTAGGCTGGAAGGCACCTCTGAATGTCATCTGGTACAAAGCTCTGAAGGGGCAACTGCAAAGTTAGAGCAGATCTTGTGTAGCTGAGTCACATTCATTTTTTTAAACCAAAATTTTAGAAGTATTTCCAAGGATTGTCATTTGACAGCTGCTCTGGAAAGCTTGCTCCAATGCTTCAACATACTCATTGAGAAAATGTTTCCTTTAACTCAGTCGTCATTTTCTTCAGTGTAGTAAGGCCTTCCTCAACTTTTGTCTTTTCTAGGATAAGAAAACCTGCTCTTTCAGCTTATCTTTGAACATTGTGTGCTCCAGTTCCTGACCATCATAGTGACACTCCACTAGAGTCCTACTAGCTTGTCTACACAGAAAGTAGGAATTTGAACACTCAGAACACATAACAGTTGATTTCTGTTGTGTTTTTAGCTGTTGGTTTGCACGTTTGTTACAAGTTCTAAAAAACTTGCTATGAATTTTGAAAAAAAACAACAAAATACCTGTGCTATTCTCAAGTTTTTAAGAGGCTCTTCCACAGCATCTAACACTTTGGGAAGAAATACACTATCATTAAGGATGTTTGCTTGTCTGTGTGTACCAAAGCCTGATTTCCAGGGAAGTTGAACACTCTTAAGTCCATATATACTAGCTTCAGGATGGATTGTACGTGAACAGCACTTCCAAAAAAAGCAGGCCATTTTTTACAATGTGGGTCAGGTTTTTCAGTATGCATTTGGACATCTGAGTCCCATCCAGTGTCTGTGGGAATTACAAGACCTCTGGTGGATTTGGAATCTGGAACAGTATATATGTATATATATGACAGGCAAATGCATTTTACAAGGCAATAACACACTGATTTTTGGAAGTCTTCACAGCTTTGACACACACATTGTGTCAGATGTGGAAATAACATTCACCACTGCCTGTTGCCTCCTTATTAGGGATATTTGGAGAGAGCATGTAGACGGGCTGTAATTACAAAAGAGCAGTTCATAGTCATGCATGGCAGAAAGGTTTTCCCAAAGTGAAAGCTTTAGTAATATTTCTGATACACATATTTCCCTCTGAAAAAAAAAAAAAAACACAACACTTTTAAATGACAATAATTAACTTTATCAGTTTTGATCACAATAACTTTAAACTGAATGGACTTTTTATTCAGGGAAATGCTTCTATTTCTCCTGTAAATTTCATGTACTTTCTTTGTGTAGACAGAAACTACATTATTTGTCAATAAGCTGCAACCAGCTTCATCTGTATAGCTGAACAGCAATACACAGAAGGGGGTTGTTCAGCCTAGAGACATTGTAGGGATATGAAGGATTCTGTCTCAAATTGCAGAGCCCATCCTGTAACAGTTATCTCCTCAGGACTGGTCAGCTCCTAGAATAATGGCCTCCAACACACAGGCAGGTCTCTAAAGACAAGCAAACCCAGGAGAGGCTCTGTTGAGTATCAGAAGGCCTGAGGATGCCCAAGTTTTGTTCTTCTCTTTTGCCTTAGGTCAGTCCTACCTGACTTACTTCAGTCCTTGAGCAATGTGAAACTCAGCTCAGGATATGGTTTAAAAAAAAAAGGGTTAGAATGAAGCTGAACTCTGAGTTGCATATAGAAAACACTGAACAAAGGCTGTGTTTGGCCTTTGGTGTCTAATCCGAGGCCAGAGAGATCCTGGTTGTGTCTGAGGGAAAAGAAGCTGCATGGGGCGTCTTACTTACTAGACCTGGGGGAGAAAATATTTCTGTTTATCTTGGAATACAACTGACAGCACATGCATATTTGTCACAGTTTGAGATATGAGTGACAATAATGAGACATGAGACTTCTAGATCTTACATCTCAGCTGTCCATCAGTACTCTTTACTTCTCACAAAAAAACAGGCCCAGTTCCAGTTAGGGGAGAGTAATACTTTGTATGGGATCTTCTCATTTATTTTTAGCTACCTGAAGATCTATTATACATCTGTGTTCCCTTTTGAGCCAGTGGAGAGAGATGTGATAGTGAGTTATCCCATCCCATCCTGGAGGACTCCAGGGCTGTGTGAGGATGTTATGCTGGGCACAGCCGTGCTTATCAGTCCATGGGCAGAGGTGGCAACAAAACAGACCATGGAAGTGGCCTTGCAGTTCAGAAAACTGGTGTTGTCCTCAACTAAAGCACAGTATTGTAGTGATGAAAGACATTCTTGGGTATACCCACTATCTCCAGGAATTATAATGGAGTATCTGATATTCTGCATCTAAGCACGCCAGTGCCTGGGCATCCTTATTTGCACAGAGCAGTGCAGGGATGTGAAACACCAGTACAAGTCAGGAAGACTGAAACACTTAAATGCAAACATCTATTCAATCAGAGTGGAAAAGGAAAGGCGCTGAGGCCCGTCTGGCTTTCAAAAGCTTTGTTTCCAGGGGGCTGTGAATGTGACATCTGTCCTGTTCAGTGTCCGTCTTGCAAAGGACACTGTAATGATTGCCTTAAGTGAGCCCTAATTTTAAGTTTGCATTCATCAAGCAGCCAGGTCTGTAGTACAGCTCCAGCCTCACTTCACGGCAGCAAGATTTGGCCCTTTTGGTGACATCCTGCAGCTCACTCTGTGCTACGTGGCCCTTGCATTCCTACAGCTGGGAAAAATACAACTTTAGAACAGAGAAAACAACCCATAATTCAGCTATTCCACCTGGAGGATAAAAAGGAATATATGCCGTGACTCGTTATTCCATGCGGAGCGCCCATTACTTCTGTTGATTTCAAGGCTGCAGTCACTCACAGAGAACAGGGTGGTAATATTTACATGGGGATTTCAAGGAAGACTGTTCTTATAAATTAATAAAATGCATGAGTCATCCCAGCGCAGCATTTGATCCAGGAGATGCAGCTATCAGCCCAGCACAACATCCTAGCATCTGCCCAAAAGGCAGCACGCTCTCATTAGCACGCTGTTCCTGGGAGCTAAGCAGGCTGAAGGTTGCAGGGAGGTGCTATTGTTATACCAGGAGTAATTCTTATGTTTTATTGATAGCCAATAAACTGTGCTAGCCCAAAAGCAGAGAGAGACGGAGCGAGCGGGCTGCTGGAGATATCTGTTATATAACGCTCAAGCACAAGGCGGGGAAATGGCCTAATCCGTTTCAGTTACTTTTTGTTGTTGTTTCTTTTTTTTTTTTTTTCAATAAACGTGAGGTGTGGGGAGGGAGAACATCTCAATGATTTAATAATAAATAAGAATACATTCATCCAGACATGTCACCTGTGAATATACCCACCCCCCTCCCCCCAAAAAATCTGTTTGTATATTTTTACAACATTTTTTCCATTCTTCTTTTTCTACCTGAAATAGTTCCAGAAATAGAACTAGGTCCATTTGTCCTAAGATTTTCCCAGAAATCAGTTGAGTAACTACTTGAGGGAAAGCAAATAAGCATGGGGAGCTCAGACCTTGCCCAGCATGGAGCAAAAGTAGTATTTTCGATGACAAGAGCTTCTGGCAATGTAAGAAGTTGGCCAGTGAGCCATGGAGGATGGAGATTAGGTGATGCTCCAGGACTCTGTGCAAAACAGACAAATGTGGGTGCTGTGCAGAATCTGTGAATTACTGTGGGTGTCAATTAACCTTGCAGATCACAGGATTTATTTGGCTGAATTATTTACCCCAAAGATAAAACACCAAAAGAAAGAAAAGCATCACTAAATAGCACAATCTAGCAGAGAGTTTAGGCAGTGAACCAAGTTTCCGAACAATTTAATTTGTAAGGGACCTAAATTGTACTAGATTATCAAATCAAGTGGAATAGAGGGAGGCAATGCATTCTGCGTTTGGTATGCAGAATGCAATAAGTGTGTTATTTCATTCCTGCCATGTCTCAGCCTGAATTATGAAGAGAAGGGGATGTTTCCTCTGTAGGGTAATTTTCCATTTTTTATCCATTTTTAAATGCTGTCAAACAGCTGTCACGAAGGAAAAATGTTGCCGGTTTATCACTGAAGCTTGAAACCTGTTAAATGTGAATGTAAAGTGGAGCACTACACATAGTCCCAATACAATGGAAAGAAGCTTAACTGTTTGAAGTCTGTCTTTGGGGAGATTATGCCCTGGCAGAAAAGGACAATAAGAGAGTTTTGCCTTGGGAAAAGAGAGATTGACAGGTCTGCGTGTTTTTCCGCAATCAATATTGTAGACGGAGCTCTTCTTACATGGCAGAGTTCAATTAAAGAAAAAAAAAAACAACAAGAATTTGGGGGAATTCCCCGAAGAGTTCAAATCCTTCCCGGGAGGAGGGAATGTTTTTTTCAAGATGAGCTTGCATGAAAAATTCATGTAGTGGATGGATACATTCATACAAAAAGAAATTTGATAAATAAATAATTGTCTTAATTCTTACTGCCTCATATAGCGACTGCACATCTATATTGACGAATTTAGTTTGCAAAACTAGTCCTCAGTGTAAACATGTGTAAAATTAAATCACCCAGAAAAGTAAAATAATATGAGAGGTCACACATGCTAACTGAAGCAAACAGCTCAGACTAAAGACTCTCACAAGGTCCAGAAAATAAGAAACTGCCACACACAGCCAAGAAGCCGATACAGGGATGAACACAAAGAGACAGACAAAACACAGCATGAAAACGGGTGATAAGCAGAGATTTGCAGCCATCAGGAAGGAGAGAAGAGGAGGCAGCTGCAAAGACAGGAGGCCGGAAAAGATAGACGAATTGGGCTGGAAATATATACAGTTATGATAACAGCTATGAAAGAGATTACATGAAGCTGCAATTAGCTAGCTGTACTCGACTGCTATTCAGTCATACTTGCATCTCTCGCTCTCACTCCCATCATTTTCCCCAGTATTGGTTGTGCAGGGACAACAGTTATCTTTGATGGAGAAGCGCTAAGTACACAATGGACAAATGAAGCACTGGCCTGGTCTGCAGTCTCTGCATCTCTACGCTGTGTGCAAGAGGAATTCAGAAAAGCCTGTTGTCCACCGCTGCTTGCCTCCCCAGTACACTTCTCTACAAACAAAACACAACCACTAGGTGTAAATAGAACATTCCCCATCATTCAGTTCCAGTGATATTTTCTCTAGCCTTTTCTGTGTCTTTCCTCCCTGTCAGTTCCACTCCCTTGCCCTTTTCCTCTTCTGCATGCTTGTTTTCTGCATCAAACCAACAATTCCCTTCCCTGGATACCCTTCTACCCTATCTCTTCCTGCCTGCCTGCCCTTGCCCAACTTCTGGCTCTACCAAAAGCTTTTCTCTGTGTTTTGTTCATGATCCCTCTCTTCACTGTCACCTTCTTTGGTGACATTTTGTCTGTGCCATGGAGAGCCCAGGGATACAAGACTGAAGCACCCTTTCTTTTACCTTCTCAATTACTCCCAAGAACTTGCTCTGGGATTACAAACTCCTCTTGAACAATTCCCTGGTGACAATGAACTTGCCTTCTTATGCGAATCAAATAGACATGTGGCAATTATACTTTCTACAGAACTGGGGTCATCCTAGAAAAGCTTTCATGATGGTGTGTGTAAAACCAGAACTAAGTCTTTTTCAGTCTATTGTGTTACATTAACCTGTGCTCTGGTTTGACTCATGGCTGGGATCACTGTGGGAGTTGTGGTTAGACACTCTCAAGTGAGGGAATGTCAATGTATATTATAAAGTGCTTGTTTTGAAAGAGTAACCTAGAAATTAGAGGTTGCTTCTGTTTAGTAACAAGATACATTCACACACATTCACACTGCATTGTTTTACCCCAAACACTGCCCTCACTACAAGATGACTTCCACTGAAAAGCCTCTATGGGAAGGAGGTTGACAGGTGGGAAAGCGATATGATCACTGCAACAGTGAGCACAGGTGTGGGCAAATAGTCCTTGTAGTCCTTGGGCAAACAGCTGCGTTTATGTGAAACACTCCGAGTTTCTGTTTTATGTATTTGTAAAATTCAGCTCTGGAGCATAAAGGAGAAACTGATGCGTCTGCGCATTTTTTAAGGTCTTGTCCAATAGACCCTACTACAGAAAACCCATTTAATCTACCTCAGAGGGATGAAGGGCTGAGTCAACCCTGCTAGGATTTGAACCTATCACACCAGGGAGCCTAATTATTGCAAATGCAGCGCTTAGGCCACTAAACCCTCCCCTCCTGCTCTAATCATCTCTCAAAGAGTCCCTTTTGATCCTGGACAGCTACGCAGCTCTAACGATAAAGGCAAAGTATTTAACAAAGTCGCCCTAAGTGGAGTAGATCATTATTCATATTACAGCAGGTTTGAAAGAGTCAGGCAAGGATGAGGACATTGTGCTGTAACAAAGATTACAGCAGCAGCATTGAGAATTGCTTCTCAGCTTCAATCTGGGTTTTCTTTCTGCTACACAACGGGAAAAATGGAGCAAGAGCAGAGCTGAGCTAAATCATGCTTGCTTCCCTCAACACTGCATCCCTGGTAGAGAGTTTACTTGGAAGAGGTTTCATTTCACGTACTCCTTCAAGGTAAGGGCTGGTATCAGCATGGAATGGTTGTCCCTAATGGGGGCTTGTATGCACGCATCCATATTGCAGAGCTCAGAAGGCTCTGTGGAGGCACTGGGGAGACAGCAGGGAACAAAGCAGTGCTTGCCCATGTGCAAGGAAACAGTCAAAAAATATCTGAAGGAGAAGGCAAATAACAGCTCTGTGAGTTTCCTTGCTCAACTCAGGATGTTGGTAGTATCTCTGCACAGTTTGGAAGGCATAAGTAAAAGGTGATGGGAATCTCTTGTCTTCTTATAATAAGGCTCCTGGTTGGAGATGGAAGGAAAAGCAGAGCTGGGCAGCAAAAGGAAGCTATTTCTTTAAACTCCTCAGAGAAAACATGTCCCCTGTTCCTCTTTGGAGATAATATTGCAGCTGATAATTTTGCCCTTTCCTGGGAGAAAAGGGAATTTTTCTCCCTCCTTCCATTACCTGGAGGAAATGCATGGTTTTTACTGCCATGCAGATAGACAAAATTTGAAATGCTAATAGACTGGCAGTGTTTGCAGTGGGGTGATCAATTTTCTGCTGGAAGGCTGGTTGGCAGGATACCGTCCTGCAGTCATTGAATCACTGCACTGAATCACAGCCATGTTGGCAGGATCCCATTCCAAGGAAGTTCACAGTACTGTCAAACACCTGCTGTTGCCATTGACTGATATTATGCAAGATCTGAAATTCTATTTATCAAGATCCCCATTTGATTTCTTCTTTCTTTCTTTTTCTTTTTTTTTTTTTTTCCACCCACTTCAGGCACCAGAGTATCAAATGAGTGCACTAAAACCTTCTCCCAAGAGCATTATACAATGCACAGTCTGATGCCAGGATACCAGTTCTTGTAGGGTGAAATTCTGCTTTTCTGACTGTGCTGATGCAGACACCAAGATAGCACAGGATACAAAGGCATACAAGCATTCCTACGGCATGCATTCTGCAGAATTACTTGGGTAAGGAGTCCAGAAGCTCAGTCACCCTTTCTTACCTGAAAATCCCTAGTTGAAAAACCTGGAAGGAGAACACACTGCTAGAAACTGCTTTTATCTTCTAGTCTCTTGAGACAGTGATTGTTTTAAGGGACTTCTTGGCCCACCAATTTGGCTTACACATGCCTAGTAATTGATGAATACCACACTATGAGAGTATCAGAGAATGTATTTTCTCGTATACAATATCTTATCAGGTAAATTAGCTTAAAGTGCTATTTCCTTGGTTTATTACATACCTTCTGCCCTGTGGGCCTATCCTCAAATGCAGTAGTTCACACCTTAGGAAACCATCCTGACATCCAGCCTCCCTCTGGTTTCTTTCCAGCCCAGTGAGCAACCGCATCTGCATTCCAGCTCTCCTAGCTCTCCAGCCCCATGCATTACTACCAGACATGCTCCTTCTCTTTGCTTCCATGGATTTGCCCTCCTCTTTCCTTCCATCATTTAATTTCTGGAAATTTGGTTTACCAGCACCACTGCCTGGCTGGCTCCTTCCTTGACTGATGGATCTGTTCTCATAGGAAAGGTCTCTTCCTGCCCAAACTGCAATACCTGCTTGGTTTGCAGCTCATTAGAGGTCAGCCTGTGTGCCAGGCTGCGCACAGCTCTTCCTAAAGCCCAGTTTTTCCTGACAGATCTCTCTGAAGCAGTTGGATAACACTATTTTCCCACATCAAGTTCTCATTCTGAGTGCGAACTTCTCTTTGGCTTCTCACAATTACCTATACCTTACAGACTTATCTTTTCTTCAAGATAAAGTAAAATCCAAACTTGCTTATCCAATTACACAACTAAAACTCTCAACCAAGCACTCAGTATCTGGGGTCTTGGTTACTGCAGCATCCTTTCCTTTAGCATTACCACATCCTTGCCTTGTCAGTATTCCTCCATAGCACCACCACTATGGAGATCACTCTCATAGCCTGTCAGCTCTCAGGTTTATCCCTCCACTAGCTTCTCCTTCTCTTTGGTGTGAAAACCACTTGTCCCTGTACTATCATAGGATGAATCACAGAATGGCTTGGTTTGGAAGGGACCTTAAAGTCCATCCAGTTCCACAGCCTGCCATGGGCAGAGCTGCCATTTGCCAGATCAGG
Organism: Perdix hodgsoniae; assembly: GCA_035772895.1. NCBI lineage: Eukaryota > Metazoa > Chordata > Aves > Galliformes > Phasianidae > Perdix > Perdix hodgsoniae. The sequence continues at coordinate 23,880,421 of JAPSGF010000004.1, read as the reverse complement.
CTGCTCAGGGCCCAATCCAACCTGGCTTTGAATGCCTCCATAGGTGGGGCATCTGAAACCTGTCTGCTCCTGTGTCTCACCACCCTCTGAGTAAAGATTTTCCTTCTAAAAGCTAATCACCTTCTTGCACTGAAAAGGCAGTTTCTGTCTCCCATTTATCTCAGTCACCGCTGTTCCCCTAAATCTCTTTTTCTTTTCTGCCATGTTGTCCCCCATACTTGGAGCATCTCCCCTAACAGGTGTAAAACCCACCATAGTGCTGTCCTTGAAACCTTTCCTCTATTCTCACCTTGTACAGTAGAACCAGAAAAGCTTTCATAATAGTAAGGCAACAGGTTCTTGGTGCTGACCAAAAGTGCCACTCAAGCTGTTCACTTCCACCTGTCCTCTTCCCACAAGAAGCTGGCACCTTTTCAGCAGATGATGACACAATAGGATTTAACAACAACAACGAATCTCTCAGAGAGAGACGTGCAACTGGGATCTCAAATAGCAGCTGCTGGGCTATCAGCTGCTGGGATATCAGCAATGTAGAAGTGTGTCCAAAACCACTTGATCCCAGATGCATGCAAAGCCTGTGGCAGGGCAAGGGCTCGGATGTGTCCCGCAGATCCTGGTGTCAGGTATTCAGGCATTAATCATCTGCAGACTTGCTGCTCTGACTTCAAGCTGATACAAGCAAGTCGCTTCTGAGCTAAGAGCTTGAGAACAGTGGCTTTTAAAACCAGGAAGAAAGATGGTAATTAACATGACCTGTCTATCACCCAGATTATTAAACTGCATTATAAATATTTTGTTGCTCAAGATTAATTATGTAAATCTTCACAGGAGTCTCACACAACTGAAGGAAATATTAATGTTTGTTCAACAGCTTTGATTTCTTCTCTCAGCTACTTCCTAAAGGTTGTCTGAGTTCTAGCCTGCTACCAACACCATGCAGTTTCCATTAATGATATTCATAACACTTTCTGCAGTAAGTAGCTAACATTTCTGTGTGCATGTGGTTAACTGCAGCTGGGAATGGTGTTTCAGGCAAACACTGTCAGGATCTACAATGCTGGCAGGGCAGGAGATGTGGGTTATTATGTTGGTAGATTGGTCTTTGTTTCCTTATTACTTTTTCAGTGTGTAACACGGATGCCATTTAGACAAATTACTTGTAGGTCCATAATGGACATCTCAGATCTTCTTAGGTACTGTCAACAAGAAGAATCAGCTGAGAAACAGGTATTTATTTTGGAAAAAGTTTCATCAAGTTTAATGCAATTATTTTCAATGTCTTCAGATCTAAGCTCAACAGAAAGATGCGTTGTAAGCTCCAAGTGCAGTTAAGCGGAGTAACAATGCCTCAGTTGTTAAGTTATATAACCATAAATTCTTAGTATAAATACCACTCACTCACTAGAGCTCCTTGAAAATGTGAAGGCAGGATTCTGGCCCCAGTGGGTCATACATGTGACAAATGGGACTCATCTCATTTGGCTCTCAGTGCCCATCACGCAGACTATATGTAAGTAAGTCACTGGAGAGGCAACTTGTGTTCTGGAAGGAAGAAGTGGGCACTTTAAGGTTTTTCTCTGAAGATTTTAGGGTGAGACACAATGTCTATTCCATCCTACCAACCATGGAGCAAATAGGAAGTGTGCAGTTCAGGTGCAGATATATTTGTTTAGGACATCTGAGCTGTTCCACTCATGGTCTCTCAGGAGATAACAGTGTTGTTGGTGGCTGAAAGCCAGTATTCTTACCAGCACTCCAACTGAAGCCTCTGCCAACAATAAGGTGCTAATAACCTGTGGTTTGAGACTTAGTGGAGATGTGCTGAGGTACCCATGCTTCAGCTTCAGTTTTTGCCACAGCATCCCTACTGCTCAAAGACACAGGTTTTGCAAACCAAGAGCCCTCCTAAATAGAAATGAAGCTGTGGGGTGAAAACCTCTTTGCAAATGCACAGTGAATGCTATGGGATGAAAACACCATCTCTGCTCAGCTGGAGGGTAACTCAGCTCCTTCTATGTATTAGTAGGCTAAGAAAAAAATAAGTTTAAACTGGCAGCAAGTCTGCAGCTTGAGTTGCAAGTGAAGGTGAGCATAGCTGGCCACACAGTTTCAGATTCGGGATTTCTCTTTTGTGCTGCAGACCTCACAGCCATGTGACACCCCGTTTTTCTGCAGAATTGAAATTTATATATATGTATATATGGTTTTTGTTAAGGTTAGAACATATGCAACTCATATAACAAATCTGTGTCTTGCCGAATCCATGTCTCAGTACACTGCTGACCCAAAAACATCAAGAAAGAAATACAAAATATCATTGATTTTTCAGTCTTTCCCTAATGATCATGTTAACAGAAAAGCCCAGCTACTCTGTTTGATTTATAATCCCCAAGCACCTCCCATGGCTCTTCAGGTGCCAAACCCAGCACTGATTAACACTCTGCTCCCCAGAGATCCTCGAGGAACTCTGTGCTGTGGCTACAGGCTCTGCAGCGCAGCCACACAGAATTAAAAAACAGGTAGTTTTTTCTTGGTTTTGTTTTTTGTTTTTAAAGCATGCAAAATGCAAAATTAACATGCAAACAAACAACACTCCACTGATTATATTTTCACTGTCATGTTGTATTAATTAAGGTTTCCCATCCCTCAATTAAAGTGAGGGAGGCAGAGGATCTCCACCATGTTATGTGGGGCAACGGAATCAAAGGATCTCTCCAAGGGTTTGCAACAGCCCTGTCAGGTAGAACCTGGGGCTTTCACTGCAGAGATCATCCTCATCAATAGCATTCAGTACTTGGATCCGGATTTCCACAACGTATTAGCTTCTGACCCAAGGTTTGGTTCAGCCTCATCTTTAATTAGAACCTGTCTTGGCTTTCCCTATCTCAGCTGCAATCGTTGGCATGGACCTCCTGCATATTTAGATGACAACTAATGAGGATTTTTATTAAACTTGAGCCTTAGCTGGCTGGGAGGAGGGAACAGCTTTTTAGCATCAGATAGGAAAGACTTGCCTCTGGAATATTTCTCAGCATGGAGCAAAGAGCTGGGGGAGGAGAAGGTGGTGGGAACACAGTTCAACGCTGCCGCTAATGGGGCCTGCCTGGGGCACGCTGCTCGGCATCCCTTGGAAGGTGACCTTGACTGCTAACATTTACATTTTAGGGGCCATTTGACATACTTGATTGTGTGCACAGCAAAACCTGCACGGTTCTGGGTAAGACATGCAGCTCAGATCGATGTCTTCAGTGCCACAGCCTCCTCTTGTCCCGCCATACTCTGTTTGCTATTTAATCTGAAAGTGCTTGCTGCAAGAACACCAAGGCTCTGCTCCTCCTTGTTAGTGCAGGTAATCGATCGCATCAGCACATATAGGCTAATTCAAGGTACAATCTGCAAATTAAAGACTTCTCAAAGCAGTTAAGTCACTTGAATTGGTAAGAACAGCGCTTGCTATCCAAGGAAACAAACAGCTGGCCATCATTATGTGTCTTCGGTGCCATTATTCAGCTTAGGACATGTAGAAGAGACTGCAGATATATGCCAGAAGTATCGCTGGGTCAGATCCCAGAAAGCCTCACGTCTGCAGTTGCCATCGTTTCCCTACCCCACAGGATCTCCACCTTGCAGAAGGTGGAGATTTGACAACAGCTCCCAGACCTTACTGCCACATGTTTCAGAAGCTCAGCAGATGGCTGCAAGCTCCTGCCACCTGGCCAAAGGGTGCTGTTGCCCTCCCAAACAAATGGCGTTAGCACCTCTGAGGGACAGGCCAACCCACCAGTGCTGATGTGCTCTTGTTCATGATTTAAGGATTGCTAAGAGCACACATGGGGCCTGATACGACGGCTTACCAGATGGGTGGTAATTTGTTAAGTTGCTGTAATGCAAAAGCTTTCAATACCCTAAGATCTTCAGCCAACATAAGAGTCATTTGGTTTGCCTTTAATATAATTGGAAAAGATAGGAAATTAAAATTTTAGGCCATAGCATGTGCCAATCTCTTTATTTGCTTTGAAATTAAAAATCTCCCTCCCCTTGCTACTGAAAGTTCAATCATTTATCAAAATAGTGACGCCCTTTGTCCTGGCACACTACTCAAATGCTAAAACATATGTTATGTTAAATATTAACCAGCCACTAATTGGTGCATCATTTGGCCAAGGAAAGAGGTGGCTTCATACTGCCAGTGCCTTTTTTCACTCTTTCAATAGTTTAGTGCTCTGCTCTCCGGCTAACTTATCCTCTTACTCTGCCTGTGTCAGTCTTGAGCTGAAGAGGCATTTTGACTTCTTCTGAAATAAGCTTTCGTGCTTGCTTTTGCATCCTAGATAATGTACAGCAGAACTTGCTGTTGTGGGCAATGTGGCTGGGGGGGGAGGGGGGGACGACAAGTTAGTGGATTGAGCTTTGGATCTGAATTCAGTTTGGCAATTGTCTTCTTGGGCAAACATGGGAAAATCACTCCATCCATCCCACATTTCTCTTTCCCAAGTGTAAATTACAGGCTGATAAACAATGTTGTTAAAATTACTAAGGTTAGCCCCTTGCTTTAGAACTTGGGAAAAAACATGTGTTGTAAAACCCCATGCTGGAAAATTTTTGGCAAATAATTGCATCCAGTTACACTGTTGGCAAATTCTTAAATATGAGATCAGCTCACTTGATGCACCTAGAGATGGTGAGTAGTATACAAGCTACAATTACAGTGTGAGATGAATAACTGGCTGATGAATTGAATGGCGGTGATTTTTCATAACAAATGTGCAACACTACCTTGATTTGCATGGCAAGAGCCTTGTGTCTTAAAATAGCTTTCAGATCACCAAGCACATCAGGCTTCCCAACAAGGGCTGCAGCTGGGGCAGCTGAAGGGAGGAAACAGTAGGAGGGTCTGCATGCTGTAGGAAGAACAGAAATCCAGCCACCGGAGAGAAGGATGATGTGTCAGGAACAGTGGCCATGCTGCAGCACGGTCAGACCCTGTCCTTCCCGATGCCAGTAGGGATGAGGTGTAGGAACCAGGCTGAGATCTCAGGGTCTGAGCCAAGCTAAGGAGAAATGCTGATGGCTACAGTCACAAGCCAGGTGGAATGGCCTGAAGAACCATAGCTACAGTGGAAACATCAGTCCAAAGTCACCCAGGGGCAACCAAGCCCAATGAGCCAGGGAGGCCAGATCTACTGCTAGCAGAGCATTGGATCCTAGTAGGGGAGAGCTTATGTTTCAGCCAGGACACTTCACTAGAGAGAGGACTCTTTTTTTCCCCCCATTTCAAAGAACTCAAAACACCTATCCTGCTTCTATAAAGAGTTAATTCTGTTTAGAAACATCACACAATAAGAAAAGTCTTTCCACTGTGCAGTCCCCAAACTTATGGGATGCTTCAATGGGTTCCTGGGAAACCTCTTTAGGATAGATTCTGGCTGAGCTGTCAGCCTCTCTGCTAGTGGCACAGCTGTTTCCAATGGCCAGGCAGCATGCGTGTGAGATGCATCCCAAAAAAAAGGAAGATGTTTGACATGTGAAATGTTTTCATTTTATGATGGAAAACGAGTAGGAACATCAGACAAGTAAATTGTCCTGCCAAGCATGAGAGTTCCTGACTGACAGGCTCAGTGTCTGCCCTGACTGCTCAAGAAGATCCAGTATCTATTTTTACTGAAAAGCAACTGTTTAAATTGCCATTTGCTGACTTTTCATAACTGATTATAATTACAACGTGCAGGTTGGGAAGAGCAAAGGGAAGCCTTTGCATTGCATGTAGAGAGAAATGGGGAACAACTCTTTTTGAACCAAACAGAAATGAAGAAACCCAGAGGGAGTAAGAGAAAGCTTGCAAATCATCAGAAATCAAAAGTAGACAATCTGAGGGTGAGGAGCAGGGCAAACACTGACATTTATTAAAGTTTAGCAATTAAAATAATGGTCCACCAATTAGAATATATGTCAAGGACTGACTCCTACTAGTGTGTTACAGAAACAGGATTATCTTTACATAAGAAATTTTGAAAACATAATGCTATAGTTTGAGGTCATTTACTAATGTGCTAAGATACAAAGCGTCTGATGAAGAATTTTTTCTTCACACTATGATAAAGTGGCCTAAATAGACAGACTAGAAAGAGATCACAAGAATATCAGATTGTTTGGTATGAAGCTTTCCACCTGGCTGAATGGGACAAGACTTCTTTAGTCACAAGTGCCAGCAATACCAGAGAATGCATGCCCTTCCATCTCTGAATGGGTGAAGAAAAAACTCTGTAGCACAACATCATGTATTTTATATAGATGCTTTTCAGAGAAGTGTTTAAACATGTGCTTTAATCTGTTATATGAAGCAGTTAAATACTCATACTAAAATCCAGAAGACAGAGATGTGCTGAATCAGAGACTACAAGCTGAATTTTTTAGAGCAAAATTATTTTGGCAAGGCTTGAGAATCTTAAAAATTTTATCTGAACTGTTTCTAGATCTCCTTCTCAAGCCCTAGTTACTGTAAGGTGAATGGTACAGGGTTTGGAAGGAAAAGATTAAACTTAAGCAATCGGAAGAAATTTGGAAGATGTCTGGATAATTTTTTTTTTTCTATACAGGAAAAGGTCTCAGCTTTGAAGATCATTATCTGGAGAATACTCAGGGTTAAAGGCAAAAGCTAAACACCTCTTCAGAAGGGTTTGAAGCTCCCCTTTCCACCACTACAAGTTCACATTTCTAGGCAGATGAATGATAGATAGGGTATTTGATTCTCCAGCAAGGCTGGACACCAAACTGAGCCCTGCATGCAGTGCAGATGGAAATACCCTGGAGGTGAGAGCTGGGAGGATCTTTGGAAATGAATAAATAGGCAGGAAACCCAAAATGGCAGCGACTGGAAGCTGCTCAGGGGTGGGATGTCTGAATGAACCCCTTGGGAGATGCGATACTGCAGGCAGGGCAGGAGAGGAGGTCAAATGTGCAAGGCCCCGCAATTTGTCAGGCGGCTAACACCATCATTACCTGCATGTGCGTGTGCAGGCAGGCCTGCCTGACGGTAAATTACACACCGAGATTTTCCAGGATAAACGTCCTCTTATTGGAAGCACAGAGCACTTCCCCTCCATCCCCCCACCTTAGGAGATATTGTTTTATAATGAGCAATGAAAGTTAGCTCTCTTGGTGTGAGGCTGCGGATGAGTCACTGCTGAAATCAGCAGCGATGTCGATAGTTTTGATTTTTCTGCCTATTACACACTTTTCCTTCTTCTGACATCACCAGGAGGGAAGACTGTACGATGAAATGCAGGCTTGAAAAAGGAGAGAAGGGGCCTGAGGGTGGGCCAGTGCACTACCTGCCAGGAGGCCTGGGGAGCTGCTGGAGCAGTGTGCTCCTGAAGGAGCCCTGGGGTACAGAGCTGTGTTGGAACAGTGCTCGGAGAGATGCAGCCTGTGGGAAGCCCACGTGGAATCAGTTTGGGAAGGATCCCACATGGAGCAGTGGCAGAGTGACTGTGGAGGAGCTGCAGAGATAGAGTTATGGGCTGACTGCAGCCTCCATTCCCCTACTCTGCTTATGGGAAGGAGGCAGGAGAGGCTGGAAGGAAGGTGTTTTTTGTTTGCATTTAGTTCTCACTACTCTGGTCTGTTAGCAAGAGGCAATAAATTTCATTAATCTCCCTACACAGAGTCTGTTTTGCCTATGACAGTAATTGGTGAGCAATCTCCTTGTCCTTACTTCAACCCACGAGCTTCTTTTTTTAATCATATTTTCTCTTTCTCCCCTTCCATTGAGAGGGGGGGGAGTGAGAGAGAAACATGGTGGAACTGAGCTGTGATCAGTGTGAAACCACCACTGTTGAGAGAGACAGGTGGGGAGAGAAACAGCTTTCCGGATCTCTTGTTATTGTTGTTACCTAGGGCTAGGCTCAGAAGAAAGGTGTTAGGGAGCCAGATGCTATGTGAGCCCCCTGGCAGGCAAACATCTGTGCTGCTGCAGTCAGGCTGCATCTCTCCAGCTTTGCATGCTTTGGCAAAGCCCTGCTACCAGGCAGAAACCAGTCCTGATGCACCAGCACACAGCCTCAAACAGCAGACTCCACATGTGGAAGCACAGCCTGCAGTGCACATCAGAGGAAACCACAAACTCATGTGCCTTGTTGGGTCCTGCCTTGACTGTAACTGACAAAATGGTCCAGACCATTCCCTGAAGGCCTTTGCTGTTTCATGCTGGCTGTTGTCTCCGATTCCGTGGAGGAGATTTTTAAGTCTTCTTTTTTATGCCGCTATATAAATTGAAAGACTGTCTTTAATTCTGGCCATTTCAGATCCAAAAAGAGATATGGTAAAAATAGCAGGGGCCTAGGGACAGGTGACAGAGAGGATTAGAGAGATGGGAAAGCCAGCGTGTAAAAGATTGAGACATAGGATTTGTCACAGTTGCAGGGTTAGCTGCTCCTCTGACCTCTCCCCAGTGCAGCGGTAGGCCCTGTGACTTCAGGCCCCTGGTGGCAGTCTGTCTATCTGTATATCCTTTCTCTGCAAACACCTCCTGGACAGCTTGGTGAAGCTTTTGTTCAAGAAGCTCACTTCTAATGTCCGGCAGTCTTAGGATCTTTTGATTCCTTGCCTTAGCAAAAGAAATGTGCAGCTGGACTCTGGAAATAGCAACCTCCTGGCTGTCTTGTCATGTCCCCTGTTAGTCTGGATACACTGTACAGCCTTCCAGCCAGCTTCCTAATAGCTCTGTTGTTAAAATAAACCAATGTTTACACACAGTGATCTCCACTGCCTTATTCCTAGAGATTTACAGGGCATCCTCCTGTATCCTCCACCAGATAGTCCTGTCATAATGATCTGACTTGAAGGCCATGGGACCTCGCCTATCACCACTGACTCTCTTCTTGAGAGGTGGATTCATCTGACATTAATCATCTAAACCTGAGACTCCTTCACTGAATTATGCCTCTTAGAGTCATTAGGGAGAGACCTGCAACGGATGACTCATCTTGAGCCTTTATCTCAGAGTGGAGCCTCAGAACAGGCATTGGCAGGCAGGCAGGCAAGGGAGGTTGCTTCAGGGCTGAAGGAGGATGACCTGGAGAAGCTCACCTCAGCCTGCACTGTTTCACACTGAATGTGGACTATGCATTCTTAAGCCAGTAAGAGAAAGTCACTATGCTTTTTTCAAGCAAACCTAAAAGGGTGAACCTGTAACACCTGGTGTCTCTTATATAATAGACTGTTCCACATTAGCTTGCTGCTGTGTAAAAGGAAAAACAAGTACTGAAGAATGAATAAGCAATCAGAAGTTTTACCAATATATAAACCTCTACAGAGGAATCCTGCTCTAAATGTCCTGGTCTGTGAATGATTCCGTGCCCTGGCTTGGTGTCAGTTTGTCTCCCAGCCAGCCCAAGGGTTAGAGAAACAGTAGTATGGCCTAGGACTTCATTTGGCCCCCAGCCACACAGAGGAGTTGAGAATCAGCCTAATGTCACTGAGCTCTGAGTGGTTCTTCCCAGATAAGCAGCCAGCAACAGTAACAACAAAAAAAACAGAAGAGATGTTTTTATGGTGGTAGCTGAGTACTTGTGAAGGGTTAATGGGGAAAGGTAACATTAAAAAATAAAATAAAATGAATGAGCTGGATCTTCAAGTCTTCTCAACTATGGAGAGGTAAAAATCTCATTTTTCATGTAATAAGCCTGTTTTGCAGAACTGTCCTTCTCTTACACAAACACTTACTGTGGTCCATGCCTTTTATTCCTTCATTGTCATAAATTATCTTGTAAAGGCTCCCTGTCAAGATGCTGACTGTACTTTAGCTATTAATCTTGGCTTTAGTTTTTCTAGAGTTTACCTCCTTGCTGATCCATCTTAGGCAAGCAAGACAGCGCTTTGGACAGGGGTTTACTCCCCCCAGGGAGCATCACTCTTGTTAGCTGTAGAGCCTCTGTAACAGTGCACCTTTTAATGATGCTCCCCTTTGGCTTTTACCATGCTCCTAGCAAGACTTGTACTCCATTTTCCTGTAATAACTCAAGTGCCACCATGTTGGTGCTCCTGACAGTTACATCCTTACCAAGAGTTTCCCGACTCTCTCCAGCTGGAGCAGGGCGATGCAAAGTGACTGCTGTGCTCCGGGGAAGCGATAAGGGTTCACCTCTTCGGTGACCTGGAGCATTTTCACTGGGGATACAAGAGACAGCAGGCAGCAGAGGAGCATATGAATTAATGCTCCCTGCACCTCCCTCGGGTGCTGTTATTCACTCTTTTTCCTACACATCTTTCTGCAGACTTGCACCCAAATATGGTTTGTACCTTGTTTATCACCTTAATCTCCTCCTTTAGTAGACTCAAGTCAAAGTGAAATTGTTCCCTATACTAGAAGCTCAGACAAATAGGAAAGCTCTTCAGCTGTGTAATGTCAGATTGTAAAAATAATTGGCGTAACTATACGCAGGATAACTATATACATGCAGAAAGCAATCACAGCATTTATGCCCTTTACCTCCAAAGGATGCATTTCTAACCAGCAATCTACGAGAGCATTTTCACAGGCTCAGCCAGTGGAAAGAATTTATAAACACTTGAGCAGGTCTCATGTATGTTTCATCTGGTAGGCAGGGGTGAGGGGTGTGCACACAGATACCAGCCAGAACCTAACGTTTTGTAGATCTATATATAACACCTCTGATATCTCTTTAAATATTACAGCCTATACGAGCATCTTTCTGCTTTGCAGACCAGAACTGGGGAGACACAACATGACAAGAACACACGTAAAAAGATAACATGTCTATTTTATTTCTCCAAGTTAGTACCTGATTTTGTTAAAATATGTTTTGAGTTTATTGTCCTCTCAAACCCAAATGAACTCAGATGTTTGTTTCAGAAACAAACATGATGCCTGCAGAGTGTCATGGAGCTCAAAAACAGCCACATGAAAACCAGAATTTTGCTGAGAACAAAATGAAAAACACCCTTCTTTTAATAGCAGAACCTAGAAATGTGAGAACACTCCTTCCTAGAAACATTCGGTTTTGTTGAGTCCAGGGCTCTGCTCCTGAATCTGCACCTTTTTCTTTCTCCCTGTCCCTTTATATAAAAATAAATGACCTATAATGCAGGGCATGTTGTTCCTGCCATGATGGTATTTTGCAGGCTGGATCACACAGATGTTCCACACCTTGAATACAAGCTCTTCTAACATCGAGGATGAGAGAGGTGGTAAGAATGAAGGAGCACAGCAGCTGGCAGAGAAGCCCTGTGGGTGGAAGCCAGGCTTTCACCAAAATAACCCCTCAAAGATTCCCTCGCAAGGCCCAGCCACCTGCACTCTGCAAAGCAAGGTCAAGAAAAAGTTGAATCTACAGATTAAATACTTAGGACAGAACACTATTTGTACTGGGGATACTCTCTGTGATCTTGAGATCCTGCTGGGAGAGAAGGGTATTCCTGGACCAAAATGAGACTCTTCCTTGGGATGTGGTCAATGGAAGAATGGCCCTTGTGAAATTTCCTCACTGGCCCTGATGATTTTGTCAGCCCACCATGCCTAAAGAAGGACTGTAGTATTTCCTAACCCGTGAATGGTTACAATTCTTCTTAAGATTTACAAGCCTGAGGATAAAATTTTCTACTACTAACAAATGATATCCAATGGATAGACTTCAGAATGAAGGCTGTGCATCCCTTCCAGAAGGACTCGGTTGGCAGCCACAGAGGCGAGGTCCAAATTTAAGGGAATTTCTCCCCAGGAGATATAGGAAAAAAATGCACTATAGAAAAAAAAATCAGAAAAAAACTGAGTAAAAAATAATAGAGTAAAAAATAATAAATTAAAAAAAGTAATAAAAAAAAAAAAAAAAAGAAAAAAAAAATAGAGTAGCAACACTTAATTGCTAAAATATAAGCACAGCTCAAAAAATGTCAGTCTTCTGTGGAAACTGTTGGGTTGCTTTTCCCTTCATGCTGTAACCTTCTGTTTCTGTCTGAAATTATTAATTTTTGACAAGTAGCAAGGCCTAATTTAGGCAGATCTGTGTGATGAGGTGACCTATTTCTCTTACCTGCTCCCTCTCTCCTCCCGCTGCTCACCTCTGATGGCCACTCTGGCTCACTCCCACAGCTCTACTAACAGCTTTTGTTATTTCAGCTCTTGGAAGAGTACTCATCATGGTGAGAGCAGAACATGGTTTCTCAGCTCACAAGAATTTTTAAAGCCATCTCACACACCTCATGGGAAGATCTTACATAAAATCTTTTGCTTTTCTCCAAGGCTTTCACCTTCTCACACTGAAGGCTGGATTGATTGATTCAATAATAAACCCATGAACAGCTGGGTGGCATTAGCTGGGCTAGACTTCCGCACGCTATTCTAGCTGTCACTTCTTCTCCTCTTAATGCTCTCACTCCCATTTGGCAGAAATACCCCTCAAAAAAGAAACCCAGTCTGTGACAAACAATCCCTGGTGCTCATCCTTTCTCTCCCACTGTGGGATCCTTTCCCACTATGGGAAGGAACATGGGATGGGAGAATTGGCTTCACTCTGAGCTTGGATCATGGCATTCTGCATGCATCTGGGAAAGGGATTTTCAGAAGGACCGTGCAGCATCCTGCCAGGTTATGAAGGTGTGGCTTGCTGTGAGAAACAACCGAAGATCTCCAGAATTTTTGTGTTTGTTGAAAATTCTCTCTCTCTCTCTTTTTTTTTTTTTTTTTTTTTTTAATATCTCCTCGGGATTAATCTCCTTTTATTGGTGTTTTTTTTCCTCCACTCTGCAAGCTGCTGCCCTTTTCAAGCTGCGTGACAGAACAGTGCTCCATGTCACAGTGCTGACAAGCAAAATATTGAATGGTTAAGTGCTATTTTCTTAAACAATGTGGAAGAGCTTACCAACAGAAAATGGTCCAGGACTACGGGCACTGGAAGAAACGCCATCTCTGTTTAATGCTGGCAGTCCATATAATGTGTCTGCACCGAGGGAGCTAAGTGTCTTAAAACAGGACCTGGAGTTCTAAGAGATGTATGAAAAGGTTTAGATTTTTACTTGTAGTTTTGATACTAGGGCAAGGTGAAAAAACTCTGAGTTTTGTTATTGATTCTGACCTAATGTGAATATTGATATGAATTTTAAACAATGCATGTAGATAGAGAGCTTTCAATGATCAGATCAAATATAGTCTATTAATGCTAGTCCAAGCAATTTTGTATTGTATAATATAATAAAAATTGGATAAGACCTTACTTGGTTCCTGAGTGTGATGTGCTTTTTATGTTCTCATAATCAATACATCTTGGGTGGTGGCTTTTTTTGTTGTTGTTGTTTTTGTTTTGTTTTGTTTGTTGTTTTGTTTTTTGGTTTTTTTTTTCGTATTGGTCACAGAGCCACTACCTAAGGACTGATGAAGTTTAAACACTGTGACTTTACTTCACACTGATGTTTTCCCTTCCATTTTTGTATAATCACTGTAATTCTGGAGGGATTAGGTATTGTATATTGAGGAACATATTCAGAGAGCTTTTGTGTTTGCCTTCATAATAATAGCAGTAACAAAAGTACTGGTGGTAGCAATAGTACAAGCAGTAATAAAAATCTAAATACTTGTCTTGAATAGCATCCTATTGTGTTTTGGCTCTAATCTTTGTAAATTCTGATCATCTTTTGTCTTCCTAGAGCTAGAAGATGCTTTACTCTTTCAAGCTTTATCTTCAGATAAACTGCTTTCAAGGTTGAGGCATTGTTGGAAGCTAACAACAGTGGCTTTGAAATATATCATTTAAGCCGGAGAGCGACAAATATCCTTCACAGCTCCTGGGAGAGTAGCTGTGCATTCACTTAATGAGGTAACTGAAGACATCTCTGGTTCTTTCCCCACTTTGAGTCCAAATGCCAGAGGCAAAATGGTGAACTTCCCTTGCATTTGTGTGAAGATTTCAAGTGCTGTGTCTCCATGCCCCTACAGCTGTTGTCACCTTTCTAGAAGGGTCATCTTGACTTGCACAGTTTTTAAATCTCATTTCCTTTGTTCTACTCAGAACAATCCTAGGCCAATGCACTGAAGGAGCAATGCATACGTAGAGAAGTGCTTCTTTGTTAAATGGAGTATGACAATGAAAATCATTGGTAGGCAAAGGCAATATAAGCTTGACTGTACTGTGATCCCTTTGGACAGCTCTTGATGAGAAGGTATCTGGGTCTCCATGACCATTATGCTGTTACTGTTAGTGCAGAGTGACAATAACAGCATTGGCTGTACCAGTTAGGATAACTGCCTGGTACAATGGCACTGAACAGAGGCTGAGAGAAAACTCCCTGGAGTGCTGCATCCAGTTCTGGGACCCCCAACATAAGAATGTTGAGCTGTTGGAGTGGGTCCAGAGAAGAGCACAAAGATGATTAGATATCTGGAGCACCTCTCCTATGGAACCAGGCTGAGAAAGTTGAGGTTGTTCAGTCTAGAGAAGATAAAGCTGCAAGGGGACCTTACAGTGGCCTTCCAGTACCTGAAAGGGGCCTGCAGGAAAGTGAGGGAGGGACTTTTTACAAGGGCATGTAGTGATAGAATGAGGGGTAATGGCTATAAACTGGAAGAAGGTAGGTTTAGACTAGATATAAGGAAGAAATTCTTCACTGTGAAGGTGGTGAGACAGTGGAACACGTTAACCAGTGAAACTGTGGGTGCCACTTCCCCAGGGGCTTTGGTCTAGCAGAAGATGTCTCTGCCCATGGCAGGGGGATTGGAACAAGGTCCCTTCCAGTTCAAACCATTCAATGATTCTATGATCACTTAGTGATCTTTGCACGTAAGCTGCTTCAGAGAAGGAACAAGGAACACTACATTTATCCCAGAAGATATCATCACCTGAAAAGCTCATTTGCTTCATAATCACAGATGTACTATATTCTTTATAATATACTCTTCATATATTTACTTCAGACAGGCTCCTGGAAGGGAAAAGCTCTGTACCACTTTGCAGGGTATATTTGGAGCATATGCTTGAAGAGAATTCTTGCAGTTCATGTATCCCTTGGATAATGAGTATGCTGGAAATTCTAAATATAGCGTAACATGCACAGGGAAGGATTCATCCATGAGATAAGTTACAGGTTTATGATGCACAGCTCATTAGGTTTTGTTATCTGATTCGCCAAGGTTTCAATGAAGACAGATTGCCAAACAGGAAAAGATGCAAAGAAAATCCACCCAATTTATTTTGAAGGATCCATTCTTTCCATATGACACTGTGTTGGGGCAAGCCTGCTTTAAATCAAGGCAAATGCAATTGGTTTATGGCACAGTTTGATCTGATGGTATTTAGAGGTCTTCAACAAATAGTATTTATTTCATCAGCGCAAGGAAAACAGAAACTTGTCCATAAATTGGAAGCCTCACTCATTAATCTAATGAGAGCTGTATGTTCTTCCTATTTCACTTTCATGCCCATTGGGGACAAGAAGAAGGCTCTTCCTTTTATCACCATTGTCCATACAGCTGCAGAATCCATGATGACTGCATTTTCTAAAAGTATCTCCCCAGGGACTGTAATTATTCATCTTTCAGGAGACACAAGATCTATAATACACAAGTGCTGCAGACAAGAACTAGTTTACAGGTTTATCTCATGACTGAAAGTATAATCCATCTTCACTGGCATGATTTAGGAGGTGCCATGTAAGAAGAGAATGAAAGTGGGTCAGACCCATTTCAACTTGTATTCCATTGTTCAAATTGATCCTATTCTTTTAATTTCTCATCGATGAGAGTTAACACTTGAGTAAGCAGAAGAAATGGGCCCTATTTCCTGTATTCTGTTTCACATGTTGTAGCCGCTACGATTGTGTTTGTACCAGATTTGGACACCCTGAGAGCTTTCTTTCCCCAGAAGCAATGTGGCTTGTCATCACCTGTGCCAGCAGTAGGCAACAGAAGGAAGCTCTACTTCTAATGGAAGTAGTGGCTTCAATTCTGATCACATAGACATCTCCGTGGGATAAGAATGAAGCTATTAATAGAGAACTTGGCTGCATTCACGGGATTTTCCTAATGCTTAAATGATATTACTAAGCCTATGAAGGGAGATCCCCAAACTTCCCATATTTCCTCTAGTTTTAAGACATTTTATGGTGTCCCATCTTCTGTCTTTTCCCAGCAAGTCCATTCATCTCTCACTACCACCACAGAACAGCCTGGTAGCAATTACTGTAACTCTTCTCTCAGGAATGTTCATCCCAAAGATGAGTCTTAATGTAGTGTAAGCTTCTTGGGAAGTTATTCATCCTCTAAAGACATGATGTCAATATCTCTCCATGCATCTCAGTTCAGAGGACCAGGTTGAGTGTTTAAAAGAAAATCTGAATGAACGTGGCTTCAAACTTTTTTCCTAAAGGATAAACATAGATTGTCTTTTTTACTTTGAGACATAAAATGTTATTCATAACCCCAAAACTGCATTTTTTTAATATACAAATCTTTCTAAAATCTATTTTCTGTTGTCTTCAGTCCAGGCTTGCCTGCTTAGAGAAGAACTCAAGTGCTACCCAGAAATACTAATAAACGTTGGTCAACATCAAGAGCACAGCATCTGTCCAACTCAAGCCATTCTTGGAGGTGTTTTGAATAACCAGAAGAGCCAAAGAGTCGGGAGCAGATAAAATTTACCCTAGACACCTAGATTCAAAGATTTGTGTTTCTGCTGGTACGGCAGCCAAGAATATTGATACTGAAAGCAGTAGAAGTCATAGAGCTCTCTGCCTTGCTTTTGGCATTAAGTCAGTTCAATGGAGTCTCTGCAGGTTAAAGGAGATGAAAAAGGTCCAAGCATACCAGTAGAAAATTGCAAACAGCAAACTTACTTAAAATACCTAAATCAAACTACCACAACATTATCTATCTGAAGCTGGAGTCTGTAAATACCCTCAAGATATAATGAGATGGATGGAAAACTTAAACGTGGCAGCTTTGAACTTGTAAATCCAAATGTAAATGTTGCTCCTTGAGGATGTCTCTGATTTGGAGCCTTTTCCCTGATTAAAGACATTCCAGATAGACAGTGCAGATATATCAAACAACCAGCCATTTTGCAGGCAGAATTATGCACTGATTTTAGCATGGGGTCACATTTAAAAATCAATCTCATAATGTGGCCAATATTTAGGGAAAATACTCTCATCTCTAATATATAGCTTGTTCAATTTAAACCATCTAAAATGAGCTAAGTTCAAAATAAATCTTATTTATTTTTCACTATTTCATATCAGCTATTGAGCTAGTTGATTTATAGGATCATTTGTATCACTGCAGTGTCTGGAAGCAGTTGCTCACTGTAACTGCCTCCATTTTCCCAGCTCATGTGCACTACCATGCTATTGGAGTTTACAAAATCTAAGAGGAAATAATCACAATCAAAAAATACATACAAATGAAGAAGATCATTTGCATGAATCCCAGGCCTTGCAAGACAAAAAAATCATCCCACGAGTAAATGAAAATGTGGTCCTAATCTACTCAGTGCATAGTCCTTAAGTGATGTAGTCCTCCCAGAGACACAACTCATTTCCTTATTCTAAAAGCTTTTCAGGTTTTCAGCTCACCTTCATTTCCATGCAATTACAGAATGGCAAATTGTGGCAGGAATTGATTTGTCTGGACTCATACATTGCTAGTTCTCTGCATCTGCCTCCCATGTTACTATAGTTTCTCCCTGACACCTACCCTTCACTGACATTTTTCTAGGAGGCTGACCACTGTGCTTTAATTTATTACCTTCTCCCCATGAAGATATCAATTGCCTCCTGGCAACAGGAACACTGTATGTCTTTGGGGTGACAGGCATATTCCAGAAAAATTTCTGAGTGAGATACACCACTTGCTGTTATGTCTTTAGAAAGGAGGAGAATATTTACCCTTTCTTCTATCAAAATTATACAAAGGTAGAAATACTCTTTTCTGTCAAAGTGGTTGCCCACAGAGAAGTGAAGAGCCAACTGTAGAACAGACATGCACAATAGATGTGGCCTGGCTTTTCAGAGCAAAAAAATTCTGTTGAAGAGGAAAAGCACGCATGACTGGTACTCGGGTACTTCACAGCTTTGTTGTGAAACTTGCTGGAAGTCCTAATGCAACCATGGTCTCCTGACACCCAGGGCATGCTCCCTGAAAATAGCAAACCCAGTCTTGACAATGACTTCAAAGAGCTGATCTGGGCAGCCCGGCACAGTATTAAAGATACTAACTCACAGATGAACATGTTCTTAATTCAGACTTACTTGTGACAAGGCATTGCAACCATTGCAGTGCTGATTGTATGCATTCAGTTGACTGTGGAGTTACAAAAATCATGTTTTTAAGTACATATGTTATAAAATTATAAAATTGTTACAAACTGAAGGCCTCAGTTGGTAGCAGCAGGACATAGAATGAGAAATTCATGTGCACAAAGGAAACAGGGAAGTTCAGTAACAAGGCAAAATAATGTGGCACTGCATCCAAAGGTCTGGATACAGTTCTGGAGTCACACAAGAGCTTAAATATAAAGAGTGAAAGCTGAGGCAGAAAATCCCCTGACAGATGTTACCTCATGAAGCCACAAGTTTGCCTATGCCAATACTACAAGTCCCACTCCTTCAGGACCACTTGCACAAAACCCCTACCTTGAAGCTGCCCCCATTGTCCCCTTATGGCCCTGATGTCTAGTGAGGACCTCCCTAGAGAGCCTAGCTCTTCTGTGCAGAGTGCTGCTGAGCTGCAGGTTCCTCCAGTCCTGTGCAGCTTGCAAACTAGTTTGTAAAGAAATGCAAGTAATTATAATGAACAACAGTGGGGAAGATGGAGAAAGCAAAGGTAAAGTGGAATAAAACCAGTGGTTGTGGTGCCAGCTAGAGCTCTTTATACTCGAAGTTTCTTCCCATTGTGTGTTACCACTGATCAGGATGGGGTCTGGGATGAGGACAAGACATGCATGCTAAGGAGGCTGTAACAGTGGGTGATAGCACAGAGGGAGCTTATACTTGGTGCCAGATGAAGTGAAACTTCTGGAGAAGCTACAAGAGGAAGGCATTGGTCCTCCCCAGCAGCAGTGTGACATGGCTCAGAGCACAACAAGGTACCAAGTCCCAGTACAGACCAAGGTAAGCCTAGGAAGAGAAGAAGGCCATGCAGAAAGAAGCTAAGTCCGTCTCAGGTTTTTGAGTAGTAGAAAAAAGGAGACATCTTTAGGAATATACAGAGGATCATAAGGAATGTATAGATCCTGGGAAGCAATTGAAAGAATTCTGAATAGGAGAGTAAAGAGCAGGCAACCAAGAGTCCAGGAACACCTTTGATTTCAAACCTCTTCTTTAATGTCTAACCCATCAGTGTCTTGCTTTGTTTTGCTCCAGTTTGTGGTTTAAGTTGCTGTTGTTTCTAAACTATCTGTACACATTTGTGTAATAATGGACAGCTTTGAACCTCAGAAACCTTTGCTTTCTTTTAACATACTTCGAGGAAAATGAGAGGTGAATCCTTTTTAAAGTGTTGGCTGATATCTTGGGCCAACCTGATACAAATGATGGAACAAAAAATAAAGCCAAATCAAATGAATTTTGCAAGGCCATACATCAAAGAGCATGTGGCAAGTGATGTGTAAGGCTTTTCAGTAGTCTGCCACTATGAGTTAACCAGGTAATATACTAAATCTAGAAATACCACCCATTTCACAGGCTATTGGATCTGCTTTAAATGTCAGGTTAAATAAAAAAAAAGATGGGATGGAAGAAATAAGACAGGTTGAGGTGCTCCATTCATGTATTTTTGGAGTGGTGCTGGGTACAGAGAGCAGTAGGAAAATACAGTGCAGCCCTTGGACATCAAGTCAAAGGCTCTATGGCGGGTGGCACTGAGAAAATTATTACTTTAGACAAAATATGGGCTTAAATACCTTGCTGACCACCCATTTGTGGCTAAGTGAAAGGACATACATCACTGGGAAATATTAATAGTTCATCTTCAGGGAAAAACAGTGGAATATAGTCAGCATTAATCACATCCCTGACTCTATCTCAGGAGCCAAAAAGAGGTCATTTTTTTTTTTTTTCCGGGAACATCTTGGTACTTAAGGGAAAAAAAATGCATTCACACTTAAAGGCTTCTGTGGTGTAACCATAGAGATGTGTTAATGTAATAATCACACACAGCCATGTAGGGGCTTGTGCTGTTTTGTGTAAAGAGAGTGAGCAAAGTCCAGCCATTCTTTAGGCACTTTTTTGAAAGAAAAGATAAGCAAATCCGTAAGTTTTCCAAGATCAGAGTTTTCATTTCATACTTTATATGCTCAATTCCTTTGAAAATTATTTTGCTTGTGGTCTAATTTCATGCCAGAGTGTGCCACACAGTACAAACCAGTGCATCCAGTACATCTCTGGGGACCTGCTCCAGCAAAGCATCCATTCCATCACTTACACAGGGTTCTGACATTTTAAAGACTATGCTATGACACATGCAGCAATTTATCACTACTTTACCCCACTTTATCACTCCGTGATACCACTGAACACTGTAACAAAGCTCTGTTCTCCGTTCATGTGCAACATATATTTCAGCACATAAGTTTATGTTCTTGCAAGGACAGTTTGCCTCCTCTAATTTTGCCACTGAGTGATAGTTGCTCAGCAAACTGTTTTGTTACAACTTCTGGATGGGATCAACATTCGTTACTCTAATCAGCTCCTTTGATAATTCTGTAGAGTACTGCTATCAAGCACTGTGCAGAGCCACAAATACAAATATTCTTAGTGTCCAATAGCTTTATACTGTGGTGAGATATCTTAATTGGCAGCACCTTTGCTGATGTGTACACATACGATACTGACATTATATTGAGCCATAAAACTGAAGGAGTAGGCCTAGCAAAACTCAACAAAATGTGCTGTTTTCTGTATTTGTAATGAGTAAGCCCACTTCTATGGGAGACAATCCCCAGCACAGCAGAGACACATCTGGTGGTTAACAACCATGCCACAAATCGTCTCTTAACCCACCCAAACAAAGCAGCAGCTAATCTGATCTACTGCTGGAAACTGTTCCGCACAGAGCAGGTTTCTCTAGGTGGCCCCAAGAAAGCAGTAGGAAAAAACAATCTTTTGGATCTTGAAATTAAATGAACAGAGGTTATTGGGGTGGGGGAACTGTGAAGAGTTCAAGGGAAAAATGACAAAAACATTTCTCACTCACCCTGGAACCTGTCTCCTTTAATCTTAAAAATACAGTTCATTTCTGCTCTCTGACAATTTCAAAATCATTATTTCTATAAAAAGTGAGATGATAATAATTACTTGTCTGTGCATGAAAAAGTACTGTGCTACCTTTAGTTGGTTTCCATTCCATTTGTCCACGTAATCCCTGTGAGTTCAAGATTGCTTCTACACATAGAGAACAGCAACAATATGTTAACTTGTTTTTCCTTTTCTAAAGTTGTTGATTGTTTCTTTCCTGAACCGTGGCACCACAAAATATATATTGTTCACTGGCAAGCAGTCCTCTGATCGCCCACAGTTTCCAGCTTCCAGCAGCTCTGCTGGCTTACGTCTGTATTTCATCCTTGAAAATTTGTGCATTATTGGGCACTGAGCCCTGTGTGTGCTTCTACATGGCTCCTTTGTTTAGCCAGCTAATGTCCCATGGCTCTGAAGTTTGTTAGGGTTATGCTCACCCTGCTACAGTTGCAGGATAAAAATCTGGAGGAACTCTTACATAGGGATCTGCATAGATAATCCCCTCTATGCATGGTTGCTAGGTCCCCTTTGGGATCTTCATTCCCCCAAGAGAAGCTGATATAAATGCCAGGGAACAGTCAGAGCTCTTCTCTGACTGAGCTTCAATACCAGTGTGTGCCACAAATAGTCAAGGCCACTAGAGAAGATCTGATTCATGGCTTTACAAAGGGAAGGTCATGCCTGACCAATCTGGTGGCCTTCTATGATGGAGTGACAACATCGGTGGACAAAGGGAAGGTGACCAATGTCATCAAACTGGACTTCTGCAAAGCCTTTGACATGGTCCCCTACCAAATCCTCATCTCTAAATTGGAGAAGTATGGATTTGAGGGGTGGACTATTTGGTGGATAGGGAATTGGTTGGAAAGCAGCAGACAGAGGGTTGTGCTGAATGGTACTATGTCCAGGTGAAAGCTGGTGATGAGCAGCGTCCCTCAGGGGTCTGTCTTGGGACCAGTGTTTTTCAACATCTTAATCGGTGACATCAGTGATGGCCTTGACTGCATCCTCAGCCAATGAAACCAAGCTTAGTGGTGCAGTTGACACATTAGAAGGAAGAGGTGACATCTAGAGAGACCTCAACTACACAAACAGGTGGGCCTGTGTGAATGTAACAAGGTTCAACGAAGCAAAATGCAAGATTTAGTGTTTGGGTCAGAGTAAACCCAGATACATATACAGAATGGGAGAACTCCTTGAGAGTAGCCCTACAGAGAAGGACTTGGGGGGTCCTGGTAGATGAAAAACTGAACATGAGCAAGAAGCATGCTCTAGCAGCTTGGAATGCCAACGGCATCCTAGACCACTGCAGCCTCAGATGAGCCTGAGATGCCTCATTGCAGCCTTCCAGTATTTAAAAGGGGATTATAAACAGGAGGGGAATCAACTTTTTACAAAAGTAGACAGTGATAGGACAAGGGGAAATCATTTTAAGGTCAGGGAGGAAGATTTAGCTTGGATGTCAGGGAGAAGTTCTTTACAGAGAAAGCGGTGAGATGCTGGAATATGCTGCCCAGAGGGTCCGTGGATGCCCCATCCCCCAAAGTGTTCAAGACCAGGTTGGTGGTTCTGCCTGCAGCAAAGAGTTGGAGCTTGACGACTCTTGGGGTCCCTTCCAACACAAGCCATTCTGTGGTTCAATGATTCAATGATTCAATGATTCAATGATTCAATGATTCAATG
>JAPSGF010000004.1:23753513-23857491 GCA_035772895.1 Perdix hodgsoniae | reverse complement strand
TTCAATGATTCAATGATTCAATGATTCAATGATTCAATGATTCAATGATTCAATGATTCAATGATTCAATGATTCAATGATTCAATGATTCAATGATTCTATGACTCTATGACTCTATGATTCTATGATTCTATGATTGGGTATCTGCACTTGAAGAAATAAGTAAATTTTTTCAAAATTTTTGTTCATGTATAACATGAGCAGCTCTGAAAAACTGAAAAGCAGAGAAGTTGTTTCAAATGCAGGCATACTTGGGAACTTCATATAGACATGTTATTTCAAAACAACTGTTTGACAAAGGATTGTATGCAGAGTGCTGAACAAAGGCGATCTGTTAAAATAACATGGCAGCATGAAAGAAAACACTGCTCTCAGCACCAGTCAAGTGTGCGTCCGTCACAGCCAACAGCTTGTGTCAGTCCCCAGGAGTGACAAGCCAAGTGCTTTGAGGCAGGTGGAACCGCCCAGCCCAGCCACCATGCCTCGAGCACCAGCTGGGACACTCCAGCTGGATGTGGGCTGCCGCAGCCCTGGGGTGAGCAGCAGTCAGAAGCACAAGGCTAGTAAAGTGCCCTTGGGAACACAGGTCACAAGTCAATGCAAATCAGCCACCCAGTCATCCCTTCCTGATGGTAGGGTTGTGTCTTTTCAATACAGACATTCCCTGAGGACATGGATCCACCATCATTGCTGAGCCCAGTAACTTCAGACAACTGTGACCTAGACTAATATGAGGAACCAGTTTATTTATCATTTGACAGCTGACGTGGGTGACGTTGGACAAGACCAGAGCTACTGTCCTTGAAGAACTTGTACTGCCGCTTTCCTCCACAGCAATGACCATGACAACAAAGTAAGTGATGTCAAGTAAAGGTAACTGCTCTGCAAGTCTGGTAATTTTCATAAAACAAAACAAACAAGAACTTTAGCTGAAAAAGGTGAAGTGGGAGAGCTATGAATTTCCTTCTTTCTCTTAGTTGGAGTCATGTCCAGTTCAAATTACAGGAATACAAGTATCTTCAATCTGTAAGGAATTTGCTGTGGTTACCAGGAAAATAGAATGGAGTGACTGACTGTGCTGGTGATTCTTTTTCTAATATGAAATAAGGGTTAAATGACTAGAAAAGATAAGTGACTTGTACAGACGATACGAGAAATTTTGCTTCCTTTTCTAAACTATTGTCCCCATAATAATATAATCAATTGAGCAGAGACTGCAGCCTCCCTTACATTCCCTCTTCAAGGCACTTAGAAAGGATGGGAACTCATTTTGTCTCTTTTGCGGGCAAACTTTGCATTCTGAAATTTTCTATCCCAGAAAATCAGATTTATGAGATAAAACATCCACAGAGGCAACATCAGTGTGATAGAGGGAGGAGGGAGAGAAGGCTGATGAGGTTAATGTTGTGTCCACAGTGTTAACTGTGTTTAAACTACGATCCATGAATAGCAGAATGTCCTCACCAGGTTTCCCTGATCTCTCCCTATTGAAAGAAAGTGGAAAGGAATGGAAAAGAGAAATTAAAAGAAAGAATATGGTAGAAATAATGCAGAGCAAGACAGAGAAAGAAAGAAAGAAGTGGAGGAACAGAACAGAGGAAGAATAAATGTTGTACAAAAAGCAAGCAATGAGTGGCCCTTGTAACAGGGATTAGTCAGTCCAGATCCTGGTTTGTTCTGCTCTTCACAGCTGCACAGTGTGTCTGTTCACATGTTAAAAAATAAGACGTGTTTACTTTAGGAGGATTTCTCAAGTTCAAAACACCTTAAAAGTGTATTAGCAATCCTTTAACAATGAACGGAGAGGAGAGGCCAAGTACAGTTCTTCCTCCCCAATACGCCCAGTATTCAGTGTCTTACTCTGCCCCAAAAATACATAGCAAGAAAGCCATTCTAATCTCTATGGACCATTGACTTCAATGGGCTTTGGGCTGCTTGAGCCATTCTCCTTCGTATTCTAAAGAAGCAAAGAGAAAGTGCACAGAGATCAGAGGCAGTCAAACGTCTTTGTGTGTAAAATGACTTGAAAGGATGGGCTTAACCCAGCAAAAGGGAGATAAATCCACAGTCCACCTACTCTACTCAGCTGTAAGTTAATAATTGTGTCATTTCTGATAAAACTAAAAGAAAAAAAAGTTAGAATTAGATGGAAAAAGGGGAGGGGCAGTGTGACAAGTCTGAACAAGAAGCCTGAAAAATAATTTTAGGACTTATCTCTCCCTATTGATCTCCTTATGAGACTGACAGCATGTGGCATTATCTCACTCTAATTTTCTCCAGAGGAAAAGTATAACACCGTATTAATATTAAATTAATTAAATAAATAGGAGTCAAATATACCCATATGCACACCATATCTGCATCAATCTCAGAAAAGTTGCTACCCCAACTGAGACCAGCTGGAAGAGAAATTCTTGCAGTGGAGCCCTTTCAGTTTAATCCCTTAATCTTCTCAACATCCTCAAACAGTAGGGCTTCTCTCTCAAACACAGCTGGAAAGTAACATCTGCACTGTTGAAAGAGAGGAAGCAGCAGACGGCAATCCACTGAGGTCTCGGCTCCCTCTCTCCCTCTCTGTAGTTTTCTCTTGAAGATACCTGCTAAGGATGGCTTCTGTCTAATGGTCATGACACAAACGAGGCAAAAGCCAGGGGCAGAAATATTTTCTGTGTCTCAGCAGTTATGTCTCTCCATTCTTATGAGATGACAAAGGCAGGGGAGCTTTAAATGCAGCCAACACCAGGAGATGCATTAACCCATAAATGTTGCTATGCCCTGAAAGCTAATAGCTTTTCTCCCTTCAGTCATCACTTCTTATTCCCATTTAGCATTTTAGCTTAAACCACCGTAATGTTCCTCTCCAGGACTTGTTCTGATGTTAGTCCCAGGAGTTACTTTGGGCTGCAGCGCGTCCTCTAGTTTTCTGTTTGAGTAATCTGGTAACACACAGTAGATGAAGGACTGCCTCCCAGATGCTAGACCCCAACCTCATTGTCTTCTGCTTAGCCCAGCCTTAAAAACTAAGGTGAGAAGTAAAGGATGGAGCTCATATCCTGACTAAGTTTTCTACAGTCTAGTGGAAAGGAAAAAGTGTTCCCTCCCTAATTATAATTAGATAGAGAATGAGCATTCATGTATAGAACTATTATTAATGTGCTCTAAATCCTGAATCACCGCAATCTTGAGTGACATAGGGGTCACAAATGTCACTGACTTCATTCTGGTACCCCTTTCAATATCTGTCTTGTTCCCATTCTGTTCCTTTTCCCCCTTTTTCAGTTCTCATAATACTGCAGTACAAGTGCCTACTGCAGAAAGGAGAGGTGACTGTAACCAGCTTTATGCTGTTAGGCTGGTTCGTTTCTGAAATGGTACCCACTGCCAATTAAGGCAAACTTTTTACCAGTGCCCAAGAAAAAGCTCACAGGAATTTTCCACGCTTCCTCCTTTAATGACCCTCCAACTTTACAACTATAATCACTTCCTCTAGAGAACAGAGCCTGACCCATGTAATACCTTAGAGTAAAAGCTGCTTTTTGGAAGAAATATGAGATTGGGTGCCAAAATCAGGCACATGATGAAAAGAACAGGTGCTGCAGTGATAAGAATGTATGTTTTTGGTCTCTGGCACTTGGATTCTTCCATCTGAAGCGTGTAACTTACCGTAGGATACACAGGATATACTGTGACTTCCAGTGAGGGATGAACATTCTGAATGCTCTAGTTTAGCTTTCTGAGCTCAGAACTGGTGACTGGTTTCATGGTTGAAGTACAATCAACTCATCAGCAGAGAATTTCTCCCAGTCTTGGCTGGAAAGCTTCTAGCTCCATACTGAGGTAGGTCCAGGCTGGAACCAGTGAGTCTCTTAACTGCAACACTCCAGACACTCTCATGCCTAGAAGAAACCTTGGATCCCCGTGAGCCTCCAGAGGACGCAGTGCCTGTGGGTATTCTCCTCACTCAAGTGATGCGAAAGTCTTCTCTAAGGAACAGATTCCATTTTGCAGGTTGTGTGTGCCCAGAACAGTCCACAGCCTTGAGGTAAAGTTTGTTATCTCATCTCTCTTCCAGCTGAACCCATTACTCAAAAGACACCAGACTATCCCAAATCAGATATTCTTAAAATACACAAACAGTATCAAAGATAGATAAGTTATTTCAATGGAGAAAATTCAGGTTGAGCAGGTGAAACAGATTAACTAGTATGGCTGGTAAGCACTGTTTTCTCTCCACTGGATCTTGGAAAGGATAAGTCCATTTCTTCAGTCCCTGTTCAAATTTCAGTGTCTTCCTCAGCCAAACCAACTCTATCAAAGTCTGGCAGTGAGGCAGTTCCCCTGTCACACAGGCCTCCTCCTTCTTTTGAGTGCTTCCCAGTCTGCTCCCAGCTTTGCCTGCTTCCCCTTTAGCCTGATGGCTCATTTGTGAAAGTTATATCAAAATGTACAATATACAGTAGTGGGCAGCAAGCAAATTAGACAAGGAATAATTGTGTTGCAAGATTATGGTATGTGTTTTATGTCTGGTTTTATGTCTGCGGTATTTTTAGGGAGGTTCTCTGGAAAGCCAGAGTTAATGCAACAGTTCATGAGAAAAGCAGTGCAATTAGCAAAGGCTCCAGGAAGCATGCAAGGCAGCAAAATCGATCCTTGAAAACCTTGTCCTTAGCCTGCAATAAAATGGTTTATGGTCATGATGCTTTCCGACCTGTCAGCATTGTGGTAGTGTATAACAAAGGCTGCTGCCCTTACACCCTGAAGCTGCACTGGAAACAAAAAAGGGAAAGGGGCAGAGGGCTCTGTATTGCCTCCTGAGCCATGAAAATGCAAAAAGAGATACAGTGCACGGCAAAGACGAATTTGTAAAACAACGGATCAGCTCTGTTGTCACAGCAGCCCAGCAAGAGTCCCCATGCTATCACATTCAGGTCAAAGAACTTCCTTTACTGTATCTTAACAAGAAGGCTCTGCGGTGAACTCTGATTCGTGATCAGCACATTTTCATTTGTGTCCTGACCTGTATCCTGAGTCCTTGTTCCAAACCAGCATGAGAGTGGATGGTTTAGAGGCCACTTCGCTCTATTGTTGGAAACTGGGGGGGAAGGCTGGCTGGGAAGAGGTGAGGGAGTTGCAAAAAGGTATGCTTGAAAAACTGATACCTTTGTCTGGAAAATCCTAAAATGCTGCTGTATAACTTGATGATGCTAGTGCCATGCAATTCACTGCCTTTAAGAGCTCTGTTCTGCTTAGGGCTTTAGTGGAATGCCGGTCAGGCAGTGTTATAAGCCTATGCACATCTTGCATGCAGTTCTCTTTATCCCATTGCTTTGATTTCCACATTCAGTACTTTTAGGTTGAGGACAGAAAACAAAGAGTTGTGAGAATGTTTTGGGTTTTTTGTTTGTTTGTTTTAATTTGATCAAGATCTCTTCAAGTGAGCTGAGAATGGGTAGGGGGTTCTGCTGCAGCACTATTATTGAGACCACTTGTGACACTTTCTCATTAGCCTGTGTAAAGCGAAGCAAATCTGAGGCTCAGGAAGCAGTACTGTGAATGATTTTCAGCCACAGATGATGCAGCATGGCTTTGAACAGCTTAGGCCCTGCTGTAACCAAACCACTAGCAATATTCACTTTATGCATGCTGACCTTTCCCTAACCCAAGAAGCAGCTCTGGCTTATTACCATTTGATTTTCTATAAAGGTTTCTGCTTGATAGACTACAAGGAAGGAAATATTAAAATCTCTCTGAAAAGTCTAATAATGCAGAGTTTATTTAGTTTCATTTCAGCATGGTGAGGGAGAGATGCATGCTTGTTTATTGTACTCCTGTAGACATGCTGAGGACACACAACAACATCTGAGCCTTAACGGGCAGTGATATGGGGTGAGGGCAGTGATACATATATGAATAATGACTGTCTCCAGGGCATTAAAATTATCTGTTTCCCACCTCTTTTAATGCTACAGGAGGCTCACACACCTTTTATTCATTAGAAAACCTGTCTCACACAGGATGAAGCTGAGGAGAGCAGGGAGTCTCTGAATGTAGAGAAACACATTGAGTCTCATACTTTGAACACTACACTTTCTGATCTGTATCCCAACTCATGTTCCTTTGCTCTGAAGCTGACATCATTTGTATGCATAGAGTTCCAGGCTTTTTGTTTCCATGTCTTGTCTCAGCATGGGAGAGAATAAAGATATGCTGTGATGTGTGTTCCCTGACCCCTTACATACTACACAGCAGTGGACCAGCACTGCTATAGGACCCAATGAATCAAAATTTAAGCATCCACAACAAAATGAGGAAAAGGGGAAACATCAGGTAGATGTGTAGGATAAGGTGTGAAGAGAACATGTCTTCCATGTAAACTAACCAGAACTCAAGGGAAGAGATCATGAAGGAGCAGAACAGAAGATATAAGAAACATACTGCTCTGTCAAAAGCAGAAGACGTCATATTTCAGTTGGATAAGCCTTTGCTGATAATATCATGCAACCACCACAGTTCCCAGCTGGGCTGACCATATCTCAAGACCATAATTTTACCTCACTTGGCATTAAAAGGTAACTTGTGTCCCATTTATTCCCATCTTGCTTTATGGATTAATCTGCAAGTTGAGAAGAACACACTGCAGCTTCAGTTGCCTCACTGCAAGAAGTCATTATACTTCCTTTTCTGACCAGCCTTTCTTGATTCTCTGGTCAGCTGGGTTGCTGACTTACTCATGTGGCCTTTGTTTTGATGTCTGCACTATAGCTTGGGAGAACTCATCCCAGGAGCAAATAGGCATTTGTCAGAAATATCTATGCAAAGAAAAAGCTGGTTGGAGCCAGCAGTGTCTCGGAGAACCTGCCCCTGGATACAAAATGGTTGTGCCATTTCCATCAAATCTTGAACTGCTCTGTCATCAGTTGTCACCTTGGCTGATCATGCAAAGCAGGTGCTGGATTGTTGCCCACTGCAAAGGAGCTGAGAAAAAAGGTCTCACTTTTCCTCAGTGCTGGCCGATTAGCTGCAAGGCTGTGAACTCTCCCACTAATATATGTGCACAAACTGTGAGATTTAAAATGTGTAAGGGTTGCATTCCAGATACTTATCTTATGTAGAATCAGAAACTAGGAAAAGGTGAGCTAAATATGTTTCTGGCCATACGTAAACTAAAACAAATTGCAGTCACAAAGAGGACAAAGCCCAGGAGGGGACAATACTGGGGCCAACTGCACTCACCTGCTAACCCTGCTGCCTCTCAGTGCTACTAAAAGATGCTTTTTTGGACAGTCAGCTTGAGTGTTTACATAATACAAGTATTTGTAGCATAAATTTCTGGTCTTGATACTTCTGGCCTTTTCGTGGTATTTCTCTTCCTGTGTGCAGAAAGCCCCCCAGTGATGTACAGGCTTCAAGTCTGATCAGATCATTATAATCTCTGCCCTCTGTTCTGATATCTCCTCATGGGTTCTTGCCCTAGTTTGAGATCAATGAATCTGAACACACACACTGTCAAATTGACTATACCAAATCTTGGCAACTCTCTTGATCCACATTCTGCTAAGTTGATTATAGGGCTAATTGGATATGCGGAACAAAGCAATTTAACTTCCCTAGAAGATGACAGAAATGAAATGCCAGAGCTGCTGAGAGTAGCTCTATGCAGAAGCCAACTTTTCCACCTCGGTTACTACAGGCAGCCTTCATGCACTGGAAGTTTTAGGGCAACATTTTTGATCAAGAAGAAACAAAAGTGCCCAGGAACATGCTCCACCAGCCCACGACATTAACTTGCTCATTCTCTAATCTATGCTGAGGCATGCTCCAAATGACCCTTTTCACCACCAGAAAACCTGAGAGCCAGCAGAGTTATACATTCTAAGAAAAATGATACTTCTATCTAAAGATGAAAGAGGAAAGTGGGCGAAGAATAAAAAAGAAGGAAAAGATAGAGCATTTGGAGAAAAATAAGCAGTAGAATTGAGGAAAAAGAAAAGGAACACAAGAGAAAAGGCCTCTCCTTCACTAGCGTTGCTCTTTCCCAGGCACAGCAATGGCATTGAACAATTCTGTAGGGAGTTTCCTGGTCACCCGAACAAGAGGAGAGCTGGAGGCTGCTAATCAAGCACAACCCTTACTTACTGAAGCCTTTCAAAAGACTTGCTTGCTCCTGGTTCTCAACAATGCTGGTTCCCCTTGGGTATAATAGAGAGGGTCTAAGCCTCTTGAAGGTCACCTCAGCTCTGGAGAAAATGATAGATGGCCATCACAGGACCAAGAAAGCTGACCCTTGTAAAAACAGGAGGGCTAAACACAAAATGCCTCAGCTAGCATATGATGTGACTGAGCCCTGCCAGGTGCCTAAGCGATATTCATACGTTTTCTCTCACGGTGGATGCAGGACTCAGCAGGGAAGGGAAAAGTGCTGCTGTAGGAAATGCAACCTGTTGTGCATCAGCATTTCTCTCCCCTTCCCAAACAAAGAGCAGCTGGGAGAAAACCTCTATCCTAAATGTAGATTTATTAACACTCAGCACCAGGAAGGCCAAGGTCAAGGGTTAAAGCTCGCCTTTATCCATCACTTCTTGATATGACCTTGGTGGGGCTTTTTGCAAAGGGCAGGGACAGTTGATGCCATAATGAGTTGCTCTTCCCGGGGGACCCAGCATGATGAAAAAGTGCAAAACATCCACCTTCATGTACCGGGGCAAGAATACAGGTTTGATTGGTAATAAGTTTCCCATTAAAAATACATGAGAACTTACCTCAGAGAGAAAGAGTAGACCCCACAGGATAAAGTCTGTTCAGCCAGCTTTTAATGAAGGCAATTACATCCGTTTATTTGAGACTTTCCTTCCCCATTCTTCTCCAAAGAATACAGGCTCTTGCACAAAGGAAAACTAGAATGAAAAATAAATTCACAACTATTGTTCTTTAACTGAGTAGATTATATTTTTATATTTGAATGGCAGTATTTTAATATAACTAAGTTGGTGCATATTTAATACTAGCTTACATTAAGATATAACAGCCACTTTTCAGAACAAACCTTTTTTTAGATTCTGAGGAAAGCAGTCACTTCTAAAAAAGCAATGAAGATACAACTTGGGTGGTCATTGAGACCATTAATTTTAATTAGTTAGCCAATATATACAGGAAGGATCTAATCTGTTTCATTCTGAGGAACTAATGAGATATTTATTCATCTCTCAGTCAAGACTGGATGGCACAGGTTTTGTTGTTTGTTTGAACTTAGCTTCAAAAACAGTAAACTGAGTTTGCTCTTAGTTCAGTGCTCTGTTCTCCACGCATATGGAGAACCTGTGGTAGTTCGACCAGTAGACCTATGGAGTTTGCTCAGTAGATCTGCATTTCTGAACTCAAACTCTGATTTCATATTCATAACTGATGCAACTTGAAGCAGGGGAATTCACCACAGACAGTAAAACTCCTCTCTGTTTCTCCATTATGACTGACACCGACACTCCAAGCCCTTGTATTTTTTCAGGTAAGGATGGGAGACAGAAACAGGCATCACCACTCCAGGTGGGATGATGCCAGAAAATACTGTCATTTAATGTGAGATGAAAGTATAAAGACTGTGCACACAAACAGGTTTACACACCTGTTTGTGAACAAAGCTAAATCATCCAGATTAAATCACGTGTGAACATTGCATGTTGCACTGTGCAGTGCAGCTTTCTCTCAGATGAAGTTAAGGATGCAGATAGAGTTCAAGCATCAACTTCAAAAAGGAGAGGTGTCTTGGTGCCTTGGAGTACTCATCTCATGATACCTCTAACGGTGCCCTGTAAGTTCAGAGCAGGCACTGTAAAATCCAGCTCTTTTAAAGTTGCCTCCAACTGGGGACCAAAAGACAGAGGAGCCATAGTCATTACCATGACTGAAAAATTCAGCCTTGGTTTAAAGAACTGAACTGAGAGCACTGCATTGTGTGAACTACAGCAGTCTCATATCCTGAAGCAGATGTGGACCTGCAATAAGCCAAGAGAACAGCCAGAGTTACAGGGCCAGCCAATTCCACACCCACCTCCAGCAGCAGCACTGGTGAGGGCAGAGGCACAGAACATCTGCCACAACATGCACATGCTCCCAACCCGGGGACCGACGCACCAGATGGTACAAAAAGCCATTAAAGACAACCCAGGCAGGAGCCCTGGGCCAGCAGGGACTGAAGCTAACCCTAAAGCTGGAGTGATTTGGAGAAATGGTTCTTGGTTTTAATTCTCTCGGTTTGCCCGGCCTTGGACACAATTCTCTTGTGGCTCCCAGAGCTGCCAGCCGCTGGAACACCACTGGAGGACCTCATCAGACACTGGGCTGCATTCCCTAACGCAGGAGCTGTGGGGACTCCGGAGGCAGCACCAGCCCTGCCAGCCCTACTAGTGTGGGCTTAGGGTTCAAAGGGCTTTCTGCTGCAAAAGCCACTGATTTTTCCCTGGGGACCTACTCTATAATTCTATGATTCTACTCTGTCGTCCAGGCAAAGCATTTCTCTCAGAGCACACTGTCCTTTCTTTACAAGATGAATTTCCTTGCCCAGAATCAGCAGATATTCCTCTGGCTCTACCCCTGCTTTTCTCTCTCCTTGCCCCATAAAATTGTCTTTTAAAAACAGAAAAAGAATACTCTGGCAAAGAACCTTCCCTCCACCCTCCCTGCTATCTGTTTAAATATCCTTGACTGCAAGACATCCAGTACAGAACAGTCATCAATTTTTAATTCATTTAATCTCTTGGTAACAGTGTTCTCGTGAACTGAAGGTCCTCTGAGGAAGCTTCAGAGAAACCTCAGAGTAGCATATTTGCCTGGATCCAGGGATGAGGCCTTGTGGATGCAGTGGATTCCACACTTATAAACATATGCGTTAATAGGGTAAAAATATTTAAACACGAGTACCCTTCACTGCCAGCAAACTGAAGCACAGCGTAAGCTGGAGCACTGTACCCTACCACAGCACAGAGTGAGGCATGCACAAGTGAGAGAATTCCTTGCATCAGAGCTGTTCATGATTCAGCAAACTCAAGAAGGAGCCCTTCGAATAAATATGCGGGCTGCTCATGCTCCTGGTCCCTCTGCTGCTCCATTCTTGTTCCAAGGATCTTGGAGAACATCGTGCTACACTGGAGGTAATTAAATTCTACCTGCTTAGATGCCCTGGCATTCTCAAGAGGGGATAGTTTTTCTCCTCAAGCCTTTAAGTGTGTGATGAGCTAATATAGTATATGTATGGTTCTCAAAAAAACCTGTCTTTTAGGAATGAGCAAAATGGTATCTGCGTACAGTGTGGATATTAACTGACTCTGAAGCTTCTGCAGGACAGAGAGAAAGAGCACCCTTAGCCATCTTCAAATATGCCATACAATGGTAGCACCCAAGGACCCCAGTGGGATGTGCATTCCATTGTGCTGGGGTGTTGCATAAAAACACGGTGAAAGCAAATTCCTG
This sequence comes from Perdix hodgsoniae, assembly GCA_035772895.1. NCBI lineage: Eukaryota > Metazoa > Chordata > Aves > Galliformes > Phasianidae > Perdix > Perdix hodgsoniae. The sequence goes on along the minus strand of JAPSGF010000004.1, from coordinate 23,846,028 downwards.
TTCCTAGTATCCTGTGCTCTAATGAGACAGGTTTAAAAATAACCTACAGCTCCAGGTTGTTGGCAGCTGGAAATTAACCATTTTATATGAACCCAGGCTCTCTCATCTTGGACTGTTTAAGAACTTTTGTTCTCCACAGAGGTTTTTGGAAGGGGCTGCAGGTCTGATTGCACTTATCTGTGCTCTAAACTTAATGCATATGGCCACATCAATGGCACCAGGGCAGTGCTGCCAAAATGTGCATGCACACATAACTCTGGATATCCAAAGCTCCTGCCTTGTCCCACTGCATGTCACAGGCAAACACAATGCTAACAAAAGTGGTAAGGAGGAAAAGGTCTAAACCCTTCAGACACTCTCACCCCCAACCCGGAGTCTTCTCCAACAGAAGTCCCTCTCCAGTAGCTCTGACTGTCATTACCCCAAAACAACCCAAGCAAGGAAGTTTCCTGGCAAGCTGCTCTACAGGGATAGGCCCATGTCCCAGTCCTGTTTCTCTTCTAGAGGTCAGCACTGAAAGGCTAACTCAACAGACTCAGTTGCAAAGAGAGTGAATTGTTCACAGTTACATTAAACCACACTAAATAATTTCCCATCTTTCCATGTGCACCTTAACTTATCAGGCAGTCTCCTCCTTCGCTGACAGGCAGCACAAGGAGATGAGGCAGTACCCTACAGAGCTACTCAGAAAATGAATGTATTTTTCTCAGGCTCCTTGGGGTTATGCAATGGAGAGGATATTTGGGGGTCTATTTTTCCTAAAATGATGACTACAAAACCGTGATGCAACATGTGGCCTCATTATTCAGTGCTAAAGCCTTTGTCACGATGCCCTGTGGTAGCTCTGCAGTTCAGCCAGACGTGTGGATGCTGGGACAATGTGCACAGTTACTATTTCTTGCAGAGACTTCCCCTAATCTCTGATGCCTTTTTCTAACCAGGTTATTTGTCATTTGCCCGCAGCAACCTCTGATTCTTTGCCTGTGAACCTCCTGCTCTGTTTCACACTATTAAGAACATTATTTTCCATTCTCCTGTCAGTGGAGAGTGCTGGTGATTAGCACCGCAATATCTGGTCCCCTTTATTGAAAATGTTAATCCTTCCTTTTTGCAGGGTTTCTTTAGCCAGGGGTGTTAATACTTGCTTAATAGAATCAGGCTGCCTTTTTCTTCATCTTTTGTGTGCATGTGTGTTGGGGAGGGATTTTTTTTTTATCTTTTGGTCAGAATTTATTATAGTCTCCCTTTTTATTCCTTTTTTTTTTTTTTTTTTCCCATGATTATCTTAATGCTTTTCTAGCATTTAGCACTCAGAACTCTCCCTGTGTCTAATTGTTCTCTGGACTTTCTGGTTTCTGCAGTCTTTAAAGAGGGCATAAGTGTGTGTGCTCAAGGGAGGAGTTACTGATGTTGCTCACCACCTCTCCACACTTCAGTAGGAAGAGAAATGAGAGCTGAGAGCCCTCCCATCATCTGCTGCACAGATAGGCTTTCTTTGCTATTCCATAAGCCTCCATTCAGTTTGAAGATCCTTTCAGCATTCAAATAGTAAATGGCATCAAAGATCACCAGCCACAGCCAATAAGACAGTCCTCTACAAAGAAGTCATGATGTGGAGCATCTATCACCTGTGGTAACTTCAGGGATCACAGGTTCCAGGTGGGCAGGTGAGTCAGCTGAACTCCATGTGGAGGATAGAGAAGGCTGCAGGATGAAGCATAGGGATTCTGATGTTGTGTTGCAGTGATACAGTCTTCTGGCACTAATCAGTAGTAGTTTGGTGAAAGCTTCTGTTGTTTTGATGTGAAGAGCATAGGTCCTATCTATCTCACACAAATTACTGTTGTGATGACTTTCTTCAAAAGAAAAGGCATCACCCAGAGAAAAGCAATCACTGAAGGAAGAAAAGTGCCAGGTTATCTGAAGCTTTGTCTCTGCTGATTGCAATCATATTGTATTCTCAGGTAAGGAGAAGCTTCTGTAGTAATGGAGGTAAGAAGCAGTGGCTGTTCAGCATCTTTCTGTTGTGGTTTCTGGGACTCTGAGATCATTTTCAGGGTATCCCTAGTACACAGATGCTGCCCCACTGGGGATGGTTTCAGCAGGCAGACCTTGAGCTGGATGCAGCTACGGGAAAAGGACAAGTCCCTCTTATGTCCTTGCCCAAGGAGCAGGCCAGCTAGCTGAGGTGGACAGGAGGGTGGGAAGACAGTAGGGCCTTCATCACCTCTTCCACAAAGAGCACAAAGTTGTCAGAGTTCTCGATCTAGTGCTTTCATTTAAAACCACGCTAAAATAAGCCTGTGTTACACATCCGACACCTCCACACATGGAAACGTAGGAAAGTGTTGCTCACAGAAGTGCGTAGCTCCCCGTGTATGACCCAATTAGAAAAGCAACAAGCCCTTTAAGACCCCTACCAAGCACGATGGCACTTCAGGAGCCTGCAGAAGATGCCATCCAGTGGCAGGAAGATATCACTACAAGAGCAAGCAATGCAATCGGCTTTGGGCAACACCACCTTGAGAAAGTTGTATCTGGTCGTGACTTAACTACATAATCAAAATAACCAGGATGTCTGTGGGCCGCGGTGAAGATTTGAGTGACATCCATCTCTAATTATGTTAATTACTGCTGTTTTGTTTTGGTTTTGGTTTTTCTTTTTTTTTTTTTTTTTTTTTTTTTTCCTTCCAGAAACCCTTAGGCTTTTGTTTGCAGGGAATAAATAAAGAGGGATTAGTTACATTTATCTGTGTTTTCCCAAGTCTTTACAGAATAACTGTTATGCGTAATTAAGTAATTTGACTGTCCTTGACCAAGCTGATAGCAAATTACCAGTGTAGGGTGAAGCATTGCTTACAAGGTCCCATTCCGTTTTACGAATAGATAACATGGATCTAGGATTTATTGATTTTTATTTATTTTTTGACAGGAAGAACTGGAAATAATGGTCTTACGAAGGCAAAAACCCAATCTGCTTTGACAAGCTGGCTTTGTCTAGAAGCATGACTTGTCTATCTCTCTGTCTTCCCCACAAAGACTGCACTGAGGCAGCTGCACAGCAAGTCTTTTCATTCACAGCTTTTCCCTGGCCAGTGTCAAACATACACTGGTGGGATATATTCAGGTAACCCTTGCTAAGCAATATCATCCTGGGTTTCCTGTCTGTGATCCAGTTAACTGATATATAAATAATTCACACTCTTCTAGAATCCAGCTTAGCTGCTTCCCCCATGCTTTGCTGCTTCTCAAATCACTAATCCATACACGCTTTAAAAAAAGAAATCTGCTTTCAGTGAGGCTTCCCATATAATTGTCACCACAGATTGATGGGCTTCTCTTCAGGAACCAAGGAGCGCTGATGTGCAGAGAGAACATAATACTATCCCATCTCAAAATATATTCCCTTGTCCAAGATACAGAAACCATTTCATTTACTTACCTTGAAGATACTTTACTGAGCATAGCAGACTGCTACAGATTCCCAGGGCATACATTTTCCTTACAACAGAGACAGGATACCTTGTCTTAAAACTTAGAAATCTCATTCTACCGTGTTGTTTTTTAGGTTACATTAAGATAATATGATCACATAAATGTGCTTCATACTATGTATTCTCAGCACTCAGCCAACAGAAGGCTGGGGAGTATATCCATATCTCCTGACAAATGGCAAAAAGAAAACAAAATCTTCCAAAGGAACACTGCACTGATACATGTGCTGAGAGGCCTGGCCAGAACTGGTAAAGCCAACACCGCGATGTCAAAAAAGTGCTATCAGGGTTAGGCCATCAAAAGTAAAAGGTAGCAACTAATTGCAGTTAAGGGGTTTGTTTGCTTGTTTTGTTGTTCATTTTGTGTTTTTTTTTTTTGTCTCCCCCTTGAAACTAGCGCTTAGGGCAGAAAACGAAACTCTTTCATAAATCCCACTGTGTGGCTTTGTCTTCCAAATACTCTGGGGAAAATAAAGGGAGGAGATTGAGTGAGTGAATCCAGGAGAAAGCTGGGATACAGCCAAGAGTCGTGATCTGGACAGTGCCAAAAGGACAGGAGCCCAGAGAGGAGGGAGGGAAGTTTTGCTGAGATTTTATCCCTGCCAGTTCTACCCCCTAGCCTGATTAGTAAGCACTGATGGCTATGTTATTTTTAGTACATGCAAACCCTTTGTTCTAATAATGTGGTCACGATATTTCTGTTTCTCAAGGAAACCAACATGGGTTTCCTCAGGAAAGTAAACTCCACACAACCATGCCTGTGCTGGAGAAAAATGAGCACTAGAGCAGGGAGGGGCAGAGCAGGGGCCACAGAGTCATTTCTTCTGGCAAGACAAGTCAGCTTTCAGTATGTTTTGTGCCTAAAATGAGACATTCTATGGAAGACCTGAGCTCTGTGTACCCATGGTGGGTGGGGTGGGTGCTCACACAGCCACACAGCCAGCTTTGCAGTCCTGCTCCTCAGCTGTAACATGGAGTGCGAAGTTGGCAGGATCCTTGTGTGGATCACCTTCTTTGAGGCTGTGTGCCCTGTCCCCTGTGCCCAGGCAGCAGCCCCTAGGAAGCTTCACCTGCCCCCACCTACCAGACCTACCCCGCCTACCTACCTTCCAGGCCATAACTTTGGCATGAAAGCCTTCCTCTCCTCATTTCCCACATGTAACATCACCAGTCCCTGCAGTTTGCTGGAACTCCACAAACTGCAGCAAATTTACTCTGAGAAGAAATTTCCAAAGAAGTTTTACTTCTGCTGAGCTGTAACAGCGTTTCATACACACCCCTGAGAAAGGGTACTAATTGTTTGGCTTGCTTTGTGAGTTTCTGCAACACTGTCAAAACCCTGGATTCCACAGCCAAGAACGCAGGATCCATTGTCCTTTCCTAGCTAAAGGGAGCTCAGACTTACTTGTTTCCTTTTTATCTGACATGAGGAGACTCAACACTTCTTTCTTCAGTAGCACTGAAGAGCACCTGGCTTTCCTCCTTTAGGAGATGGGATTGTTGCAGTCCCACCACATAAGCTTTCTCTCCTCAGTTGTCTGAGAGCCCCATGGAACATAAAGGCAGGTTTACGTTGGTCCCTGTGCCCCCACAGTTTCCCCGAAAAGCTCCTGAGCTGGGAAGACGCTGTAGGGAGAAGCTCTTTCTCTCCAGACACCTTGGTCTGTTGACCTCACTAGCAGTAGAATAGAGGCCATCTATAACAGATTTTTCTTTCATCTGATTGCTGATTGTGTAGAAACTCTTGTTGCAATACCTACTCCCTGCTCAATTTTTAACAGACTTGGACTCAAATCCGCCGTATTCAGGGATGCATCATCACTCCTTATGAAATCCCAGAGTGTTTGAGAACAGCTTTTTGATTTGGAGGGCCGCAGAGAGCATTGGCTTTCTCCTGGTTCCAGGCTTTCAGCTGCAGTAGGGAAGAGGAGCAAACAAAATGGATTAACACTGAGTTGCATGCTTGCTGACAAATTCTCTCTCCTATTCAGAAGCAGTTCCATCTTAGTAAAGGTTTTTTTCTTGAAAGATACTTCTGATGAATATTTATTACAGCAGTTGCTTTTGTCAGTCTCTTGTATGCAGTGGGCACTGTGGAGATTTAACATGGGGAAAGGAGACGATGCCCTGAACTGGTGGTGAAGATCAAATATTTGTACTCTCCTAAAAACAGAAACCCCTTTTTTAGTTCTCCACTCTTACATGAGAGCACCCGTTCTGTTTTACATGGTGCCAGCAAGACACTTAAAAATTTCCTGTACATAATAACCCCTTCTACCTTGGCAGCCCAGCAAGAACAGCTTTCTCAGAAACCTCCCTAATCAACTGACTTCGCCAAGCCGTCGCTTAACAAATCCTGCAATAGCTTCCAGCATTTTCCCATAAGCGATACCAAATTAATGGGTTTGTATTTTCCTGGTCAGTGTCCTGGTCTTTCCTTGTCTCATTAGGCATATGCTGGCCCGCTGGGAGAAATGTGCAGCACTGATAAAGATGTGGGATGAGGTTCATTTTATGTCCCAGTTTCCTTTTACATTCTTGGACTCGCTCATCAAAATGTTGCAATGAATGTGGTTAAGATAAAAAGATCAGCATCCCTCAGTATGGGCACTTCTTACTTTATGTTTAATCCAGTGCTCTACATTGTCCCACAAAGTCAATGCATGCTATTGCAAAAGTGCCTTGTACTTCTACTCTTAGCCCAAATTCAAATGAGCATATTCTTAAAATATATTTGAGTGCTTCATTGTACTTGCAAATAAAATGTTCATAAAAGAAGTTTAAGGACCTAGCAAATCTAACTTTATGACTCTGTCAAGTAATTCAAGCCAACACAGTATATGAAATCACTGCATTTTTAAGCAGTGTTACTTGGAGCACACAGTGCTATTTTCTCTGTCATATGTTTAGAGTCTCTGCCCTTAAACAACAGACTTTTCTTGGAAAGAACAGCAACAAACAAGATTTTGTTCTTTTTCTGAACAGTTTCAATTCTCTTCCTGCCTTTTACTAGAATTGTTTCTTTTACAAATATCTCTGCAAAGCCCATAAATCGTTAATGGCTGCACTTCATTGCATATGCAAATGCTCATGCTTCACTTTCCACACTCCTCTTTTGGCCATCAGTTATGCAGTGTATGTGACAGAGTTAATCTTTTCTTCCTTCAGAGAAATGCTTCAGTAAATCAAAATACCAAGTAAAGCCCCTACTCATACCCACAGAGAAAAGTTGTTTTTGTGTTTTGTTTTGTTTTGTTTCCCCACAGAATCTAACTTCATATTGCTACTAATTTCACTTGATTTAAGTATCCAATTTAATTGCTTCCCTAGTACAGGTTGGTGGTGGCGGCCCCAGGCTTCTTCAAGGACAGGCATTAGTATGGCACTGAGGAGGTGCTCTAGGAGTTCTGAAAGCAATTTCTTTTTCAGCATCCTTGGACACCACCAAGCCCTCACACACACTGGGCAGGAAAGCTTCCCACACCATCTTGTGGCACTGAGCCACTGCACATCCAGAAACACAGCCACAACAGAGTGAGAAGGAAGAGACTTTGGTCAGCCTTGTTGTCAAGATACTAACCTGAAAGGGAAGTGATCCAAGTGTCTCAGGTTGTTTCTGTTTGATTTCTTAGTTGAATACACACAGAAGTGCAGCAACTAGAACTTCAGTACCAGTCCTTGGTACGGTTATTGCCTGCTCAGGACAAGATAAGATGGAAGCTCTAAATCTTAAGGGTTTGGTTGCATCAATCATACATTCACAGACTGTAATCCCTGATTTCAACAGTGCTGTCTCCAGTGTTCTTCAATCAGCAGTAAATTACTCGTTACCTCATAACTCGTTAGACAGGAGAAGAGAGGGATTTGAAGAAAAACAGCTAAGCCCTTATCTCACTGCACAAGGTCGCATATACATTCCCCTACTGATAAAATACATGTGATTTGCACAGTCACCATAAATGATAATACCAAGTACCTCAGGAAAATGAGAATAATACTTGGAGAAAACAAGATAATGTATTTCATTTATAAGCCAATTTATGCCTGTTTTCACCTTGAGTACCCTTTTTTTCTTTTCTTTTTTCCTGCTGGCCTATGCTTTTGGTTGGTATTGCACCTTCTAACATTTTACATTAAATCAGCACACTGTCCCCATATATTCCTAAGGAGGCTGATAGCCAGCTCTTGCCTGTTCCTGGATGCACAGATGCTTCAGTGTCTGTTTCTGACCAGAATGCAGTGGGAGATCATCATGGACACCTTCTTCAGAGGGACCATGGTCAACTTTTTCTGAACTTACTGCTATAACCTCTGAACCATGCATCCATTAATTAGTGCCTTCTCTTACTCAGGCAAACTGCAAGCTATGTCCACGGTGCATTTTTGCTCAACAACACTCAGGTCTGCAGACAGCGTATCTGAAGTCCCTAACTAGACAACAACAGCCATGAACCTAGCACACATTTTTTCTTCCGGTGGTTGGTAGCAATGTTGTATATCAGCATCCTTTGATGTTGCTTTCAATTTTTTTTTTCAGAAAGAAAAATAAAGGAGGAAAATCTTATTTCTACTCTTTCTCCACCAGTGCACTTGCCTTTTCCAAGTACATTATCTCAAGGAAATGGTAACTTCTACTGAATGGAATTCCACGGTATCCTCACCACTTTATCTAATAGTGAGCAGTTGGATAAATGGTGCTGTATAGTCTGGAAGATGTTCTGGAAGATCTCCCCCAGCAATATTGACTCTTGAGAGGCGCTCAATGCTTGACATATTTTATCTCTAACTGCTATCATCAGTGCACCTCTTACAGTTTATAACTCACTCGTTACACACATCTCATATATACTCTCAGTGGGTATAAAGCTGCTTCTTTCTGACAGTGCTTTTGAAAATCCCTCTGTGCCAGTAGCACCATCTCTGACAGCCTGTGTTGCTGTCCCCAGCAGGCTGGCTAGGAGAAGCCTAATGTCCTGCTTGGTTTCAGATCAGCTCATTCAACAGCTCCTCCATCAATCTTAAGAAGAATACCTCTGAGTAAATTGTCCTGATGCCATTCTCTGGAGACATCACTTACATTGACTCCTGGAGTGACAGCATTAGGCAATCTCTGTTACATCCAGAACAATGTCTGGCACCACTGCAGAGCACTATCAGCCCAGGTAACTGCTGTGGCCCTTGAGATCTAGAAGAGATGCAACCAGGGCAAGAAATATCCATCAGTCCTTCCAGCAATGTATACGTATCCCTCACTGTTGCTTTTCAGCATGCAGGATACTGGGTTTTGCTTCTGGCATCAGGGCAAAAGGAAACAGGTTCACCAGAAATCTCTCCTCCTTCCTTACATATGTAAAGAAGTAAGGAAAGGGCAGAGCAAAAAGGGACCCTATTGAAGGCACGAAAATGCTCTTTCTGTGTTTGCAATAGCTGTTGCCTGCAGGTTCTGGCAAGACAGGGAAGTCACTGCAGCTCCTGGATATTTCTCCTCAGCCACTGGCTGTTGTCATGCATTGTGCTTTTTCCATTCTTCAGGCAGCTCCACGATCTGTCTCTATGGTCTCTAGTTTTGTGACTTGTTTTTTTCATTTCTGCCTCCAGACTCACTCCCTAAGATAATTCAGATGCTCTGTGATTACAGCCAACATTATGGAAGTACTTGCATTTGCCCTAAGGTTCAGTATGAGTTAGGCAGATGCCCTTTGCCCAAAAACTGTTTATTTTATTGTCAAGGGTTAATTAGCTGTACGATAATCCTTTATCTCTCACCATCTTGGAAATAAAAGGATTTTTGTTGTTACAGATTATAGCCTGCTGTTTCATCAGTTCTGAAACTGCAAGATTAACACAGAAACCTTAGATCAATCACAAACAATGTTAGGTCTTCTCTTCACACTGTCCATATAACAACATACTGACATATTGCTCATTTCAAGGGCAGTTCAACACTTCTCAAATACCTGTAATAATTTTATAGATAACCACTTTGGTCTGAGAGGATAGAAAATGATTAAAAATATTAAGCTCACCAGAACCACCTATTGTCAAAAATAAAGCTGCTTTGCGTCTTCTCATGACCTTTGCAGAGATGGCATAAAGCTGTCTTCATCATGTGTTCAGGTTTCTACCATGAATCTGGAAAACTCAGCACTGGCAGTGATCTCCTCTTAGTTCTAAATTCAGGAGTTCTGGCCCAGAGCAGCTTCCCTATGGTGTGCTGTGCTGCCTGGCTGGCACTCAGGGTCCAGAGCTGGGTTTCTTCTGGTATCTCCAGCTCTAGGCAATCAGCATGGGGCTAGCCAGAGCCTTTGAAACACACCACAGCTTGTTCCAGCTGGTTCTTGGCAAACTCCCTCAAAGCTACCTTCCCTTTTTGCCTTTTGTGATCATCTGCTGGTCAGATCTGCTTTTCTGATAACTGCCTCTGGGCCAGACCTTGGGTGATAACATTAACAATTATGTCAGGGATCTGTGGTGGAGCAAGCTGGCTGATCCATGGCACTGGAGGAGACCAGGATAATGGAGATCTTCCTGGAGAAGATCCTCAGTCTGTGGAACTGTTTTCTGCATCAATCTAAATCTACCAGCGGTCTTCTCACCTCTGAGATTTGCAGTTGAAGATCTCCTGGCATTTATTTGCCTTGCGCATATTCTTTGATCCAAGGGTTAGAAAATCTGTGTGTGTGTCCATTGACTCCAGATTCAGTCACATTTTTAGCCTGGCTACAGGCAGCCTTTGGTTCCACAGTGTCCAAAAAATACATTTGTCATTTACACTTGGTATATCTAGAGGTGTCTGTTCTGGTTTTCCATTCCAAATAGAGAAAGCTATAAGTAGATGTTACAGTTGGTGTTTGAGACCATTTTGCTCATTCCCAGTTAGAGGTGCATACACACACCCCCACAGTGCCACTTATTCTGTCACCATCACAGAAAGGACTGGGATGACACCACTAGGCTGGAGGAAACCATGTTTTGAAGCATTACAGATGCCTTCCTACGTAAGAACTGGACTTTCAGGTGTCACCTCTCCCCTTATTTAAACCACCCTGAAATAGACAGTGGCCATACTGGATCATATGACAAAGGCCATGTCCTGGAAGAGTGCCTCTAAACAGAATGCTTTGCCAGGAGTCAAGCTCCCCATCAGGAAGGTCCTGTTATAGGCTCTACTTTGTTCTAGTTTCCATGTGAGGCTGATCAATAAATGACCCAGAGCAGTGAAAAGCCTCAGGATCTGGCTGCAGGTTTGCCAGATATCCAGCACAGTACTGTGATGCTCAAGAGATTTGCCAAATTACTGAAAGAGAAAAGTGGTGCATTAGTTCAATGGGCCTCTGAAGAGAAGAACCAAAAGCATTGGAGGTTGGATCAGCTCAGTGGGAAAAGTACTTCTACACAAAACACCCACTGGAATGTCAGTGAGAGTGTTTGTTTACCTGCCTAAATTTCTGAGAATTCATTTGCATTGTTCTTTGCTGTTCCAGGGAGACCCAACAGCAGAAAGATGCTGCACAACTGCATCACAGTTTTACGGTTTTTTCCCTCAAGTGTCAGCTGAAGAAATCAGAAAACTTCCAAATCTAATTACTTACCCAGTTCAGCTGGCAACTGACAGCAAAGTAAATGAAAAATCCAGCCCCTTCCCACATTCTTTACTAAGCACTGTAACACAGCACCTCCTCCTGCAAGTGTCTGATATTGCCAAGTCTCATCTATCAGAAGAGCATAGTTGGAATAGTACTACAGCTTCTTCTAATAAGTTACTCTTGTGTATTTAGCAAACTCTGGTATCAGGAAGTATTTTTCAAGTGTGTCATGAAAAAATGAATTTCTTACCATATCCTTAATTGGATTGCATTTTGACTGACCACTTAACTGTTAATGGGAGATGCTTACATTTTGGGATTTTCTGCTTCAAAAACAACTCCTCCTCATAAATCCCACTTTAACCCATAGACATGAATCATGACATCACAGTCATTTCCATGGAAAGAAACTTACATCACAACCTTTGTTGCGTTATCAAACAGAAGCAGCTGGGTAATGTGGGTGAATAATCCTGTTCTGTATATTCAGCAATAGCAAAATGAATACTGAAAATTACTAGCAAACTAAATAGCTACTTCTATAAATACTCTCTTTTCAAAAGTTCACCCTGTTTTAAAATCCACTTGTTAAACGTTATTTAGTACATATTTAAAAGCTGATGGATGAAGACCAAAGTCCTTGAAGCAGACATAGGAAAAATACCTCAAAGCCAAGAGTAATGCATACTTTCCCAAGTTTGTCTTATTGGTAAATGGGGGCTGTTGTTTCCCCCCACCCCATCAGCCATGAGAAGGCAACTTGACCTCTACCACTACCAACTTCTTGGGTACTTTGTTTAAAATAAGTGCAAGACAAGTGTCCAGTGTATCAGTTACCCCAGCACATTCCACCACTGACTTTCATTCCTCTCCATGTTGAGAGGTGACATTAAGCCCCAACCAAGATTTAGAGCTACCAATTTTCCCCACAAGTAGATAAGTGATGATCAAGCCAGTCTAACTAGGGCCAAACACAAAGCTGATACCAGTGAGTATAACACCATGATAGGAAACAAACACCCTTCCTGATCAGAGTTGCTTGGGAAGTCAGCAAAGATACTCAATCAGCATGTTGTTATTGACGATAGCCCTGTAAACAAGAGAGCTCAACAGCATCTGGGCACGATACTACTCATTCTTAGAAAAGGTATCTTGCCAACAAGTGGAAAAAACTGTGCTACTGAGGCATGTCCCTTCTTTGTGCCTAGATTATGAGGTAATTTGTTCCAGGAATTAAGGCGTACCATGCATATTAGATGCAAAATCCAAGCCATAGCCAAATGATTTGTCACTGAAGGCAAATCTGTCTGCACGTGGAGAGAAAACGTGCACCAAGTAGCACTGACAGCTTTGGAGAAGACTTTGGGTAATAGAGCTATTCCCCTTCCCTCACACTGAAATAACCAAATGGGATCTTTTTCTCCTCTTCTCTCTTGAAAATATTAGAAATCATTACCAAAGGTTGGCTGCTGCACTCCATGTGCTTAAGTGCCCTGTTTTCTTCTTTTATGAAAAGAGCTCTGAATGCATCACATTTGCTGCTGAACAAATGCATTTGCCAGTTCTCTGAAACACCAGCATAATTGCTTTAGCAGTGTTAATAAGGAGGGAGGTAATCTGAACAGCCTTATTTTTGTCTTCAGCATTCACCCCAAAAGGAAACGTGTTTCTTACTATTATTAGTGTATGTGACAGAAAATACCAAGTACACGCAACTGTTCCCATTCACTCGCCAACATGGATAATTCACATCAGGCTTAAAAAAATAAAACAAAATAAACAGAACAACACCCCAAGTAAATAAATTAACCCTTCCTCTTCTACCAGCAATTCCTCTGAACCTGAAGCTTGAATCTAAATTATTTTGCCAGTGACCGGATGGTGAGTTAAAAGGAAGAACAGAGCTCATGTTTGTATTCCTTGAGGACCATGTAAGAAACCATCCTGTCTGTCACATTTTTCTCTCCAGTCAACCGTTAAGTGCACCCTGCCAGTGTAAACCAGACCTGTGGAAGAAACAGCTCATTCACACCCAATATTTTTTTTTTTTGCCATCCACTTTTGTAGTGCCCAGTACAATTCTGACAGGCTCAAACACTCAGCAGCTGTAAACGCACCATCCTCCTGCTTACCCTCCAATGAAATCATGTAATTGGGCTTGAAAACAGGGAGGCTTAACTGAAATTATTAATAAGTGCTGTAGTTCTTTGTTTTGGAATCTGATTTCTGAAGCTAGATGATGTACTCACAGTTACTCTTCCAGGGTTCTCTGTAAGCTGCAATGACAATAAATGACATTCTTTACACCCCCTATTTCCAGGGGATGAAGCCATAGGGGGGGGAAACAAAAATGATTCAGTTTCATACAGCTCCAGATGAAACTGAGATGTGTCAGTGCTGCTGCCATACTAGTTTAAACCCAGTGTGTCTAAATCACACACACACAAAAATAGTATAGAGTCTTCAAGGGTGCTGAAAGTGATTGCCACAACTAATTCAAGGGGGCAACTGAGAGTCTATGCCTGTGTCTCATTAACAAAGTCTTGTTAGCAGCAAATTCCTTCCTTCTGCTAAAAGTTTAACAGACAGCATTCCCGTTGCTACTTAACTGGATCCCTCTCCACCTCACTGGGCAGATGTCTCCCCACCAGAACTGAGCAGACAGAAAGCAGAAAAAGGGAGCTGTGCCTGCATTTGTGGTCCCACTGCCACTGATGAGGCATTCATGGAGAGCTGGTTCTGGCAGGCACCTGGCTGTGCTGTCTGGTAGGGCACACCAGGGATGGGGCTCTCCCTCACCCACCTTCTCTGTGATGCCAAATTCAGCCTTTGGACAGACAGCTGCATATTTCCTAATTTACTAAGTACGCCCACTGAGAAGAGCCACGTCTGATCTCTAGCTGTGAGGCTACAGATGCTACCAACAACCTGAGCCTTTTCCTGAGACACTCAGGGACTCTCCAGGGGTATTTGTTTTACCCCAGGAGGGGTAACATGGTGTCCAAGGTCATGGGCAGGGTGGGGGCAGCCCTAGGGAGATTGGGCAGAGGCAGGAAGGCCTGGCTGTGGGCTCACGGCCACGATGTAGTCTGGGATGGTCCAGCAGTGGGACTTCTCTCAAAAACTCTTCTCCCTTCAGTAGAAAGAACATAGACGCATTTTTGTGTTTCACCAGGTACACACAGATATCTAAAGATACAAGAAGCCTTTCACCTGTGCAACTATAGATAGCCCTGCATGACAGAGAATTACTTTCTAAATATATCACACATTTAAAGGGCACAGGCACAGGCTGCAAAACTCTACCAAAATCCACACTTTTGGTAGAGGAAAGTCTCTATCTTACCTGTTTTGCCACCAGGTCACACAGAGGTAATGTAGTTCTTGTGATGATTTTCCTCCATAGAGGAAAACCCTCATGAGACTCTGGTTGAATCAATCCCCCTAATACCAACCAATAGCTTAGCATGCAGCTCCTAAAAATCCAGTTTTGACATCCCAGAACCTAAGATAAGTTTTTCCCTTTCCTCTTGGTGCTTTTTAGAGACCAGCAAGGCTTCTACTTGATGTATTCAGGACTTTGGTGTGACCTGATTTCACACCATTTTCATCAAAAGTTAATTTTATTTGTGCAGCAGGACCTCATGGAGTGATCACGGCACCAGTCTGGAGCCTTTCTGGTCTCTGGTTCTCACAACATAATCCCAATAAGAACTCTGCTTTCTAGTTGAATCTTCTAGGAAGAACATACCTTTCACCTTCATAATACAAGTAAATGCTTATTAAATAAAACTCTGTCACATAAATAAAACCCTTGTCACATTAATCTTCATTAGTAGAAAGCATTATCAACAAATGGTGGGAAAAGAGATGGTCCAATCCTTCCTTCTTTCCCTGCTTGGAAGGTTCAGGCGGTGTTCAAGCCTTCTCTTCTCTCCAGACCACTTAAAAAGCACTTCGCTGGGATTTACTAATGGTTTCCTTTAAACCTGTCCCTGTTCTACATCTGCCTTGAAAAGCAAGTTGCTCCAAGCTTTGACATGCTTGGATCTACTCTTCTGCAGGACTGAAAAGGCCACTAGTAGGCATTCTAAGGCAATGATTTGTAATGGTGTCCTAGCTCTGAGATCTCTTTGGGACATCCCATACGTCAGCTTGAGGCACAGGACAGAGGACAAAGCAATCTGATGCCATCTAGATTGTTGTAACACCAAGGCATGGGTAGCTGTGCACACTGAACATTGCTCTCAAAATTTCCTTTCATTGTCTGACTGAGAAATATCTCCCCTCTGTCACAGATGGACTGCCTTATTCATGCACTCTTCAGTGGGCTCCAAGTATTAACAAAAACAGGTTAATCTCTACAGCTGACTAGATTTTGGGATAGGTAGAGAGGATTTGGTTATTTACAGATACAGATACAGGCAAAATCCTAAATACTGGGGCCACTGCTAGCCTTTTTAGCCTTGTTAGTGTTATGGTCATTCCCAGCACATATATATACATTGTTAGCTAGTCTTACAATTTTCATTGTCTACTGTAGTATTCAAAGCCATGCTCTTACTTCGAGTTTAAAAAAAAAAACAAGAAAAACTGCTAAGGGGAAAAAAACCAGCAACACATAAAAGAGAAATAAAATTAAAGATCTGTGTAGCTTTTGCTTTTAGTTTTGTTTTGGTATCTTTCAGTTGCTGGAGATATTTTAGACTCTCTTCATCTTCTTCTCCTTTCAAAGAGAAGTCTGCTTTTTGCTGTGTTTTAAAGACATTTGTTCGATGTGAAGCAGTGTTGTTCCCTGGGCGGGGAGCTGTCAGCAAAGCCAAAGAGCTGCCATGCAAACCAGACCCTGCATGAAGACTTGCCTCATGTCATGGGGAGCTGTCTCAGGGAGCAGCCATGTTCTGAGAGGAAAGTTTCCTCCTTTCCCCATTTCCTTCACCATCCGTATTTTGAAGGGAGCCCTTTTAGCACAGTACTTATTTCTGACTCACACAAATCTGCTCCAAAGCTCGAGTAATGCCAAAAATGGGCTATTCATATTCATTCACGCTCTTGTACGCATCTCTGCTCTCACAAAATGGAACACGTGTCTGATGAGCTTATTTACTTTCTAAATGTGTGGCTAGGAAGGATAGAGTGTGCAAGATATAATGGTAGTACCAGTGGAATAACATCACTAAGGCATCTGCAAATATAACTTCCCATTTTGCATGACCACAGCCAAGCTCTGTGCAGCCTGGTCATAATGGTATGTAAGGAATACTTTAGTTTTTTATTTTATTGTATTGTATTTTATTTTATTATTATGCCCTTTATAATACACACACACGTGCTCCCTTGGTTAATTCCCAAAATAACAATGCTGCTTGGTACAGATGACTCATTCCTAAGATGCTATTTGACTCACTGCTCTTCACTTCTTACAGGGAAGAAGACAATTAAAGTCACTACCTGGGCAGCCAGGGAGAGTCCCTCAGGCTTGGGGGCTGCTTGCAGAGCCCCATCCAACACAGGCAGAGTTTTCTGTGCCAGGCTGCAGAGCTTTATCAGATGCCTGAGACAAAGACACCTGGGAGGTGTACTTAGCTGACTTGGTGTGTCAGTGCAGTGCCACATCTGCAGGGCACTGAAGAGATGCATGCATTAGGTTGCTCTGCAAAATGACAATCTGTCTTCCCTTTGTTCATTTTATCTGTTCATTTTTCCTTTTTCCACTGAAGTGACAGCATTATACAAAATCCTGGTTGCTCTCTTTGTAAAAAAAAACATGTCAAGCTGGGCAAAATTTCCTTCTTCCTCCCCTTCTCCCTTCTCTTCTCTCTTTTCTACCTTCTCCTCCTCCTCTTCTTTAGGACACAAACAAAAAATATTGCACAATCCCAATCAAAGATGAGAAACCCAAACAAGCAAAAGTCTGCTTTCTACATTGCTGTTATCTGTCAGGAAATTTGTGTAGGATATGAGACATGCGGCCACATTATCATGCTTGCAGAACATGAGGGCAGCCCAGCAGGCTCATTGCATCCCAGGCCCTAATGATACCCCTACCTGTCTATGTCTCTACTCTGATTTATTTAAAGTCCAAAAAAAGAAGGGTCCAGAAGACTCCAACAACCTCCTGGCACAAATGATTGGTAAAATCATGGCAGAGAATGGGCACCATAAGATATGCAACACTTTTTGCTATAATACATAATTTTTGCATCTTCTTATGCCTCACAAACCTCTCAGCATTCATACATTGTTTTCAACTAACCTTCAAGTTCATTTCTACATATAAAGAAAACCACTGATATTTATAAAAGTTGTGATTATTATAATCATCTTCTCCTTACCTGAGCTCATAAAGATACCAGAACAAAACCATCAGGTAGTACTGCAGACCCCTCTTCACATGGTATAACTTTGAAATGTGTACGTGAGATACTGTGTTACCTGTTCAGTCTTGGGACATTTCTCTGAGATGCCTCCGTGGCAATGAGCGAGCATCCTAGGTAAGCCACTGATCACCAAGACATCGCTGCAAAAACCAGAACCCCTCTTCTTGTTCCAAAAATAAGGAACATGTTATTTCCCATATTGTTGGCATGTTTCCCCCAAATATCACAGGGATATTTATATTTCTGCTAAAAGTTCGTTGGAATTAAAGGGCAGGATTCAGGAATATCCTCACAGAATTATTTTGCAAATATGTATTCAGTACTGTGTCTACTTCAAAGGTAAAAAAAAAAAAAAAAAAAGGAAAAGAGAATCAGCTCTTCAGAAGTATTTTTATGAACCTTGGGGATGAGTCATCTCTGGCAGAGGAGATTTAACAGGATGCAAAGAGGGGCTGACTCCACACCAAAGCAGGGAAATCACTGCTCCTTCAGTATGATGGCTGTTTTTTTAACAGATTCTCCCCGTATCACCATAATGAGCCCCAGTATGTAATGGACAGACAGCTCTCTTTGGTGCCAAGTGTGGCATGGCCAGCCTTGCTCATGAGATGGACTAGGAGGGTGAAAGGAACAGTGACAGAAATTCTCTGCTACTTTGCAAAGGATTCAGGAAGGCTTTTTATTTATTTATTTATTCAGAAAAAATCCAATTCTCTGAAAAGAACCCTCACCTTTCTTTATCAGGCATGGGAATTCAGTAGTAAACAGAGCCATCTCTAAGCTCTCAAGTACCTCTCAATCTGCTTGCTACAAAGGCACTAAGATTCCCCTCTACCACTGTGGCAGATAAAATAGCTCTGAGTTGCACGTTCAGAGGGGTAGGTCAGTACCCAGATATATCAGACAGAATACTATAATCACTTGAGTTTTTGTCTGAGAGAGAGCTGAGAACATGCTGTATTTCTTAAATTGACTTATTAACATGATAACTAATCTAATGGATGACTTGAGATGTTTGAAAGCTAATGGAAGGAGCAAGTGTGCATGCACATCAGGACAACATCAGTACATTTTTAAGTCAATTTGTTACTTGTCTAGAATTAAAAAGAGAATGACAAATCTAACTCTGCAGAGTTTAATAAGAGATAGCGAACTATAACCACAGCAAGCAGGGCAAAGAGTGGGAGGGATGGTGTCTTTACTACTGCACATAGAATTTTCTGTCATGCTCTTAAATCCACTGACTGTATTCTTTAAATAACGTATTACTGCGCACCATTTTAATGTTATTATAGAGTTTTCTGTGGTAGATCCACAAAAATCTATTCTGGTTCATTTTTCAATCAACAGTTAAAAGGAAAACAAACGTTTTCCCAGATACTCTTTCAATGCGTTCAGAATTTGTGGTAGAAGAATGCATACTGTAGGAATGCCTTTGTTTTGAGATGTACACAACAAAATCATCCAGTTGCTACCTCCATATCTGCAGTGGGAAGGAATGTCCTCAGAGGCCCTCAAGCCTTATCATAGAATCATAGAATGGCTGGGGTTGGAGGAGAACTTAAAGCCCATACTGTTCCAACCTTCTGCTGGTCGGGCTACCCCCAGGGCCCCAGCCAAGACAGCCTTGAGCTCCTCCAGAGATGGGGCACCCATAGCCTCTCTGGGTAGCCTGTGCCAGTGCCTCACTGCCCTGTGAAGAATTTCTTCCTAACATCTAACCTAAATCTTCCCTATTTTAGTTTAAAACCATTCCCCCTTGTCCTATCAATTTTAGATCAAATTTGAAACCCATGATCATCTTTCTGTCACAAGTACTTTTTCAGCTTGAGTCTTGACCCCCTAAATATACACAAATATATTAAAATGATTGACTTTATGCAAATACCCCTATGAAGATTTAAATATTCACAGAATCAGGGCCATACACTGCAGTAGAAGAAATGTTTTTTCTGCCCGAGGCACAGCTATACAGTGCCATATGAATAAACAATAAAGCAAAGTGTGAGATCAGAGAAGTATAACAGTGCTCTGGCACCTTGGTTTTGGATTGCTTAAAACCACATCAATTCTTGGCAAGGCTGACCTAACTCATGATCCTGAGAGCTCAATAAATTGAGTTTCACAGAGTTCACCATGCATTGGTTTTCTGATGAAAACTTTAGAAATCAAGGGTCTGTTTGCTCTCCACAACAGTCTCGTTCTGACAGTGTTGTATAAGCATCATGATTTCTCTTGTTGCTCTGAGCAAGGTTTCTTTCCATGCCCTGAACACGCTATGCACCAAGATTTCTTGTTTTTCACTCTCCACCCAGAGGAAGCTGTGTTTTCACAATGTATTATTAACATGTGTATGTTGTTTGTGAACTACTCTGGTACCCTTCAGCAGAGAAACATAATCTAAATGTAAAACAGCATTACTTTGATAAATACGGAGTCATCAAAACTCTGGCGTCTTTACTGTATGCATGAGATCTGCTTGGATGCTAAAAGTGATCCTCCTTGGCACATAAAACATTGGTAGCTTGTAGTTTCTTCACTGAGATCTGGAAGTACAGGAGCAAACTCTGACTTCTGAATAACTCATGCATGCAACTTCCCTGCAGGCCTGAAGAATTCATAACAAAACCAACCTGAAAATGATGACTGACTCTTAGTAAACAGTCCTATATAGTAAGAAGAAATGCCCAAATTAGGAAGGAATGCTGCCCCATCTGTATTTTGTGGACTTGTAGCGCGCCAATGTGAAATCTAGGGGCACAAAGCCTGGAGGGCTTCCTTGGCATGAACCCAGCATCTCACGGTGAGGTGGGTGCAATTCCCCCTCAGGGGAGCTACTGGGGGAAGGCATCCATGGCCCCACTCTGCCATGCTCTTCTGGCTTAATGGGAACAGCTGGTCAGTGAAGTGTCCACTAGACATTTCACCGTGAGAAGCACCTGCCAGTAAATCAAAAGGAAGTGCACAGCTAAATGAGGCTCCATTTAAATTCACACCTAGGGCTGACAGATGAGACCTTCACTACTCTTTCACATTGCTCAATCTGCTGCCCCCAGCCTAACGAGTAGCCATGTCAGGAAAGGCTGTCGTCATGAGGGAGTGCCTCTGCAGTGACAGCCAGAGACAGAGAGAGGAGGAACATTGCTTGATATTTTTCTTTCCTTTCCTGAAGAACCCTAACAACTGATTGCGGAAGGCCAAAGAGTTCCATCATTGCAATGGTGGCAGCATCCGGCCCCACTGTGCGTCCAAGCCTGAGGGAGGGAGCACTCACTGTCACCCCTGGCCTCCCTCTTATAGGCATAAGGGGAATTGAATTATGAAAGCAGCAGCTTCCAGTCTGCCAGAAGGCCTCAGGGTGTGATCAATAGGAAAAAAATCACTTTTCAGGCCACTGGGGTAATGCAAGGCACCAGTCAAAGCCTTGTGAACAAGGATAGCAAGCAGGATTGTACTGTAAAGATTAATGGCAATGTGGGGGTCACCAGTGTCCTGGTGGCTGCCTCTGATCCCCTTCCCATCTGTGTGGAGGGGAATGGCTGGTGGATGGGCCCAGGTGAGTCTCTGCAGGCCAAGCTGTCCCTGCATTAAGCATGGTTGCTCTTGCCACGGACTGGAGAATCGGTTTTGAAAATTACATTTATCCAAAGCATGTCATGCACCACCAAGTGTAGCAGAGGGCATATTTGGTGTATACACAAATCTGGACAAACGCATCTTTAAGGAAAGCTATAAGATTGGTGTAAGCTTGGTGACCCTTGTGGTGTAAGATTGGTGACCCTTGCCTCAGTTTCCCAGTTTCCCTTCTCCTGACTAGAAGAAACCTCGAGCACCTCTTCACTTGGAAGGCTTTCCAGAAGTTTCAAAGCTGAAAATAGTGCACAAAATGCCAGTAGAAACAAGGAACTGGGAATAACTTACTTTTTATAGATATGCAAGTATATTAACATTCCAGTTTGCTTTTTATATAAAAATACACACTTGTATGCATGCACATGCACATATGCATACATAAAATGGATTGGATTTGTTCTGAAGCTTCTGATAACAGCAGCTACACTCTTTACAAGTTGCAGGCAGCCATATTCCCTCCAGAAGTCATCTGGTAGGAAAATATCAAAAGCAGAATGTGCAGGCTTTTAAAGAAATGTGTAGGAGAAAAACAAGCTTATTTCTGTTTTAATCCAAACTGAATCATATGTCTTATGTCAAAGCTATAAAAAACAAGGAAGGTAAAAGAGGTAATTCTTGTACTCCAAACTTTTTTTTAATCCTGTATTGAAATATTTCCTTCTCTTAGTAGAAAAGAAGCAAAGAATGGTCAGTTTCTGGCAAGGTAATTTTACCACTTTCCTATCATTAAGAAGAAGCAAAGGAGGCACATCCTCTCCTGGCGGAGGCTGTCACAGCTCCTCAGGCTTCAAAGCAACTAGGACGATTTCCAACAATGGAGGACACGATCGTCAGATCTTTACTGAGTGAAAACACATCCTGCCTATAAAACTATTTGGGAGAGGAAGTTTCTCTGGAGACAGCTAATAAAATACTTTCAGAGGTCTGTGAAGGAGATCAGTTGATCCCATTTTCCTCACAAGGAGAGGAGGGGCTCAACACCAGCCGCTGCCATTACTGCCCTGCAGGAAAAGCACTCAGCACGTGGCCCTGTTCCCAAAGCCCCAGAGGAGCAGCAATGTGGGTCAGATGAGACCTTCTGTGGGCAGTAGCTGCCATCTGTCCCCTTGGCCACTTCTGACATTACGTAATGGCACCTATCTGGCCAGCTGACCAGGAGGCTCCGGAGAAGGAGGGCTCCCAGATGGCGGTCCGCTGCCATCACAGATCTTAAATTATTGCTCCCTCTGCAGGGCTGGGGGGCATGGGGGAAGTACAGTGTCCAGAGCTGGGCTGGGACATACAGTACGCTCCTCATGCACATTGTGTCCGTAACAGGCTCAACATATAGCCCACAAATGGATGGAAGACGCTACCTGCTCTCCCTTGGCATGGAAAAACACTTGAGGTCTGACTAGCCAGCTTGGTCAGACATCACAACACTGAGGGTGAGACTGTACCAGTAGACAAGGAAGATAAAAGACCTAAGAACCTCTAACCAAGCTGAAAACTTCCAGTAGCCTTGGAGCTGCATTCAGATAAATGACCTCAGACACTGATGCATCAAAAGGAAGAAATTCAGTGCAGAGAGGATTTAGAGAGCATAAATTAGGACACGTAGCCCCAGTGATGTGACAGAACTCTTCAGAGCACCCACAGGGGTCTGGAAGGCCCCTGCTCTCCAATAGGGAGGCACGTGCATCCAGACCATACAAAACTCCTGGAACACCATTATCTGCTCAGAAGTTACAGTCCTAAGGCAGGACATGCAATTTCTGCCTCCACTGCTACAAATCAGAGTGAATCCACCCATTTCCCTTGACACTGTAAGACAGAAAATGAGAGCGAATTCCAAAGAGGCAGGTATTGTTTTAATGGCATCAGTGTTTTTTACCCAGCCTACCTCCATTGTCAGAGCACTGAGAGCTTTTTGCAGCATGATATCTCTCTGTAGGGCCTGGTCTGTGATAGGGAATCCTAGATACAAGAGCAGAAATAAATAAAATATTTTTAAAAGTCACACACAAAAAACACAACTCACCAAGCAGTGCTTGCAGTTACTTCATCCAGCTTCTTCCTTTCCCAGACCTCTCACTTTTCCATTCCACAGCAATAATAGCAGCAGAACTGAACAGTGAACAGAATAATACTAAGAAATCCAGGTTATGTTCCTAGAACAGCCTGAAGTGGCCATACGGTTTTAGAGAAGGTAGAGGAAGTCACCTTCACTCCAAGACCAGCACTGATTGCTGGGCTGGGCCGGATCCATTAACTCTATCTGAGCTGCACAGGTCTCCAATTCTCTCTCCTCTGTGACCATTAAAATAATATCAAATCCATACAAAAATTGTCATCACTCCAAGCCACGTTCATCAAATGTTGGAAAACTATCACATGCCTTTGCACTAATTATATTGGCTCCTTACCCTACCGAAATAGACTTTGTTAAAGAGATTTAACCAGGTTCAGAACAAGCAAGAGATCATTTGGCAGACCAGAAAACCGTATAAAATTGCTACCATAAGGAGGAAGACATTTCTGTATTTATTTCTTTGCATATGGAATCAGTCATTTTGTATGCTTGATAAAATCAAGGACAATTAAACTAAATTGAGCTTTAATTTCAAACTGAGGCATATGTCTACAGCTGAGTGTTTCTTCCTGCAATGCCTGGAATTACTAACCAGCAGCACATGCTAACCTCCAATATCAGGCAAGGTGGGAACAAGTTCACCACTGATCAAAAAACAGACAATGATAAAGGTGTAGGAATACTTTGTGTTACTCTCTGAAGAGTTCAGACAAGATCTAGATTGCAGTCCAGCATATATTTACAACGAGAAGCAGAACAATAAATGTTTCAGGAGTTGAGGAGGGACAAGGTCAAAAAGAAAGCACCCAACTGATGAGAGGAATCCTACCATTCTGTGCAGGAAGATAAATAAGCCCCATCTGGGCCGAGTCATCAGTGCTCACGAACATCAACACTACCTGCAGCTGCATGTTCAGCATCATTCCTCTGAGCCACGCCACTCCATGGATCCTTTATTTGCAAATGCACAACTGCAACAATTATTTTTAATCCCCACCTCAAATCCAACATTCATGTCTTTAAAATACTGAGAACTCTTTTCTCTGCTTTTAAAAGTAAGTGTATCTGCCTGTTGCAAGGCCTGGTTCTTTTCCTCCAAGAGTCTGATGTTTCCAGACTGTCAAGTCTTCTGTAAAATCTGCTTGGGCAGCAGGCTTTATTTCCATCCTGCATCAACCCTCCATTGGACTCCAGTTCAGAAAGGTTCCTGCTCCTGCTTCTTTGTGAGCAGGCCTGGCCTGACTGCTAGCCGTGTACCAAGCGCTGTGTCGCAATGCTTTGGATCTTGTACCTTCCTCCAAAATCCTCACATGACCTATGAGAAGAACAAAGCTTTCCTGAACTGAGCAGATGGTTTGCAAGGGGATACTTGCTCAGGAAGGGCAGGCTGTGCTAATGACTTTTCCAAAGGCCTGCTGTCTAGTTGCCAAGACCGTCACTTCCAAAAACTGAATCCTCCTGAAAGACAGCAAGGAAAGGTGGCTTTAACAGCACAGTGCTAGCCTTAGTCAACGTGAAAAACTGTGAAATGTTAAAGCCCATACAAACTCTGATAAATATGAGTTTTCTAGAGATTCTGGTTGGATGAGTCCTATTAAATGGGGCTGAAGGGAGCTGACTTACATTTTATGGAAAAGGCAAATCAGTTGAGGCCGATGAGTTTAAGTGAATCTTTTAATTAGAGACTACACAGAGTCAGGAAATGATTTTGATTCCATCCAAGGCTTCTCTTATCACAGGAAGCTACAGAGTAGGATATTACACAGTTCAGGAGAAAAAAATAAACATATCAAACTCTATTCTCTCCCTTAAAAATCCATCCAGCTCACTCTCTAAGGCACAATAGCCGGCCTCTCGGCACGTTGCTATTGACATCCTCCTGATCCAGTGGCAGTTGTACCACAGCAGAGGAGGTGTTAGATGTCTTACTAGAGTTTAGCAGGACAGTTTACACAGGGAACTGTGGGCCCCGCCATTTGTTGGCCATCTCTAATGAACGCTCATGTCTAGAGCAATAAAGTCTCTTCTTGTTAGAGATTACTTTGAAAGAAAAATCAGCTGTTAAGATGATTAAGATACAGCTCATGTACAGTAAAACCTTCTGATGTCTGTTTCCATCTAGCTGTGAAATTGAGACTGCTACACAGAGGCAACCAAGCATCCTGACTTAACCTCTTGTACAAACAAAAAAGTGAGAAATGCAGCAAAGCCGAGGCTTTGCAAGAGGTCTTGGGGACATCAAAACAGCCTCTTCCCACGTCCAGTCCTCGTGTAAGAGAACAGGGAGGGAGGAAGCCGTTTGTTTAGGCCTTTACTCAGTTTAGGACTTACTCCTATCAGCTTCTGACAGCTTCTTCTGATATTATACAATTTGACCCACTTCACAGCTGTGACTTATTACTGGTTCTGTTTACTGGCATAGAGTGCCAAGCAAATTCCTCCACACCCAGAGATCAGCTTCCTTCAGTCAGCAAGAGCCCAGGCTACCAACTCCGTTCTCTTGAGAGAAGGAATCTTTTCTTCTGTTATTAGTTCTTAGAAGGAGATAGGAATGCTATTTGAATGATTAGAATGATTAGCTGCCCAATTAATTAAGAGAATGGAATACTAATAGGATTCACTTGCAAAATGGGGGTAGAACAAGGCGCTAGAAGTATGCAGAAAGGGGGTTTAATTTTGCTCTTTTTAAAAAGTGACAAAATCATGCCAGTGAAATTTATAACCCAAATATCACAGAAATTCACAACTCCGTGAAGTTGTCAAAAATATTAAATTATACAGTATGCACAGATGTGGCTGAGACATTACCCAAAGATTTGTTTAAGAAACATCAAAGCAGTTGAATTCAATCACATTTTCCT
Source organism: Perdix hodgsoniae (assembly GCA_035772895.1). Taxonomy (NCBI): domain Eukaryota; kingdom Metazoa; phylum Chordata; class Aves; order Galliformes; family Phasianidae; genus Perdix; species Perdix hodgsoniae. The sequence goes on along the minus strand of JAPSGF010000004.1, from coordinate 23,820,003 downwards.
TGGGCCAGTATTCCCTTTCATTTTCAGCAAGTGCAGGGAATTAACAGCAGTATTGGCAAACATTTATTCAGATAAGTCACTCTGCAGCACTCCTACTTACAGCATGAAGACTTACTGGATCCCAGCTTATACATTAGCCTGTCTGCCCACAGCATTTGCAAACAGATCTATGTGCTGAGACAGGTGCCTCAGCAGAAATGCTAGCTGTCCTATCATGTGGACATCATGAAGCTGAAATCCTGTTTATTCAGAGAAAAGGATGATGAAGCAAAGTGAGAGCAGTTCTTCTTCATGTCTGGGATGGCCCTTGAAGTGTCACACCCAGATCTTCCCTGAATGATCTTCCTTTCAACAGGAGCCTTGATAACCACCTTGCTGGTGACAGCCTCAGAATTGTAGAATCATTAAGGTTGAAAGAAACACTAAGATAACCTAGTGCTACCATCACCACCATATCACTAATTTGTGTCATCACCCAGTGTTAACATTTACCCTTTTCCTGAACACCTCCAGGGACGGTGACTCCACCACTCCCCTGGTCAGCCTGTACCAGCACCTCACCACTCCTTCAAAGAAATTTTTCCTAATACAAACCTGGTACAACCTGAAGCCATCACCTCTAATCTATCACTGTTGCCTCAGAAAAGAGCCAACACATACCTTGCCACAGCCTCCTTTCTGGTCACTGTAGGGAGCAATAAGGTCTCCCCTGAGTGTCCTCCTCTCCAGACTGAACGACCTCAGCCTCTCCCCACAAGACTCGTGCTCCAGACCCTTCACAGCTTCACTGCCCTGCTCTGGACTCATTCTGGGGTCTCAGTGTTTTTCTTGTATTAGCCTTACCTCAGGTCATCAAAGCCCTGGTCCAAAATATGGCAATAGAAGGTCTCACCATCACTTCACTGTATTGAATTGTCCACAATGTCTGGAGCAACACAGTTTCTTCAGTACCACGCAGAACAAACACAGGCAGCCTGATGAGCCACCAGGATGCTGGAGCTCCTATTTCAGGACCAGCAGACATGTAAATGAACCAGGCATCACAGATTTGAAGAAGTGAGTCTGGGTTCCTATTTGACAAAGCACAGCATTTTAAATATAAGGCTGAGAATGGAGACATTTTTAGTAAGACCACTTTCAAAATATGTCAGACTCTGGATTTTTATGTCCTTCTGCCTTTGTGACCTTGCAAAAATGCAGGGAAAGGTTCTGGTTTGTCACAGAGGGGGATCTTGTGCTATTTCACAGGAGCAGAGCTGTGCAGGGAGGGGCTGTAGGTTTTGCCATCCTGGTGGCCTTGGGAGCACTGCTTACAACAGCTCCTCTGGCCTTGTATCCCCACCTGAAAAACAGGACAAGAACTTCGCTGCCTCTCAGGAACACAACCCACTGCCCATGAGTGGCTTTGCGGCCCTACGATGAGAGCCTCTCCAGAAGCATGTAATTTTCTTTTAGTCGTTATTGCTGATGAATGCATTGGTGGCACCAATTAAAGTTTTCAAAAGGATCGCTCTGAGCTGCTGTGTATTCACATGGAGTTCACCCAGACCCCATCTCTCAGCCGGGATGTGCGCACGTACAGACAGCCCACGCTGCACTGTGAGCTTCGGCTCTGCCCCAGCACGACCGCCACTCCCTTCTGATAGGAGGTAATTGTGGTCTCCTGGATGATGATTTGTTGATTAGTTAATGGCTGTCACTGAGCACACTGTACATTAGCCGTCCCATTTTAATGAGGAACAGAACTCCTTAATATGCCTCTTCTGCCATTCTTTCATTTTTAATACGCAATTAAAAAGTGACAAATGCACTCCTCAGAAGGGGTTGGGTGAGACAATCTCTGGCGGTCTCTCCCAGCCTCACCTATCATGTGACTCTGTGCAAATATCTTGGAGTCCACAAAAGGCTGCAGGGAGCTTGTTACTACCTGCACACAGGCAGCCATCACTGTGACCAGGAGCACAAACCTCCTATCTCACACAGCAACAGAAGGGCCTCCCTGCATCTGTTGCAGGATGTGAGTGCTTGTGCTCACTGGGTGCTGCTTCAGAGGCGCTTGTTTCATGTAACTCGTTACAATTTCACCCCAAAAGCAGGTGGAAAAAAACACCACAGACCAACTGCATTTCAGCCAGTCCCCGTTCTTTCCAAGCCATACTTGGCACACTGGTTCAAAACAGCCTAGATGACATCCCATAGCCCAGTGGAACATGTGCAGCCCTGTGCTGTAAGCCACCTTTACTGGGGTTATGGCACCCATCCACTGCCTAAATGTCAGAACAGTTCTTTCCACTAAGTGCTTGCAGGCAGGTAGCAAGGGCCTGATATCAGCTCCTATAAAAAACAACAGGAGTGCTTTGGATGTGAATTGATTTCCATTGCCAATTAGGACCTGTCTAAGAACTTGAAAACAAGAGTCTTAACTTCTAGCATCTACACTCAGGTAATTTACATGGAATATCACTATCCATTTTGAAGGAGCATCTACTGAACCTGAAAAACTATGGCCTATTTGAAGTGCAGGAAAGGTTTTCTGGATTCTACCTATGCCACCAAAGAAAAGCTGATGCTTTTGTTGCCACCAAAAAAAAGCCGATGCTTGTGCATAAGCTTGACATTGCACTGCCATTCCCTGCCTGCATCCACTAATCATCACTCACACTGCAGACTGCCTGGCCAACAAGCAGTTAGCAAGCAGTCCTTACAAAGGACATGGATTTAGGCAGGAAAAACCATTCCATGACCACATATTAGGCAACGGGAAGATTAAGTTCCAGTTCTTTTCAAGTAAGGGAAACTGGAACCTGGTGCTTCTAATACATGGCTTTATCCGTAGAGCCCACTTCATGGTGAGCTTTGCCCTGAGCCAGGACGTGTTCCTGGGAGCAGAGCTATAGACACACCAGTCCAGCGATCCTATGTTTCCACTGCGACCAGCAGGCACAACAAACAACCTGCAATTGCACACTGGCTGGTACTTTCAGGTGGGATGAGCTGGCCGTGAACACACCCATTGCTATAACTGTACTGAAGACATCATCAGTTCATGCCCTTGGGAGTGTGGACCATCCTATAGCCAATTACTTTCTGTAAAGGCAGGCAAAGCCCAGATGGCTTCAAACCTCTCCAGAAAGCAGCTGTGCTCAATGTGATGGTGAGAATCTGAGCTTATCAAAAGGCAGACGGGCCTTGCAGCAGGACGGTCATCATGCTGATCTACTTGTCTCTGTTCACCAGACTGGGAAGGCACAGCCAAGGAGCACCATAGGAGGGGACGATCCTTCTGGCTGTCAGTCCCTTGGCTGAAGCCAGACGTAATGCACTGGAGAGGGGGTGAAGGACGAGCTCACTCGGGGCAGGAAGCCCTGCTGCTCTGGGAGGGAGGAATCCATAGTAAGAAATGACTTTTCGATAAATGAGCATTATTGCGAGATATTTTGTAGTTGCAATGCCTCGAGGATAGATTTACATTTGCATATCACACGCTAACCAGTCCCTTGTGCATCATTTAAACTCTCTGTGCACAGGCACTGCTCTGTCAGTTTCCATCACCCAGCTGCCTGGGCAGGAATTGTTCTGTTCTGCCTCTCAAAGCTGCGTGTGAGAGCAGAAACATTCTGTGCTCACAACTGGCTTTAGGGAACGGGTAATTTTGTCAAATCTCCATGAACTCAGAAAATATTTTGCCAGTCAATTTAACAGGAGCTGCTACATAGCACAGCCAGTCTTGCATTTTACATTAGTAAGAGTTGTTCTTTTTCCCTCTTTGCAGCTATCATTACTAAATGTCTCAGGCTTTTGATATCCATTGCACAGTCCTCAGCAAAGGTATGGGTATACTTTTTTGTCCATGAATGAAATGAGGATGTTGCAGACTGCTGTTCTCATTCCATTTCTTTGAGTCTCATCATCACTCCCTGCTCCTTAGCAGTTCCAGGCCAGCACAGCCAAGTATTAATATGTTTGTCTGTAATTTTCTGTAATGCATCAAGAAGCTTCAGTGGCACAGCCAGGTGCAAAAAGGACAGCCGTTATTATACACAGATACATAGAGCTTTAGTGCTGTGCACTGCGCTGTAGCAGAGAGTTTGTGGCTCACACTTACAAAGTTGTAGCTAACAGTGACCTCCCTTCAGACCCATGTGCATGCATGTGTGTTATGATGGACTGGTTGGTGGCCTATTGCTACTGGTCAGAAAGGCACAGTGCTCAGCTGGCATGGGAAGGGCCATGTCCAGGCTCCTCCTTGAGTTTAGTACCACCTCTAGCACTGTGAAACTGGAAACTTCTCAGAAGGGACATGAAGAGTTTGTGTGCAGCCATAGCGTGGCATGGAAGGCTCTGCAGCCCTTCTCTGTACTGCACACTAGGGACAATGGCATTTAGAATGCAGGGTAGGTCCTGTACAGTCAGTGGTACAAGGCCAGACACAGGAAGGGAGGCTTCAGGGCACTTCTCACTTTGCTGCTAGTACTGGAGGGAGTTGGGCTGGAGAAGTACTTCCCTTCAGATGTCAAAAGATTTGCTCCAAACACTTGACGAAAGGAAGATGAAACGTCAGCCTTCCCTGTAGGCACCTCTGGATCAATTATCACTATGATGCTGGAATCTAAGGAGGGTGTGTTTTTCTGCACGACATTTATAAGAGAAGGCAAATGGGCAGCCACCAACCAAACTGGGACCGGCTGCTCATAGTTCCAGGGACACAACACATAGCTTTGTGGAAGCAGAAATGGTGAAAAGTGCAATTCCAAACACAACAGCTTCAAACTCCAGTGTCTGGCTGCCACAGGTTATTTGTGCATGGCTCACTTAGAGGTCAGTACTACCTGGCAGCAGAATTATCATTGATTCAATGCTCAACAGTAATGTAATAAATCTTTTCTTTTTAAGGAGCTGCTCTCATCACCCATGTGCACACTGGCAAAACCTATGTATTCCTCTTGGCAGGGTATGAGGTGCGAGGAAAGTGGTATGCACTGACCTCAAAAGATACCCAGTTTGGAGTCTTCTTTGCCCTATGCATGGGTTGTTTGCACATCACTGATTTGCCCAAAGGGCTCAGAGGTTCCCCCATGGCCCTATGATGCGATGCAGGGACATGACCTGCTGCAACTCATTGCTCTCTGACTCCCACAAAACTCTTTGCTGGGTGTGCAAGCCATGTCCCAGAGCTTCCAGAGCTGAGGATAAGAGTTACCACCAGGAGAGAGGAACAGCTTACCCTCTGCTCTGCTGTTAGGACCTGTTGGTTCTCCCTCTTTGCTATCAGCCACCTTGAGAGGCAGCTGCTCTGAGCCTCCTGGCAAGGAACGGCCTTCTTCCCTGACCCCATTGTCTCAATGTAAGAAGCCACCTCTTCATGTCACTGAGGCCTGTTCTCCCCAGCTCTTCCAATGAGCATTCTCCATTCTGAGAGCCACCTCACGGTCATAGAACCACAGATAGCCAAGTTGGAATGGACCTGCAAGGATCATTCATCTTACCTCTTCCCTTCCTTGGCAGCATACAAGATGTCACAGCTCTAGTTGCCTTCTGGGCCTCCCTTGCATCACACCCCACTTGCAGCCATGCATGGCTGCCCATCAAAGTCTGTGCTCTTCTTCTCTGAGCTTTCTTCCTATTGAAAATGCTATGTTTCTTTTTTTTTTTTTTTTTTAATTTGGATTAAAATTTCCCCTCTCGTGATAATCAAATTAGTTGAGAAACTCTTTGAAGTACGTCTTGATAATAACAAAATTCTGTTCCTTCACTGTTACACACAGCATTTATACAGACCCATTTAATACGATAACCTTATCGCCTCCTCAGCATTACAGAAAATTCTGAGCATAAGAGTTAATCAAAATTTAATTTTCTCCAAGTATGATAGATGAATGCTCCTGAACCCAAACTGTGTGCATTCTGCTAGTCAAACAGACACAAAGATACTGAGGGAGGAGAGAGGGGAGGGAGAAAGGGGCATGAACAGTATTTCTCATTAAATAAATTCCTATCATGGGAGTCAACTTGACTGTGATTTGATTTTTCTGTTACTTTTACTCCAGTGTTTTCCAAATGAAGTGCAAATGGTTTGCACTTACATTTTATTTTTTGCCGCAGTGGAACACGAGATTATTCTCCTCCAAGAGTCCATTGAGCATCCTGAGCACCCCTCTGTAGCCATGCATGCACCACCGCCACTGGAATTTTCTCACTTGCGTTCATTACAGCATGCTCAAGTACTCTCTGACTGCTGCCTATGGATTGAAATAAACCAGATTAACAGGAGCCTGACTAGGGGAAAATAGTGTTGTAAATGTCTCAAGCTACCTCCAGCCTCTGCTGCATTCAGCTTGTTGAGGTGGCCAGTGGGATCTCACCAGAGAAAGCAGAAAGAATGCCAGCCTCTGCTCCCACTGCTCACATTAACTCATCAATCCAGAAGTCAGTGCATGGAGTATGGCCTACCTTCGTACATGAAACAGGGAGGCCAGGGTCATGAGGGACGGAAGGAGGGAAGAGTCCTTACTCCTATTATAGATACTGTCCCAACTGGTAGATGTGGCTTTGATTTCCTTGTGCAAGGATTGGAGGCACTGTGCTATCCCTCAAACGTTTGATCTTCAAGGCCGACATGGTGTGAAGATGAGCACACAGGGGCCAAGTACAGCAATGCCCTCGTGGGATGTGGATGTGGTCTCATGACCTCACATATGGCAACAGGCCAACTTGAAAAGCAGGCAGTGGGCACAACACAGAGGATCGTTCACTTGAAGGTCAACCTCTATGTGCGGACCATAGAAATTTGACACTGGAAACAATATGAGTAAATCTAAACTCCGCTGGGTTTGTGATTCTTGGACTGTGAGGAGCCTCCAAACAAGTCTCACAGGGCAGACCCTATGCCACTGCAAAGAGGGGCGGAAGCAATCTGCCCATTTCAGGCATTTCAGCCAAACACTCTCATACAAGTTAACAGAATTTCTGGGATTAAGGATTTGACTAAAGATGTCCCAAGGAACACAATAGCATCTATAGAAAATAAGTAGCTCTTGAGCAAATAGTTCAATGCTTTTAATGAGATTATAAATTGGACTGAATGCTGCAGTAATTTTGATGCCTCAAAACTTACTCTCAATAAAATTTTTAATTCTGTGCTCAGAAAATCCTAATAGTACAGGGGAGTAACGTGAAAAGGATACAGAGTATATCAATTCAAAAAAGAATTGATGGGGGAGGCTCTGCAGAGACACCAGACATTGCAGGAGGTACAAATTGAACTTCTGCTCTCATTCTCTCTCCACTGCCTACAGATGAATCCTAAGAGATGAACATGCTGTGCCAAAGCATTTGTAAGTACTCCTGGGTCATGAGATACAATTATGCATTACACATTATGCAAATACAAGTCACACCTCATAGGCAGAAAACTGATGAGTTGCTGCACTGATGAGCGGGGATGCTGAAGGACAGCTCATATGAACAAGTAAGCGAACACAAACCACACAGTGCTACGTGCTGGCCAGGAATGGCAACCTATCTCCTTAATGCAGACAGAAAGGAGCACTGAACAGGGACTGAAGCAGTTACAGTATTCTTCAGGTGCATTCAAATGTCAGATGCAGTTTGGGATTCACACTCCAACACCAGAACCAGAAATGGTTGAGAGGTATCACAGGAAGTGTAAAAATAACACATCCATTAGAAGAGCAGCATATCAGTAGTGGAGGCAGAACCTTAATTAAAAGGCAAGTTCAAACACCAAGGTGGCATTTTTAGTTCCTGAAGGAAGAATGCTGAATCAGAAACCAGCCCTCTTACAACACAGGTCCAGGAGCTGTCCAAGCAGGTGAGCTACAAGCTTCAAGGCCAGGTTGGTGACAAATAACCAGGGAAGACTGATCCTGCTGCCTCTTGCACAACTTCTCATCCAGTTGCATTCTTAATACTGACTTGGTGAATCTACATGTTAGCTTGTCATAAAGTATGTACTTCATGCATCTTCTGGTTCCAGCAGCAGGAAGAGCAAATTGTACTTAAAAAATGGCATAACAGATTTTGACCACCGCTGAGAGGCTTGAGAGGCTCCTACCTAAAAGAAGGGCCACTGAGCTCTGAAAAACATGAAGAACTGTCTTGGAGGACTGAAGAGTAATAATACCACAGTATTCTGGTGCTTGAACCGGTACTGGGACAGCACAAGACTTCAAAAGTAAACACATCCTTAGCAGAAGTATTTTAAACCATTGACTTTATTAAAATACTTAATACAGTTTGTAGAGGAATGTACTTACATTTTTTGGAAACTTCACTGAAACCAAATTTTAATTATATATTTAACAAATGACGAAACAGTGGATGGAAACATGCTGTACACCAAGGAATAGACAAGTTAGGTTTTTTTTAAAAAATTATTATTATTTTCCTGGAACAGACTTTTCTTTGCTTCAGTCTTGAATTTCTAGTAGCAGATGAAGGAAGTTTGCACTTCTCATAGCATGAAACCCAACTGGTCCAAGTGAAATTCCATTTGTTTTCATCAGGTTCTTCATTCAACCCTTGCTCAGTAGATTCCTCTTCCCAAAAAGCAAAGCAAAATGACCTCTCTAAAATGCTACAGGTCGTAGTGCAAGGACAGTTCTATGATCGAATATGAATGTGGAGCTCTGAACTTCTTCAGTCACCGCTCTTTCAAAATAAGTATTTCAAGAGGAGTACGAAAAAAGACACAGTCCAAACACATGGGCCACAGCACATTCACGAGCTTGGCGGAATGCACATGGAGGAGAGCTGCAGCTCGATTCCTGCAGCTCTAACGTAACAGGAAAACCAGAAGCTAGGTCTTGTCGAAATACAAGAAGCCAACGCTGGGAAGGGAGAAAGAAGGAGACAGCTTGGACAAACCTTAAAGAATGAAATGCAGTAACTCATTAAAAAGGCTGCAATCATCTTATAAGTTAGAATTGCTGTAGAACCATGAAGATTGGTGACAAAAAGTTTGTTATGACAATCTTAATGATGAGTTTAATGGAGGGGGAAATCTTCTTACTACGTGAAGAAATGTTGAACTGTGTGTTTCAATGCAAGATGCAAAGAGGATGCATAGGATTTCACATCAACTTCATAAGGCTCTTCTTAGGAGATAATTTTGCAACCTTGCATAGGTGATACTATATCTTTTCTATAGACAATATGCAAAAACTACGTACAGAGCTTTGATGAACACATTTTTTCCCCTCACGTTTTACCACAGTAAAAAAAGTGGCTTATGCATCTCCTTCAGTTTTCTGACACACATGTCGAATATTCCAGAAAGAGATGCTAGGAATGCCATCCGAGCGATGCCATTTACACAACAGATTGAAACAGTGAAGCCACCACAAAGCATAGTCCTAAAGTTTTCCTATGGAAAAAAATAAACTGCTGCAGTCAATTTTGCTTCCGAAGATTAAAACTCATTGAATACATTTTAGCTGTAACAAAGCAATGGTCTTTACAGATCAGGCTGCTGAATGAATGGATGACTTGTCCTGACACACTCAGTGAACTACAGAAACAACCGATCAGATTAAATTCACAGTAAACTTTAAAATCTGTGATCATTTGGTTTCAGCTCAGACCAGCTCCTCCATGAGACAACCTGAACACAGCTTCTCACAGTCTGTGTTATGGACAGCTGCCAGGGGAGCCACAATAATACAGCTCCTTCATGCCGTATGAAGGGAAGTCAGCCAGCAGCTTCACACAGTGTCACAGGACAGCAAACCCCATCCACACCATGCGGGGTTCATCTTTGCCCCTGCAACCATCCCAGCCAGGACACTTGCCCTAAGGCATGGGTCTGTCACATGGAACTGCCTTCTCCTTCATGAAGGAGCAGTCTGGCATTTCTTTTGCCATAGTGCGCCTGGATCTGAGAATCATTATTAACACTGGTTATTACTCTTGCATATCACAGCAAAGTGTACTTTTTAGTAATATTTACAATGGTATCACTGTGGAGAACTAAGCCCTGTACTAGAAACAGTCTTGGAACAGAGATCTTAATACTAAAGATTTAATGATTTCCTTATCTACAGAGGAACTTCAAGGCGAAGCTAAAATCAGCCCACTATACATTTGGTGTGTTAGGTTCAAACAGCAAAAAAAAAAAAAGAAAAAAAAACACCAAAAAACCAAACAAAAAAAAACAACAAAACACTCAAAACACTTCTTTTCAAAAGGATGTTATTTACAAGAGGGATTCACCTCTTTAATATTTCAACAACAAAAATCCAGCTAATTTTAAAATTAGTGGATTTAAGCCTAAGAAGGCTTAGTTGTCAGCCAACACAGTGCAGAAACAACACTGCTGTTTGCTGTTAAACACAAGTCTCATAAATGCAGGGAAACTATGATAAATTATACTACGGGTGACAAACCGCAACCAGTTGAATAATGATAATCATCAAGAAAAAAGCAACACTTTTTCCTTTTTTAAACACAGCTTCTTCTAAAAAGTACAGCATTCCAGTATTTTCGCAGTTCCAGGTTGCTGACATTATAAATTAAAGGTGAAAAGATATCTGTATATAAACAAGGCAGCTTTCCCTTGATTCCACGGTACTGTTCTTGTCTATACCTTTGGAAATTTCATCTTCAAATATCAGAAGGTAAGGTTGAACTTCTCCGTTATGAAACAATGTTCATTCATGATGTGGAATTTGGAAAAACAAAACCGAAGAAACCACACCTAGATATTTACAACAATTCAGGTGTTTCTTTTCCCAGCCCTCACACTTGCACTTCACCTTCTGCAGCAGCGTAAATGCCACCCACTGTGCCTGAGGCCTATGTGATGGTACGGGGCCTTTTGGGTGGTGGGGGTGGCATCAGTTCAGTGTCGGGGTCAAGGTGGTGCTTCCGCGTCTGTCCCTGAGAAGCTGCCATACACCTGTCGATGAACTCAAATAGTATCTCCTTTGTGACCGGGTTCTGGATGCTATTGCATACAGCTGGGAACAAAGAACATGTTGTGAATTTACTAAACTGATTTATAACAGTATTCATTGCACTTCAATATTTTGAACCGCTCTGTTCAAAATAAACAACATCATTTGGCTGGAGCAGTCAGCCACTTAAACACCTACTTGCACAAGCCTGCTCTGTCAGGAGTCAGGCTGTGCCCCAGACAGCAAAGCACTGCTGCCACAGTGGGGATCCATCTCTTTTGAAATAAAAACAGGCATGTGTATGTGTCTGTGTGCATGTACACACTGACGCATGCAGAACTATACAATGGCCAGGAAATGGCCACGGCCCAAGCTGCTGGAGTTCAAGAAGTGTCTGGACAAAGCTCTCAGACATATGGTCTGTTTTTCGGGTGGTGGTGTTTTCTGGAGCCAGGAATTGGACTCAGTGATCCTTATGGGTCCCTTCTAAGTTGGGATATTCTCTGATTCTATGACCAGATATCCCAGTGAGTAAAACAACAGCAGCAAACGCCTTGTGAGACCTGGCCTTAAAACACCAACCAAATTCTAACATTTTAAAACAAGATTGGCTTAATATTGAATTGGTGATGTTGGAAGGTCTTTTTCAACCCAAATGATTCTGTGAGTATTTTCAATACTTTTTGTATGCAAGTTTATACTCCTCTGATTAGTCCTCTCTAGAGACTGAGGAAGTAGCCCCAAAAACAGAACAAAAAAGCAAGAAATTAAGTACAAATACTATAATTCTCTTAGAAATATACAATATACATAATGTTGAGAAGATAATGTATGGCATATAAGGACAAGACATAGTATGTACACAACTTCATGGAAAAAAAATCTGTTGGCTTTTTCATTACTAAACAACATTAACACTCCCTGAAATTTACTTCTAACATAGCTTTTTTTTTTTTTTAAAAAAAAAATAACGATTAGTATACAATTCCCTGACTCTGAAAGATTTTTTCCTGCAGAATTTCAGAATCATTGACAGGATTTACAATTAGTAAGACATCGTCCTGGAAATATTTTTTAATATGCTTATTTCCGATGAAAAGGTATTTCAGAAGTTTCACAGTATGAGACCACAGCTGTCAAAAAGCATTGTGATGGTGGGATGATTTCCATGATTGGAGTGTGGCTATCGATGGCAACAAGCTGTTCAGAAGGGACAGGCGAGGAAGGGGAGGAGTGAGTCTTGCTATTTACATCAGGAAAGGAATAGAATGTGAAGAGCTGTCCTTAAAGAACAGACATAAGCTAGTTGAAAGCTTATGGGTGCTGGTTAGAAATCAAGGTAGCAAAGGAAGCCTTCTGATTGGTGTCTACTAAAGGTCACCAATCAAGCAAAGCCCATCAATGAGGCTTTCTACCTCTAGCTGCAGGAGGCATTGCTAATGCAAGCGCTTGGCCTGCTGGGGGACTTCAACCACCCAGAAATCTGCTGGGAAAGTAGCACAGCGAAGTGTAGGCAATCCAAGAGGCTCCTGGAATTCATTAAGGATAACTTCCTTAGTCAAGGAATTGAAGGCCCCACTAGGGGGGATGCAAAACTGGACCCGTTGCTCACCAATGCAAATGAACAGATTGGTTACATTGGAGGCTGCCTGGGCTGTGACCATGCTATGGTAGAGTTCATGCTCCAGAGGGACAGAGACAGGCAAAGAGTAAAATTAGGATGCTACATTTTAGGACAGCTAACTTCCAGCTCTTCAGAGTTAGTCAGCAAAACACTCTGGGAAACTGTCCTCATAGATAAGGGTCAGAGCAGATCTGGGAAATTTTTAAGGAAGGTTTCCTTAGCATGCAAGAGCTCTCCATCTCCAAGTGTAGCAAGTCAGGAAATAAAGGCAAGATACCAGCATGGCCAAACCAGGAACAAACTGGTCAAACTGTAAAGCAAGAGGAAAAGGCACAGGCAGTGGAAACAGAGACAAGTAGTGTGGGAAGAGTATAAGGAAGCTGCTAGGCTGTGTAGGGATGGGGTCAAGAAAGCCAAGGCCCAGCTTGAATTAAACTTGGCATGGGATGACAAGAAGAACAAGATTGATTTTTATAGGTATCTCAAACAGAAAAGGGAAGTCCAGGACACCTTTCCTCCTTAAGCTAGAACAGAATTAAGAAATCAAAATTTGAACCCGAGAATGTTTTGAAGTGTATTATTCCACTCACCCATGGCAGTGCTGTAAGCATTTGGAAAGCTTTTGTCTATTCTTTGTCTCATGAAGACCCAGCTGTTGTTCTCAAACTTGCACTCTATGATTTTGTTGTCATACTGTTTCAGTTCTTTTGTCACCTGTTTAAAAAAAAAGAAACAAAACACAATAAAACAACAGGTGGGGATAAACACGTATTTCACTTTTGCCCTTCATTTTTTAGTAACATGCCTCCAACTTACACAGAAAAACTGTAGACTCCACCTTTGTTATGCACAGACTCAGCTACTCAACATTTTAAAAACACTCTTCAAATCGGCTGTCAATATACAGCAGTTATATTATACTAAAACATCAGCAGCTCTAACAGAGGCAAAAAAAAAAAGTCAGTTCTGGCCCAAATGCAAATAGGTTTCTATGGGAATAAACTGCTTCCAGTGTAAGCACTACTGCCAGCTGAAGTGCACAAAATGTATCATCCATGTTTCGTCAGCCTTCTTCGTTGAACGTCTCAAAGCCAAATGTCAGATTTCAATATGAAGAAAAACTTGCGGAAAATCATTCCACTCTTAACTTTACTAAGGATTTTTCTTTTATCTTCATTCGTATTTAAAAATTAAAATCTCAACTCCAAAATACTGCACAACTTCAAATCACATAGGCTCTGACTATTTTTCAGGCCTCGTTGCATTGATTCTTAGAATTGTCAGTAATCAACACCCTGAGCTCTTTGTCTTTCTATTTGGCAATGCTGTGTGATCTGGTTTACATGCTCTGGCCTTCCTATTTGTTTTGACTACTTCATCCTATGCATTCTAATCTATGACACAATGCAAAAAATTTCAAGTAACCATGGTAACCAGAGAACCTTATCTAATGCTTTAACAACTTTACCCATATATTTCACCTTGTTCCAAAGAGCCTCTTCGTAAGTATGGAGCTGTATTCACCTGCTAGCTGCGCTTAGTTTGCTGGAGTTTACCAATTGAAAGCTCTACAGAGTAACACAACACTTTGGATTCTGCATCTTCACTTAAGTGCAGTGGTTATTTCAATTCATTAGCATAATTCCTCACCTCTGTGGTCTACTTGCAGTGACATGGGGATTTACTACTGTCGAGGATGCAGGTTTGAAAAAGGCTGTAACTGTCTGCAGGCAGCTTAATAGCACATACAGTGGAACAGCCCATGAACCTGTTTTCCATTAATTTTTGGATAAAGGCAATTAATTAATGAAAGGTCCTTCGCATGGACTGAGTCCTCCTACACTGCACAGTACAGGTCTTGTCCTTAATTTGATAAGGAGAACCATAACATTTTGCTTGGCATTTACGCCAAGTATTTCTGTTCAGTCCTGGACAGAAAGCTCTGGAATTCTCCTTGTCAAGTAAAAATCACACTGGAAGACAATTTTGTTAAACCTGCTTACAGCTGAGGCCTTTTACACTATAGGATTTGCAGAGCTAGGTTTCCAAATCATGCATTATTCGTTTTTTCATCCCATCACTTGTAAAGAGCTTTCTTCTAAAACCATTTATTCCTTAAGAGAAATTTGCTGATGATCGCCTGGATAAAGTTACCCAATGACCCAGTTATCCAGATGCCAGTCTTTGTAGCACTCTCTGCACAGCACCTTAGTTCTTCACAATCGTGCTAAAAAGCCACATGCAGTCCAGACATTTGACTGATACATGCTCACAGGACATACTCCTGTTCCATATTCAGGAAAACACACCATTCTTTTCTAGAACACTCTGTGTATATATATACTTTATATATATACTTGGCTGCATGGTAATTTGGGAAGGTATATTACTTTGAAAACAGCTGCCCAGTGGCAATGGGGACAGTGGGGGGTATGGCCATGCAACTGATTTTCTGCCAAAGCAGGAAAATGTTATAAGGATCACCTGCGAGGGAGAGAAATATACAAAACTGCAGGCAATGACTTCAACTAAATAACAATCTCCATGGCTTTCTCATGGTTTATCATTTGTCTAGTGTTTGGATGCTTAGAATAGCAATAAATTAGATGGCAGCTCTATTTGACTGTAGCAATTAAGCAGTATTATTAACTATCTAGATATTTGCTTGGCCATTTATTAGCAATCTAGGAGACAGATCTTTCTACAAAATATGAACACCTGCCAAAGCACTGACTTGAATATGGTGATCATAGTCTTTAACAATTGCAAGCTGTAGTCATTATTTTACAAAGAAAGAAATACAGCACATACTGATCCCTGTATTTTAAGCAATCTCAGTCTTGTAGAAGTACATGTAAGTTTCAGCAAATTCCAGATATTTGATCAAGACTGCAAGTGCTCTGAGCATAGCACATTTTTCAGCATTAAAAATACTTTTCCACTAAATTCAGCTACTGTTGTATCTTAGTAGACTTCTATATTGTACTTTTTATGCACTGGACTAAACAAGTGCACAATGATCCTTGTATCTAAAATTCACACTCTACATCTACTGTCACCTGGATGCTACTTTCTGGTATTTTAGCTTTAAAAAACTGCCTCAACATTCTTTCTCTTTTGGAATTCACTGCTCAGAACGGTGTCTTCTCAGTTCTTCCTTTGCGTAGGCTCAGCTCTTTTTCCCCTTAAGTAATACAGCCTGTAGGAGCAACTAAATAATGCACTACAATTTCTCTTCCTGGAAGGCACTTCCTCCAGCTTCAGAGAAACGGGAGAAGCATTTCAGGAAGGATGGCAGTTCTTAGACCTAGGATATGAAGCTGATGAAGGTGGTCTGCATCAGGACAGTATTTCTGGTCAGGGCCACAAATGTGTCATGGAATGGACAGTCACCAGCTTACACATGGATTGCCTTCCGTCCCAGAGGGGCAGAATACTTGCCGTTCCTGCTTGCATTTACTCTGGTTATCTGGAACCAACCTGCTTGCCCAACAGAAATTACTTGCCAAAAATACAGACTAGCTTCCTCTTGGATGGTGATTCACTACCCCACTGCTAGATTTTCAGCTGTGATAGGAAAAAGTGAGCAAGAGCTGCACCTCCTCTTTATCAACAGCTTTGCAAGTTAAGCTAGATACAACAGAGACCATCCTTCGGCTATCTGCCACTCCCCGCCAAGAAAGATTTCTCACTGCCACCATCATTTGTGCTGCTTGAGTATGAAAAATTTTGTTTTTTTCCCCTAGTCTCCCTCCATTCTCTATTTTCAGAAAAAAATCAGAATATATTAAAAAAGTGAAATATCTAACATATTAAATCACCTCACTGAGCAGACTAACCAAAGCATTTTGAGATGAATCACAGCACCATTTTTACATGCAGCCACATTTTATACTAACTTAGGGCAAGATGTGAAAAAAACAATATATCCAGCAGAAAAGGAGGAAAAAATCATTTACAGTGAATATAGCTAACTCTAGTCCTATAAAAATGGCAGCATTTGTTATGATGTTACCAATAGCCTAGGTTTCCTGTGCATCTCCACACTGCACTTGTTGATCAGACTGAGGCATAATTTAGTCTGCTGAGCCAGTCTTTCTTTTAATTAACACATGTGCATTTTCTTTTAAAACTGACACATCTGCTTCTATTTAACATCTTTATTAATGATCTTGATGAGGGGATTGAGTGCACCCTCAGTAAGTTTGCAGAGGACACCAAGTTGGGAGGGAGTGTTGATCTGCCTGAGGGGAAAAAGGCACTACAGAGGAACCTGGATGGATTGGATTCATGGATCAAGGTTAACTGTATGAGCTCCAATAGGGCCAAGTGTCTAGTCCTGCCTTTTGGTCACAAGAACCCCAGGCAACCCTACAGGCTTGGGGAGGAGTGGCTGGAAAGCTGATGAAAAGGGACCTTGGTGTTCTGATGGACAGTCAGCTGAATATGAGCCAGCAGTGTGCTCAGGTGGCCAAGAAGGACAATGGCATCCTGGCTTGTATCAGAAATGGTGGTGAGCAGGACTAGGGAAGTGACCTTGCCCCTGTACTTGGCACTGCTGTGGCCTCACCTCAAGTACTGTGTTCAGTTTTGGGCACCTCAGTACAGAAAGGAGACTGAGGTGCTGGAGCAGGTCCAAAGAAGGGCAACAAGGCTTGTGAAGGGCTTGGAGAATATGCCCTACAAGGAGACACTGAAGGAACTGAGGATGTTTAGTCTGGGGAAAAGGAGGCTGAGGGGAGACCTTACCTCCCCTTCCGATATCTGAAAGGTGCTTACAGCGAGAGCGGGGTTGGTCTCCTCTCACTGGTGATAGGATGAGGGAAAATGGCCTCAAGTTGTGCCAAGGTAAGTTTAGGTTGGATATCAGGAAAAACTTCTTTACAGAAAGGAATAGGCTCCCCAGAGAGGTGGTTGAGTCAACATCCTTGGATGTGTTCAGAAACCATTTGGATGTGGTGCTCAGGGACATGATTTAGTGGAGGGCTGTGGTTAGACTTGATGATCCTGAAGGTCTTTTCCAACCTGAGCAATTCTGTGATTCTATGCTCAGTTTCATCATCCTTACTTCCTAAGCAGCATAAACTTCCTGGGCAAGCTGCTGCATTACATAAGGGTTATCAATGAGAATTTGAGACAGTTAATATTACAGAAACTGTATTAACAATGGATAATTTTTACAAATTCATCTACTTTCCTCATATTCAAGTTCTTTTGAAAGAAAAAAAATCAGTTTCTAGATAAATGGAAACTTGACTGAAAGAAGGCTTGTTTCTATATACATGTTTTTTATGAAGCAATTGAAATGATTTCATCTCAGTAAATTGTCCACTTAAAAGATAGTGATGTTTGTAAGCAAAATGTGAACATATTCTATTCTCAATCTTTTCTCTCTTTAAATGCCTTTTTGTTGCACTTTCCCCTCTATTACCAAACACTTATAGAAAGAAAATTGTTCTTTGACGCACCTATTTCTATTGCTTATTCCACATGCAAAATTATCAGCCTGTTTGTGAGATCCCAGAAGAAAAGATCATAACAGTACACACAGAAAATGTTAACTTTCATGAGAAGTGAGAAAAAGCAGCAATTGAAATACTAAGAAATTAAGAACTTTATTTCTAAACAGAAAATTAAGTAAGGAATTAGAACATACAAGCAAGATATCCTACATGTATTCTACTGAATCTGCTTTTTCTTTCTTTCTTTTCTTTCTTTCTTTCTTTTTTTTGAAGAGCTACATGTGCAATGGAGGCCATCTTTTTCAATTATGCTCAAATATACCATCTGTCTGTTTCAAAAGAAGTTCAGAGTTGCCAAATAAAGTCCAGAGAGTAATTCTTCCTCCCTGATAACTAACTTTTCTCCGTTAGGATCCATTCTCAGAGCTGAAGCCAACAAACAAGCCAAAGAAGCATATCCCAAAATAAATGGTTGGCTTTATGTACACAAGGGAGAAGCTCCTGGGTTGCTTCCCATCCTGGCCTTCTCCTGCCAGGATGGGAACTGGAGCCCACCCTTCTCTAAGCAGCCATTCTGCAAATGCTATACCACATTTTTCTAACTACTGTCCAAGACACATGAGATTCACAAGCTTCACTGTCCTGAGGGTATTGAGGTACATTCAGACAGAGATTACAGCCTAGGAAATAAAACCTTGCTAGTAGAATAGCATGTCTGAAATCCTGACTTCTCTTTTACTCCCAAGAGCTGTAACTGCCTGGTGTAGTATTGCAGACATTGCTTCTAAACTTGTCAAGCAATGTGGAATGACCTAGACAACAGAATTAAGTAGTTCATGGTTCCTGTGACTCCATAGCATCATCTGAAGGTGAGGAAGAAGCAATGACAAGACTCAGTGAACGAAAGGAACAATTACATAGGGACTGGATGAAATGAAGAGAGGTCACATCTTGAAGAAACACAATGAGGCAGAATGAGAAAGAGAGAGAAGCAACAGTAACAAAATGAAAGGCTTCTGAGGGTGCAACTAAAAGCCAAACCCAAAACAAGGCATTTTTGAAAGCCGAAGACTGGAAATTGTTCCTTCAGTGCTTCTTCCTAATGCTTGGACAGCCTGTTCAGATGCTTCTAAAGAACTTTCTTCCCCTTTCATGTGAAGTTTCTCACGTTCTCCACAGTTAAATTAAGCATTCTCTAAGAATTGTAAAAATACAAGAGACGGTAACTAAGTGCCTGTTCATACCCTTAATGTACACAACAATATTAGCACTGTCAACTGGAAGAAATTCATCAGCTAAGTAAACCGCCTCATTTTTGTTCATGCCAGAACAGACTTCATAACATAATTTAATATCCATTTCTTAATATGATTCAAGAGATTGTTTTATCAAAACCATAGATGCGTCAAAAGTAAAACAAGAGCACTGGTAACTCAATTCTTTTGCTAAATTAAAAGGACACACGATCAGTATGTTTAAGTAATATACTACCCAACAAATGGTTATCAGCTTGGGTAAACACAATGCAGTTGATATATTTATTTAATATTAAAGAAGTCTTCAAAGCGTAACTAGACTGTTTCTTGTGTACATAGGGAATGGAAACGCTCCAGTTTTGAGATCTCATTCTTGGAAAGGAACATTAAGAAATATAAAAAATTTAATGTTTTTGTTCACACCACATTAAATCACACCGCCAACATCAAGCGCTGGAAAATCAAGAAATACACCAAAGAGAAAATTCATTCAAAAATCACAAGAGCGTGGCTTTGCTGAGTTGTAGCATTTATTTCTTATTGGCTTCCAACATCTGGTACTCAGTTTATGATTTACTCCTTTCTCTTAACATATAAGAGATTATTTGGGAAAATACTGTATGTAATTTCAGACATAGATACCGTTATCTGCCACATAATGGGTTGGAGCCTGGGGTTTTCCTGGCAACTGACTGATGGAAACATCAGGAATAAGAAAACTTCCTCTTATCAGAGATATTACAAGCTTAATGATTTCTGTGCCAGCTGAACAGATTTCTTAATATATCCTGGAAGGTCTCCTGTACACCTGACCCTCTAACACCATCTGAACTATCTGTAAGACACCAGTGAACTTTGTTTGGGACTCTCAGAGAAATATGGGTACTACAACAAAGCAGACTCTCCTTGTAGCTGCGAAGACCATGATGTGGGAGTACATTTGCACAAGTGTTTTACTTCTCAATGGTACATACCTCAAGATGTGGACCTTTTTCAATACTTTCCATTTAACTCAATGGTAAAATCTGGTCAGCCATAGCAAATCTATAAACTGCCCGCAGCTTCAGGCATTATAACACAGAAATCTCACAGAGCTGCTGACCTTCCTCCACATAAGTCCTGAGGGAACTTTAAAGCTTTCAGAAACCTATTTTCTTTTAATTATTGCCATGAATGGGAAGCAGTGATCTGAGTGTCCGCAGGTGCTGAAGAGTTAAATGAAAGAAAATAATAAATAGTAGGCTTCCCAGGTAAATAGCCAATAGCCCTTGCTATTTGCTATTTGCAGAGGTTTCTGCATTAAAGAAAAACAGATGTCTCTATATGTCTTCTGTAGAAACAGAGAAACAGAAGAATTCCGTTCTAAAGACTCGTGAACTTGGCATACTTCCACTGTGATGAGTCCATAACTACAGTTATGGAAGTTATTAAAGCAGCAAGTGGAAGTCTGCACTGACAGAAGAGGAAAACCTCTAGGAGACTGGGGAACTGCAGTGAACACCCAGGCAGTGTGAAAGCAGTAATGGAGCTCTCAAGGAAAAACTCAATGTGAACGTACTCACAGAGGATGTGCAAACAGAACCTCACCTGCTCTACAGCTTATGAATTTGGAGAAAGAGGTAAAAAGGAACGCTCCACCACAAGCGCTTGGAAGAACTTCAGAGGCCAGAGACAACCAGCTTGGATATGGTGTTCCAGGAATAATAATAATAAACCATCAACCCATCATCAATGCTGAAACTAGGGGACATTTGCATAATTATCTAAGAAAAACAGGCAGTTGCACACGAAGAGGTAGAAAATACCCCAGCAAATCACAGAATTTTTGATCATGTTCACAGAAAACAAACAAACAAACACAACAACAACAAACAGACAACCAAAAAACATTGAAAGATAAGGAATCCTCTCAATGTTTCTGAAAAAAGCTATCCCCACAAGGATGGTAAGAGGACAAGATACAGTTGGCTAAACCAGCACACGTATGTGTGAGTTGACTGAAAAGCTGCAGTTGTCGTGCAGCAATGATTCCAGAAGGAAATAGTTCACCCACAGCCTGGAACATTTTGAGGACTGTATTCCTGCTTGATGTGAGCTAATTTGTGAACACCAGCCTTAGCCTTGATTTGTGTTTTATACACACCAACTGATTTTGCAAAAAGGAGACAGCTCCAAGCAAGGAGCTCTGCATGCTAAGAAACAAAGATCCAGACATGAGTTACGCACCGATCATAAAGAATATACTCTGAAAACAACACTTACCTCACTCATAAATTATTAATTTCATAATGCTTACTATTCTCAGCTTGGAAATGGGGAAACTGAGAGAGATGGCTTGCAGTCACACACCAGGGAAAGCATTTACCCCCCATTTGGTTCTCTAAACCTTATTGTAATTATCCCTCAGGTACTTACAGTCATGCTACCAAGAAATCCTGCAACACAAGGGCAGCTGAGATTGCTTTAATAATTTATTATTAAAAAAAAACATAACATATCTTCCAGAGGCAAAGCTATGCTTTCACTGTCATACAGTCTTTGGCAACATTATTTCTGTACTTCAGAATAAGACAGAGAACCGAGGTAAGTGTCAGGATGAAGAAGCTTATTCTGACATTTTTCTCTTTTGCATGTTGGACTCTAATCACAGCTCTCTTAGCAAATGTTTGTGTTTATCATACCTAGATTTTCCAGCATACTTTCTCACATGACTGTTTTTCATCTTTTCTTGGTATCCAAGTTGTTAACTACTGCAGGAGCTGATTTTAATCTCGTTCTATCTGCACATCTCCCTCTACAAGGAGCTCCGTGGCTTGTTGCTGTACACCCCATGGATGGGTCTGCACAGAGAAGCCCCACAGTTGTGCTATCAGAAGCTTCCAATCAGCCTGTGCCATCGGCAGAAAAACTACTTTTCTGAGTCAGATAGCATCTTTTGCTATTCATTTGCACCCAGGCTCTACAAACTGACCCTTCTAAGTCATGTACCTCTGAGCAGTTTCATAAGCTCAATTAACTCATGCCAGCATTATCAGGATCTGGCCCTAGACCTAATTCTAGTCACTGCTTATCTGGGTTCTGAAACATTCTTAGGAATGGTATTTCTTCTACTTTTTTTGAAAAATGCTAAATGATATCAGAACAAACCAAAAGAAATTGAAACTAGAATCCAAGGTAGCAAGTAATTGCAAGTGAGTCTTTCAAATCCACTTTTAACAACATGGAGCTTTCAAAAGACAGCCATTATGAACCACATAATGTTTTTCTTCCATTTAGCTCCCAAACATCTAGTTTCATATGCTTAAAGATTTCCCCTCCCTCCCCCCTCCCCCATAAACCAAAATTCACCACTGAGAACAATTGTGTTAACACAAGGAAATCTGTTTGCTTTGTTAAATTGAGCCTCAAAAGCACCAATTGAACTTACATTTGTGACTGTCAAGAAATGTCTATTCTTATATCCATTCAAAGAGTTTACTTTATTACAGCTTATTATAAATGTACTGTCTAAAATGCAGCAGCATGACTGTTCAATTTCCAAGCCATAATTTTATGATAATCATATGTAATATATTCATGTGTCTATCCACAGCCTAACAAAGCCCAAACTGGTTTGTTAGCAGATCTGCTTTCCTCATGTTTCAAATTTCTTTGCCTCAGAACATTGGTGAATAATAACATAAAAAAAAAGATATAACTGAAACTTTAATTTATATTTTCACTACAGTAGTCACATGCAGAAACATACAACACTGGAAGCATACTGGGCATACTGACATTATCAGATACTGGCATCTAAGTGA
Source organism: Perdix hodgsoniae (assembly GCA_035772895.1). NCBI lineage: Eukaryota > Metazoa > Chordata > Aves > Galliformes > Phasianidae > Perdix > Perdix hodgsoniae. The sequence goes on along the minus strand of JAPSGF010000004.1, from coordinate 23,796,945 downwards.
TATGTAAATTATTAAAGATACTATGAAAGCATTATTAGAAAGGTGGGGGAAGGGAGCAAGATTATAAATTTATAAATGTTTTCAACATCTAGAAATCTTATTAATACTTGAAAATGTTGAGATGGTACAGAGAGAATGGAGAATGTGCCCATGAACTAAGACCAGAAATAAGTAAACTTACTTTTAATCTCCTATATTTAATGTGCTGTAGTTTTGCCAGGAAATATTAACAAAAACTAGTCAATCTTTTTATTTCATACATTTCTAATTGTTTGCAGATATGGTACATAGAACATACAGAGGCTTAAGAGACTTGCAGGAAATAAAAATTCAGACAATCCCCATCCACTTCACTAGTCTGAACAGCTTGTCATCAACCAAGTCTCCTAAGAACCAGAGGGTCAAGCCAAAGAGTACAGCTCAATCTTTCTCATTGGAGCTTTAATACGGTTCATGTAATATAGAGCATCTGCAAGAATGCCAGATCGTGAGATCAGTCTCTTACAGAAGAAGTACATTTTATTATATACTTTCTGAGAAGAAAGTTCTCAGTTTCTGCATGTGTCTGAAAGCAAGCATGAACTTTGTATTTTCAATTACAGGATGACAGAAACAGTCAAGCTAAAGCCATTTTTTAAGATTGTGCCATTTTGTGGGGGTAGGCTTACCCCCAATCACTGAGCATGGAGTTTGTAACTCTGCCAACTCAGCCTTCGTTTTTGTAGCTAACAACACAGGGTAAATTTCAGATGACTGCTAGAACCACTTATGTGAGGGAGCTGATAAATGCCTTAATGAAACACTGCAATAATAAAAACCAAAAAGCAAAAGAGAGTCAAACAGTAACAATAGAAATATCTATCGGCAGTACTATAAAATCCAAATAATAAAGCAACGATTTGGTGGGAGAAAAAAACCGTGAAAGGGATTTTTTATTGTGTTTTTCATCTGAGATTTCAATTAGAAGGAAAATAAGCTTTTAGCTTTGTTCATTACTGATACTGCGTCACAACATAAATAGATGAATGGCTGCAGACTTAATGCAGACTTTCAAAAATTAGCTTTGATCAAAGCAGCTGCTGTAGCCTGAGTCCTCTGCTGCCCCAACACACTTCTTGACTGCCTTTATAGTGCTGAGGTGGTTTGAACTCCCCCCCTTTCTAGAAGAGTCTACCTTAAACTTCAAAGCCTAACTGGCTTTGAGGCTGAAATCATGGAAAGCTTTTTCCTTCTTCTTCAAAAGCAATTAAAGATGTTCAGTATAATCTGGCTTATTATCTCAAATTTAAGCAGGAAGGTCCTCTTGATCATCGTGGGATTACAGTATGGAAGGGGCTAGTTAGGGAAGTTAATGGTGGCTGAGACACAGCAAATGGTTTGATAGTGCCTGCCAGCTGATGAGGTCAGTGCTCTAAAAGAAAGGTAAGCATGGGCTAATCTATCAATGGCACAAATTTCTTGGTAAATGAGACAACTGAGGGTTCTTCCTGCTTTACCGTTCATTGCAAGCCAGTCTTTTGCACTTCTTAATAATGAATCTGCAGATTTCAGAAGCCAGATTTCCCAGGACACCACAGTGATGGATGTGGGGATGGCGACAGGCTGCAGTCATCATGAGATGGAGAAGGGCACAGGGACACGCAATATTCACGGCCTTGGGAGAGTCTCAGTTGGCTTCAGAGGATATTATCAGATGTGGTAAAAGAGAAAACTCTGAATTTTCTGTTTGGGTAGCAGCACTGCTAGACAAATTAGGGTGTGGTTTTTGTTGTTCTTTTTAAGATCAACTAAACAAGATTACAATTCTGAGTGGCAAATGCTGACAAAATTCACATTTGCAAGTTGATTCTCCTGAAACTCTGAAAGACAGAGAAATTGGAAAAATCAACTGTAATGAGTATGCTTGTCATGGCTTTGCTCACCAACTTTGATTTCATCCAGTTCACCTGCAGGAGCTCGCTAAGTCACGCAAATCCAAGAAAAGTTGCTTGGGTTTTCCAACCAGATGAGTTCTCCAAATAAAAAATCTGCTCAGAAAGCTCTGGTCTGCAGAGATTTCTGCGTGGGCTGAGTCTTAAACCCTCCAGAAGTCAGAGAAATTAGAATCTGAGCTGAAATTTTGTTTGAGTGGCCATTCTCATCCACCTCAAACCCAAGACTGAAACAGATTTACTTCTGAAAAAAATACAGCTTAAAAAATTTGATTTACTTCTCATATGATGTAACAGCATTACAAGTAACATCATAAACCTATTTTAAGATGGCCAGTGTCACAACCAATCATTTAATAGTCCAGTCAAGAAAAACTCATTATAAAAAAATAAATTTCTATGTGTTCTCTACAAGAACAGGCAGTGCTGCAAAGAGGTAAGAGAGAAAGAAAACAAACAAACAAACAAAGAACAAGTTACAGCACTGCAACTACGTAACCTTTTGCCTCATCGTCTTAAAAGTGTTTTTCTACATTCATCCAACTTGATTAGTTTTCTTCAGATGAAAGAGCTTTGCATCCATAACTCTGCAGTTGAAAAGCCCAAAATAAAAAGGAGTTGATTTGTCAGACCAGAGAGCACGCACTGGGGAAACCCTGAAATGAAAGTGAAAGCCTTGTTTGTAGTTCCCTGCTATAACTACCGACAGTAACGACAAATTACAGACTTTTCCTCAAAGCACTGAATGAAACATTAACAAGCTAGTAATTAAGCTTTTACTCAGAGTCTCTTTGCTTTAGTGTTAACTTCAGTGATCTGAGTCCGAAACCTCTGACACGCTGATCTATAAATGTCCTTTTAAATAATTCAGAGATATCCTTTGTTTTCCTCTGTCGAAGTTCAGCTACATTGAAACCTCTTTCTGTGCATTAATGACAACCAAGTGTAACCAGTGGAAAGAGAATGTAATGATGTAGAAAAATACAGCAAGTAGGATCTTGATTACTGCGTAAAAGAAACAAAACATTCTTGTCTCTGGTTTTGCTTTTACATATTCCTGTACATTGCTTCTGCTACAGACTAGCCTTTCCTCCACATCCCACACAGTTTTCTTTTGTTTATATGAAAGAAATGGTATCACCTTAGGCAATGCGCTGCTACGATAGTCAGCAACCAAGCATGGCTAACCACGACCCACTAATGAAACGAAGCAGAAGCTGAGCTGCACTTGCCTGCATTATCATTAAATTACAATCGGACAGGTTAACATATGACACTAATTGGGCACCTTATTCCTGGTGCAACGCAGCATTACCACGTAGGCAGTAAGCAGCACCCAAGGCAGAGCAAGCCATGATTGATGTAACCACCCCATGGTGCTTGCAGACTTGGGCCCAGGGGCCTTTCAGTGCCATTTTGTTACAGGCTCGTGCCTTCCCACTGGGACTTGGATGGTCCAGTAAAAAACACCTGCAAAGATCTTAACAGCAAGCACTGCTCCCCAGCAGAACCAAGGTATTTATTTCCCTTCTGTACCACTGCTGGCTTCCCTGCTTCATGCATGAGAAACAAATAAAAATCCATCACCAGTGCCTGCACAGAAACCAGCACAGCATCCCATGAATCTATCAACTGAGAACATACTTGAGTATTTTTTATTACAACACATTAAGCTAAAAATCAATAGATTCACTTACAGAAGCAAATTTAATATTTCAACTAATCAAGAGAAAGTAAAATTTTTCTGAAAAGAAGTGACATTTCATTATAGGATTCAGTTGTAAAGTCACTGGCAGAAATTTTTCAATGCACCAATTAAACAGTAACTCAGGGAAGCTGTAACATAAAAATCAATATTGCATATTTCGAGTTTCCTCGCCCATAAATGAAAACATCTATAAGTCCTTAGCAGTACAAACAGAGCATCCGCACAATGGCTCTAACAATACTGCCACATCTTTGATCTTTCCTTTTCAAACACTTCTACATTATTTTTCCCAAAGATATAACATGCTATTTTCTCCACAATCAACAACTTTTTTTTTTTTTCTCCTTTGGAGAGAAACAGAAGTGGCATTTTGAAAACTTCAATTTGCTGAAACATAATAGCACCACAGAGCTCTGTTGTTCTTCACATTTATTCCCACTTACGGTAGAAAGATGGAACTGCAGTAGTTTCACTGTTGTCAATCAAGAAGTAAATAAACAATGTTTCTGTTGACTATTATATAATAAGATATGGCATCTCTATTATTGAACTGATTTTTGGTACACATTTCTCTTTCAGATGTGAAACTTTACAAATATTTTAATCACTTTGGAATACCAGCATGCAACCATATATGCAAGCCTTGCAATAGCACACATTAATTTGATGAAAAATATTAATAAAGCATTTCACTGTATGTTATGCACACAGAGGACTGAATTAATGCCAGAGTTTGTAATGAAAGAACCAGGACTGATGGTTTTAAACTAAGAAGAAAGACTTAGATTACACACCAAGAAGGCGTTCTACACTATAAGGGCAGTAAGCTGCCCAGAGAGCTGTGGGTGCCCCATCCCTGGAGGTGTTCAAGGCCAGGCTGGACAGAGCCCCGAGCAGCTGAGCTGGTGAAAGGCACCCTGCCCGTGGCATGGGGCTGGAAGTAGGTTGTCTTTAAGGTCACTTCTACTTCAACCATTCCGTAATTCTACGAATGCAAAAATGAAATGATTGTACCTGATTTGCTGTCTACGTACAGTTTTTTCTTTCCTGAGGAATATCACTTTCCAGGCATTCTTTAGATTGTAAGTGTGGTAGTTACCAGTTTTCTCTGCAGGAGATAAACCTTTTATTTGTATTTGTATGGAATCCCATCTTCTTACAGACATGCCAGCCTTTCATTGGCACAATCTAGCTTCATCCCATCTTCCTCTTAATTCGCTAACCTTGTATAAGAAACTCTGACTTTCTAATCAGAGGTCTAATAGATCCTAAACTTGTAGGATATACCTGGTTGTATGGATTATATTTGAGGATGTAAAACGGTTGGAGAAAAACAAAAAATTGATATCAAGAAATCTATTAGCAGTAGTGGAAGTGACATTTAAGCTTGTCTGTGGGAAACACTACACTGGAAATGCTCACTTGTAGTTAAAACAGCTGTACATTAAGAATTTGTTCTTATTCAAGCCTTTGATCTTGTAACTGGAAATATCCACAAAGACAAGCCAGACAGGTACCTTCACAATTACCTCAGTTACTTAAAATTTAGGACACAGTTTCTGTATGCAATTCACTGGCACTCTTAAAGCAATTTAAAGACCCAGAGAGGCACCTGCCAGGCTCCACTCTCAGAGGTTCTCAGATTGCCCCTGCGGAATGAGTTGTCTTCCACAATCTATATAGGGAGCCTGTGGGGCATATGATGGCGGAAATTACCCTCCTTTATGGGTATTATAATCAGACAGGATATTACCCACAACGCTTTTTCCTTTGTAAACTGATATCCTGCATAATTATCTCATTTGATATTTCTTCTACCTTCTGTGTTATTGTTTGCAGGCCTATTCTTTTTCATTTATCTAAATTTAATCTGCATTTGCCTTTTACTAGCCCTAAAACAGCACAGCACGTCTCAATACAAGGATTTTTGCCAACTGCTTTTCTCCAATCTTATCAGTATCTGACATTTAAAATATTTCTCATTCGTGATGCTTACTATGTGCCTTCTATATATTATAAAGAAAGGTCTCCAAGACAATTTCCTAGTTGAAGAATTACCCTGCTATATCATCTCTCACCCTTTGCAACTTCAACATCTTGATTTATTTATAAGTAATTTATTTTAAAGAGATTATCTTCTGCATTTTGCAAAAGTACTACAAGTTCAAGCTCATTTATCAAGTTCAACTTCATTTGTTCAGTTTAGACTCAAAATCACTCACCTCTAAAAATCTTCACAAATTTAGATCTATTCAGCCTATAAATTGTTAAAAGCAATTTGCTTTCTCTATCCCTTCAAGCCTTATCTTGGCTGTTCTTATACTTTAAGCCAATGAACTACTAAGAAATGCTTCAAGACGACCTAAAAGAGTTTGCACAAATACCTTTACATCGTTTCATTCAATTTGAACTAATTTTAATATGGTATGGTTTTTATAATTTTATCTATCATTTTTTTGTATGTACTCTTGACTATTATCTGTTCTACTCCCTTTATTTCATTTGCCTACCTGGTTTCATGCAGAAAGAAAAGACAAAAAATGGATTTCAAAAATGAGAACAGCTTAATCAATGACAAATATGACATGAAAAGAGTTTTTGAAGGAAATAATAAAGATCCACAGATTTAGGGCAGTGCTGTCTCTGGGCAGACAGTATCTACAACAATCTTCATAAATTGCCTAAAACTCTGGGAAGCCTGAGCACATTTGTTATACTGTTTAAGTATTGTATTGTAGTCAGAAGAAAATGCAAATGCATCGATGGAAACCAAGCATAAGCTTGTCTGCATCAAAGCAGAAACAGTCTGCGCTTCAACTCAAGCACAGGACCTGGTCCCATAAAGAGATGTTAACAAAGTATCCTCAATTACTCACAGGAAAGTTTATACTCTTTGTATGGAGAGGCACATACAAAACAGGTTTCACAACGTAGTTACAACACATTAACAGCTGCAGCAACAAATTACCACATTCAAGATTTTAAAAGCATCATGGAAAAATCATCCCTCTCCTGCAAGACAATTTTTGTGGAACAAAAAACAAAAAATACTGCCAGCCTCAAATCACTCATGTATTGGAGCCAGAATATTCTCAGACATACAAGCCTGGAAAAGAAAAACATGAGCAAGATGATGAGAACTACAACAAAATATGACTTGCACCACAACACGGTAAATTTGGCAGCTTTACACTGACTTGTTCTGTTGCTTCACCATGATAAGTGCTGGGAGGGGGAAGAGGTGTAAGGGGAGAGGAACAATGCAATGCAGACGAGAAATATCTGCAAGGACTGTGCTTCTGTGCTCGCTTACTGCTAAGATGAACCTCTCATTCTGAGAATCTTTCCCTGCAGTTTTTAGTTGGTAGTGAACAATAACTTCGAGGTTCAGAGACAAAGCTTAACCCTTCTGTTTCACAGTCTCTTCAATATGGAGCTATTTGCATATTAACACATGTAATTTTAATAATGACACAAGCTGCATGTCCCAATGTTTACATTATCATTGTTTATTTCCATACCACTAGGCACAGGAAAGCTGCTGTAAGCACAATCTGCACATCACTTTGAAAATCTGATTTTCTGTATGACTGTACTTCTCAGAACAGCATCTTGTACATGGTCAGCTGAGTATAGTAAAACATAAAATAATCCAGAGAAGTAAAAAAGTAAATGAATTTAGTATAAAGGAATGCTGGAAAAACAAACAAACAAAACAAACAAACAAACAGAAAATCATGAAAACTAAGGTGTGATGACACATATTAGCTACTGCTGGTTTCAAATCTCATTATTTATCAATTGAAACAGAACTAGAAAGTTCAAGCAGACCACCTTTAATGTGATAAAGAACAGCTGGTTGACTTAATTTCGTACATATAATGACAGAAGTACTTCAACCAAAAAGAAGTGAGGATGAAGTTATGCTGGTTCTCCAGTATCACCTCCATGTCTTCCAGTGCGCCTCAGCATAGCTTCCAGGAGAATCTGCTCCATGATCTTTCCTGGCACAGAGGTGAGACTGACAGGTCAGTAGTTCCTAGGGTCATTCTTTATACCCTAATTAAAAATGGGGGTGATGCTGCCTTTTTTCCAGTCAACAGCAACTTTATCTGATTGCCACAACCTTTCAAATATCATTGAGAGTGGCTTGGCAACTACATCCCCTAATTCCCTCAGGACTCTGGGATGAGTCACATTGGGACTCAAAGACCTGTGGATGTTCAGGTGCCTCAGGAGGTCACAAATCTGATCTTCACTTACAGTGAAAGGCATGTTGTTTCCCCAGTCCTGTCCTACCAAATCATACATCTGAGGACTGTGGTGAGCAATTATCAGAGAAGACGGAGGCAAAAATGTTGTTAAGTGCCTCAGCCTTTTCCTTGTCTGTTGTTTCCAGCTTGCCAATACCGCTCACTAGGGGAGGTAAGCCCTCCTGAACTTGTCTTTTCTGTTTGAGGTACCTGTAGAAGTCATTCTTGTTCTTCTTGTCATCCCATGCCAAGTTTAATTCAAGCTGGGCCTTGGCTTTCTTGACCCCATCCCTACACAGCCTAGCAGCTTCCTTATACTCTTCCCACACTACTTGTCTCTGTTTCCTCTGCCTGTGCTTTTCAGTTTGACCAGTTTGTTCCTGGTTTGGCTATGCTGATCTCTTGCCTTCATTTCCTGACTTGCTACACTTGGAGATGGAGAGCTCTTGCATGCTAAGGAAACCTTCCTTAAAGATTTCCCAGATCTGCTCTGACCCTTATCTATGAGGACAGTTTCCCAGAGTGTTTTGCTGACTAACTCTGAAGAGCTGGAAGTTAGCTTTCCTAATGCTTAGCTTCCTCTTCTAATCTGTTACTCTGAACCTCTGCAATTCACAGTCAGTTTTGTTGATTTTCTTCTTCACTCTCTTTAAATTTGAATAAATGACTCAGAATAATCTATAAATGTCTTATGTTTTATAGACATTCCTGAGAACACTAGTGTTTTTCAGTTTGTTACACTCACAGATGTTTAGTTTAAGCCAACAATGGCATTTTATTCTCAATATATACCATACACTCCATTAAAAAGAATCCATACTGTCTCATTACATGAAAACTGCTACAAAATGACTTCAACGGAAAAAAAAAAAACAACAAATCATTTTTCTAAATAAATATTTTAGTGGCAAAAAATGTTTTCTGAATGAAGACTCAAATCTCTGGAAGGTAATGCAACCCTAGGCCTTAATGGAAAGAAAGACGTCTTCCCACATTTTTGGTATTATGAGGAAATCAGTCATTTACAAAAGTAAACATTTAACAGGAAATAATAAATAAAAGATACTGAGAGTGGAGTATTGAAAGTGTTGTACAGTGCAGTAAGGTTGCAGCCATTGGAAAAGATAGGGAGGAAGAACTAACTGGTACACTGAATGTTAATATTACTGACTGAAATTAAGCTGTATTCAATCAGCAACAGCAGAGGCTCTGAAGCATCCAACTGTACAATTTCCTGATGAACACAATATATGATGCAGTTTTATATATCTTTGAGAACCAGCTGTATTTCACAGTGCTGACTGCCTTTACTATACACTGGCAGAAACCAGATAAATTCAGGTTAGATAGGACTTCCACCAACCCATCTAGTCCAAACTCCTGCTCAAGGCAGGGGTCAATTCAAGGATGAGCCAGGCTGCTCAAGGCCTTTTCCAGTTAAATTCTGAAAATATCCACCTCACAATCTCTCTGGGCAACTTGCTACTGCTGTGCCCAAACAACCTCACTCTGACATTGTTTCCCACATATCCAACTGGAATTTTTCCTCTTGTGCTTCACTGTGCAGATCTGAGATGTCTGTTCATCTCTTTTTTTTCCCCTGAAACCTCACTTGAAGTGATAGAAGACAGCAATTCAACCACCCCATTGTCTTTTCTTCAGACCAATCAGACCCACCTTCTTTAACCTTTCCAAATACAGCAGATGACTGACCCTTCTTCAGAACCCCTGCCTCTTGTACTGAGCACACCAGAGCAGCATTCAGTTGTGATCTTAAAAATGCATGATGTGACAGCTAGGCTGTAGCCAACACAAGCCAGGCTATGGTTGGCCTTTAACTTTGTTTGCCACCAGGACCCTAAGGCCCTTTCCTGCAGAGCTGCTGCATGGAAAGGCCAGGGAGATCTCTGTCCCAATAGCAAAACTAGCATCTCACTTCTCTTAAATTTCATGAGCTTCCTTTGTCAGCACTTGTTTTTCTAAGCTTTTAGGGAAATGAGGCATTATCATACTAATTTTCTATCACTAGGAAAGAAATCACAAGAAATAGAAGGCTTTAAAATTTGCAATATGTTCAATTTTTACAATATTCATTAAAAGCACTTGATTTTTTTTTCTTAAACAGTCTTAAACTTTCTTAAATAGAAAGCTTAAAAATACATAATCTACAATCAATTGGTTATTATTTTATCCTTTCCAGAAGGCTTAATTTATCCTACGCTTAGCAAGAAAAAACTTGGATTGATTTTCTAAAACAACAACTACAAGCTGATGTAACAAAAGATGTCCAAAAAAACCAACAAACCGACAGTCCAAAACAAAGCATCAATTATTCTATCTTACTGGCAGTAACAACAGAAAACTGCAGAGGTAATCTTCTTAATTCTGTGAACTTCTATGGAACACTCCAGACTTCAGAAAGAACAAATTTGTTAACTGAATTCATGGGCATAATCATGAGAGAAAGCAAAACGGGGACTATCTGATCCAGGAGAACACAGTGAATTTGTAAAATTATAGCTCATTAACATTTTGTTCTTATGGACAACAACTGTGGCAGCATACAAAATCACCGCTTCATTTTCACAATGCTCATGCAGATTTCCTAGTTGATATTCTTTCTCTGTTTACATCACCAGTTCCCAAGCCTACTGTTAGTTAATATTTTTTACTGTGTTGCAATGCATCTAGAGAGAGTAAATGTGCCCACTGTATGTTGGCATTTGCGCATGCTATAAACACACACACAAAATATATTAATTTACATTATTAGTGTCTACCACTCCCAGGTAGAACTTAGGTCTCTAGACAGGGACTAGAAGAACACACAGTCAGGATTCCTTACCCCTAAGCATTAGCAACTACCTTTGAGAAAAGCTGCCAGCAAAGAATGTCAAGATGTAGTGAAGTGAAAGAAAGTACAGAGACTTTTTGTTTCCTAATCAATTTTTGAAGTAATAGTTCAAAAGGAACCTCTTTTCAAAAAGCAGCTAAATTTGCTACCTTTAACAAACACAGAACTTAGGAATCAGTAGAGGATGACTTTTTGCCAGCACCTTACAACATTTTCTAACTTTCAATTAGTTCAGTGAACTCTCTTCTCCAGCACCTCCCTCATCTTCACAGGCTACCAGCTGAGCACTTAGGGCAGTTTGCTACTTTCTAGTTTTTCTTACTGCTGTCACTAGTCCAGAATTTTGTTGATGAATATATTCACATTATTGCTTGAGAGGCCAGGTCAAAGGAAAGACAACAGTGAGATGCATTATCACTCCAGATTCTGTGGGGATCACTTCAAATGCTAACCTGCCCGCCTGAAAATTCTATTGCTGCAGATAATTAACTTGCATTTCTAAGGACAGCAAACACAGCCCCAAATCCTGTATCAGATAACTTTTCATATATCCCATACCATATCCCTCACCTGACTTATGAGGAGTGGCTAAGGGAATTGGGATTTTTTGTCTGAAGAAGAGGAGATTCAGGGGAGACCTTATTGCTCCCTGCAACTACCTGAAGGAAAGTTGTGATGAGGTGGGAGTCAGCCTCTTCTCCCACATAACTAGCAATAGGACTGGAAAGAACGGCCTCAAGTTGCACCAAGGGAGGTTCAGGTTAGATGTCAGAAAAAACTCCAAAAGAATGGTCAGATACTGGAAAGGGCTGCCCAGAAAGGTAGTGGAGTTACTGTCCCTGAAGGTGTTCTGTTCAGATGTCCAGTCCAACCATCTTCTCATTACCACTGCCACCACAAGCACTAAAGCAGATCTCATAGCTCCTCATCCAGACACCTCTTGAACACTGCCAGGGACAGCAACTCCACCACCTCCCTGGGCAGCCATTCCAGTGCCTGACCACCCTCTGAGAGAAAAAGTTCTTCCTTATGACCAACCTAAACCTCCTCTGCTACAACTTGCTGCCATTTCCCCAGGTCCTGTTTGTTGCCTGGGAGAAGAGGCCAAACCTCTCACCACAACCTCCCTTCAGGAAGTTGTAGAGTGCAGTGAGGTCTCCCGTGAGCCTCCTCTTCTCCAGACTAAACAATCCCAGCTCCCTCAGCCACTTTGCACAGGACTTGTGCTCCAGGCCCCTCACCAGTTTCACTGCCCTTCACTGGACACGTTTCAGGGCCCGAATGTCTTTCTTGTAGTGAGGGGCCCCAAACTGAACACAGTACTTGAGGTGTGGCCTCACCTCATGTTGTGCCGAGCACCAACCAACACCCCCAGGTCCCTTTCCTCTTCAGTCATCCAGCCACTCGTCCCCAAGCCTGTAATGCTGCATGGGGTTGTTGTTGCCAAAGTGCAGGACCTGACACTTGGCCTTGTTGAACCTCATCCCATTCACCCCAGCCCAGCGATCCAGCTTATCCAGATCCCTCTGAAGAGCTTCCCTACCCTCAGGCAGATCCACACCACCTCCCAACATGGTGTTATCTGCAAACTTACTGAGGGTACACTCAATCCCCTCATTTAGGTTATCAATAAAGATATTAAACAAGATGGGCCCCAGTACCAACCCCTGGGGAACACCACTTGCAATGGGTCGCCAGCTGGACTTAACTGCATTAACCACTACCCGCTGGGCACGGCCCTCTAGCCAGTTCTTTACCCAAAGAAGGGTATACTTGTCTAGGCCACGGGCAGCCACTTTCTGCAGGAGAATACTGTGAGAAAACTGTGAGAATACTGTAAGGACTCTTGGACTGCATGATCTGGAAGGTCTTTTCCAACTTTGATGATTCTATGATTCTATGAGAGTACCTTGCAGATAAAAACTAAGATGTTGAACTTGACACAGCGCCTTATGTAAAATCTGTGCAGAGGAGATGATTGAGTGGAAAAGGAGGACAGGTTCAGGCACCAAAAGGCATGACTTCAACAATGTAGGAAATCCCATAAGGAGACTGCACATCATCTTCTTGTACCGATAAACATGAGGAACAAAGATTAATTCTCACTCTGAGAAATTCACTTCAGATTTCCTGATTATCACTCCTACTTTTTAAGTGTTGGTGTTTCCATTTATAGACTTCTCCATAACACACAGCTATTGGATATTCCTGAGAAAGAAACAAAATAAGGAAGAAAGAGTTCCTTACTTGGCTTCTCAACTTGCAACAATGCCAACTCCAGTGATGCTTAGAGTGAGTTCCCTTTCCATCAAGAGGATGTGAAAAAAACCTGCTGTAGCATCCCACAAAGCTCTATAAAATATTAGAGCCACCAGTTCTGTTTGGATACTATTAACAGTAATAAATATGTATTCATATTTATTATATTTATTTATACTTATGACTATCCTAAAGATATAGTTTGAACTCAAGTAGAATGTGGAATGGTTTTATCATAGGCTTGTGTGCTTTGACTCAGAGTGACTACGTTTAATGAAACGTAGCAACTGAGATTATCAGTTTTATCTTCCTCTTTCAGAGTCATCGAATCATATAATTGTTATACTCCTTAACACTGCCTGTTCCTAGTGGAAGCTGAATCTTTAGTTTTCAGAATAAATTATTTCTGTCAGGCAAAACCCTTTTTATCTTTTACTATTACTTCGCTACAGTTTAAAAAATCATTTTCTCCCATCAATATTCCCCTCATTGCCCATGCTAATTCTGCTAATATATTTGGAGATGAAACAGTCTTTCTCTTACACCGTATCTTGATAAGGTAAGCAAAGAACCTACCACTGTTTTGTTTTATTTTACATGCCTTTGCTCGATCCAGTAACTGTCACTTTCAGTTTCAAATAATTTATCTTCAGTGTGATCAACCAGAACCATCCACCGACTGGTAAAAGCTTCCTTTTCCTCAGGAATGTATCTCTCTAGAGGTTCTAGGGCTGTGTCTGCCTTTTTCATGGTTGCACCCAACCCATTTCTCCTACAAACAACTGTTGTTTTTTTTGTGAGACACATCACTGTTAAATAAGGAAGCTTCAGAAGATGGCAGATGTGTTTGTTTCTGTGCCTGCACATTTGAGCTTTTGTTATGTTCTGTCCTATTTTATAACCTACAGCCAAAGCTCACTCAGTTTCCTGTGCTGGTTCTCTTTCATCTTTTTCCTGCCATCGAACTGTCATTGTCAGTACATAAATCCTCAACCACAGTAGAATCATCAATAAAACTATTAACTAAGTATCTTCTCAAGATTGGTCCTGGAGCAGCTCCACCAGCACTACACTGCCAACTCAACAGAACACCATGCACCAGGAACCCCCTAATCACTGAAAACAATGGTTAAACTATATTGACAACTTATTTTCTGGATAATGATGTTGAGAGAACTGCAAAGACACTACCAGGTAATAGCGGTATTTTCTTCATGCTGAAGGCATGATATCCCTATGTTTTACTCAGTTGCATTTCTTTTCACATAAAATAAGCCAACAGGACAAGAAACAGAAAGAGGAGATCAGCAGCAGAAGCAACACTCAGTTTATGTTTTCATTAGCTGTACACATGAAAGCAAGAATCTCTGTTAATATTTAGGAAAGTCCAACAAGTAGAGCTGTTTCTGGCTGTCAGCAGGGACAGAAGGAAATGTTTTACACATATTTTGCGGAAAGACCATACATAGTGCATTGCTGGTGGGAGATAAGTCAGGATAGCAATTGAGTGGATGTAGAAAGTTGGACCAACCCTGCTCTTAAACTGTGAAGTCTCTGAAAAGCTGTATTCAAACAGTGAGCTTCATGACTGTACTTTGTGATCAGATGAGAGCATCAGACGTTCAGCTCTGAGATCACCAATTGGTAGTAGGTGTCATTATCATCCAGGAAGAAAGACATGCCAGCTTCAGAGAATAAGCTACCAGCTTCTTCTAACTTAAGCAGTGGTCTACAAAAAGCATCTCTTTCACCAAATCATGTTTTTGTGCTCTCTTTTTCAAAAACCGCTTTTGTAAACTGTGGCCATTCCCTTCGGTAATCACTTGCAGAGATTTATCTTGCTGAAGGAGTCACAAGTGAGGTCCAACCTGCTTCTTAGACATGACTTCATCCCCTATGACTTGAGAAGGGCCAACCGGCCCATAAATTCCCTGATAAGCTGACTTCATTCCTAAAAGTAAAAGTGGGTAGATTTATATCTGGAGGGTCTACTGGTTTAGATGTGATCAGTGAAATTATTCTGGGGCAATTACCCACTGCAGGGCCTCTGCCTGGTAGGACTCTGCTCTGCTTCCTCATGTTCTAAGTTAGAAGCATTTTTGCTGAGGGAAAATAACACAGTTGGTCAAATAATAGCTTAGAATCAAAGTGTAGTCCCAGAGTGTAAGCAGTAAGTTTAGCAACCTCAGCAATCAGCAATACTGCTCTCAGGTTTAATAAAATCACAGGTAATGGCTACTGAGCTGCAGATCAGAGTACAGAGCTTGATTTTTGCTCGACAGAAAGACTGCTTTAACCACAGCAGCAAATTCCTCATAAGCAAACTTTAAACTTTCAGGAATTTTCCACTGCGCTTATAGCATAGAAACAAAATAGTAAGAACACTATTTCCAAAGTACTCTTTCCAAAGTACTCTCGTAATCATTAAATATATTCTATTAAATAGAACAATTCTATTTTGAACAAAGCAGTATTTATTATGCAACTTTTTAATAACTACTCTTAAAATACTAAAAATAAAAGGGCAGTAATTAATCTTTATTTAAATGGTAATTAAATGTGTTAAGAACACAACATGAAACTAGTCATTAGCGCTACAGTAAAGGCTGTCAGAAGCTTCATTACTGATTAATAATGGAGAACACAATGTACTGAACAGCCTCCCCTCATCCTAGAAGCAACTAGGAACTGATCTGCAAAAACTTTCAATCCTAATAAATCGATGAAACAATATCATGGAATTTATAATTACAGGTTAGAGCATAACTAAGCTTTTGTTTTGACCAACGCTGAACAAATCTCTACTTCAAAAGCAACAGATCATGTATGCAATGAAGACTTCTCATTCTGGAAACAGGTTTAAAACACTTTGCAGGTGGCCGTTACGTATGCTGAACAATGAAATTAGTAATTTCTATTAAACACAACATTTGCACAATATGTTTTCTCGCTTAACTTCATTCTTACCAAAAGAATACAAACAATAACGAAAATAAATTTAACGAAGTCTGCCAGCCAATTCCAACTAATGTCAAGACTTTATTTTACTGATCAAGACAGTTGCACCCACAGAAACCTTCATAAAATCTGTTTTTCTAAGCAATATTTAATAAACACAACCAAATAAGATCCAAAGAAAGGTGGAAATCACAAATGCAGACATATATGATAGCAATCACCAAGATAGCTACTTAAATGGTTAAAGATTAAAAAACGTAAGCAAATGTATTGTGAAACTGTTCTGTAACACCTTTGAACCAATGCTATATCTAAGCAGTAAATTAAAATAATTTAATTTAGAAACAAAAAACAATCATAAGAACTACACTACATGAAATCAATTCCTTCAACACATTGTTAAAGAGCAGTCCTGTGGAAATAAAGTGAGACTTCATTACTAAAGCATATTTGACTTTCAAATCACTAATTCATCAGCAGCTAACCGGAATAGCCATCATTTTTATGAGCTACTGAGCGTACTGAAACTCACTGTTAGTCCAGAACAAGAGCAATCACAAACTTCCTGCAGTAACTTAAAGATTCTGCATCCTGTGGCAACACACAAAATCTTTAACATCTACGAACAGGCGCAGAATATTAAATTACTGGAGAAGAAAACTTCAACACAGATCCCTCTAGCCAGGAAAACACTCTTTTTTCCATTTCTTCTAATCTAACCACTACCAGATACAGAGTTCAAAAACTTCAGGAGCAAATGTTTCTCATTCCTTTTGTATAATGAAGCACAGAGATCAAACATCTATCAAGCACTACCACTGACATAACTGAAAGCAAGACAGGAGGAGGAAGATAGGTAATTTCGGTTAATCTTACCAGTTCATCTATGTCTCAGAAACATTATAAATATTAATATATATAAATATTAATGAATTACTGCATATGAGGAAGAAAGACACAGAATAATAATCTTGAGAAGAGACATCAGTATTGCAGAATATTTTCCCAGACTTGCCATCCACAGTCTTCATCATCAAAGACTGCACAATTATCGTCCTGTATGGTTCTGGAAAATCAAAACTTGCTTGCTATTGCAAATGTACACTTTGATAAGGAGTTTTTCTCTGCAGTTTTTTAAATGTACAAAAATTAAAGCATGGATTTATGAGAACTAATGTGGCAGTTTATATGTTTATTATGAATATTTCAAAGACCTGATAACATTCCTATTCATCCTACTGAAAGCGCACTAAAAATGCATTAGAAGTAACACTGTAAAATAATGGCTCACTTTGAGTAATAAATCTTCACTGACAGAGGAATGTAGTGGTTTGGGGCACTTCTTAATGCACATGTTTGGCAAGTAATGCCGTATCTTAAAAGAAGACCTCAACAGTTGGGATCTTTGCAAGTGGGTCATTTACGGAACAAGAGAAACCAATTTATCACGTATCTAAACTAAAAAGGTTACCAAGATTCTGCCTTATATGCGTTCCATGACAAAGTTTGGTTCACAGTTCTTTTAACTGATGAGATCATTAGTAGCAGTGTATGAAAGACTGCTGGAGGAATAATAAAAGAAACCTGTGTCAACAGTTCCAGAAGACCATGGTATACCTTCAGAATACATAAATTTTCTTTAGCAGTACCAGTTCTTAATGTGAATCGTTACTCCTTGCTATTGCTGCTGAAGATCTCTAGAAGTTGCATCAATTCCTCTGCTGTCAAACAGCTGACATTTTCTAGAATCTCCAAGGAGGAATCAGACAGGAGTCTCAATTTAAAAAGTTTATTGTTCTTGTTAACTGTGCATCATTTCCTAATTGAGAACCATGGAAGAGATTACCCTGAGACAAATGAGCTTGCTACTTCAAGATTACCTTTATCTCTAAAAAAGAAACAAAGCAGTGGTGTGCAAACATATGCCCATATATACACCTATGGCTCCAGAAATAAGCATTCTTTTTGAGAGAGTAGAGCCATGTGGAGTTAGCTCATTTAAATATGCCTGTAGATTATCTACACTCATTTAGTGGATAATAAGGTTTGTTTTCCCTAGGTGGTAACTGAAAATTATTTCAAATATCCAGATTGCCTATTCTGTGGCAAATTTAACATTTAAAATGAGAGCACAGCAGCAATATAAACTAGAAGGTCTAATATTAGCATATTAAAATTAAATTTACATCAGATATTTATCAAGCACTGTACCACATATACACTATGAACAGCAAATATTAAGGAAAACATTACTGCACTTATACCTCGAACACTGAGCCAATCCCTACATTACTGGAGGCAAGAGTAAAAATGCAGGATATAACAGGTGTAAAGAGTGTTCATTGGAGATACTAAATGGCTTGGATACACGGAGCAATTAAATAGATTAACTCTCTGTAGCTCAGCATACGCAAGATTGGTATTATATGAAAGTGGATAAAGTTGTGAGTAGAGAATGGCTGCTCACCCTCTCCTGATGTAAAGGTGAAAAAAAATCAATTGATTAGGCAATGGTTTAAAAGAAACAAAATAATACCATGACTCATGGTGATAGTAAGGTTTGTATGCTGGAAATTTAGTGGATAATCAATAAGGAACCTTCAGAGAGGAAGGTCCAAAGAACCTGCACAAACATGCAGCTGCAACTTGCAGCAGCAAAGCCCATGAATGAAAAGCGCAGGAAATTGAATGCAAACTTTGTATTTGTTCTGTTTTTGCACTCAGTCCTGCAGTTTGATCCCGTCCCATGCTGGACATCATTCATTTTTCAGTGGAAGGATGAAAATTTTCCATTGCTGTCTGGCAGTACATGACTGCTCTGCCTCCTCTCCTCAGGCTAGCAATCAGATATGCACAGTAACCAGAAACGAAATGCAGCCAAATCTTGGAGTACACCTACCATCAGTCATTCAAGGCAAGGTTAAGCTCCCTGATTATCCCTGGGAAAGGAAACTGAGGGAAGCATCTCCTAAAACATAGCGCTGAGTGAGGCCAGCTCTAACGCTCAGTAAAAACAAAATAATCATTAGGCTCCTTAGGCCCCTTCATCCTCTTAAATGTTTATAGAAATATAGGGTCTTATCAATGGTACCAAGACCACAATAAAGAGATGGAACCTAATGGCAGCCCTCCACAAAAATGACATACATCTCAAAGGAGGAGAGATCTTCACTGGGTGGGCAATGGCCATGTTACCCAGAGGCACTGTTTATAGAGGTGTAATTTATTAAAACAGATCATCCTCAATCCTAAAGACAACAAGGAGATTACAGTTAGTCTTGCAGACCATGTGAGTTCAGAATTCCAGGGTATCATTCTGTATTCCATATATATGGTTTAGTAGCTTGTAGTAGCAATGGTAATGGGAGGATGGTTGGACTAGATGATCTTGCGATTCTATAAGTCTATGATTCTTTATACGTTTGTAGATTTTATTTACTTACACAAAGCATTTCAGGAGGCACGATTATGAATTGTTATCACCAAAAATATACAAGCTCTTTTGGAATGAAATTTCTTGGAATGCAAGGTATTGTGCCAGAAACATCTTAAATGGTTTGATTATTAACCAAGCTGAATAATATATATATGTTGGTACTGGGAAGATGAAAAGCAAGTATCTGTTCTCTTGAAGCCATTTGCAAACAGTACAAAGGTTCTAGGTAGAAAAAGCAAGTATTTGCTAGGTACAGTTGGGAGTACTGTTCTTTAGTAATGTAATTAGGGATGGCACAGCAACACATTTGAGTTTTAGAAATTAAGTTTCATTTTGATGTAAAACAAGAGTAAGGCTTTTAAAATCAAGAGAAAGAAGAAAATGAACACCCTGGAGGATTCAGTGTTGCCAAGAGTGCAGGATATATAATAATTAAAAGTATCATTCAGAACATTTCAGCATTCCAAAACAAACACTGTATTTCCACACCCCATTGTAAAGAATGACATGCTTATGTCTAGCTCTCTTTGTCCTAAGCAAAATCCCAATGACACTCACCAAAAATCAATCCATATATTTTCGTACGACATTTTTGTTTGCAGGTGACATGACGATAAAAGATAAAAGAAGCTGACATAAAAGATAAATGATTTTCCAGCAATTTATGATCTTTTTATAATAAATCCAGTAACTCTGGGAAAACAAGCTGTGCTTTTTACTTCACTATCTCCCCTGTCACGGTTTACCTGAAGAATTACAGAGTTCTAAAAATGGTTTTGTTTTGAAATGTCACTGATAAAGTAACATGAAAAAAAAGAATATTTTGGTTCTGATAATTAAACCAGAATTAAAATTAATCAAAAGATTACAGGACAAACTAAACTTCTTTGAAAAATACGCAAATGTAACTAGAAACAAACCCAGAATATTGTGAACAACAAAAACAAAAAAATGCACTATTTCCAATTAGTTTTGCTGGAATTGTATTGATATACTTTAAGTTCTCTAAATCGAGACTTAAAGCATACAGAATAAAGTACACAGAACTGAATTAGCTTAAAAAGCCTCTTCGCCGTACTTGTTAGTCCTACCTTAATCTGTGCAAAAGGTCTGTCAAAGTTTCCAACATAAAGAAGACCAACATTCTGTGTGAGAAGCCTAAAAGAAAAGGAAAAAAATATTTTAAGATATCACTTTACATCCATAAACTTTTTTCATCTCCAATTGCTGTTACTGATCTCCAGCAACGGGACCAGGCTTGTTGCAATGGCAAGAGCTACCTTTGCAAACACGATTACACAATCCTATGTGAACCAGTACAAAAACGAAAGATGTGCTGTGCATTGTACCATATGCATTGATTGGTAGCTTGCTTTTTCTTGT
This sequence comes from Perdix hodgsoniae, assembly GCA_035772895.1. Classification (NCBI taxonomy): domain Eukaryota; kingdom Metazoa; phylum Chordata; class Aves; order Galliformes; family Phasianidae; genus Perdix; species Perdix hodgsoniae. The sequence goes on along the minus strand of JAPSGF010000004.1, from coordinate 23,776,163 downwards.
CCAAAAAACCCTTCAACAGAATAATTTCATAGACTCCTTTGTGATGAATGTCACTCAATAAGACACAAAAGCTGCATGTGTCCCCCATTTCTATTTATTAGATACCCTAGACAAAACAATACAGTCAGACTAATAAACATGCACCCAGAGCAGCAGGCTTAAGAGTCAACCAGATCAGGACAAATAAAAGCATTCACAGTGATATGAAAGTGTCACTACAAGAAGAGAAATGATAGAGAATCTCTGTTATATTGTGCAATGGCTTCCTAAATAGAAAGTGTCAGACGTGGTTTGTGCTGATTGTTCTCTTCAACTCTTTAGGGTCATTATGGGCACTACCAAGATTCAGAGGAATGGTAGGATAAGTTGACTCAAAGAAATGTTGGTGCTTCTGAATAAGTTAGCCTGATTTCTGCAGATACTGGGCAAGTCAGAGTTGTTACTACACCAGCTCCAAATACCCAAAGGAAGCAACTTTAAAGAACAGCACAAAAAGACCACTGCTGTAGGAAGGCAGTCAGCTAAAGTTGTATGAGGGAATGTGCTGGGCAGGCTGAGCAATTACTACATTCCCCATGCTAAACAAAGGCAAAGAACTCATCCCCTTCAGGTAAGAGGCTCCAGAAGCATTATGCTGATGTAGACAGACACCTCTAAGGAAAATTCTTTGAATGCAGAACACTGAAATAAATTCTGGTTTGATTAAAAGGGACATTCAGAGCTCATCGTATTCATCAGTAGTCCCAAGTTTTCATATAATGCTTTCTATTAAACATTTTTTTTTTCTTTGATTTTATATTCTGTTCCCTTTAAAAAGAAGACCTCACACACTCTAAATTCTCTCCGTCCGCCGACCTAGAGACTGTAATTAAATAAGGGTGTATGCATTGTTTTGGTGAAGTGTGACTTCGAACGCATCTCTTTCTTAGAAAATTTATGTTTTAAGTATACATATGATGCATATATGTATACCCATACACACCTTTAATTCACAGTGAATTACATGCTTTTTCTATATATACTCTGGTTCTCTTTTCCAACCAATTTTTCACCTTCTCCAGCTCTGTTTTTAAAAACAAAACAGAAACTTTGATAGCAGCAAGTAATTGTTTTGACCTTCAATACACAACAAATGCCTCACAGTACGATTTTGATTCTTTCCAGATCTGATGGCAAAGTACATGACCTTAAACTGGCTCACTAACAGTGAGAATTATTGGAACTCAGCAAAATGGCAAAGTCAAAACATTCAAGTATTAAAAACTGTAAGTAAGAAATGGTGTCAAGTTATGCATCTTCATCAAAATTCTCTTGTAATTAGGTTATGTATATAGAAATGTCCTAGATCTTGATAGAAATACTCAAAGGAAGGAAAGAGTAGAAAGGAACAGTGCAAACCAGTCACAGTACACACAGGTAAGCAGTTTTCTCACTTTGTTCATCAACACGCCTGGCTCAGGCTGGAAGAGCTTTACTGATTTGCAATGGATCTGTAGTATTGAAACAAAGTCAGGATGAATATGTCAAATTCACTTTTACCCACAATAAATTAAATTCATTTGGTGCACAGGCCTCTGGAGTCGAAAAAGCTAGTGTATTGATCAAACCTCCTAGGAGTATAAAGCAAATTCAGAAAATATTTAAGGCTTTTCTAAATTAAAAGAAACATCTGGGAAGTAATTAGTAGAAAAGGTTAAAAGAGATTCCATGAAAAGAATTCACAGTATGTAACCATGTTAGAGAGAGGCAGCTTAAAGCACCTTAAAAAGAACTGCATATAATTTTTGCCAGGCAAAAGAAAAAAAGAATAAAAATTGCCAGCTGCATTTCTAATTAAAAAAAGGAACCAAAAAAAAAAAAAAAAAAGAAGAAAAGATAGACTGTTAATTACTCTCACTTGGTCAGTTTTCACGATCCTTGCTTTATCAGAAAGGATCATTACAAAGCTGAGTCTTTAGGATAGCTTTATTTGTAAGTAATGAACACTGAAGGGACCTTAAGACTGGTCTTTCCTGAAGTCAGCATTGCTGTCTATACTACTTAATTTGCTACCCATACTGTACATTCAAAGCTCTCATAGTTGAAATCAGCATCCCAATATGGTCATAATTTCACATCCTGAAATATTCTGGGCTCCTCCTCTCCCCACCAAACAGCTTGAGCAATCAAATAAATAAATAAATAAATAAATAAATAAATAGATCTAATTTTCATGACCAGTATAAACTCTTCTACTTGAGAGTCATTCTACAATTTCCTTATTTCAGGGACTGAACTCTCACAGCAGCATGCAGAGGCAGGTGGGCTGCAACAAGAGTTGCTGCTGAAGCTCTTAACAAGCCAAACTATAGCAGGAGTGCTCTCTATGCCTCAGCTGTCTCCAGTGGAGGAATTAAACAAACGGTGTGCCAGTAAGGAGATCAGTGAGGCAGAGGAACATGGGCCAATTCTCACCTCTCCCATCACACTGAAAATATGTTTAAATTACTTAAAATTAACGTTATACTATGAAACTTCAACATGTGTAAATTGATATGGATATTCTCTCTTAATGCTCTCAACTAATGACCCTGTTAAGCAACATTTACCTTCAAAGACTTCCAACAGTGGTCAGGGTTAGTTATAAGCACTTGCATGTTTTCTCATGACAACATCTTCTTAAAATTTAAATAGTCTGTTTCTTACCTAATATCACATTTGCACAGTTCTGTTCTCCAAACCCCACTGCCATTACTCAAGCCTTGCCAGCAGCTGACAGCATTGACTGAAATCAACACCAACCTATGAAATAGCGGTGATGGTTTCACAGTGCAATTGTCATGTTTGAATTTCACATCCAAATAATTACCTTAAAATTATGAGAAACAATCATAAGAAATGCAAATGCCTACAGGCATTTCACATATAAGTACTTACAGTTTAGCAATATCCAAAGTTGTCTAAACTAATTGTATTTGTTTATAGATTGCAACTTATTTTATTTGTAGCATATTTCATTCAATTCATTATCAATACGATTTTTCTTTTCTTTTTTTCCCCATAAGTAACAAAAAAGTCCAGAACCAAGGTAGGAAACAACACTCCAAGGAGCAGTAGTTCTCTAGGACAAACTGTCCATGCATAAAACTACAATCCCCACACTCTTTCCCATACACCAAATTGAGCAACCATCTCCCCAGACATGCCTATCAGGGCTGTAGCATTATGTTTCATAAGAACATCGTAACAAAGAATTATTAGGACCAACCATTTCTGATTTTGGGTAATGTAATATCAAAGTCATAAAGACTTTCCCAGTACCAAGAAAACACTGACAAATGCCTTCTTTTCTACATTCAACGTCCTAGGTTTGGCCTTCTCTATGATCAAGAGTAGCCATTTTCAAAATCCCAGCTGCAGGAGGCAGTCTGCAAGGGATGGTGACTGCAGGAGTGGGTATGGTCAAGCACAGAAATACAAAAAAGAAGTGGCAGTAGAAGGGGGATAAAATGCAAATAAATATGGCACAAGATTAAGGGCTGGGTGAGAGGAAACTTGGAATAAGGAACAGTAAGGCAGCAGGGAATCCGGCAAACAAGAGTAACATGACAAGGCAGCCCTCTGGATTGGAAAGTACTGGAAGCGAAGGGAAAGCTAGGTGGCTTATGGCTATGAGAGCACAGGGACTGAGTGACCACAGAGCTCACCCTCCTGAGCACAACTGACCTTGTTCTGGGAGCTGGGACAGTCCCATGCCCTTGTCCCAGCTGGGACACCCCGCTGCCTTTGGCCATGGACACCCTCGGGCCTTTGGCAAGGAACTTAATCAAGATAGCTCATTTCAAGGAAGCCTGACTGCATTCACTTCTCTGCATGTCTATTCTGGTAACACACCGATAGCAGTCAGACAGGATGAAGTGGATGCTTCAAGATATTCTCAGCAAAGACTCAGGCACATCTCACTGCCATACAAATGCTTCAGCCACCAAGTAGTGCTGCACAAAGACACAAAGTCGGCATCAAATTGTCCCCACATCCTATTGGCAGCATGGCCTCGAGGACATGGCTTGAGCAGGAGGAGAACCCTCAGGACTGCCTATCGTACTGCAAGGCTGCTCTGACTACCTAACGGGGCCACACAACACATCGATCTGAATACATCTGACCAGTTCAAACATGAACCACCTGTGAGATTCCCTCTGTACTACACAACATGGGAGGCTTCCACACAGGAGCACGCACAGAGGAAGGGGAGCAAGGGGAACCAGGAGCCGCTGCCTCTCACAGCAGCGAGTTACGGCAGGCGAGCTGAACGCGGTAACTTGCTCCTGTGCGAGGCAGCAGCTCCTGTGCTTGCTCTGTTGCAAGATCATAGTGTTATTATCATGCAGGAACGCAGTGCTGAGATGTGTGGCCCCAGCCAGCAGCGCACAGGTCAGACAGGGTGGGAGTGAGAAGCAGGGTGTGAAAAATGCAACATCGGCAGTAAAAGGGCTGAGGAGATATAAGGGAAACGACAGCAGAAGGGTGAGGAGTGCTGCGGGAAAACAATGAAAAATGAGCAGGCTTGAGATGTTGTTTTTTTTCCCGAGATGAAAAGCTGCCTGAAACAATCAGCAGGAAGCATGCAGAGCCGCCTGCAGCCATGCTTCAGTTATTCACTATCCCTCTGAAAGAGAAAATGCAACTTCTTCCTTATATTTCAAAAATAACTTTCATCAAAATCCAAGAACTTAGAGCAATTTATCAAACAGTATCTTGTAGCATCTCTGTTTGGCAATTCTCAAATTCAACTTCATGGACACTGTGGTTGATGAATAGTTCATTATTTCACATAGGTCACTAGATTCAGTTTCTCAGGTTTTGTTCTTGACCGTTGTTTGCTCTTTTTACTAGCTCTTGCAATCACAAAAAAGCCTGACTTCAGATGAGCAATGGTCTTATGCATTCTATTCTTTTCTCTCTCCTATTAAGCTTGTTAAGCGCTACAGCGTACCAACAAAGCTCTGTTGGATCTAACATGGCTTTCTTATACTGAACAATCAGACAACTATCTGAGAGCACCCAAGACTGCAGAAACTTCTGAAACTCAGCTACATGCTACACATATTTGTTTGCACTTCCAGTGCTGGTGTAGCTGGAATTCACTGCTGTCATCGAGGGACCAGGGGCAGCATCTATAGGTGTGATTTGATCCACTCCTGGAAAGAAGTCTCTTCAGGCCAGAGAGGGCGTTTTCTGGATGATAAGAATGGCAGACCAATACCTCAAACACTTCTGAGGTCTGCAGGAAGAGATTTCACCCTAGCAGATATGATTAACAGGAGTATCGACTCCACTGATGAGAAAACGGGGTTAAGATGCATGTACTAATTCCATTTTGCAGCCAGAAGCAGTACCAAGTGGCTAAATGTGCCTGACGGTCTGACCTAACAACTTCATCCTGCACATGCTGCCAGAAGACATTTACAGTCTTCACAGAGTTCACTGGTAAAAAGATTTCAGTCCTGAGAAGATGTGTATCAAGTGTGCATTAGGTGTGAAGCAAAACTGAATGAAAAACCAATCCTGACAGCAGTGCTGCTGACCTTGTGCACATCCATATCTTTATTGCTAGGATCCTCTCTGCATATGCATTAGTGAATGATTAAGGCTGGAATGGGGGAAGAAAAAAAAAAACTGCTTAAAATATAAATTGAACAGTCAAATACAATTTTAGGAAAATCACCGTGGCTGCTTCCTCATGCTGAAACTCCACATTTAAAATAACTATATAATGGAAGGTTAATATTAGTTATTATCCAAAAGACTTCACATTTCATTTTAAAGTATGCCTTCTCCATCATGAGCAAAAAGAAAAAAATCCATCACTATGCTCTGTGAATGCTTTTAACTACATATAAAAATCTTTCTTGATGCATTTTCACATTTCAGGCAGGACTGACTGTTGTAAGTTAAAATTAAAAATGAACAACTGCCCTGAGAACAGAGGGAACATCACTACAAGTTCAATAAATGTATTTTCAAACATTATTTGAATGACTTTGACATATATCTTTGAAGATAAAGGTAACTTTTACATAAGTTTACAAATTTGGTATTCCTTTATACAAAGAAAGAACATCATTACTGCACACTGTGACACAAGCATAAATAAAGCATAATGGCACAGCAGAAAGGATGCCATATTCACACAGCCCTGATAATGTCATATTAATAAATATTCCGTATTTATCCTGTGTTCACTTGAACTGTGAGGGAAAACAGTACATTGTGCTGCAGTACCTTAACCATGGAAAGAGAAGCAGTTTTTTAAACAGTTTATTAAACTGTAACTTGTATTCTATTATGACAGTACTGCAACTATAGTTTGCTTCTTCCTTAGGACAAACATTCCCCATTGCTTTTGAACTCTTGGGGTAATGAACTGAAGGATTTGCAAGAAAAAAAATAATCAGAAAAGCACGTGTGATTCTGTGGTTGATACTGCATAGAATTAACTTCATTCAACTTAGAAAATAATGATTTTAGTATTTTATTTCATAGACTAGCATAACAATAGCATAGTGAAAGTATAACATTAGATTTTTTAAGATACAGAAGTGCATATAAAGGATCCAATAACAATCTCAAAAAGGCCAGTATCAGTACTTGCATAAGCTTGTGAATTTCAACTGAGGTGCTTATATGGTTAGCAAACAATGTGCATCTAATGTCGCTTGAAAAGTATAAAGTGCCATTGAGAGTATGAGGTATACATATTGAGAGTTCATTTAAGCAGTAATGTATCTCACATGCAGAATACTGACAATGGAAAAGCAGGGGCTTCACATACAAGACAGAAGAGCTTTTCCCAGCGCTCTACAGTGTATTTATGAAATCTCTTTTTTAGGTAATGGAAATATTCTGACAATTTTTTTTTACTCATCACTCATGCACGAAGAGGAAAATTTTGACGGACAAGTATAAGCCATTTCAATGTAACCCTCCTGGGAAATAGCAGACAAATAGATTGTATATTCAATTTAGGACATTTTCCCTCGAATCAGAGTACATACCAAAAAAACAACCACCTATGAAGCAACTAGAGAAAGCACTAAACAGCTAGTTACATAGGTAAGGTGCAAAATAATTGTGTTTGGACTCAGAGAAGAAAAAGGTTGGGAAGGAATGCATGTGTTTAAAAAAAACAAACAAAACAACCAAAGGGAGATTGTAAATAATTTCAAAATCTTAAATTCATCACTGCAAGAAAACCCCCAAGGAAATTTAGGCACAATCTTTCACTGTACAATTTCAGAACTTGCAGAATATCCCAAGCCAAGCTAATGGTGACAGCAATTAACATAATATCAAAGCAATATTCATGGGGATAAAAATTGCAGTGGGTAGCTCAACTCAGAAATGAATTCAACAGCCTCAGCTTTTCCCACTATGGTATTCCAACAGTGTAGGCTATTAGTTGTATTAATACCCACGCTACATTCTGAACTAAATGCAACTTAGGCAAAAATATCAATGTTACATGTTAATAGCCCTTCATAGGAAGAGCTCCTATGCTTACCACTTGAAAGGCTTCAAGGAATTACATCACTACCTACAGTAAATCACTGTCTGTCATTGACTATTGATGGCAGTAATCTAGGAAGTGACTGAACCCTGAAAGGCATACTGCCACTGAACAACCTCACCACTGCTATGTACCAAACCCAATAAAAATGACATTTACAGAGCCTGAAACGGCAGAACAGTGACCTCATATTTGAGATAATGGTCTGTAAGTTATCCTGTTATCATGATCAAAAAGAATAAACTGAACAATATCAAGGTTTAGATTGATTAGGAGACTTTAATAAGTATCACTCTGTCTTGATTTTTTTTAATTTTTTTTTTTAAGTTTTATTTTGTTTTGGGAGTGAGATTGTATTTGAATGCTTTACTAGAGACGGGGAAAATAAAACCATAACATCCAACATTTCCAAAAGCCCTTCTTTTTGCTTGCTGCACTTATGCCTACTGTTGATTATATTTTAATGTTTGTCCAAGCTTTGCCTTGCAAGCAAATCACATAAAGAAGCATTTTGATAACGCATCCATAGAAAGTAGAAAAGACAAGTAAACAGAAACAAGAAGTGCCCATTAAATAATCATGCCCATTCCTCCACCATTATTCCCTGTAGTATAATGAGCAATTTGGCCACGCTGGCCATAAATTATCTGAAAAATGAGGCTGCTTGCCTTTTCCTTTGGGAGGTTATTACATAGTCTGAGAGATTTCACTAATAGAATCTATTTCTGATGGTAAACCTCAATTTTTCTTACTGAATATTATGCCTCTCGTCTCACTGAAATATAGAACAGAGTTAAGAACTATTCCCAACTTGCTGAAAGACTTCCTGTGCAGTGTAGCGGCTCTGCCCATGCTGATCCACATCTTGCACAAGAGCAGACACGTATCTCAGCAGTGGATCATGCTGGAGCAGTGCAAATATACTTTCTAGTTTATTCCATAGTATTCTTTCAGCCTGGCCATCTTTTAACAGAGATCACAACACTACCAGATTCAACACAGAGTTTGGTTAAAAAGTGACACTGCAGTGCTAAATTCTGCAATAGGAAATTTTAATATATGTCTAACTAGATATTCCAAAGTCAAAATAAAGACATTTCAAGTGTCTCAGGAGCTATTTAAGAATAATAGACTTCTAATAAAAACTAGGAGAAATAATGGAGATAAAGGTGACAAAACCTCAAGTATATCCAAGTACAAATCCTGTAAAAAAGTTTTCTTGATTCGCTTGATCAAGTGAAAATAGAAGGAGAAACTAAGGAAGAAAGAAACATTGCTGAAAAGCTGCTGATTTGTTTGTTCCCACTGAAAAACAAACAAAAACACCACCAAGCCAGGGACACTACAGTTTTTAACTTACCAAAATGCCTGCAGAAATAGAGGTACTAAAAAAAAAAAATGCTGTGAGGATAATTTGATAATCAAGGTGAAATAAACCACCAAACTCAGATGCAATTTATCCAAGCTTTCCAACATTTCTTAATGTGAAGGGCCTGAATCACTAGTAACAAGCAAAGAAACCAACATCAATCTAGCATCTAAACAGGCTAATTTCTGCAGCCTTCTTGGAGTCGTGCCCTTTAGCTCAGCTTTGTTCAGCATGCCCACCTTGGCCATGTCTGACTGCATTGCCGACAAGGTTGCACATCCCCTGCCCTCACACTGTGGCTGCATCTGCTTCTCTTTTGATCATCTTAATGAAAGAGTGCTTAAAAAGGAGTGGGGGACAGGAGAGGCACCACACTGGCATAATCGATTCAGACAGCCAAAAGGCTTCTGTTACAGTCTCTCACAGTAACTTACTATTAAAAACAAAATAAAACTAGGCAGTAAGTACTCTTATATGGAAAAGGCTACTTACTATTACGGATCAAACCATGATTAAGAGACTGGAGAGGCAGAATAAATGATCAGTTTTCATCTTGGCAAAGGCCAAGTAACTATTCAATTTGCGTAACAGACTGTTTAATATATTTATTAGAAATGTGAAAAGTCATGAACAGAGAAAGTCTGCTGATGAAGCAAGTCACGGAGCAAAGGCAGGCAACTTTGGCTAAATTGCAAAGTTCATCACTTTGAGAGGAAGCTGATGCCGTATTTACAATCACCCACATAATCCTAATATTACTCTGCTCTGCAGTGAAAAATATGTGCTCCTGCACATACAAATTAGAGAATTAAATCAATTCTTAGGATTAATTGAGGAATGTATCATAATGTATATAAACCTGGCAACTAGAATTCTCTTCTCTCTCTCACTCTCCAACGTTCTGAGGCTCAACTCTGAAGCCCAGTCAACTTTTTTCTATGTAAGGTTTTTACATTCCTTTGTCCTTGGCCTTTCTGTTTGTCACTGAAAAACAAAAGCAAAAAACTAAAGAGCTTACACTAAATCACTGCAGCAGAGCTGGAAATGGATATATGCAGCCATTTTAACACAAGATGTTACTGGTGAAAGACCATATTTTGGCAGGAAAGCTATGATGGGCTGATCTCATCCAGGTGTAAGCTCTTCCACTCTACCCTTCACTTGTCAGTGCAACTGCTATAGAAGTTTCCTGATTTTTCCAATCCATGTGTGGCACAACCTCGTGGCAGTCCCAGACACTGGCAGCTAATGGTTCTGAGGGAAACAACCAGGTCTTTCTGCACATCAGCCGCATTTAGAGAGAACTCTTCCAAAATAAGGAAAAGGCACTTTCATACCCCAGGGAGGTGACTCTTACTATACATCAAAACACTGAGGAATTACTGATGCAAAAGTTCTTCAGAAAATGAATTGTAAACCATTCTGAATCAAAGCAGAGGGTATCGTAAATAAATTAGTTGGCAGCGGTATCTTTTTGCTAATACAGGACAAAACAAAGATGGATCAGGTGATCTGCACTTTCTTTCTCATAACGGAAAAGGAGTAACTGAATTATGTCAAATAAGGGAGAATTCAAACCTGATAAATACTTCATCACAAAACACATCATTAGAAGGCAGCTCATTGATGATGCCTTGGTGTGCAAAAGTAGCAAGAACAGAAGATGTAGATGCATAATAAAAAATATTTGGAAGATCATTTTCTTAAAAAAAAAAAATCAGTAAAGAATATAAAATTCACTTGGCTACCTGGATCACAGATATGACTATTATGAGAATTCCCATCTTCCTATTGAAGATTCTGAGGTAAAGGCATCACAAAACAACATTCTTAGCCATAAGAACACGTATTGCTAGACCACTCTAAGCAATTTCTTTTTCTTCCTGTTTCCCCACACCACTTTAATGACTTATTCAGAATACTTTATTAATTAATCATGCACAACCACAAAATGATTGACTCGCAGTCTACAAACCATTTATCTACCAGCCCATGAGAGACTACACAGATTACAGACATGAAGTGAAGGACGTGAAAGACAAAGAACTCCTTGTTTGGAATGGGTGTGACACACACACAGCTCCCATCCACCCAGGCACATGTGCCACCAGCAGTGTGGAGAAAACCCCATATGTTACAAGCAAACTGACCACCCAAAGTGAGGCAGGAAGGCTGTTGTGAACTCTGCTGGCTGCTTCCCTCTCATTTCTGAAACCACATGGACAGTATAAGACTGAGCTGCTCCATTCATTATAAATCAAGTTCCACAGCATACTCACTGTGTGAGTTTTTTATGAACTCCTTCTCTTTTACAGAAATTCTTCACATAATAAGAATACTTCATTCTGCATTCCCCAGTATGAAGAAACACAGCTGAAGTGTTTTCCTTGTGGTGACAATATGGTCAGAGTATTCTCCTGCTCAAATATTGCTATCCTTACCTGTAAGGCTGCTTTCTCTACAGGGAAACCTCTGCTCTGCTATCAGGGTGCTCTGAAGTGTCAAGTCTCTTCCTATCCCCCCTCTCTTTGCTTTTCTTCCTTTACTTCTGACTTTTAACAGTCAGCATGCTGCTCTCTTAACCCACTGCCCCTTGGTTTTGTTTTGCCTTTTAAGATGCCTATCTCTCTCCAGTATATTTTGTGCTCTAATTCCCTTTTCTCCAAACTTTAGCACCCCTTCTCCTAAGGTTCCCAAATTTATAGGTAGCATACTCTCCATGGAGCCCACAGACAGGAAATGGGAACACATTGGGTAATGCACTGGTAAGAGGGCAGCTTGGGCTGTGCTGAGAAACAGAAGGCTACCAGTCATCAGAAAAGGAATAAGAATCCTCTGCTCCACAAACAGCATTTGCCTTACTGCAACAGCTCCCATGTTGAGAATGCTGTTCCAGTCTCTTCTCAGCCTCCACAGAAGTATAGACTGGGGCAGCCCAGCTACTAACAGCCCAATGTCACCCCAGTGCCCCAGCACTTGGGGCTCCATCACATCAGAGCTTCCTTCTGCTACCATCACAAGTCTGACCCAGACAGGTCCACTTGCTTGCTTGGGCCAAGGGAGAGGACCAGAAAGCAGCACAGCCTTTTCCTTGCAGCCTAATCTTACCTGTAAGTGAGTGCTGCATAAGAAGTGGAGACAAACAGCCGTTTGGGTCATCTCCAAAGTCCTCCTCCCGCTACACCCTTGTAATTTTATATTCCTAAATGAAGTCACAAGCAATCAACTCAAATCAGTAAAAACCCCGCCTTTCAGATACATTAAAAAACAAGCACAAACATTACTAAAGGTTATCTGCAGTAAACAAAGATGAAGAAAGAAGATAAAGTCAACGCAAAGGAAAGCAAGCATGTAACAGGCACATGCTTCCACAGATTTTTTGGTCCAACATAAACCATTTCCTAAGCATTTTGTGTGCAGCCAGTAGTCCCTCTTTTTCAATGCCAATTTTTTAGAATTAAAACAATTAACCTGTTTCGTGACATGCTCTCCACAACGTCAAAGCGGCTGGGGCCTGGGTGACAAGCACCCTGCAGAAACGGATCCTTCTTATAAAAGGCAAGAGAAAAAATAATTGAATCCTTCATAAAAACAGCTATATTATTATTACAGAAAGAGAGTGTCTTTTCACTTACTGTCCTTAATCATTAATTTTTATTATGTAGGGCACAAGTGAAAGAGCAGTTGTGATTAAAAGCTAACTGCATAGGACAAAAAATTGGTTACTTCCAGTCCTTGGCTGATAACTACTGATTTAACTGGTATCAGGATGACCTATCTCTTTTTTAATCTACTGCTGAAAAGATGTATGTAACATAAATTATTAAGGTATTAATTAATAAATGTACAGTACAGGAGGTTTTTGTGTTCTTTTTTCTTTTTCTTTTTTTCCTTTTTGCCTCCAAGAAATCATTTTTACTGCAAGCAATTTTGCATGTCATTTTGGACTATATTTTATCCTTGCTAAAAAAAAGTCTGCGAGAAAATCAGTACAACATTGTTCAGCATATTTTGACTTTCCAAATAGATGATACTCAAGACAGTATTATAGGCTACCTGAATGGATAGTAAGCCTTTTTAGGTAATACAGTTAACTGCAACTAATGTCTGGTATTGCAGAAAAAAGCAATTCACACTGTTTATTATAAACACCATGACCTTAAATTCAGGACTGATTTAAGGTAAGACAAAGCATCTAGGAAGACTAACTGGTATCACTGAAAAGGACTGAAGCACACATTTGCAAGTCAGGAGAAAGGTTTTGATGCAAAATTTGTCTTTTTTTTAATATATCATATGAGCGTAATAAAAACTACTGGCTTTTCCCACATCTTACCTACATCTTCAGATCATTAGAGAGAGAAATCTATCAGTATATGCGAATGTAATTTGAGTTTCATTAATATCCTGTGCATTTTAACCAGGATTTTAATCACTCTGGGGTAGGAACTGAGAACAAATAAAATGTAATCATCTGTACCATGAAGACAACCCTGAAGACTTGCACACAAGAGGAAGAAAGGTGAATGAGCAAAACTTTAACAGTAACACAAAACTGAATCTATATAGGAGCAGTACTCTTTTATAAAAAGACAAAAAAGGAGAAGCTTGTAGAGCACATACTCCTGTAACAGAGTACATGAAACCTACGTATTAACACGTCCCTGCTGTCAAGTTTTCTAGCACCTAAGAAAACCAACAACAAAGTGTCTCTTATCTCCTTTTACAACCCAGTTTCCTAAGAGAAATGCAATTTAGGAGTGGTAGGAGTTACTCACCCAGCTACTACAAGTCTGTGTTCTGGCACACAGCCCCTGGGGTCCATTTCCTTTGAATGCTAGACTTCTCTGCTACATTTTAGAGATAGAGGCTAGTGACAATGGCATTACTTTGATAATTCCTACCATTCTACATTTTTTTGTTTAATATATTAAATTTCACTCTCAGACTATTGCTTTGATTTTTCACATCCAGCACTTGCCCAGGAAGAAGACAGCTGTGATTGACATAAATTGTGCAGAAAAAGAATTAACTGCATGAGCACACATTTCTTTTCTTGAACCAAAAGAACATCTACCAGACAAAAAATCAGTTTGAAAACTGAAAAATCAAGAAACCCTTTAACCACTTGAGAATTAAATAGATCATTCCATTCTTTGGACCCACTTTCAAGACTACCTTTTTATTACTGGACAACAAACTGTTGCTTCTTTCAAGCATGAATTGCTCAGACAGAAAGCAATTTGATATTTGAAAATGAAAAGGGAGGAAAAGAAAGCATTTTCCTCAGGACCAGAATGCAAGAAGAGAGCTCTTCAGATGAGCTAGGGAACTGGTGAGTTGTTCCGAAGATAAGCTAAAGATTTCTGAGTGAGGAAAGAGTGCAGTCTCCCAGTTGAGAGCTTGTTGCAAAATTTTCCCTTATCCAACTTTTCCAAGCTTGCATACACACAGAGCACAAACAGATGTCCTGCAACTGTCCCAATCAATCATGGAATCATATAATGGTTTGGGTTGGAAGGAACCTTTAAGATCATTTAGTTCTAACCCCCTGCTATAGGCAGGGACCTCCAGACCAGGTTGCTCAAAGCCCCATCCAGATAAGGAGAGCCAGGCTTGATGCACTTTTCATTCTGTTTGAAATAACCTCCACTTAGCAGTTTAAATAAAACCCACTTTGGTGTAAGCTGGCCAGTGGTGTCCCCTCACATAAAATGCTGGTAGGTTTCTACAGAACCTCAGAGTTCACGTTTCATTAAGTACAGCAAATATGAGTAGAAAGCTGCTGTAGCTAACTAGTAAACGGATTATTTCAAATGAAAGTAAAGAGAGAAGCTCTCTAGAATTAAAATCTGGAAGGTTTCTCCAACCCCATCTCCTCTCCCAGCTCATCCAATCTCACCACTAATAACATTCCATAACATTTTAAATTCTATCTTTGTAGGCCCCTCGGCAATTCAACTTGGTTTTTTTTTGTTTGTGGGTTTTTTTTTTGTTTTTTTGTTTTTTGTTTTTTGTTAAAAGACACCTTATTTTCCTGTTCTAGAGCACAATATGGCCATTTTAAGTTAAAAACCTGTTTGTGGACATGGAGCTATTACAGCGGAATTAACTTTAAGTGGCCATGATATCCCTGCACTTCAGGAGTATTAAAATTCATCTCTGGCTTTGTTAGAAAAATCTAACTTCTGTGCTTTTACACCTTGTAATAAATTTATATCACTTCAAGTCTTCAGGAATCAAAGGAATAATTTAGGTAGAGCAATCACAAAGGTATATTTTTTGCATTAAACTGAAGTACATAACTAGGTTGCACTAAAGATATTCCTTTCATAAGAAGACTGCAACAGAAAAGGGACTCTGCAAAGTCTACCTCTGTAGTGTCTTTTGTTGTAGATTTTTAAAGTTGTTTAAAAATCTTTCTGTATCAGCTTTCACTTAAAAGAAACATAAGTTTCATAACACAGCTTTCAGCGACAAAATCAAACATTTGACCAAATGCTATATAAAATCCTTTGGGAAATGAATGATTCTCAGTCTACATAATGAAAAGCAACAGAATAGACAAGGCTGTGCAGATCCTTAAAAGAAGGATTTTTCTGTACTAGTTAAGGCTCATTCCTGTTCCTCAGGCTTGTCAAGTAAAAACCTACTTTGTCAAGGAGTTTAAGCAGGTTTTTTTCCCATGTGTCTGAAGCCTAGCATAGCCTGTAACCATTTAATTTTATTCAAGGGAAAGTTTTTTTTTACTGGAGTAAAGCACTGGACGCTCATATTGTCACAGACTGGCATGCACAGACACACGCAGCCATGCCTCTTGCCTACACAGGCTCCATCAAAACACAGAAATTCATCAGAGGAAAAAAAACCAAAAACATCAAAGAACCTTAATTTTATCTCCAAAAAAGGCAGGATATTACCTTCAGACATTTGGAGTGTGCATGTATCTGAATACTACAGAAGGAAACAAGTGGTGTATCATACATGAAAGAATCTCTAAGATGTTTAATGTAAAATAGATACTAAGGTAAAAAAAAAACAGAAATTATCAGTCTGAGAAAAACATTCATCACTTCCTATTATAAGGCTGAGTAAGAAGAAGAAAATACAATTTTAATCATTCAGTTTTAATGACATAATTTAAATAACAGAAGCTTAATACCTCTGCTGTTATAATACTTCCAGTTATTTTTGATCTGTCTCAGCTGGATGAAAGTATTTGCATGTCTCTGATACTCAATTCATATTCCAAAACACTTCTCTTAACATTCAAATAAAGTGTGGATACTTTTATCAAAGTGACTGTTGTGCAGAACTGTAAGTACAAAGACCTTGGGCAGTGAAGACTGAATTCTCCTCTGCTTCTCTTGAATGAGTTTAGAAAGAACGATATCAAGTTCTGCATAAAGATCATTGTCATCGTAAATTAGTAAGTCAGAAGAATTATTAATTGAGAAGGGTTGTTCTGTTAGTTGAGAAGGGTTAATCGTGCCCATAATGATTGTTTCCTCCCGGAGGGGAGAGAACAGTTCAGGGCCTTTACTGGGTGACACCCACTTCATTTCTGAGTTTGTTCTGCTCTACTCCCCACATCCACTGACCTCCTACATTTGAATAACCGCCTTTTGGCAGAATTTTGCACTGCTTAATAAAAAGATTAGAAAACTGAGCATATGACATTTGATGCTTTAACACTCACCAAAGGAGCAAAGTGCTTTTATAAACGTTGGTCAGACAGTGGTTTGATAGGCAAACTTCAGGGGATAAAAGCACAATCAAGTTCACTATGCAACTACACTTTGCTCATCCCAATTTTCTCTATCCTATAAGTAGAGGTATACACATTATACTTCATTTCTAATCCATTGCCAAATATTTGCCCACAGTGCAATCTTTTAACTCTTTGTGAAAAAAAGGCTTCAAGTATGAAAATATCCAAAGATCATAGCTCTGACAATATTTAGTACTTGTAAGGGGAAAAAATGCCATCTGCTGGGTACAGCTGAGGACTGAGAATTTTTTTGTCTTGCCTCGCTAACATACTGTGCTCCCTGGGAGAGTTCTCTGCACTTCGGATGTCATTTTTCCCCACCTTAAAAACTGATACAAATATTTGCACAGGGAAGTATCTAATAGATGCCTCATTAAAACAATGTCCAAAGCTTCTTATTCTCCTATCTTGCCAACAGCAAGGGGTCTGACAGCAATGGCCAAGATGACCAGCATACCAATAAGAGTACTTTTAATCCTTGCATTAGACATTAGGATTGTCTTTACAATCTCCATTACTTCACAAGCTCTTCTATCTCCACATATCTAAATCTTATGGTTCGAGAATTGAAATTATCCAGCTTACACAAAGCAGAGCAACATACCACTACCCATTTCCCGGTGCAGCAACACACAACTTTGCTACCATTCAAAAGCCAGCAATGGAACACTGGTTGCTACAGTACAGGTGCAGAATAGGTTGGTGATCTGGCCTTAAACAAGGAAAACACAGCACTGAAAGTTATAGTGCATAAAATGGCAAAATAACCAGAATGTCCAGTATAGAAATATATGAAAAGAGCCAAGAGTGATATAATAAAATGGATTACTTTTAAAATTGACAAAAGCTATGAGGACAGAGTTTCATCCTCCATGGTTACATATGGGAAAGAGAATTTTGTTTTGACTCATAAAAGCCAAGGGAAACGTTTTCATTGTTGTTGTATTTACAACACAAAGAAGCAGCTGTCACCTGTTGTGTGTGTACATACACACAATTCACACTGAGGCACGTATATTTACAAATAAAATAACATGATTCATTTCAAGTGAAGCCGAAAGCAACATACAGTATTGGAAATTTGGATTTCAAAATGAAAATAAAGGCTTATTTCTCACAGACACAGTGATGCTAAAAACGAAGTGGGTCCTATGAAAGAACATAGCTTCCTTCCATGCGTTTAAGATAAAAACGCTGAGGTTGATTTCAAAATAGAATTCAGTATAAAACCATGCTTGTACTTCACAATTGCTGTCAAAAGACTGTTTGGTAAAAAGCGAGCAAGCATAAAAAGTATGAAAATATGGAATTTTGGCCTTTATAGGATCCTCCTGTAGGAACATGCTTACATATGTTGCCAGATGGAACCAAATATCTACTGAAAGCTATTAATGGCTTTTGCAAAGCACTAGGTATTTATTCCCTGTCAAAGTGCACAATGCGCCTAAGCTTGATATCCAGCAGTCACTGTTCTTTTCCACACTGCTTATATAAATAACAAAATGGATTCTGCATTGCCATTGAATCATCACGCCTTGATTATGCAAATTGATCTCCTACAGACAGATACATGTACCTATAGTTTCAATGACTTTAATGTGTTTGTACAGGATAAGCATCTTTTCTCAGGGAGAGGAAAAAAAAAGGGAAAAAAAAAGCTGGGTGCTTGCCAAAAAGATGGTATGTGAATTACCAAACCCACGGCACATTCTAAGTCATTACAGTAACAGATATTAAAAATACAATGCACTTCCTCAGAATGCAAATGTCCCTTCAAATGTTAATTTAAAAAAAAATCATAATAGGCAATTACTTTTTTTTAAATCAAATCATCCCAGCTTGAATACCTATAGAACAGGAGAACACTGGATCATTCTTCTAAAAATAATGATATAGGCTTCTTTTCTAATGTCTCTTAAGGCTTTAAGATAAGTGGATGTACCAAGAGTTTCTCTTGGCTATCAGAGAAAGTGGAACTGCTGATAATCGGCTAGTGTTCTAGAACACTACCACTGCATGCATGCAGTATCGATAACTCTGACATGGTAGAAATGCAAACAACCTGTATCAGGGCCATTTATTTTGTTGACGTGCTTCGCTGATTCCAAAATACTTGTGAATGCAATCAGACACAAAAAGTTGGACTTCTATTTTCTAACCCAATTCCAAAACATTTTTTGATGGTATCAAAGCAAACTGCATTGTACTCTTGGAGTTACGACTATCATATATTATTTTTATCTTTAATACATTCATTATTTAGCACTTAAATTGGTTCCTTTATGATTTGTGAGTTTGGTATTATCAGAGAATTACATAATAAATTGTTCAGAGCGAGACTGATGAATAGTACAAAAACACATACAATATCTTTTGCTGGCCAGCTTGTTTGACCAACTCTCGCTGTGATAACTCTTTTTTTCTCTCTCACTTTGCTTTATTCTTCTTTGAAATACACCCCAGCATGCAAGGAAGTAAGCTGACTGAACTTTCTTCCCTTAAACAAAAGGTTCTTCAGTTCAAATACCATGGAAAAACACTTTGTATTCTTATATTAGAGATCTGTAGCAATTTTATACTAATGCTCTTTTCCAAGCATGTTTTTAAATATACCAATCTGTAAAGTAAAAATAACAATAAAAATCTCCAATTAAACAACAAACTGAAACAAACAAACAAAAAGCTAACTAAACATTAATTAATATCTCAAGCAGTTCATGAAGGGAAAACATTCTGGATTAAGTTATCACTTGCGGCACACTTTTAATATTGTCTCTTGACTCTCATACTTTAAAGGTTAAATTATACTGGTACAATAGAAAAATAAGTTCACAGATGAACTTCATTATGTTCAAGACGTGTATCTACTGCTCATAAGTTTAGCAAAAGGAAGATGAACGTTTCCTTTATTTAAATTATATAGTCTTTAATTATGCATTATTTAAAATATGGATCAGGCTGCATGGGGTACCATCCAAACTGGCCTTGAATGCCTGCAGAGTTGGGGCATCCACAGCATCTCTGGGCAACCTGTGCAACTGTCTCACCACTCTCCTAATTTGAACTTAAACCTCCCATCTTTATGCTTAAAGCCATTCCCCACTGTCCTGTCACTACCATATCATGTAAAAAGCCAGTCTCTCTCCTGCTTATAAACTCTCCTAAGTACTAGAAAGCTGCAATGAGGTCTCCCCTCGTGACACTCCTCTGGACCCACTCCAGCAACTCTGCATGTTTCCAGAACTGGAGGCTCCAGGCTTGGATGCAGTAGTCCAGATTGCAGCCTCACAAGGGCAGTGTAGAGGGGGATAATAACCTCCCCCGACTGCTGGACACCCCTCTTTTGATGCAATCAAATATAATGTTGGCCTTCCAGGCTGCAATAGTACTCTGCTGGTTCATGTCCAGCTCTTCATCCACTAGACTCTCCAGCTCTTCTCTGCAAGAGTGAGAATTAACACTAATCTGGGATTGCCCTGACCCAATGGCAACACTTTGCACTCGGCCTAATTGAATCTCATTAGGTTCACAGGGACCCACTTTACAAGTCTGTCTGGGTCCCTCTGGGTGGCACCCTTTCATTCTACTTTATCAAGTGCACCATTCAGCTTAGCGTCATCAGCAAACTTGCCGAGGGTACACTGGATCCCACTGTCTATGTCATTGATAAAGATGCTTAAGAGAACTCGTACCAAGATGGACCCCTGTGGAACACCACTCATGACTGGTCTCCACCTGGACACTGACCACAACCCTTCAGCAGGAACCATCCAACCAACTCTTATCCACTGAACAGTCCAGTTTTCAAATCCATCTCTCTCCAATTCAGAGATAAGGATACGGTGTGGGACCATGTCAACAGACCTGCACAAGAAGTTCAGGGAGATAAGAACATTTGCCCTTCCAGCTGTTTGTCATACCCACTTGTCTTATCCAATGCTGGAGAAGTGTGTTCTTATGCATCTTGAAGAAGCTGTCTTTGAAGGTAAGTCAGCTCTCAGGTACCACTCTGTGCTTCAGGGGAAGCTGCCATTGGATATTACCTACTTGTTTCCTTAAAATGCCAATACCAGCTAGCCCGAAGTCTGAGATTATTTCTCCAGTTTCTACCATCTTAGATTTATTTAACAAGGGATGGCATCAGTTCTTTTCTGGCTAGTTCTTTCTGATACACGAGTGGTAAGAAGTATGAGCTACAAGGCTGAATACAAACTTTAGAATAAAATTCAAATCCAAAGGTAAAATAAGACAGAGAACCCAAGACACATGATAAGCAAATTTTAGAGGAATATGAGACTTTGGAGCTTTTCTTGATCTCATTTACAGATAAAAATGGATCAAAGAGAATGGTTAATCATTATGAAAGCTGACACAAACCACAGCAAAGTCTACATTAAAAAAAAAAAAACAAGTTCAAGAAAAAGGGTCTACAAAACACATAAAGCTACATTTACATTCCATTTAGCAAGCATATAAATAATCTTTGGATTATATGAGGCAAAGCTTTAAAAAATCTGGAGAAATGAGTAGCTAAAGTAGAATAATTATCTGACAGATGGAGATTGCCCAAGGCTGCCACTTCAACATATAAAAAGATGAGGCTGAGTTCATTTTTGAAATCCAACATTTGAAATTCCAAGAGCATTCTGTGTATTAGTTTTGGAAGGTATGACATTATGTTCAGTATACCAGGGTATAAATACAAGTTAGATTCAAATACTTACTTTGAAAATTACACTAAAAACCTCATCAAGAAAATATTTTAAACACCCTCATCTGAGTGGTACAGCATAAATACACATCTAGGTACTTTGGGTTTACAATACTGCAAAATCTATATGCTTTTATATTTTCCATTGCAATGCCAAAGGTGAAAATTGCACATGCATATTTCTACCACAGTACTACCTGTGCTTCCACTTCCGATACAGCCAGATTCTTCTTTTCACATATAATATTCTCTTTCAACCTCCTTACACAATCCTACCCCTAAATTTGTCCGGATCTAATAAGACCTGTAGTTGAATGCCTGAAGATAACAGCTTAGCAAATTACTCATTTACTTTCATTTGCAACTTTTAAATTCCATAAAAAGCAAGCAACTTCGAAGCACACACTTGCTTTAACAACAGTATGACTATAAATGTAGTTAATATATTCCGACCTGCACTCCTCCTGCTGTCATCCCAACGTTGT
The DNA here is from genome assembly GCA_035772895.1 of Perdix hodgsoniae. Classification (NCBI taxonomy): domain Eukaryota; kingdom Metazoa; phylum Chordata; class Aves; order Galliformes; family Phasianidae; genus Perdix; species Perdix hodgsoniae. The sequence goes on along the minus strand of JAPSGF010000004.1, from coordinate 23,754,278 downwards.
GCATCTTTGCATCTATTTGCAACATCTTGTCCTTATTTGTTCCATAATTGCTGTGGGACATCATCTGCATTCCGCCTCATAACTCCACTGTAAATGCAGCCCTAATCTAGATGGATCTCCAGAGGCTAGAGCAATATGGGATTATTATTTTCATCACTAAGGTATAGTTGTAAAGCTCCCATTCTGCAATGGATGACGTGTAAGAACAAGTTTGTGTTCTTTGGCAACCAGCATTCTGCAATCCAGTAAGACTGAAAAGAGCTTGCAGCTCTAACTGGTCATTTACTGACCAAATAAAAGGAGGAACAGAAAGAGAGGAGGAAGCACAAAACACAGGTCAAAGAAACCATACTGTCATCTCAGCAGGTCCTGGCTGTTTAGTTAACTCTTACCATTTTTCAGTTAGGATTTTTTCTTTCAAAGCAGAACTGTGAGGAAGACTGGCTCATAAGGTGAATAAGTCATCTTGTGACAGACAACATATCTATATGACAGCAAATCAACAACAGCATGGTTATTTTGAACCAGCTTTTTATTTTTCAGATGCTCCAATTTACAGAACAAAAAGGACAACATGACACCTAACAAAACAAAAACATTCACTTGCTGATAGCTATGATATCTGAATTTGGTTGTTGATCTGTAATTGCCACTATAGCCACTGAAGCTCCTGCTGTCCTCAAACACATTGTATTTCATCTTGCATTTTTCATTACTCAACAATTTCCAAGTAAAAAAAGCTTTGCCTAGAACATGTTCCCTACC
>JAPSGF010000004.1:23624249-23753413 GCA_035772895.1 Perdix hodgsoniae | reverse complement strand
ATGTGGTACACTTTCTCTTGGTTACAATAAAAAAAAATGATTACTAACAGAGTTGATGACTCCTTCAGATTATATATATATATATATATATATATATATATATATGTATATGTATATATACACACACATTCAAAGAAGTAAGACTTTATCAGTATTTCTCTCTTAGAAGATGACTAAAATTCCTGACTCTTTCTCATATCTTAAGATTCTAGACAGATCTTTGATTATTCTGTGATATGAAATCATCTAATCCATCAACCCAGTAAGATATTTACTCAAAACCAACAGAGACAAAACCTCGCTTTTCACTTGATTTTATCATGCCTGATTCAGATAAAATTTGAAAGAATTGCACAGGCTCTGGAAAAGTCTGGAAAAGTGAGCATGGACGTCCTTGTAAGCTACCACAAAACTGGCACCGTGTAGACATTTTCAGATGATATTTCTGACACTTAAAGAAGGTTCAGAATCAGCTTGAGGTTTTTATCTTTTTTAAGAAATATTTTTAAAGTCAGACATCCTGTGGGGAAAAAAAAGAATCTACCTTTAAAAAAACAATCTTCTCTATAACTGAGACGTTGCACACAGCAATTCTATATATTTCCTTCTGACAAGGTCATTAAACTTAGAAGCCATCTGTAAACAGTTGGTGAGCTTATGTCCCCATAATTTTATTTTACACGAGCATCACCATAATTTCTGAAAAACTCAAGGTACTGTTACATTATTAAAGGGCTTCACATTGATGAGAAACAATTATCTTAGTAAACCTGAAGTGATACAGAAGCGCTGGCAAGTGAGCCTACCACTTTAAAGCACGTGAAATGTGAGGGCTCTACAGTTCAATTGTCGTGTTTCACCACAAAAAAAAGAACACCTTACTCCCTCATTGAGCTAATTTATTAGGTTGTTAGGTTTTTTGTTTGTTTTCAATAAAAATAACTATTTTGATGTGATCAAAAGAGATCAAAACCATAAACTAGAATCCTTGCAAAAGCAACAGAAGAAGAGTTAATGTAAACCATCATGGTGACGTTTGGATGGGCTGCTCTATGAGAATACACAGGGGACAATTACTGTGGCTCAGCTGATAAGATGTAACTCGCTAAGGTGCAATGACACAATTTCTTTCAAATATATGCGCTGAACAGGAGTGTTAAGATTAGGTCACTGAGATTACCAAGACCCTGTCTTTTCTCGGGATGCAATAGTATTTTTTCTTTATTTTCATTCTTTGTTATGGAATTTTCATCTTAATAGTGCAGCTTATTCTAAAAGTACTTCACAGACCATAAGCCTGACCCTTCTTTTTAATTCAAAGGCAAAACTGCCCAATATCAATACTGAAATAACTGAACCCTATACAAAAACAAATGAGTCATCCATCCGGAACGGAACTACATCTGGAGTGAAACATGGCAGCTATTTCGCAGTTAGCATTACTATTACAGACTGATCTATGGATGGAAATGCACAACTGAAAGCACAGGGGAATTTTAGGTAGATGGAAAAATAATCACACCAACTAAAATCAGGCAAATTCCCTGGAGAACTCCCTCGTTCATCGGAAAAGTGCACAAGATTGTTTACAATTGATCAGGATCTCAATTACACATGCCATGCCAAAGACAGGCCTAACAGCTGACTGTGCTGTAGTCTCATGCTTTTGAATAAATAATGACCCCATGTGTTTTTTTTCCCCCACTATTTAATTGAACGTGGAACTATAAATACATGGGCAGTGTGGCTGGAGTTTAGAAACACAGGTTCAATCTAAAAGACCATACACAACAGCAGCACAGATTTAGATGTCTGCATTTTAGGGTTTGAAGATGAGGCTGTAAATCAGAACAGAGGACTTGAGAATTATAGGCAATCCCCATCCTCACTATTTCAAGCTGTCACGTATTTGAGATCAATACTTTGAGTTCAGCTCCGCAGTCAGTAAAAGATCAATACAAAGTCATACAATCCCTTCTCATAAATATTACTGCTTAACTATAGAAATAACACACACACTTTTATAATAGTACTTTAAATACATTTGCACAACCCTGCTTTCAAACATGTGCCAAATTTCTTTGTGGATTGTTGAAGGAAAACTGTTTTACCTAAAGCACTGAAACCACTATGAACCCTAGCTTTTAATCTTAGCAGGGCTAGGGAGAGGCAGGATGCCTAACATTGCCATATTAGAATTGCCAGTAGCAAGACATTCTGTTAATCAAAATAGAATTGTTAGGTTGTTGGTTGGTTTTTTTTTGTTTTTGTTTTTTTTTTTAAGAAATCAACCTGACAGGCCTTCTTCAAAGTGAGTTTAATATGGCAGTGATCAGAACTCTGGAATTGCCTTTTTAAAGTCTAAAATTAAGTATGTTTCTTTCAAAACAACTTTGAAGTTGGTACAGTTGGAATGCTTCCATTAAAAAGTTCATATTTTACCAAGCAGTTAATCAGACAACCAAATTAACAAGTAAAGCAATTAAACCTGCAATATTTTATTCACAATATTTTATTACTTATGTTTAACTGAATAAAAACTACAGTTTCATCAGTCATTACTTAACACGAATATCTCTCTTCCAGTAATGACAGTGTTATGTTTCACCTAGTACTTCATTAAATTTTCTTTTTGTTAGTTGAATGTACCTGGACTTGTGCTACAGGTGACAGCAGTCAACTGTCATATGAGCTAGAGTAAAATGTATTTGGAATACTTATACTTTATTGTATTTGGAATAATTGGACTCTATTTCTCTAATGCCAAATTTCTAGGATTTTTTTTTCTTTGTGGGAGTAACGTAAACATGAGCTTACTTAAGTATTACAGCATTCAGAGACTAACCCAGGTGCTTATATTCACCCCAATAAGCAATATACACATTTTCACGTAGCTGAAGTATGGTTGAACTTTTCCTTATGTTAGGAAATGTTTCCAATTTAACAATGGAATACTCCTTCTTCAATAATTTACTGCTAAGTGAGTACTGCTAAGTGATGTACTGCTAAGTACTTTTTAGCAACAGCTTCGCTGGCTAATTTTTATTACATTCATTTTCTGCTAAAATTATCATCTTTTTCTTTAAATGTAACGCAATAGCAGTAAGATTTTTCTATTTGAAATTGGTGTTAACTAATCAAGCAAATCCTTTTTTTTTTTAAACGGTGAAATGAAAAATAGTTTTATTTTGCTTCTGAGTTACAGGCTCCTACTATGAATTTATAAGCTTCAGCTGACATCAAAAGAATCCTATAATAAAAGCAGCATTCCTGCCAGACACCAGGTAATTTTTTCATAGAAATCTTTCCTGTTACACTTTTTGTGGTTTAAATAACAGCCAAACAAATGTGAAACATTCGTCTGAATCTGAAATCAAACAAAATATTCCTGTATGTTCTCTAAATCAGCTGTGTTGCTTCTGAGAACTTAATATACCAGTTTCAACCACAGAAATAGGAACAGATGTTTCTGACCTTATGAAATACTCAGAAGTCAGAAGCCAAGTATATTTGGTTGTGTAAACCTGATATTCTCAAGATATTGTACATTCACCAAATATGTTCACTAATACAATAAGCTAAAGTTAGATGAACCACTGCTAGCACTCTGGACTACGTAAACAGTCTGTGTATTAACTGTTTAACCATACTGGGTTACCTAGGGCACACACAAAAAACAAGCTTAACATCTGTACTCAAACTGTCAATCGTAGTGAGACCCAGATGTTAAAACAAGCAACTTAAAAAAAAATAATAATAATAATAAAAAAAAAAATCGATGATATCAGCCTTAGACAAAATTATTTCCAAGGCAAGCTTTAATTCAGTGACTCAATCTTTACCCTTCCCTCCCTGTTTAATATGTGCAGTGTCTGAATTAGGAAAAAAGTATGTAGAATTGCTGTAAAGATTTACGTGTCTCTTGCTTCTGGAGCTTACCACTTTCGAAAAAAACTGATGGCTTTATAGACAATACCAAGAAAACTTATCAAAAAATGTGAAGTTCAGGCTTTTCTTTAAAAAAACAAGTGTCATTTTTTGATTATGCAAAATTCTAAAATGGAAGAAAGCTGATGTTGGCACTGATTTGCCTAAAAACAATAGAAAATAGTCACTTTATATAAGAATTTCAGCTAGCATAGCCTGTCTGTTTTCTACATCCACAAAGGGCAATGCCAAAGCCAAAGACGAGTTTAGCCTCTGTTTTTTGTGTTTTTAATGTTATGAAACAATATAAGATCAAGTAGTCTTACATTATAAGCATCTGCTGTTGTTTTCAGTACTGCACTGATTACAACAGCTACTAACACTTTCAGTGAACAAATTCTACAGCATACAGAGAGGCTTAGCCCCAGAAAATGTCAAGAAATATCAGAGGGGAGATTAAACTGCTAAGGGACATTCACTTGTACGTTATACATTTAAAAAGGGGACAGATTACATACCCTTCTCCACCAATCCTCGTTATCTTCAAACGAAAATCAACAGAGTTCAGGCTGGGTGGCTTCCATTTCAGAATATCGTCACATCGACCAGGCTTGTATTTCTGAAGCAAATTAAAAAGTGGTTTAATTATGCTTATTGTTTTTCACTGGTTTTAAAAGAAAAACTCAGCATTTCAGACTATATTAGATGTCTCTAACGAATTACAACACTCAGTGATTGAAGCAATGAATTTCATTTCCAGAGAGGTAGTTGTGCTTCACTACTTTATTTGCTGCTCCCTTTTAAAACTGCTTAGCAGCCAAGCCACTGCATATAGTACAAAACTCAGAATGGAAATAAAAATTAACATATTTCATTGTCTCTCTCTGACTAATGGAACATTTCAAGACAGAAGATAAGACAACGCAGTTTTAATAAATGATAACACTGATAGGACATGCATAAAATATACATTTAAGATAACCTCAACATTTTGAACAGTTTTATGAACAATGTTTTTGTTACCCATACTGTTGGCTGACACAGTGTGAAAAAGTCAGCAGTCATCATACTGACAGTTCTCAGAAAGGCCCATCAGAAACATGTACTTTGGTATCAAAAGAATTTAAGTTATGTAGAGATTGAAAAAGCATCGTGACATGCTGAAACATAAATTAAGGGAGCATCTGTTGCTTAAGAGAACTGAACCAGAAGTTGCCATATTTATCATAAATGAGCAATTTTCTCTTAAATTAAGACCTTTGCTTTAGCATGGTCTCTTTTATCATCCACTTCGGTTAATTAAGCTGTCATGCTGTTCATCCTCAGCTAACAGTGACAGTCAAGGCAGCTAAACTTTCCCTTACTTGGATATCTTTCATGGTAATGGAGTAAATCAGAATTAGCATGGACAGGGAAAAAATTGGATATGTACAAGATGAGAAATTTTAGTTTTAGATTCTTTGTAATTCTCAATGAGAAAGACCATTTTGAGTTTACCTCATAAAAACAAACCTCCAAAACCAAGAATGCCGGGTGTCTTTTGGTAGGTACCGCAGTGACCACCGTTCATGCACTGCACCCAGATCTTGTTAAATATTCAATTTAGTGATGATAAATGTAACAGGTCAGCAAAAGTGACAAAAGCAGATGAAGAATTCTCTTTTTTTCTTTCTTCTGATAAAAGAATGGACGCTTATATTTTCCAAAATAAATGCACCGTATCTCCCTCATTACTTCTTCATAAAACGGCTGTGCTATGTTTGCTAGACAATAGTAAGGCAAGCTTTACTTCCCGAAGCTGAAACCAAAATCAGCTCCAAACAGTGTTAGTCATGCATAGCAGAAACATGACAAAAATAACCGACTGAAAGCTCTTTTTGAAAACTCAACATGGCTGTCTAAACTCCATTTACCAATTTCTTGACCACAGCCCCAGACTATCTGAGACTGCTGGCTTCAGGCTTTCTGTTTGGGTTCCTATTCTGGATACTAGAGACATCTTTCAGATTTTGGTACTGGAGTTGCCTACCCAACTAACTATTCTAATTTTTCGCAGCTCTGAAGTGAATTTCGCCAAAACCGCTCCTTCAAAATCTAAATAGAATTTAAATCATTTATCTTGGACATTAGGAAAACATGCAGAAGAAGTTTCTAACACCTTTTATCTATGCCTGTTCTCATTCGATGTCTTTCATTTTATTCCTTCCCAACCATCTTCTATTCGAAAATTGTCTACTGGAAAGCAACTTTCCCCAGTCATCCCTCACGTCCAGAACTCTTGCCAAACCAAATCAAACATCCTTGTTTCACTTGAATCAGAAAAACAGTAAGACAGAATGCTATACTAAAGTTATATCTGTTTTTAAACTTCTTCTCTTCCCACTTTATTTCCCTTTATATGATTTCTGGCCTGTAACATCAGTAGCTATTTGAGAAGAGTTAGTTGACTGCATATATTTACAAAAACCGAGGATTTAAAAAACATACAGTTTAAGAACCTAAAAAAAATAATTAATCTTTCATTAGCCCTTTCATTTTCTCCATCCTGCTGGCCTCGATCAGCTCTCCCTCATTTCTCTGCCTGTTCTCCATGCACCAATAATGAAATTTATTTAGCTCTAATTTTTTTTTCATTTAAATTTGCAAATTAAAGTCTTATACAATGCAGGTATGAAGATTTAAAACTCATGCCATATGTACTTATTGATATTAAATGGATAAGGCAACAGAATACACAAAACCAAAAAAATCTCATGAAACCACTTCATCATTTCAAATTATCATTTTTATACACAGATTGTATATTCAAATACATTTTAAATAGCTTACATTCCATTTTAGGGAAAAGATGACTATTTCAGAAAATATTCAACTGGTTGCATGCACTGAAAATGAAAACTACAATGGAGGTGAATGGCACTGAAATCTCTTTGTCAGTCAAATTTTTCTGCAATTTTCTTATACCTGATATTACAAGAATAAGGAATTGAATTTTAAGGTATGTTCTGGGAATAATAATACTGCATACAAAGCTTGCAAAGAAATTATTGTTGCTCTCACTTGTCTTCTTATTTGGTAAAAGACCATTCCTACTACTAGGTATTCATTACTTAGTTTGAATAAAAACCGTGAGGAACATTTCCATTTATGAGAAATTTCTCTGCAGGGCAAAAATTTAATTTACGAAGCAAATTTCAGAGCAAGCACCAAGGAACACAGGGTACAGCAGAGCAGCTGAAGTTGTTAGAACAGGTGTTGGTTTTGCTGTGCAGAAGATTTCTCTCAGTGATTGTTCACCTGACTTTTTAAACACGACTGAGGTCTTCAATCACTCCATAAAAGTGTCATCTGTCAATCACATCTAAACACTAAAACCTTTTATTAAGCCACTGAGTGGCATAGCTTCTAGGATATCGACTTGCAATAATCTTCCAAGCAAGATTACTGGAGCATTTGCCTTGATGGATTTATTAATACATACTCAAGTAATCAATTTCTATTTAAGCTACAGGTCATATTTTTGAGACCTTATGAGCTGTTAAGACTAGATCCAGTCTAATTGACTCTAGAAAACAATCCCAGCTGATTTAATGTATCACTCCAAACCATGTCTTTACATATCACTGCTTTTAGGAGAAGCTAACAGTCTTCAGGACTACCAGTCTCAATTGAAAAACTTCCCATATTTTATCCAAAAGATCAATTCAGACTGCCTTGCATTTAAGATTACTAAACATTTTCTCTTAGTCATAAACAGGAGGATTTGTTTCTGCCTGGAATGTAAATCTTGTAAAAGTTTGACATACCTAGGATATGAATTCTCCTTAACACAAAACAACATAAACTGTCCTCTCAGAGTCCTGGCACTGAAATCCTGAAGAAACATTTGAAAACTGTGCTCAGAGGATCTTTGATCAGGTGGAGGCCAGCTATGCGTGGCGTCCTCTAGGGGTTAGTACTCTTTTAACATCTTTATCAACGGCAATGAGATCAAGTGCACCCTCAGCGAGTTTGCTGATTTGCTATCAGCCAGCAGTGTGCCCAGGTGGCCAAGAAGGACAATGGCATCCTGGCTTGTATCAGAAATGGTGGTGAGCAGGACTAGGGAAGTGACCTTGCCTCTGTGCTCAGCACTGCTGAGGCCTCACCTTGTGTACTGTGTTCAGTTTTGGACACCTCAGTACAGAAAGGACAGTGAGGTGCTGGAGCAGGTCCAAAGAAGGGCAACAAGGCTGGTGAAGGGCTTGAAGAATATGCCCTACAAGGAGACACTGAAGGAACTGGGTCTGCTTAGTCCAGGGAAGAGGAGGCAGAGGGCAGACCTTATTGCTCTCTTCAGATTGCAGTAAGAGCGAGGTTTGACTCCTCTCACTGGTGACAGGTGACAGAATGCATGGAAATGGCCTCAAGTTGCACCAGGGCAAGTTAGGTTGGATATAAAGAAACACTTCTTTACAGAAAATGTTGGTAAGCACTGGAATAGGCTCCCCAGGGAGGTGATTGAGTCACCATCCCTGGATGTGTTTAAAAACTGTTTGGATGTGGTGCTCAGGGACGTGATTTAGTGGAGGGTTGTTAGAGTTAGGATAGTATGGTTAGGTTGTGGTTGGACTTGATGATCTTTAAGGTCTTTTCCAACCCAAGCAATTCTATGATTCTATGACACTAAGCCATGGGGTGTCCAATCTTTTGCCTTGCCTTGATCACACTGAATGAAAAGGAATTGTCTTGGGCCACATATACACGACTGCTTTTAAAGCAATACCTCCAGTTATTTCCATGGAAACTACAAAAGATGTAATGAGCCCAGTAACTCTGCTTGATAGAGCAAATTTCCAGAAACAAAGCACTCAACATAGTTGTCAACATTAGCTATACATTCTGACCAGAGATGAACAAGGGCTACATACCATGTTCATCAAAACCTGCACCAGAACAGGTGATTCACTGTTGCTGTCACCACTGCTGAAGTGCACTATGGTGTTCACATTCACTGTTTGGTCTCCAGAAACGTTTGGCAAGTGTCAGTAAATGACAATGGGTGCAATTTTTCTTTTTTTGAATAGAGGAATTCAGTGACACACCTTTGCTTCATACACAATTCTATGTCAGACACCATTTGGTCAGATTGCTCTTCTGTTGCTACCTGTTGCAAGGCAATAAAATGCAACAAGATCTTGGTGGGAAAGTTCAGTCTGTACTGCCATACCACCAACACCTGCCTCTGATGTCATAGGCCAACACAATAAAATAGCAGGCACTACTTTTGGAGCAGCCCTTGTGGAATAAATACTAGTGGGATATTTGATCTTGTTTTTGTGAAATTAACGCATCGGTCTAGTTCAACAGCAATGGCTGTAATTCTGTGAGTTCTTAAGGTGCTCACCAGAGATTTTTTATGAAGTTTTACTCTTCCTGTATTTCATCCTTGACAACAGTTACTCACAAATGTGTGTACTGTCAAAAGTGATGACATGATCAAGGCTTGACTGTGAAGCGAGGGATATTTTTCTCTGTTAAGAGAGGTCTTACAGAAGTCAAGAAAAGAGATGTGATCAAAATTTTGAGCTGAATATCTGATTACAACTCTACACATTACATTTAAAAATCTGCAAGTAATACATTTATGTCAACTGAAAATGGAGTTGCAAACATAAACTGATGATATTTTTTTTGCAATCTCGAAGCTTCTCAAATTCCTGTATCAAAACAGAAAGTACAGCTGCACATTTTTCGCTATTCACTGGACTGTGTGCATTAAAAGGCATACATTTGCCATAACTTGAATTAGCACTGCACTGCATCCTCCCCATGACCTGGCTTGAGCCCCAACAGCACTGATCACACACCAATTTTTTTTGGCTGTTGTGAGCAATGGGTGTGTACGTGGTCACTGGTCAAGGAAGGGCTGTCGCCAGGAGGTGGGCCAAACTGCTGGGTCCCTGGATGGATGTGCCTGCACTAGGTTGAGTGGTGTAGTTGACACAGAAGAAGCAAGGGATGAAATTAGAGGGACCTGAATAGGTTTGAAAAGTGGGCCTACAAGAACCCTGCTAAAACTCAAATACAAAACCTGCTTCAGAATAGACAAGAAATTTTTCCATGATCACTAATGAAAAACAATGTTTTGACAGGATATATCTGCATACCTGTAATTGCACTTCCATATCCACAATTTCAACTCAAGTTTAATTAAAAAATTAATCGGCTGGCATGCCTGAAGGGGAATTGAGGGGAATTTGTTATTTAAGATACAGTTACATTTCTTGTCTTTGCCTCTTGAACCAGCACAACAAAAAAACAAGTCATAGCTAAACTTTTTGTTCTGTTATTTAAATGTACTCAAGACCAATCTCTGCCATTGTTCAAATTAGCCAGAGAGAGCTTTCCTAGAAAAAGAATATCTTTTGACCGTTACACTTGGTATCAACAACTGACAAATAATGTTTCTTACTTCATAGTAGAATTGCTAACATTGAATACCTGATAAACGTAACAAATAATTTACAAGTATATTTCCGTAACATTTACACAGATGAGCAATCAGATTTCAAGAACAGCTTATACAGCCTCCAGACTTCTACTACCGGATCAAGAAAAGCAGAAATTCAACAAAAATCCAGCTTAAAATGAGAATTCATCCAAAAGCCAAAATGAATGCCCTTCCCAGAATTTATTTTTGTAGTGGCTGAGTTCACACACACAATATAGCAGTAGTAACCTCTTGAATTTGAATGTTAAATGCTAAATCAACTTCTTCAAATATGAGCCAGAGCCAAACAAGAATTCTGCTTGTTAAGTATGTGAAAACTTCACCTTAGATGAATCATTGCATACTGCAGACCTGTACTGCCTGAAGTTATTCTGTATTCCATTTCCAAAACAAAATGTGAAGCAATCTGTCTGAGATCAAACTACTCCCTAGCATTTTAAATATAGCATTCATAGCAAGATATCCTCCACACCACCCCCCAAATATGCATGTACACGACTACTTTTAAAACTTATCAGGTCACGTATCATTTCAAATAAAAAGCTCTCGGTTCAGTCTAACTTTTCCATCTAGTCTAACCACAAAAATTAGAATTCCACATCCAAAAATATACATTAATAAATCAAAAACTAAGTAAAAAAGCTTTACAGGACTGGACCAGAAGGCCTCCTGCAGTCCTTTCAAAGTCACAGTGACTGAGCCTTCCAGCTGGCTATCATCCACAAATCCTCAAATTTTTGCAACTCCACTACTCATTCAGCATCCACCCAATGCTACTTCCACCTTCATAATATTTTTCTTATTATTTTTACAATTAAGATCTCTGCAGAATGCGGGTTTCTCCCAGAAGAACACCAGTCCCTTTCTCTTCACCATTTCACAGCCTCCCATTCTAATGTCTCCCATCTCCATCTCCTACAAACTGAACTTGGCCAATTAGGACTTGTCAGTCTGTGCTAGTGAGAGAAAAGTTTATCTGGCATCAGGGTAACTGGCAGAATCAAAAGGCTTCCTAATCCCATATTCTCAGGTAGGTCCACACAGGTCACATGGAATAAATCTTTGTTAGTATCCAGTGATCCACATAAATAGAAACTGATGGCTTCTTCGTCATGTTGAACTCCAAACCCCTTCCCCTGTCCCAAGAATAATTAGTCCTCTTTGTACCCTTCCTCCATAGGTGTACATGGAGGAGGTAACTCTTTTTTCCCCTCCCTGCAAGTTATGAGAAAGCTTGACCATCAGAGAATACAGTTCAGTTATCCAAATTACTTTTGCTGACACATTTCTCATTAGCTACAGATATTCTTCCTACTCAATTTTAGGTTTTGCCTAAAGCTGTGCATTGTCCCAGCATCTGTATTCAATGGATGGATCAGAAGAAAGATGAAAGCCCAGGGAATGGAGATGTTAACTGCCCATAGCACGGATGAAGTTTCTCTTGAGGCAGCTGCTTTCAGCTACCACATAACATACTTTCCTGCTTAGTATTCCGTAGGAGGAAGAGTGGAGTTAATCTCTGGGACTGCATTATGGGCAGGCAGTCTGGGCTGTGAGGTGTTGGTGACTCACCATGAAGACATACACCTCAGAGACAGAATAACTTCAGCCAGAAGTCTAGACAAAAAGAAAAAAAGCATCAGTTCTCCTAGCGACAGAAAAGGAAGAGGCGGTGGCATGACCAAGTGAAAGGTTGGACAGGTACACTCTTGGCTGGATAAGGAACTGGCTGGAAGGCCGGGTCCAGAGAGTGGTGGTGAACAGAACTAAATCCAGCTGGCAACCCATCATGAGTGGTGTTCCCCACTGTCCTCTTCAATATCTTTATTGATGACCTGGAGGAGGGCACTGAGTGCAAACACTCAGTAAGTTCGCAGATGACACCAACTTAGCTGCAAGTGTTGATCTGCCTAGGAGTAGTGAGGCCCTACAGAGGGATCTGGACAGGCTGGATAGCTGGGATGAAGCCAATGGGATGAGGTTCAACAAGACCAAATGCCAGGTCCTGCACTTCGGCTACAACAACCCCAGGCGACGCTACAGGCTTAGGGCAGAGTGACTGGAAGACTGTGTGTAGGAAATGGACCTGGGGGTATTGATTGATGCTTGGCTGAACATGAGCCAGCAGTGTGCCCAGGTGGCCAAGAAGACCAATGGCATCTTGGTTGGCATCAGAAACAGTGTTGCCAACAGGAACAGGGAAGTGATTGTCGCCCTGTACTCAGCTCTAGTAAGGCCACACCTCGAGTACTGTGTTCAGTCTTGGGCCCCTCACTGACAGAAAGACACTGAGGCCCTGGAGCGGGTTCAAAGAAAGGCAACAAAGCTGGTGAGGGGTCTGGAGCACAAATCTTATGAGGAGCGGCTGAAGGATCTGGGATTGTTCAGTCTGGAGAAGAGGAGGCTCGGGGGAGACCTTATTGCTCTCTCTAACTTCCTGAAGCACTGGGGATCAGCCTTTTCTCTTGTGTAACTAGTGATAGAACTAGACTAGAGGGAATGGCTTCAAGCTGTGCCAGGGGAGATTCAGGCTGGACACTAGGAAATACTATTTTTCTGAAAGAGTGGTCAGGCACTGGAATGGGCTGCCCAGGGAGGTGGTGGAGTCACCAACCCTGGAGCTGTACAAGGAACGTTTGGATTTTGAGGGATATGGTTTAGTGAAAACTGTTGGTGATAGTAGATGGTTGGACTGGATGATCTTGTAGGTCTTTTCCAACTTTGGTGATTCTGTGATTCTGTGTGATTCTAATTCTGTTCTTATCAAGAAAAGGTTTCTTTGACAAGGGTGCCTTACTATCTAACAAAGTCTAAGAAGTCAGCTCTCTCTCTCAAATCCTTATTAAATGCCATTCTCCTGAAGTGTAGCAGGAGGATCTAGCATAGGCTTTTTCAGCCTTCCACCTCCAAATGACAGGAAGCAAGCAAATAACCCAGCTCTTGTCATTTTCCCCAAACAGCACAGTGCTGACATTTGTCATCTATATTTCCCCACTGTATATCATTCAGAATCAGCCCTACAAGAAATCCAGAGGGTACAACAGGATCAGGGAAGATATGTTTGAAAATCCATCCCTGCCCCCAAGAGGTAAGGGTACCATTGGGAAGTAAGGGACAACAGGATAGAAGGGGATGGGGTTAACCAAGGCATCCACTGAAGTTCTTGTAAATCATCAAATGTCATTTGCCACACTGCACATGACATCAGCACTTAACCACACTGAAGATTAATGTAATTTCCAAAACAGTTACCCTGCTAGGTCATATTTTAACACCAAGAAGAAATTTCCATGATTAAATAAATGTTATTCCAATATTTAGTCAGTCTTACCAGGATAAAGACAATAAATGTATTTTTAAAACATACTAAAATACTTCCAAGTTCACAAACAGTAAGGTATTTTTATATTGTGAAATCTACCCATTTCTGTCACCAATATTTTTCTATGTTTTAACTAAACTGTTTGCAAACAACTTGGTATTCAACATGATATGAAGGCTTTCACTTGATTGAAAAAAGTTAACTACTGCAAACCAATAACACCAACAAATCTGCTCCTCAAACTCACTCAAAAATGTCTTTTCTGAAGAGCTCTACTTTATTTTCACACTTTTTAATATTCACATGGTAGCCACTGCCCTACCCAATTCAACAGTTTGCATATAGCTGTGTAAATATAAAGACTGAAAAGTTACAAAAAAATGTATATTTATTTTCTTGCACTGAAGACCCTGCATCATTTTAAAGAACCAAAGGGATCAATTGTAATCGATTGCTTCAGGCCAGATCTGATCGAGAGATGAGCTGAAGAAAGAGAAGTTGCTAATATCGGCAGAATGTGTGAATAAGTCACTTCAATGAATCAAGAAACCACAAGATGAAAGACAGCCATTAATTCAATTGCATATTCGTAAAAGAATCATTGCGTCATCTCTGTTGCATACAGGACAGAGGAATTTGAAAATCACGCTTACAATTCCTATTAAAATTACATCACATCTTCCTGACATACTAAGCAATGAAGAAGCAACATGTACTTAGGGAGGTCACCATGATCATTTATTACAGTCGAGGTTAAAAACATAGCCTATTTCTACAGCAAATGCTTCTGAATCTTGTAATGCCTTCGCTTAGGCTGAAGACAAGCTCTCCATTTAATTACTTCCCTTTGCGAAGACAAAATGATTAAGCCTGACTGTCACTGCATAGGTAATTTTCAATTTCGTTAATGTATGCATGCATTTTCATTGCATAATTTTGTCAGCCTTTGAAGAGTAGGCTAACTAAACCTACTGTGTTCCAGTGTTATTTTCACTGCTGAAGTATATAGAAATATTAAAAAAACCAAAACCAAAGACATTTAAGTATTTTGTATTCATTCGCATTGCATTAAAATACAAGTTGTCAGTGATACCTCAGCTGTGTAGTTAGTACAGTCGCTCTTAGATACAGGCCATAACTAGCTGTATTTAAGCACTGTCTCAAGATTAAGTGACCCTGATTAGCCTATATTACTGATCTTTTGGGAACCTGGACAAGATTACTGAAGAAGTTAGAAATTATAACAGCTACACACACACACACAAAAATGTGCACATACACAAACATGCACAAAACCCCATATGCAGAAGTTAAAAAAAATCCAAAATATGTCTAAATTATTCATTTTAACATATCTTTTTTGTCAACCTTCTACAAAAACAGAAAGAAAAAAAAAACACAAAAAAACCACAAACAAATATACTAAAATCTACATGAGGAAATAAGTTATTACACTGGCAGCTAATTTGTGAGTCAGCCTCCAAAAGTATTTGTATTATGTCCCTTCTAGCCTCCTATTGCAGTTCCAACTCCTCCTGTTTTTCAGTGCACCCATACAAATAACTTACATCTTCATATTCCTCATAGTCTATCACTGTGATGTCCCACTCTTCCCCATATATCCTATTTAATCTGGTAAAAAGATAGACAAAAGGGCACCAGAAGTATCTTGATTACTGACAGGTAAATGTGATCAATACTTTTTCCTGCTGCATATTGAGCAGGATGTTCAGAACTGGATGAAAGAAATATAAATACCAGGCCGATCACCACATGGTGGAGAAAGTCCTGCTTCTCTTAATAACATCTAAAGCAAACAGATTTTACAAGGACACTGCTTCCAGAATACGAAACTCATTCCTAACTCAATCCTTGAAGGTGAAGGCAAACTACATTGTATGGTAAAGCATTCATGGTGTTTGGTGGTGATCAACTGGTGAACAGTGAACCACCTGCAAGGGTTATCCCTCATACAACAGGAACAGCCACCTTGCTTGTTGACAGTCTAGGAGACAAAGAATAAGGTCTTTCATGAAGACGTCTGACATCGTATCCGTCTAATCTCTTGAAATTTTAGAGCAGGCAGGCTTCTGTTGTTGTTGTTTTGGAGAGGTTTTTTTGAGTGCTTTTTCTCCCTCTATAAATATGACTCACTTGTCCCTGTAGTTACAAAGGAAAGACTCTAAGATGACATTTCTGAGTACTCTTAAGAGTGATTAGGTAGGGCAAAAACTGTTGGGTAAACACCGGTACTTTCTGAACATCTGTCACTTTGTGAAAGGTATTTTCATGGTCAAGACAACATAGAAAAATTTAAACACTGAAAGGAAAATAGAGGGACACACAAAATGGATACAGAATTTATACCACTATAAAAAATGATCCTAACCCTTTCCAGCTTCACGCGAACACTTCAATACCCCTGCATCAAACCCATCACCCACCACAACCTGTGTCTAAGCACAAACAGATGGCCGTGAGGCTCTATTTGAAGATAACAAAAGTAAATTGCTCTTTCAAAAACAAGAACAGCAAAAGAAAATACCAGCCCCAAAACCAAAACCCTCTTAGCTACAAATCACAGAAAATTAAAAATGCTTATTTTAATGATCAGTGTTTTAAATTACTGATTCGAGTCACCTTAAAAGTCAACACACATCCTCTATAGACTTCAGCAGTTTACCTGGTTGAGTAAATGAACACAATACAGAGACACACTGATGCTCCATAAATATTTGATTAGCTTTAATATAAGGTTGTTAATGAATTTCAAACTTTACAATATACTGCTGTCACATAATAGAAAGCAAATTTGTAGACCATAACTTTTGAAGCTCATAAAAAAAGATGAAAAAACAGCTTCCTTGGCTAAGCTCAAATCATTTAACATCCACAATTAAGCCAAAAGGATGACAGAGCCACTGATAATAACAAAGTTTTAAATGACTCATTACTTGCCAGTGAAGTCATAACACTGCTTTAACTGCACATACTCAAGGATATCTGTGTATACTCTTTTACTCCTCCACTTTAAAAAGTAAGATAAATAAGAAAATAACTTGCTATAAGACACACTAACTTAGGCGTATTCCAGACATTTTTCCATTAAAAAGTTGAAATACTAACTAGGAATGATACTTCTTAATTCATGAACACTGGTTAGTCAGAAGTAGCAAGTTCTACTATGAAAAAGTTTTCATCTCCCGTGAAATTGTGAATTGAAGCTACATGAAGTAGAAAGAAAAAGGCTATAATCAAAATGACTTCTAAAATATTAAGCCTGACTGTCAGAGCGTACTGAAAAGGAAAATGCGCTACTAATATACATTCATTTAAATAGTGTTAGATTATGTTTTCCACTAAGGATTTTAGCACTTGAATGCAAATAAGGCTTAGAAAGTTAACCTGTATGCAGAAATTATACCGTTAATATTTTAGCAGTTATTTTTCAATTACTTTTTCTAGAGGTGCCTCTCAATATCAAGTTAATGCAATATTTATATTGGACATTTTGGTCATTATTGGGCTAGATGTCCCCTACTCTTGCACTTTAATTTAGCTTTATACCTCAAGCTCCATTAAACATCTTGTTTCATAACTATACTAATAGCTTTTCTTAATATTCCATTAAGCAAAGAGAAAAATATGATCAAATTTTCTTCATAACTAACTTCATTTACATATTAATCCTTTTAATATTTGATAAATTAAGTTCAGTTAACAGCCAAAAATACATGTTTACAGCCATCAGAATACAGCAGCAATAAAATTACTCACTGCTTGTGACTTTTTTTCCCCCAGCACATCACTGCAAGCAGCAGAAACCTATTCTCATGCACTCCCATTTGTAGTCATCCTTCCATTTAGTATTATGAACTCAAACTAGAAACATCAACATTTTGCCTGAAGCAAAACAGAACAAATAAACAACTTCAAATCGTTGGCTAATATTTGTGACCCACAGTGGACCAAATGGTGTCTGCCATTCTGCCATCAATTCTAAATTCAGTATTTTGAACACAGGGAAATTAAAGTAACTGTCATTGTGATAACAGAAATGCACTGACAATATACTTCGCTTGGTCAAGGGAACTCAACTCATCATTTTCCATATCAGCTGCCCAAGGTAGTTTTAGATTGCTACTAATTCTTTTTTATATAATTTTCTTAACCTTCGCCACCGACAACTTACTGACTCTTTAAATATGGGCTGTGCAAGTCTCCTGGAAAAATTAAGGCAATAATGCAGACAACAGAGATACTTCACTTTGTTTTCTGCTGCTTTCTTTACCTCATTCTGCTGGTTTCACTTTGCATCACTTGAACTGAGGTGACATCAAGTTTTAGCCACAGTGTAATCTGTTACCAGTATGCCAGTGTGACTACAGCATTTACTTCTCCTGATGATTTTTTTTTTTCAAACTAAACTGCACAAATCACTAATAGACTTATGCCGAAATTAATATAACAAAAAAAAAACCAGATCAAATCTACAAAATTTTCCACTTAGCCTTATGTTTGTAGTATTTCTTCCCTCTAGGTAACTGAAAGGTTGTGACAAGGTGGGGATCAGCCTCTTCTCCCATGTAACTACTGATGGGACTAGAGGGAATGGCCTCAAGCTGAGCCAAGGGAGATGCAGGTCAGAAATTATGAAAAATTTCTTCCCCAAAAGAGTAGTCAGGTGCTGGAACGGATTGTCCAGGGAGGTGGCAGAGTCACCATCCCTGGATGTGTTCAAGAAACATTTATATGTTGTACTGAGGGACATGGTATAGTGGGATATATTGGTGGTGGACGGTTGGTTGGTTGGTTGGAGTAGATCATCTCAGAGGTCTTTCCCAGCCTTGGTGATGCTATGATTCTATAAACACAGCCCAGAAATAAGAATTTAAATTTAAAACAACTGTTCAGAACTGGTGAGAGATGGGCTAAAGTTTCACTCCTATGCTAAAGATTTTATGAAATTCTGACTGAAATTTTCTTCATTTCTGACCGCTTTTTCTCCTTAAAGAATAAGACACTTCTCTCGAGCCATCAGGAAACAATTTTCTGTTTGAAAACTTTAATGCAATTATTGCTAAAAATTACAAGAGTTCACTTGGTACTAAGATTATAATTACTTTTACCTACAGGTATTTTTTTTAAGCAGGTGATAAGAAGTAAAACTTGGTCTAACCTAGGCGCAACAGAGACAGTGGACTTCTAGGTGCTTAGTGAAGGAGCTCCCTATTAACTGTCAAATCCCTGTGTTTCTCCCAGCATAGGAAGGTGAGTATACAAAGCTCCCTACATGTTTACATGCTTAACTTCAGAGGACAGGACTCCCTGTCATTTGCTCACCCTCACTGAACACAGGTAGTATTCAGGCACTTCCTTTGCAAAAACTAAATCGTGCCTTTCTCTCTATACTTAAGAAGAGTAACTGAGTATGAAAAGCCAGTGTATTAATACATATTTACATGACAATTGTTTTTTTTTAAATAAGAACACTTGATATCACTAATACTGCTTTTTTTTTTGCTATTCATTCAGGCTTAATTAGGTATTAATACTTAATAGAAATGCAGTGTTTTAACTGACATACCACAGCTTGGACCATGAAACAAAAGAGAAAACCCTTTCGTCAGCTGCATTCCTAGTAATCACAGCAAGGCTGAGCTGATACATTTTTGGTGTACAAACAATCTCAAAAAATACTGCATTTGTTTATAATTCTTCAAATTTTAAATAGTAATAATCTCTTTCCATTTTCTATTTAACATGACTCTATCCATCTTCATCTACTGAGGTCTGTTTGAGACATTATCTCTTAATTCACAGGTAGAGGAACTGAATCCCTGGAAGCATTCTAGGGAAGTCTGGATGATGTGGCACTGGGCAGCCTGGTCTAGCAGCTGGCAATTCTGTCCATGTCAGGGGGGTTGAAACTAGATAATCTTTAAGGTCCTTTTCAACCTAGGCCATTCTATGATTCTATGATTATAAAGATGAAGGGATAAGTGAAGAAAACTGTTGGGAAAGCCAAGATAACACGGAAGAACTCCTAGCCCCATTCCAATTTATTTTTCCTTTTCTTTCTAGTCTAGAACAAGCAATTCTTCCTCTCCTTTTCCCAGTGAAATTATCTATGAAAGAGCCTCAGGAACATCATCTTCCTTCCTATTCTTCATACCACAATATTCCTGTGAAAAAAACTTGAATGAAACCAGTGATATAGGAGAATATATTAATTTTCATCCCATAAACTGCTAAGGGTGCTTTCTTCATTACAGCAGTAGTTTCATAAACCTTACTGTTTTTATTTTCACATGGTTGGATTTTGTGATGCATCAGCCTAAAACTCCTCTCATTTCTTAAAGACTGATGGTCCCAATCTCCCTTCACCTTCTGTCCATTCATTACCTTTGCCCCAACTCAATGTTCAATGCAGCCACTTGAATTTACAGCAGACAGAGAGAAGTCCATCTCTCAGAGGATGCAGGAATTGATTTCTTTGTAGACAGCTAGGGTGTGAATAAAGGTTCCTGGAAATCTCACTAACACTAGACTCAATCAGCAGGAAGCATTCACTGTTTGACATCTTCCAACAAAAAGCATCCTTGTTGTAACAAGAATCTCCATGAAATAAAACCCAGTACTCTTGGATGGCTCACTATGATAACCTGATTTGTAAGTTGGATAATTTATCAGTAATAGAGACCAGATTTGCAGCAGCTACAACCTGCTAATTTAAGGCTTCATCAGAACATCGGTTTTGATAACATTTTTCTCAAGCTACACTGAGTATTAGAATACTAGGAGTGTTTTCAGAAATCACCTTAGAGATCTCATGAAGATGAATGAAAATTACCAACGTTAAACAGAAGATGCAAACATATTTCAAGCTACTTCATCAGGAATGTCAGTCTTGGAAAAGAAGCAACCTTACATCAAGAGGCAGACAGTAAGCTAATTTGAACATAAGGAGAGACATACAAGTACAAACTAAGAAATTGCAGCATGCTGATCTCAGACACAGTCTAATTTCTCTTCTTTAATTCCAAAGCGAAAAAGTCCCTAGAGCAGAACAGACATGCATGAAAGATGATACACAGAATTGCCAGCAGCATTTTTTCTACATGTTGCCAAACGTACGTTACACAAAATTGTCATTAGGAGTTAGCTTATTACATTTTACAAGGCTACAAATCTCCTTGAGTTAAATATTCATGAGCCTTACTTAGAATACTGAATCGTGCACTGTTTTAAAAGAAACAACAGAAATTTGCCTTCTAAACTACATATTCTAATACATAAATTATAAAATGACGAGTTTTAATTACACAGAATTCATCATTATGTATCTAAATTAAAATAGAAAGAAGTGTATGTTACATCCTTGGCTTCAGAAGGAAATATTTATACAATTTTCTCAAGATCAAAAGAGTAAATCTAACCAGTGGAACACAGCATGTACTCCACAATCCTTTGGCTTTCCTAGTAGCGAGCTGAAATGCTTGGAGTTGAAAAACAGCAAAAAAAAAAAAAGTACACTAAAATACACCAGCACATATATTGTCTTTTAAGTGGTCTGCTACAAAACCAATACAATTAAAAATTGAATTTTGAGGAGAGTAATTTGGATAATGAGAAAGGAAAACTCCTCCCACAGGGGGGAAAAAAGCACACTATAGGAGAAAACAGAAAGGGCCTGCCCACTCTTGCTGAGAAATTAATCCTTGCAGTTCTGACTTAGGCATTCAAGGAACAAGAAAGTCAGCAGCTCTAGAAAACTGCCAAGAATTTGTATGGCAGAGCTATTTTCCGAGCACTGCAAGTAGATGGAAAAGAAGTGTATGCTGTATTAAAAGAAGCCACTCAGAGAACTTGATTAGTTGCTGTCCACACAGAGGGGTATTCTCACATTAAAAGTAGTGGCTCTGATATTGGTTGTTCATCTTGTCCCATAACCTGTTTGAAAACACTACAAAAGTTTTTGTACAGATTTGGCCACATAAGACTTTTCACCCCTTTATTATTGAGCATGACCACACAAATGTTGGTTGGACACGTAACATAAGTTCAGCTTTAAAGAGTGGGACTGAGCAACTGCAAAGAACCTTGTCCAGCTTCTCTGAGCTGGCAGGCATCTTCCATTCTGTCTCTGGCAGAACAGTTTCAGATGGTGCCCAACGTCAGCCACTTTTCCCCCTATCCTGTTTCATCTCCCTTAATTATACCACAAGTCTAACTTCATGTAGCCATGCTCTTAGCAGGCAAACAGCTGAAGTTGCAGAGAATTAGAGGAAGAGGTAGATGAAATGATTGGCAAACCACAATGGTAACAACTTTAGCAGTTTTAACATTGTCACAAGTACTGATAGGGAACAGAAAGAGATTCAACACAGCTATTTTATGAGCGGAAGTATAATGCTTTTAAAAGACAGAATTGTGTTTGTTAAGCAAGTGAACTGTTCTTCATAGGGTGAATTTACCTATATCCATCAGGTGAACACTGAAACGTTCAGTGAGTGGTCACTGAGCAACTCTAGTAGAAGCAGACAAACTGGAACAGCCTTACAAACAGCTGTCTTCTTACCTGATAGATCTCTAAGAGGTTTTTCAGCTTACTTATTTTCCCATACATCCTTTTTGCAACTGTCTTAAAAAGACTGAGTCCTTCCTCTAGAACATAAAGCTGAGTAGCTCTGTTACAGCTGAGAACAATGTAGAAAACATCACTGTTGATTCAAGTAGGAATCGACAACAAGGTTTGGAACATACTTTACAAACTCTGTCACCCTCCAGATCAATCAAATTTAACATTGAGGAGTACCTGTCACCAATATCTTTCCAATGCAAGTGCTAGCAAAATGCAAAGGGATTACAATGGGCATGCTTGTATGAACTCTGAGCCTGTAAGCTGGATTTCTGTGAGAAAGCATCACATTTGTGAAATAACTTTAATGGAATCCTTCAAAAATGTTCTTAGAACAGTGAGAGAGGAAAGATACAGCCATGGCAGCAAAGTGAACAAATCTACCTGTCACCAATTCAGCAGGCATTCAGTAAAGGATAACATACTCACATTGAGCCATACCTCTCTTTTGACACTGGGAACAGTACCTGCTCATTTTATAAAATGTCTCATAAAAGTCATTTCTGTTGAATACAGAAGTATATTCCTCCTCAACAGAAGGAGTGCATGACTTTTATAGACCAGAAGAATTCAGAAAACTTTTTTCTTGATGTAAAATAAATTTAAAGTTTGGAAAATAATTTGAACCTTATAGTTAGCTGATGTGGAGTCAGAGGTTTTGACATGGAAAATCCAGAAGTTACGCTCAAGTGGAAACCAAAGACATCTTGGCTTTAAAAAACAAAACAACAAACGTATTGCAATGACTGTGATAAAAGCTGAGGGAGGATCCACATGAAGTACCAATGCCTATTTACCAAAAACATAATTGAGTTGGACCGACACTGTGGTTGCATTAGACAGACAATTCCTAGATGTTTATGCAGATTAGATTATTTAGCCCTTGGCTGCATGTGGATTTGCGTTTCAAAAATGTGAAACAGAAAACATCTGAAAAGAATGGAGATATTCAGAGGGATATTGGCTCAGGTGTTGACTCTTTGTGCAAAAGAGTATAGGATATGCAGCAGCATTCAGCAAGCAATAGCACTGCCTAGCTCCCTATATTCAAGCACTCACGGATTATACCCACCTGTATTTAAGTCTGTGCAACCTTGTAATTGTAACTATGTATGTGACTGCAGTCAGAAATTTTCAATAGAAGAGAAACAGAAAAGCTGCTGGCAGATTACAGTGATATTGCCATAATTACTGTTCTGAGGAAAAGCAGTAAGGAAACCATCTCCCTTATGTATAGCTACCAAACATTTCACACTTAAAATCACTTTTTCTTCACCCTAAGGAAAAAAAAGGCTTTTGCAATTCACTCCTCAGCCAATAACTGATTCTTAAATAGTAAAAACTATGTCACAACTTGATTTAAAACTCCAGTACACAGTAGATCTCATAATATAAAGCCATTACCTAAAATAAGTAGTATTCCTTCTTTACTAGCTGTGGACTTTCTTTTAAATTAATCAAAATGTACGTAAGCAGAGCACTTTAATCCAGTTTAGAACTGAGCTGGAATATTTAAATATTTAAACTAGTCAGAAATATTAAAAACAAACAAATGAGCAACTTGCATGCTGGATGCTAAAAGTTTTAATAACTTTTTTCCTCTTTTTTTTTTCTTCTGATCAGTCCAGTCACCATCAATCTTCCTACGAACTCAGTTAATTTAGTTCACTAGTATGTTTGCAGAGAGGCACTAAAGATCATTGCAAACAATGGAATAATCTACCAAACAATACAGAGGACAAAACCATATTTATTTCAAAGGCCTAGCAAAAGATGCAACAAATGTCATGGAAACAGAAGCTCTCTCCATGGTAACATCATCCCTGGTATGGCAGCTAACCACCCTCATTTCTAGCATGCTCCAAGATATGGTATTAGCTTAGTACCAGTTTTCAATTTAGTAGATTTCTGCAACATTCCATGTATCCAGTAGCTGCAAAGTATTAATAAAAACAGAATTCAGAAGCATTTAACGTTAAAACCAAAGCAGAATACAAGGGCAAACTGATTAACTGCAATAAGGCAAGTCTCAGTAAAGAACAATTATATTACAGCTGTTTCCCATTATACCATCTGACTCACAAATATCTTGCACAAATTGCACAGAAGGAGCCATAGTATAGAAGGGCACAATTCATAAATGCAGCTAAGTAATCCATGTTACCTGCCTTTATATAGAAGTTCCAATTTTTCCCAGCCAACTTCAGCAACCAAAACTCTCAAAACTTGCTGAAGACTCTTAGGTCCACTGCAGCTGCTCTCCACAGAGACAGAACAGCTTCATGCACAGAAAGCAAAGCCACACAAATTATTTCCAATGAATAATTTATTTGACAAATTAGGTCCACTTTATGCTGCTTACAAGATGCTTACAAGCATCTGTAAGCAGCTCAAGACTGACAGAATCTACTACCCAAATTTATCCTGCACCAGTGCTTGCCAAGCATTTTCCAATCTGACCGACACTAAAAGTTTCACTTCTGATTGTTACTAGATAAAAGTCAGATGACATTACATGTCCATACATTCAAGAAACTGAAATGGATCAGCTGTAGAAGCATGTGAAAAAAGAAATACATTTCCCATAATATTTTCGCATGTAAAATACTAGGTCTTACATAAACATTTAAAGTAAGCATAGAAAATGCAGTGCATCTTGCAGAAGTTTTGAACAAATATTCCCAAAAATAGTCTACCTGGTTGTTTTGGTCCATGTATATGAGTTATGAGAAGTGGAGTCATATCCTTTTCAGGTTCAAATATTTCGATGAAATGTAAAGCTTAAATCAAAATCTCTAACAATTAGGAAAGCATCAAGACTGTATTACTTAAGTTTCTGAAAATATGAAAAAAATGTAACTGCATCTGTCATCTGAAAAAATACATAAAAAGTTGTTAGTTTGCAGCTAATTCAGCTGCTAAGACTATTGCATAGGAACATAGTGCCTAAAAACTAGCAAAAAATTGACATCTGCCACTTCTCTCCAAGTAAACTTTGTACCCACTCCCTTTGCTTATCACAAAATGCAGACACATCATTTAAAACATATTTAGATAGAAACTGCAAGCTTTACATTTTATATATCAGGACACAAAAGGAACAACCCTGAAATACTGTTGATACTACAAAGGATCCTGTACATAGTAAATCTTTCTCACCTATTCTGAGCTCATCCTATCACTGCTGAATCCTGTGATCCATTTACCATTCACAAAAAAATATTTCCAAAACGACTTTAGCATTACCTTTTATTCTCCTGTTGTTTTATTTCTTCATTGCCAGCAGAAGAAGCCATGTTTTCACTTAATAATGGCAACATCAATTTACAGTCTGACAAATCCCTAAGACACGTATTTTAATTGCTTTCGCAAGTTGATAATTCTCTCTAGAGAACCCCATTTTGCGTAAAATACATTTTGTTTCAGTGGTTGGATCTTCTCGGGATTTCCAGTGATCACTGTCTGGAAACAAACTAACTTCATCAGTTCAAACTTGTCAAAACTTTCAAATAGCATCTTGCAAGTGTTCTAATTGCTTCTTTTAATAGGCAATTCGAAGTACACAGAACATCCTCATTTCTGAAGTCCAGGATGCTACCAACTAAGATTTTTACTCTTACCCTTTCAGAATGAACTAGCAGACTAACAGACCCAGCTGTACATTTTTTGTCCTGGTGGAAAGCTTCCACTTGAAGAAGAGGATAATTTTGTTTCAGAAACATAACCACCAGCATTAAGAGAAAATAAGACTATGTTTATCTGTAATAAATATGGTGGTAATGTTCATTGGCTTTGTATACCTGACTTCTACAGTTCTGGCATGAAGCCCAGCAGTGCCCTTCCAGCTCTATGCTTAGAAGCACATAACCTGCATGATAGAATCATATCTAAATTATTCAGTGGAAGACTGAATGGAATTTTCTTGAAAAACAACTGACAGCTTTCATCTTAAGTTCAAGACTTGTACTTTTCAAATGCTCCATTTTAATGGGCCTTTTTATTATTTTGGAAGCGTTAACGACTAAAACAGCTGACAAATGGAATTACAAAGGAAATTAAAAATACTAGAAGCCAAAATGAGATCAAATTATCACAACACTGCTCTGTTGTATCTCCTTAATAGAATATAATTCAATAGACATCTCAGCCTTGCACAGCTTTCTGTGAGCTACAAGGAGCATAGCATGTCTGCACAGTATGCAATCTAAATATGTTATCAAATACACACAGCTACATTTCAAGATTTATCTGATAATACATGTTAGAAACTAAAAGATGTACTTCAATAACTGCAAAAATTCAGTTACTCATTTTGGATATTGATCTTCCATTTTCAAATTTACTGTGTATAAGAACAGAGGGAGTAAATTTCAAATTCTGAATGAGAGCAATACAAAATACATCATTCTAATTTTTAAAGACTGTATCTTACATAAACAGCACTTTGACCATCCAGATACCAAAATGTAAGTGTCAACATTTCTCTGAAAACAAGCCTGCTTGCCCAAATCTCAGGTTTATAGATAATCTCTCTTAAATATTAGGTTACTGCCCACTCTGAAAACAGCAGAATGGAGATCTACCTAAATATTCTGCCTTAGCCTGATACAAACCAGTTTTTACTACACTGCTATGCCCCAACAAAGGAAAAATAAGAACATCTTATTAAGGATCTTCATCAAAATGTAAGAAACCTGTTGGCTGTCCTGTTCTAGCATGCACAGGAGAAAGTTACGGGAGAAAACTGCAACGAGGTAGTTCTTCCAGATACTTTCCTAAAATCTTTTCAGTTGGAGTAAAAGAGGTTAGATGAATTGTGAGGTACTCTATTTGTTGATAGCTATTCAAGGATATGAAGTAAAGAGACTGTTGCTGAAATACTTTCTACTGTGCATTCCAGTTTGCAAGTCACTACTACTCTACCAACTTCTCAGCAGCGATAAGATTCTGTAAGATACAGGATGAATAGGAGCACTGCCATGGAGACAACCGATCATTCATGGCTGCCTATGCCAAGGATCAAGAGTTGAATTGACTTCTAAGATGATTTAATAAAGAATTCTCACTGATTCAAAGCAGATTATTTCCTAGACTTCTCTTTCCAGTGATAAAATTGAGTTTTGTTTTTCAAAGCTGATCCATGATAATTTGTGTAATACAAGCTTATTCTCTTAAAAGAAGGTATGTTTTGTTAAGGGTGAATAATTGCTTTGGTATTCTCACCTGAGCATCTTGTTTATAATACATACACCTAACGTTTATTTCATGTAGCTACAAGAAATTGTTTATTTCTTTTGTAGCTACAAAATGTGCAACGTGACACAGCAGGGAGTGTGAAGGAAGTGCACTCCATGAGCTCCTTGGAAGGACTTCAAGACAAGGAAGCAATGCAAAAAATCAAATTTGAAAGCCTTTGCAATTAATGATTCTACTTATCCCAACAAAATATATCTTTCCCAACATCTAGCAGCATCTAGAAAGAGAGTATTTTAAGACAATCTCTCAAATGATATATACAGACATTATTATGTTATGATATTTTGGCAATCCTAAGGCTGACACACATAACTAAGTATAAGAAATAGATCTTTCCTGCCTAATGCTGTTGTCAGGCACAGTGGTTAAAAACTGTACAACAGAAGTTCAAGAACCTGTTTAGATAGATACTGAAAATTAGATTAATCACTTGGGAAATCAGAGAATATCAGGTGCCATAGGTCTTAAGCAAACAAATGAAATAACATATCGATTAGAATTAACACTTCCCTTAGGTAATCAAACTTAAGTCACTGACATCTATTCAAATAATTAAAAAAAAAAGGAAGTTAGGTTAAACAATTCTGGCAAATAGCATACACATTTGCTTCTCTAAATGTATCAGCAAACCAACAGAAGAAATTCAAGCACAGAAAACCTCACTATGGCATTTTCTTTCTCTATTCAAAACTAAAAATGACTCAGTGTCTGCTCCTCTCTGGTCATGTTTTGACAAATGTGGATGCTATGAGTTTGTATTAGTAAGAAACCATCAAATTTCTTGAGGAGTCAATTACCTCAGGAAATCATGGAAGTTTCCTGTGTTTGAAAATCACTTTTATCTAGGATTTTAACAATTCAATTGAGTGAGGCTTTATTAGTTTAATTAGATGCTACTCATTAACATTTCCACTGCTACTTTTCCTTAATTTCTAGCTTTTCGATTTTCAAAGAAGGTATAAAATGGATCACCTCAAGAAAGCAAAGCAGAACTGAATTGGTAAAAAAATATTTCTTGTATAGTCACAGAAAAAATAAACTCAAAAAAAATAGTGTACTGCCAATATATTTTAGTACATTCATAAAGCATATGATAGGATGGTATATTTGCAATATGACTAGCAATTTAAGAGACAAACTGCTATGAACATTGCCATGGAAATTGAGTATAACAACTATTCATAGGCAGAAAGGAGTTGTAAAGCTCAGTGGTATTTCAGGAGATTGACAGCAAATTCTCTGTGAAAGGAAAACCTTCAACAGCACAAAAAGTGTAAATCATGTTATGATTGCTCCTAAATCTTTACACACCGGCACTGACACACCAAGACTACATGTGGGTCTTGTGGGTCTATCTGAAGCCGTTACTTGTATTGCAGTAGAAATACTTAACAATAACTGATGTCCTGTCACTTGTAGATGACGTTCATGATGTTCAATCTTCAAATATAGGTCAACAACTAACTTGGTATACATTTAAAAATTAGCAGAGGATTCAACAAAACATATTGTGGAAGGTAACGCTTACCAATTACACAGGATTTTTTTTTTTTTTTTTAAGAGGTATTTCATTTGGTGTCTTGCTGATAGCTCATTTAATACTAGCTTCAGAGATGTTTGGGAAAACTTTTATGAGGACAGGAAAGAATAACAGCTACTATACAATCATAATAGGACAAATAACTAACAGGCAACCAAGCACTTCAGACAGACCACCATGAAGTCTTCCAAGGGAAAGGAAGGAAGATGTATTGAAAACTCATTCAGTGTTAGCCAGTAATAAAAATCTGTTCATTATTCTCCTTTCATTTTCAAGGCTAAGCTTTTTGTTAGTATTCAATATTAAGAGTTATGAGTTAAATAATTCAGCCGTTCTTTAAAGTAATCTTTATCTTAAAACAAAGTTCAGCAGCTGTCCTTCTTCCTTCACTGAAGTTACCCTGAACTCACACAACCAGATCTCATCCCTTGTCCAAAATAAGAACACAGAGAAGTACAAAACAGAAATCAGCCTGAGCCAAAACAATCAGTGAGCTCAGGAGGCAAAAAGATGAAAAAGACAGTAAGTTCTGATACACACTTTCCACAATCACTCAGCTTCTTTAGGCCTTCCTAACTGACAGCCACCTAGCCTTCTTTTAGGCTGCTGAAGTAATAAAATAATTCCTATATCCTCTTCCCAAGCAAGGTAAAGTAATAGTTATAGCCAGCAAAAGATCAGTTATTAAGAGCTTGCTAGCAGAAAAATTAGATAGTTGCAGGCAGATACCTGGCTGAAAGCATGATTTATAAGGCAGATAACAGAAGTAATTTCACTGATGAGTGGACAAAGGTCAGAGCTGATTCTGCCATCACAAGATAAGAGGCAATTTTTTATATTTTCAATAAAACCACACAGGTTGGCAAACCACAAGCTTTCTACAACATGTGTGCAGTCTTGACTGCTGTTTTGAAGCAATCTTTCAGAAACAATGGTTGAAAGCTCCAATCTTATTCACAACTTATGAATTGTTCTATAAATTGTTTGGTTTTTTCTTGCAAACTAATCTGCTCATTGCCTGGGGCACAATCATTGGGCAACGTACCTGTCCATGAAGTTTCCTGCTGGCCTGTTTCACTCCTCCTAATTAGCACTTAGCTTCCATCCCTGCTCTGCCAACCTGTTACATGTAGAGGGATCAGAAAGCTGATCAAATGGAATGGAGCTGAATTAACTGTACAGGAGTTATATCGGGAGCATCTTAAATGGATAGAAAATGATGCAAGGAAAAGGAATGTTATGAAATAAGGACATGAAAGGGAAACCAAAAGAAATGTGGGAAACAGGCTACTGGATAAAGAAGATGCATGGAAAGGAAACAGAGGAAAGGAAGAAGAATACAAAGGGAAGAAGAGAAACAATAGTAAGAAAACATCGTCTTATATTTGTCTTTCATCATGGAGTTGTTAGAGAATGGTATGACGGGCGTGTGGGATTTACTGTAATGCACACATCGCATCAAATAACCTAAAAAGCATCCTTAAATTATAAACCAGAAAGAAAATCTCCATCACTTGCACTAAACATGATGTGATGACACAGATCTCATGATCTGTGAAAGCTGTTAAGAAGATGAGAGGCTTCTGTCACTGCCTTTTAATTGCCATCGTGAAACTAAAGCCCTTCTCATAGCCTGGGTAATATACAAGATGAATAACAACTCAAGCGGTGAATTGACTAAGAAAAATAATGCATTATAGTATGATCATGCAAAACAAACTAAACTGCAGACAGAAAATGACCCCTTTTCTCCTTAATGCTGTTTCTATCATCACCAGACACAACACAAAACAAATTTCTGCTTCAGTACAAGAAACTCACTATTCATAACAAGTTTACACAAAGACTAACAAAAGATAGCAAACTACATTATACTTAACTGAAACCATAAATTTGATAGTAAAATATTTTCACAAATCTCTTTTCATCAAAGCATGGCAGTTCCTCAAAACTGAACCAATTCACAAGTACTTTGGTGAGAAATCTCTTCAAACCCGGAGCTCTGAGAGGCTGCTGAAATCACTCCTATTAAGAAATCACTTCAGGTATTCTGATTTTTATCATAAGACATAATTAAACTAAAAAGTAACAAAGTTTTTTTCTCCATCTGTTTCTACTCCCAATACCACTGCCTATGCCAGTGAGGAATATATCCATATTCTCTGATCTGGAAGCAAGCATCTAAGACCAGAGATGAAGAGAAGCCTCTCTGACTGAACATCAAAAAGACATTCAAGCAGACAACAAATAAGATCGATGCTCTTTATATTAAATAATGAGTTACAGTCTGTACTCTCACTTAACTACTAAAGATATGGAAAGTGTTTTAGTGTTTTTCCCCTCGATTTTTCCTTTTAATGGTCACCTACCATTCTCTGCTGCTTCTTTATCCTTCTTTCATGATCTTGTAATTCACATTTACTTCTGCATTCTTCTTCCTCAAAATGCACACAAGATTTCAGGAGCTCTCAGATGATGTTCCCTAAACTTCCCTGTCTTCCTGTGGATATGCCATGGTCTCTTCACTTGAGATAAACTGTTTTTTATCAAGTTCTCTAAGCCTCGCCATGACAAAAATTCAGGCCTCTGCCTCACTGAACAATAGGTGCCTCTCTCTTAAATGTGGTATAACACATCACACAACTGCAAGTATAATACAAAAAGAAAAATAATTTCAATTATTATTATCAAGGAATCATTCATGCATTATTATA
Organism: Perdix hodgsoniae; assembly: GCA_035772895.1. Classification (NCBI taxonomy): domain Eukaryota; kingdom Metazoa; phylum Chordata; class Aves; order Galliformes; family Phasianidae; genus Perdix; species Perdix hodgsoniae. The sequence goes on along the minus strand of JAPSGF010000004.1, from coordinate 23,721,520 downwards.
TTGCTTCCCTTGTGTTACTGCCTATTGTATTTCCTACCACATAGAATCATAGAATCACCAAAGGCAGGAAAAGATGTCCAAGATTGTCCAGTCCAACCTTCCTACCACCAGTATTTCCCACTGAAACATGTCCCTCAGTACAACATCTAAATGTTTCTTGAACACCTCCAGCCATGGTGACTCCACCACCTCCCTGTGCAGCCCATTCCGGCACTGACCACTATTTAGGACAAGTTTTTCCTAATGTCCAACCTGAATCTTCCCTGGTGCAACTTGAGGCCATTCCCTCTAGTTCTATTGCTAGTCACATGGGAAAAGAGGCTGACACCCACCTCATCATAATCTCCCTTCAGGCAGTTGCAGAGCACGATAAGGTCTTCCCTGATCCTTCTCTTCTCCAGACTAAATAATCCCAGTTCCCATTAAAAAAGCAGTATCAGCTATCAATATCACTTAAAGCTTTCCAATTAATCAGTTTTAGCACTTATTTTACAACAAGTGTACAATAATTTCTTTTACACTGAATATGTTATTTGCAATTTCTCAGCTACAGAAGCCGCAAGAAAACCACACATTGCTTAACCTAGGAAAACCACTTTAATAACAAATGCAATGAACTTACGTTTCATAAAACCTGAAATAATGCTGAAATTTGAACATTATATTGAACTAAATAAATATAACCCATATTTTAAGGATAAAAACTTTTACAAGCATTTATGCAAGCAAATTGTTGTTTTATTGGGTTATAAATTTCTCCCTATGCTAAATCAGAAAATAAGTTCTAGAAACACAAAACAAATCAGATATTACTTTACTGCAGCAGCAAGGATAAAAAACACATTCTTCAGTAATTTCACCTCAAGTAGAAAATATCATTTCAAAATTAAGTACTGTAAATCTCCATAATTTAACCTCTAATACTCAGAAAACTGGTTCTGAAAAGCCTTTACAATTGCTTTAGGTTTTAACAGTATTCTAAGACACTATTAGGATTTCCTATGCAAGTATGTATTTTCTTTCTCCCTCTAGCTTTGCTTTGAATTTGAATAGCTATATATAAAAAGAAAGTAAGTTTGAGGTCTAGTTATCATTCATTTTGTGGTTAGTTGATGTAGAACTCGCAATAAAGAGTTTAATCTTATTTCCAGATGAGCACGTCATTAGCATTGCTAATGTGGAGTTTGTCAGAAAAAAAAGTTTTATCCAGAAAACTGAACACAAGTATTTTTTGTGAGTAATATGAAGGGTAGAGTTCTCTGTCAAACTGCCAGTAGTCAAAATCTACTCCTTGTTTTGCAAGCTAAGATGTCAATGTGGATGATGTCACAGTCACAGTCTAAATCATCATAAAGTACACACTGCAGTGTGACACTGTACCCATATCAGCAGTAGCAGGAATAGGTTGGAATAGGTCCTGCTACTGAATTCCTTTAAAGCCATTTTTCCTGCTTGAGAACTATTTACACTGTTGTTTCTGGATGTCTGCAGTACTTTTGATGACTTCCCCCACTACAGTTACACATCATTATACTGCCTAAACCTTTTACCAAAATTTTTGTGTGTAAAACATAATGCATAAGAAAAATAATGCAAGAGCTCAAACCAATAGGTCATGCAGTCAGAAAAAAATTCTTCGTTTAGTAGAATATTATATTACAAATGCACAAAAAATGTGAGCTGATTTCTGAAAATTAATGCCATGAGTTAATCTATGAATTAACAGTCACACATACTATAACTTGAATTGCAATTAGGTGAACTTAAGTTGTCTGAGGAACTGGAAAAATCAGAACCAACTTCAAAAAGTTGTCCTGACCAAATAAAAGATTAAGCAGTAGATGGGAGGATGAAAGGGGAGGCAGGACGAGAATTTCCTTTGGGGTGGAAGGGAAAAAAATCAGTTATTGTGCTACTTACTCCTGTAGGCTGAAATATCAATCCATCCACTTCATGGCTAACTTCTCTAGCAAAGCTTCCTTCCAGGAGCTACAAAATAGAAGAGATGATTATTATTATTTTTTTTCCAATTTTCCAGAAAGAAACATTTTATAGTATTCCACACGAAAGTAGATTATTTCAGGGCATTTTCAAAAATTCTTGTTTTGCAGACTGCTCAACTGTAGCGTAACACAGTAACACAACAATGTTACTGCAAAACAATCACCTGAATCAACGTGGATCTCCCATGTTCCATTTTACATTCTGAAAGATTCTGAATTCCATATGGATGTGACTACATCCCTTAAGATGCATTTACCACAGGAAAAAACATCTCCATATTCAAAATTAATGAAACTAGCTAGGTAACGGTTAGGAAAACGGATCATACACTTCCATGCTAAATTATGACCTACTGAAGGAGAAGTGACTAGTGAGTGCTACAAATAATAGATAATAGCAAAAATAACAACTACCAAAATGTAGTTATTACTTTGTTTTACTGTACAGATGAAGAATTTGTCTGAGTTCCAAGTGCTTTTAGTAACAATTGATAAACTCTGAATGTAAGTTACCACACTGTTGTGAAACACAGCAAATACAGACATCTGACAGTCACAGGCAGTTATAAAAGGAACATTCTGGCCTAGATCGTGAGCTTTGTACCATTGCCTTTGTACAGTCGAAGAGAAACTGACCGAATTATTCAAATTAAATAACAACCTCCGGCCTCAGTAAAGGGCAAAAATATTAAAGGAGTCAAGAAACAGCATTCGTGTCTTACTGTGGGTTGCAAAAGTCAATGCAGTGCAGTTAAACACATAACAAATCAAAAGCTTAAATATTTAAATATATATGGCCATTAAAGTAATAATAAAATATGCTATTTCATCTAAACCCAAAGCTATTTGTACAGAATAAGTATCTGTTTGTTATGAAAACTGTTCACTTTCCTTATCCACAATTACTGGCATACTTGCACCTCTAACTGCATAAACAAGTACAGCCTTCACCATAACTGAAAAATGCACTTGATGAGAGTACACTCATGTGATAAAGAACTTAAAAAATATTTGCTCTGAGTGAGAATTCTGCCTGTGAAACAATGGTTCTCAACATACAGAACAGATATTTGGAACCTGTAGTTGTAGCACAGCTTGATCCATTATCATTTGAAATTTAAAACTGGGACTCATTCACAATTGAATAAATTATCCAATGTTACTCAGATCTTTCATAAACTTATTGTTAGTCTTTGTTTCAGCACAATACATTGAAAAATATTTAAATAAATACTATGAGGACATTTTAAAAACCACAATTTTAAAAAAATTCTACACCAGCTAAATCTTCTGGAGATAACTTTTAATGTTATGGAATGATACAGGGCAGTTCCAAAATTTACCGACCCATGGCAAGTCTGTAATAGGAATATACTTGACATTTAAAAAAAAAACATATGGTAAAGATTTCATTAAATTCAAGCACCAAAAAGCCCTCACTTCAAGTAATTTAGAAAGAAAATCACTGAAATAAGATACAAATTTAAAATTAGCTATTGCTATACTTTATTAGGTACGTTTCCAAAGAAGGGCAACGAGGCTTGTGAAGGGCTTGGAGAATATGCCTTACAAGGAGAGACTGAAGGAACTGGGGATGTTGAGTCTGGGGAAAAGAAGGCTGAGGGGAGACCTTATTGCTCTCTTCCAACATCTGAAAGGCGCTTACAGCGAGAGCGGGGTTGGTTTCCTCTCACTGGTGACAGGATGAGGGAAAATGGCCTCAAGTTACACCAAGTTTAGGTTGGATACCAGGAAAAATTTTACAGAAAGGGTTGTTAAGCACTGGAATAGGCTCCCCAGGGAGGTGGTCGAGTCACCATCCCCGGATGTGTTTAAAAACTGTTTGGATGTGGTGCTCAGGGACGTGATTTAGCAGAGGCTTGTTAGAGTTAGGGCAGTATGGTTAGGTTGGGGTGGACTTGATGATCTTTAGGTCTTTTCCAACCTGAGCTATTCTATGATTCTATTTCTACCCAGCTCATTAAAAGACATTAACCAAAGCAGCAAAGCAAACCCCTTCACCTCTGTTTTCGCTTATAATTTCTTAAAGGAACTATAATTTGAGGACATATTTACTTTGGTGTTGAAGCTTATATGAAACCGTATCATTTAGTCTTTCCCAAAATACAACTTCAGAACACAGAAACACTTTTTCATTTGGAGTTTGCAGCAATCTAAGGTATAGAACTACTGTAATGAACTTTTTTATCTGTAGCTCTCTTCATTCTGGTCTAACTGAAGTTCTAGAGAATTACATTAAAGCACTATTACAAGCTCATAAAAGAGGTTAAAAGTGCCATTCTAAATAAATAAATAAATAAATAAATTTCTATTTAACATTTCAAAATTACACTCCAGTATTCCTTTTTATTCACCACTCCAACAGAATTAGGAAACTCAAGTGATTGCTTTTTATCAACTTGACATCCAGTTTCAGGAACTGAACTCATTCTCTTCATTTCAGAGTTCCTCAGTAATCTTAATAACACATCTTTTCTGAAATGTCAATTAGGCATCAAAGACAAAAGAATTTTAAAACCAGAATAGATAATTATAGCCCTTCGTGCTCCTGGCTACACTGAGTCCATTCTCATTACATCAGTTACAGGTATTTCTATTACAGGATTCTAGAAACAAATTTTTATTAAAAAGAATTGGGAAGAAGGGAACAGAAATTTTATCTCAGCTTTTTCCTATATACTATTTCTCAGAATTAAACTTTTTGGAGGCCATCTATGAAAAGCAAGACACAAATCTATTCAATATTGCAGAAAGTGTAAACTGACAGGATAACGAGCAGAGAAGGAACACATGACATATAAGCAAATATTTTTGACACCAGAAATATAATTGGTGTAAAGCTTTCATATTTATGAACTTTAAATGCAGTTATCTCAGTTTATCTTATACAAAATGATGTACAATTTTCCACACATATTAAAATTCCTAATTAAAGTTGAACAGAACAGTCTTTAATCGGCACCATGATAAATGGCACACCTGCCTGACTGGGATTACTGCCAGGGATCAGATAAAATGCAATGCATCTCAGTGGCATTTTATAAAAGATGGGTAAATGATGCATGCAAGCCAATTCCTCTGGCATGCTATTCCTTGTTGCCTTGTGATACACATTTCCACCTGTGAAACTCTTTCTTCACTACTTGCAGCTTACAGTGAATGTGGTAATGAACCATTTATCCATCTTGCAGTTTATTATTTAAAGCTGAATCCAGTTAAAAATAATTGCTATATCTAATGACAGCCACATAATAAAAAGAACGGTAGAATCCCATGAAATGACTGGAGCTTTATGAAGAGTAAAAGGATTTCTCTTTGCTCTTTAAGGTCAGAGGGAGCCACACGTCATTAAAAGCATTGCTAACAACGGATGATGCTGATTTTGCTAAATCATTGAGCCAGTCAGTAGAATTTCTTGAGTGGATAACTGAAGAATCACACTTTAGAGATCTCTCTGCAAATAACAAAGAAATCACTTGGCTCCGCCAGTAGAAAGAGGAGAAAAACAACAACAACAAATAGCAATTGCGTGAATAAATTCCACATAGTCCTAGCTTTTTTATTATTAATGTTGGTGTAATTCTGAGACAAGCCTTGTAATTTTTAGGAGTTTCCAGATGTAGTTTTATTTATATGTTCAATAAGTACTGTGCCTTCTATTTCCCCTAAAAAAATCTCATGGCAATTCAACATACTGAGAGTTATGCAGATTCCAGATCACAATACTGCATCCAGGCCTGAGACACCCAGTACAAGAAGGATGCAACACTGTTGGAATGGGTACACAGGAGGGCCATGAAGACGATCAAAGGACTGCAGCACCTCACTTACGAAGAAAGGTTGAGGGAGTTGGGCTTGTTTCTTTTGGAGAAAAGATGACTCCAGGAAGACCTCACTGCAGCCTCCCAGCACATAAAGGGAGCTTACAAGCAGAAGGGGGGATGACTTTTACATGGTCTGGTAATGACAGCACAAGGGGAAATGGCTTTAAACTAAAAGAGGAGAGATTTAGGTTAGATGTTAGGAAGAAATGTTTTACTCAGAGGGCAGTGAGGTGCTGGCACAGCTGCACAGAGAAACTATGAGTGCCCCATCTTTGTAGGTGTTCAAGGTTAATTTGGATGGGTCCCTGGGCAGCCTGAGCTGGTGGGGGGCAGCTCTGCCCATGGCAGGGGACTGGAACTGGGTAGGCTTTAAAGGTCCTCTCCAACCTAAGCCATTCTGTGATTCTATGATATTAACATTTCTGCTAAGTCGTATCGACTTCCTATGATGCAATTTGCCTTGGGTCCTTGCATACAATTATTATGGATATACTATGTCACAAAATTTGTCTGTAACAATTTTCTCTGTATTTCTGACTCAAAACTGATACAGCATATTCACCTAGTGAAATACTTGGTGATGCAGAAAAGAATCACTTTGGATTTTATAATACAAGACAAAACACATGCTGATTTGAATGTCTTTTTCCATTTCAGAGTTGCACTTTGATTCAGTTTTCAGTCAAGCTACAGCAGTTCAGCACGAAGCTGCCCTGACAGTTTTTCACAGCCACCTTCAAGTTGTTGGTCATCTACCTGCTGACTTCATTGGGAAAGTTGGGAAAGGGAATGTAACTTATTCCAGAGACTTAGACACAAATAAACCACCAATTGAATTGTCAGTTAACTAGAATTTAAAATGCCTTCAAGCACAAGCATCCTGTCATGCCTTGCTTCCCACAGGCAACATCTTAACTGAGACAAGGTTCAGCCCAACTGAAAGGACGAGCTCTTCATCTGATGATTACAGCCTTCAGCAAGAGACTACAAAATAATTGGCACATCCCAAGAAATGTCAGGTTTTACAGACATGGGTTCATAAATAATAAAGCTCTGTAAAGACACTGCAGGTTTTTTTTTCAAACATATTATACAGACTTCAGAAAATAGCCCGTTGTTACTAGCACCTTATCTGAAAGGAAACAATTATCTTGTCTGTTCTCTAGAAGAGACGGACCACTCTGCTATAAATGTGGATATTACTTCTGGTTTATTTTAGACTGACACGCTACATTTGTTTGCCAGATTCTGTATTTTTCTGATTTATCAACTCCTTTTTAAAAGGCAATTTTCTCAGTAGCCCTCAAAAGTATAATCCTAGAATACTCTTTAATGAGGCTTCAATTTTCCAAGTTCAAAATAATAATTACTTAAATGTTGGTATTTGATGAATATAAGTTATCCCAGAAAGTTCTACATCCAAAGAGGAATGTTTCAAATGTATTCATTTAACAACATTCAATAAAACAGATAAATACATGTGAATTAATGTAATGCATATTGCTACTAAGTATATATATTTAGCTAAATCACAAGATAAATAGATTTTATGGCTATTACTACATTACAGCTGAAGAAAGAATCTCTGAATCACAAATTCAGTTAAAGATTTGTAAAACAAAAATTAACATTTCCATTGGGTAGCATTCCTGGATTTAACTGAAAAGTAAACCAGAATAAAAATACTGAAATCTTGCTTCACAAAACAATTCAGCGTAAAAAATAGGACAGAAATCTGAACCTTCCTTGTTTGGGGCAAAAGAAAACTGTATCAAGAATGACCTACTGTACATTTCAGAAATCCTGACTTTGAATAACATCAGAAAATCTACAAAATACGTTATACAACAAATCAAGTTTAAATGAAAATTACAAAAACCAGCTGCCCAGATTCATCCCAATGACGACACTTCCAAAACTAATCAATATAACAGAATAATGATAGAGACATGATTTAAATTATTTACATTATGAACTCCAGCTTTCTGACACTATATTTTGAAAAGGAAGCCTCCTGAATAATAACAAAATATGTTTGGTGGTAAGGTGTAAGCTTTAAAATGATACCAAGGCTACCTGCAATGCTTTATTACTATGCTATATTACTATATTAATGCTATATTACCAATTGCAGCTTCATAATAGATGAGCAGAATTGTCTCTATACGTTAAGGTGAGCTTTAGCTACACTTTCTTCCTTTCTACCCTGAATCTTTCTAGTTCCCCACTCCATAGCAGTAATTTCTTTTTTATTAAAAATAAAATTAGAAGCAGTATCAAGAATTAAACAGGCAGCCTCAGTCCCAAAGTGAAAAAGTACCCAATAATAGCAAGTACCTGTACACTGGGATGGGGTAGCTTGGTATGTTATTTAATATATATTAACTCAATTTCAAACCTTACACATACTAAAAAATAATTTTAAAAAGTTGCCTACTTCCCATTTTAAGAGATTTAGAACTCAAAACGAAGTATTTAGAGAAGCTTTGGTTTTGGTTCTTTGATGAAGTCACCATCTGCTGGCACTGAAATTTCTACAAATACATGACAAAGCTTTCCAATCCGTCTTTCATGACTCAGAGGTATGTACAGCTTTCGGAGTTAAAGGAAGTGCCTATTTTCTGAAATAAATAAATAAAGACCTCAGGCTATGCATTTCCTTTATTTGGCATACCATTCTTCCCCACCTAATTTTAGGATTTCAAGTGGAACAGCTGACCCAAAGAAACCCAGTGCAAATTAACAGAAAGGAGAGAGGGGAAGAAGGATCAAAGACGTACCTCTGGCACTGCTTTCTTCCCTCCCTGTCCCAAAGAAGACACAGCCTAGGTCATCAGTTCAGATCAACTTTCAGACAGCTAGGAGAAAGAGGAAAAACCCTTTCCTCTCATGCATATTAACATCACTCTTCAAGTGATACACTCCAGTCCCAAGTAATCCTCTAGAAAACTGTTCAGTCTCGAGTTACAGCATGCAGAGACAGAACTTCTGTTAAGTTGCTCCTATTGACTACTACAATTAAAAAAAAATTACTCAGCAATTTTTTTCTTGCTTCAACTTTCCTTCCTTGTTCCTCTGCAGGTGCTTAGAGAGTGACCGAGTCACCCCTCAGGTGTTTTTTTGTGCAAAGAAATCAACATCACTTTCCAAACACGTCACAAGGAGGCAGATGTACCTCTTCAAATACCTTCTTCTCAAAACACAGTTACTATTTCCCCCCCCCCCCGATCATCATTTCAGCTACACTACACAGAATATTCCATAAGAGCCATACTAGCAAGAAAAGAAATGCACACCCCTTTTTCCTATTGGAAGCCTCCCTTCAAGAGCATTTCAGAATGCTTCATACTGCATCCGGCTTGCTTGACTCTTAAGAGGCTCCTCCTAAGCAACTGGGAAAGTCCCAAAGACACAGCCTACTGATGCAAACACCAGCAGTAGTCATGTGTATGATTTCATGCTTTTCTCCAAATTGCATATGAAAATGTTCAGTAGTGGGTTTTCAATCACCTTATCATGACCCGGCTCATCCTGCATCATTCTCATCGCCTAATCAAAATACGATATGCTACTTAAGGTAAGAACAGTGATGTATTAATTGACTAGTAATTTTACAGAAGGGTAAAGTCCAATTCCTCAAATACTCATTGAATTTGCTTATCTTAGAAATTTTGAATTATGATTTTCTGGGAAACCAGAAATAGGAATGCAAGAAAGGAAGTGCAGAATGTTGCTTAAGAGTATAATAAAAAAAAAAAAAACAAAAAAACAACAACACAAAAAACCACCACAGTTAATTCTTACACTAATATTCTAAAATAAAAATAATTTATAAACTATTTCTTGGCTTATGCTAATAGTTTAAAAACACACATAAAGGAAGGGTAGGATCAAATATATATATAAACTACCTGAAAAGCTTAAAGCTCTACAAAACAATTATCTAAGTTTTATATTGTCTTCAAAAACAAAGAATATTGGAGAATAACTGCTTCATTTCTGTTAAACCAGGAAAATGATCTACTTAGCCCTAACTACAAAAGGACCTCAAGAATGAACATTTCAGTTGCTCATTACTTACTTAAAAAGAAATTTCATGCTCCTTGGCCATAAAATCAGCATAATACACAAATTACATGGAAATCCTTTAAAAAAAAATAATGCTTAAAGCTCAAATTCTAGTTCTCATGCAGCCACTCTCCCAAGATGCTAATTCAAGTTCTAAACAGAGAAAAGCTGCAAATATATACATATATGTATATGTGTGTGTATGCATGTGTGTATATATGTATATGGTCTGTAGAAAAGTGTGAATGTTTAAAGCAATTTATGTTAACTAATAACTCTGTACTGAAAATGAAGAATAAAAGTAAACTCCAAAGGCTCATCCATTCAAAAAAGCCAAACTGTTTTGAACTGTAATCTATGGCTGTATGGGAGCTGCTGAATCACAGCCTGAACCTTTGATTAGTTATCTGAGGCAAGCAGTATGTCAGCCCTGGGAGCACAGGTGAAAGCAATTCACCTGTGCTGCAGGAAGGGGTGGAGCCAGGCTCCACCTCTCCAGACCCATTTAAGTGCTGACTGCCAGGGAGGAAGGATCTCTTCTGAGAGATCCATTCCTTTGGAGCCCTTTGCAGTGAGCCCTCGGGTAAGCGTTCCACCTATTTTCTCTTTGTTACCATTGTGCCCAACTCTTTTGTTGGTTTATTTTCACACCCTGACTATATATCTATTTTTGACTGTACTTTTCAATCATATTATTTTCCCTTGATTGTGCAACTTTTCAATTATATTATTTTTCCTTGATTGTACAATGGCAATAGTTCAAACTTATTATGATGAAAATTTACCAGATGATTGTAAATAAACATGGGAATTTTCCCCTTTTGTAAGATTAATAAATACATACTTTTTATAAAAGACTATATTTTTGGGGGAGTCTTTCAGTTTGCTAATTTACTAGTAGCTCTAAATCCAATCCTGCTGCAAGACCAAGAAACTAAAAATAACCTCTTTGCCAAGTTAATCATACAGAACATTTTGGCTCAAAAGACATTAAAAACACCTAATTACTGAAATTGATTTGTTCCCTATAAGAATGAAAGCAGATAATAGGAGCAATGTAAGACTGATGTTCACTAATATGATCAAGAGACTAATTATTATCCATGAATCATTTGTAGCATTCAAAACTTGATTAATGTCAGGTCAAGTTTAACATGTGATAGGTTTTATTAGTAATGCTCCGCTATCCCACAGCTTGTCAGTTTAAGCGAATGCCATCTGTTAGACAGAGGAATAGCCAAGAGTCCAAACAAAAGCACAGTGGATACAACTGGTCATTGAAGACATTTTAATAATTCCATAAGGGAGCCATGCTAATAATTTGTAGTGCAGCAGATGAAAATCCAGCACAAAAGCACCTGGTAAAGATAGGGCGTTAATCACCCAGAGAGCTAGTCTGTGAAATACGCTTTGATTATTTTAAAGCTTGACCAAAGGAATGTCACAATTTGATCAATCTCCAGTAGCAACAATTCTGTTGCAAGTGGAAAAAAAAAATCTGTTGTGAGAGCATGCGCACCTTCCTCTCAGTAGTCTGTCACCATCAGAGTGCATTCTTGTATGGAATACAGTATGCTATCTTTAAATCATCTGTCATGATATTCATAGAATGACAGAATATTCCAAGTTGGAAGGGACTCACAAGGATCACTGAGTCCAACTCCTAGATCCATGTAGGACCACCCAAAACTGAAACCCTACATACACTGGCTGTACCATCCAGAAGTATAGTGTGAAAAACAGTACTGAAAGCTTTGATGAACTCCAAAAAGATAACACCAACTGGCTTCCTTCCCTTGGTCAACTAGGTAGATAACTGTCATAAAAAGACATCAAGTTTGTTAAGTATTCACCTTGTGACCTGTGCTAGCTGTAACCAATGATTGCATAGTGTTCCAGATATTGTTGAGTAACTCCAAGAATAACCTTTTCTACAATTCTGCCAGGAACCAAAATAAGACTGACAGGCCTGTCCTCTGAAGGATTAACCAGCTCCTGGAGTGATATGCTGGCATCTACACCGACCAAACTGCAGCTCCTGCTTGCTCCAATGAGCCAGTGCCCAAAGATCTATAGCCCTCTAGCCTCAGAGTTTTCCAAAATGCCTGGAGAGGTGACAGTGGCACAGAGAACATAGTGATCTCAGGTGTGGGTAGCACCCCTGCCTACTGCACACTCTTCACTTACAAGAGGCTGTATTAAACACTGAGTGCAGTCATCAAGGAGCAATTACATCCTGCAATTGCTTTGCTTTTTGTACCTCTCAAGCTTTAAGGTATTGGGATGGGATTTTTGTGTTTTTCAGTGTGCGTGCTTCTTAGGGTGTTTTTTGGTGTTTTTTTGTTTGTTTTTACCAAAAATTTGCTAATAAACAACTCCTCTGCATCCTGCTCAGATGCACCCTTTGCATTGCAACAAGTGACACATATCATTGCTGTGGCTGGGCTTTGACCAAGTACATATTTTAAAGTCAGCTGTGCTCTCTACCAACCAGCAATCAGGATTGGCCTTTCACCCCTCCACTTCTAGCACTTTGGAAAGGCAACAGGATGTCACAGGTTGTCATAAGACAAGTATGACAGTTAGCTGTCCACAGCCTGACATAATGAAAAACCCAAATGAGTGAACTGCCAAAGATGGGTGAGAGCTGCACTGTCCTGGAAACTGAAGGAAGGAGACCTCAAGGCACTTCCAAATGAAGATTCTTATGCTTCAGTTACATCTGATTCCTTTTCATACAGGCTGCTTTAAGACAGGGGAAGGGCATAGATGATCTATCTCATGCCACTTGTAATCGGTTGCTAACCTCACTGAAACTAATGGATTTAATGGGCACAGCATGCGAGTGTACGTAAAAATAGAGAAGACATGACTAAAAGGATGAGAACTTGCATATGCCTCATCTGCTATAATGCACTCAACCCTGCTCAGTTCCAGCAGAGCTATGGGGAAACACAAGCTGCGTGCAGCTGGATGAACAGGGTCTGGTTAGCCATACACTGAATCTTTGATATCTTCCTTTGAACCAACCACCAAAAACTTAGTCAAATACAGATGGAGACAGTAAACAAAGTTATTTTACAGTATTATTTCCTCCCATTCTCTCTCTTCTCAGACTTAAAGAGATATCAGATTTACAGGATCATCACTCCTTCCTAGGCATCAACGAAAGTGTAATTCAAGTACATATGCCCCTAACAGCTCATGTAGTGACAAAATGCTAGGAAATGATGAAACACATTCATGTTCCACAAGAAAATTCATACTAACAATTACCTATGTGTTGTGATTATTAATAACTGAAAGAAAAAGTCTCCTGCAATAGGCTCACTTTCTGGGTTTCCCCGCACTTTATCAGTAGGGAGCTTTATCAGCAGTCGTTTCCCCATGTACAGCACATTCACAACTTCAGCTCCTGTCATGCTGCAGATCTGCATTCACAACTCCTGCAGCATGACAGGAGCTGATCTGTTATAAATCTCACCTGGTCACTCCATGAAACCTTCACAAGCTCTTCACTACTAATAGCAGGAGCAGCAAGGCTGAAGTAACATGAAGAGGCAGTGGGCAGGTGCATGCACAGAGAGAAAGGAGAGTGACCTCATTCCATCTGGGTTTGCTCTTGCACCTGCGTACTCTCCTCTAATCCAGTTAGAATTTTAGCAGGAGAATTGACAGAAACATTTATTTACCACACAGCTACAACAGCCCTTTCAGATGTATTATAAATACATTCTCCTCTGATGGCTCTCTTGTACGCAAAGTAGATGAAGCTGAAAAGACAGGATTCAGGCTGCCACTAGCATGATCTGTACTTCAAGTCTGTTTCAGTTCTGTTTTCTGGCTAGAGCAGGGATTCCAAAGATTCCTTGATGTCTTCACATATAAGCTAAGTGCTCTGAAGATTTGATGCTAGTAGGCCACAGAAAAAAAACAACACTGTAATTAAAAAAAGCACACACAGCTGCTATACAACTTCTTACTTCATCCTTTGCACATGTAATTTCACAGCTTATGATTTAAAGCAACCCAAAGTAACAATGCCTGTGCATTTGCATTCTAACTAGTGACGTGACTCTCCATCAATTGTCTTTCAGAAGAGCAGTTCTGGCAGGAGAGGCTCTACCAGAACCTACCTATTCATTCAAGAACAGGAAGGCAACAAACATTACTGTTGATATTCATGTGACAGGCAAAGAGCAGCACCCACAAACAAGAAAGTCAAAGACGATCCCTGTCTGCAGCCTGCTTTATGTCCATCATTAAGGCAACTCCCAGCAAACACAGGCACCACCTCCCCTCCACTGGATGCTTAGTACCTTCCCAGCCCCCATTAGAACTGCTGCTAGTTTCACAAAAGAGTGTTATCTGCTTCTTTCACAGAGGGCTTAAGAGAAATCATACATATCATTGGAAACCTGCTTCTTAATCTCTAGTAGCTCTCTAAAAGGCGTAAGGAAAAGCCACTTCCAGATAGAAAATTAGCTAAATGTTACTGCAGTCTGCGATGGGACGCAACCTCTGACAGGGAAAAGGTGAAACCACCACGTTATGTTGAGTTCATTATCCACCCGCGTGGGAAAAAATGCTGCAGCGAACAAAGCTAAAACAAACTGCAGTGGGGGAAGGGAACCGAGTTTAATGGTTTTATCTATTTTTTAATTCAGTTTTGGTTTTACAGCTAATTTATTAATTGTCATCTGCAAGGATGCTACTAATGGTGGCTGTATGCTTTGTTCCTTACTATTTGAACACGGACATTCTGCAAAGAGGTAGAGAGAACACCACAAGAAGAGTCCCACTGAGCTATCAGCAGTTTGCTGCTTCTGCTTGAGCAAATCCAAAGGTCATGCACCTAATATATTCAAAACAATACCCAAGAATAACAAGAGTGCTATGCGTGTTAATGCTTGATTTGACAGCACATCTGCATTGCTGAATTCAAAATAAGCATTAGGCATTTCTAGCTGTCAATCTCTTCTCAGAAGCACAATTGAGAAATTGACATCAATTACCTAAGATGTTTTCAAATGCTTCTTTCAACTAAGAGAAATAGGCTGCTACAAGAAAGTTTAATTGACTTCTGTGGTAGCCTCAAAATGGGATAAACATGGATTTTTCAAGGCTAAGAAGGAATACTATGGCTAAAGAGTAATAAGCTTTCGTGTTTATTTTACCTGATGAGGAAACAGAGCACGGTGTAACTGTTTAATTTACTGTGCTCTTTCCAGTTTTCTATTCCGACTGGCGGTGTACCATCAGTTTCTTCTTTTAGGGGTTGGGACTTTGTCCATATTCTTTTCCCCTCCAATCACCATCATCCCAGAGTAATAACAGTGCCAGGAATCATACGTATACCTGCCTGAAACTAGAATCCCATTGGAGCTAAAAAGTGCCATCAGCAAATTCTTAGATCTGTTCATAAATGTTACAGAATGGATGGCAGAGACACTATGAAGTCTTTGTAATCCCATATCCTCCACAGAACAAGATTCTACCCACTAATGCCGGGAAGCTCCTCTCTGGTTTTGATCAAATATAACACCGATCAAAAGTTCTTCTGACATCAAAAGAAAAAGACATTGAGCTGAGGAGGAGACCTTACAAATATGAAGTACATCCATTCTCTGAATGATTTTCAAATGTTATAAGTCTGATAGCATTTAGTTGTTACCCAGCCCCTGCATAAACTGTTACAGCGTAATCTGGTCCCTGGTTGTCAAGGACTTAGATAGCCATGTTTTAATTAAATCAGATAATTAAGGATCATGTTTTATTAGGCATTTCCACTAAGACTCACGAACAATGCCAATTATGCAACTATGTACACACATTAATTCAATTAGCTATAAAACGGATACTCAAGAATACAAAGTCTGTGTACATTTACTACTATAATGCCTGATTCAAACCCAGATACTGTATTCCACCAGGCCTCAACACAGTGATTTTAACACAAAATATTGTTACTACTGTATCTTGGATATTTAAAAAAAAACAACTGATCTTTCTGCTATGCAGTGGCACTTAAGGGCTTAGTTTGTATGAAGTTTAATTAAGACTTGCCGTGTTATGGCCTTAAGAATAAAACACTACAATTTAGTAGTTCTTAATATTAAAAAGAAATTTCATACAGGATTTTTTTTTCCCCTGAAACTGGGCATACCACAAGAAACAAAAGAGCTAGCAAGCATGTCTTACATCTTATATCACACAGAATTGTTTTAAATTTCACCCCCAGCTTACAAATTTCTTTGTGCTTTCACTCATTTTATCCAAATTAAGCACACATCCCTTGAAAATCCTTCCAATACAAGAAGGCTGATGGCTTCCCTGTGGAGTGCTATTGCCAGGAGGCAGTTTGGAAAGTGACAGGCTGTGAAGAGGTACAACGGGCAATATTAAACAGTTGCCCTTCAATTAATGTGTAGAGTGACCCACTTAGTCACCACAGCTGAGTCCTCTAATTCAGAAGATTTCAAATGCACCAATTCAATTGCCCATACTGAGATACCAACTGGCAATTAGGTCCAAACAGATTTGCATTTTTTTCTGTTTCAAAATAAAATACAAAACTGAAAATAGTAATTAGTGTTAAATACCTGTAGGTATTTTTTCTACTTAGAAAGGTATATGATTTTCCACTGCCCAAAATACAGGAAAAAAAAAAATTCATAAAAATTTAAAACCTTTTAAAGTTGATGCTAAAATGTCAAAAACTGAGCATGTCCTATTCTGATGTTTAAGCTTACAATGTGCAAAAAGTCTAATGCTTCATACATATGTTTACTTTTCTGTAAATTTTGTTTTCTTTCCCACACTACAGCTTCAAAAGCCAGAATTTAATTATGTATTTCACATCTGAATTATGCTATATTAATTTAATTTGTACCACTAGCATGGACCACTTTTAATGAAAATAATCCTTCACGAAAATATTCAAGACTGTTTGTTTTAACTTCACCAGGTCATTTCCTGGAAAATATAACTAATGTGTGAATAATTTCTTAAATCAAAAGCAAAAACCTATTTCACCTTTTCTCCAACCCACATTATTCTGTGCTGAAATATTAATCTTCAACATCACAAATAATAATAATCCAAAGCAAGTAGCCTAATCCTTCTGTTAAGTCCAGGAAATGAACACAGATTCTTGTTCATAAATAGGTCTCCTCAAATGACTCCATCAGAACAAGAAGGCTAAAAGTTAGTCATACATTAATAATATTTTTTTTTGATGGTGGAGCTCCTTTTGGTGTAAACTTGGAAGGCCTGGCTCTGGATAGTGACATTCCTTGAGCAAAGAGATCACAGTTAATCATCTACCAGGGAAGCCAAGCTTCTGGAGGTACACAAACCTCCAAGAGAAGCCTTTCCCTCACCTCAACCTTCACAGAATGATTTGCCAGGACTGAGCAGGTTTCCTAGGGGAGATAAGCCACAAGCTTCTATATGAAGCAACGTCCAAAACTGCAAGTAGCACAGATAGACAGCACTGGGTAATTAGCTATTTGCTCACTGTGCCAAATGAAACATGTAGAAGTGGTACTAAGGAATGTGGATTAGTGGGCAGTATTGGTGGTAGGTGTACAGTTGTTTAGATGATCTCAGAGGTCTTTTTCCAACTTTAATGATTCTATAATTCTATTCTGTGATTCTATAAACAAACAGTTCATCGTGTAAAACAACGTCTGCCTGACCAACTTCCTTCATCTAATTAAGAATCAGTAAACATATATATCTACACTCAACATCACCAGAGGTAGACTAAATTAGCTATGCAGAGTTAATGAATTCTCAAGCACCGGTAACAAAGCCCTAAACTGTAGGCTCATGCAACCTGAAACAGAAAAAACAGCAGCTTCCCTGCACCACAGAGCGGAGAAACCCTAAGAAGCAGCTGGGCACCCCACCAATCCTGGCCTGAATTGTTCCTGCTTACCCTCATGCTCTTACAGAGAGAAATGACATTTACCAAGCAGCACCCACATCATCCCAGTGCTGCTGCTGGTTGCAT
Organism: Perdix hodgsoniae; assembly: GCA_035772895.1. NCBI lineage: Eukaryota > Metazoa > Chordata > Aves > Galliformes > Phasianidae > Perdix > Perdix hodgsoniae. Next base: position 23,703,587 of record JAPSGF010000004.1, on the reverse strand, counting down.
GAAATATCTCAGTTTAAGCTCTAAACTGGAAGTGCTAGCAGTCTGCATCCAAGCTCAAGAGTAATTGTACAATCATTTATTTCATTTTACAATTTACTAAGCTTTCATTTCATCTGGTTCATCACCCTTACCTTCAAAATTCACAGGACAGATAATTTTGAAAAATATGCTGGGATTCAGGAACAGCTGCCAACTGAAGACTCTGTATCCTAAGACAGGTACATAATTCAAGCTTCTTACTCGCTACTTGCGTACCAGATTTATCAGGTCAATCGTTACTTGCATTTACAGGAAGAACAGCACTGTGATGATTTCAGTGAGAATGACCACCAGCACAAAAACAATTATGAGTGGAGTAAGGCAACGCTACAGGAGATGTAAAAGGACAGTGATGAAGAAATTACAGAGTAAAGAAATAAAAGCAAAAACAAACAAACCTATAGAGGTGAGAGGGTTCAGAAGATCATTTAAAGGAGACAAGATAACCAGACCAGAAAGCTGGAACCAAACAGATGGAGAAAGGACTATGGTGTAGGCCAGACATCGACGAGTGACTGCTAGCTCTAGATGAGGAAGCACAGGACTGAAAGTTGAGCTGAACATGCTATTCCTGAAGGCATAGAAAATAAAAACAAAACTAGAGGAAATAAGTCTTTTTGGCATAAAAAACACTCCAGATGGAAACGTTCTCCCTCCACCCAGATACAGGATTCAAAGTCCCCAATACAGATACCATATATACTTTCAGCCACCACCATTCCTACCCACTGAGTCCCTACAGATTCTACCCCTTGTCTGCAGACCTTCACCAGTTTTTTGTCCACAGGCCACTTGCTGACAATAGACAGGGTTCTGTGGTCATCTGCAGTCAGTTTTAACTTATCCCAGTCTGAACACAGAGCAGATATGCCCACATATTCTGCCCTTTTCAGTACTGCATCCGATCAATTTTAAGCACACAAATGCTAGCTTATCACTGTCTCACTTGCCTGTAAAATATTTCACACCAACATCAGCAAGTCATGCACTTAATTTTCTTCTTCATAAAGAAGGTTATACAACCTCTTGGTTTTCTGAAGCATACTACCTCAACAGTGGCTACACGCTTATTCGTACAACGTTTTTAAACAGTCTGCTTTTTCTAACTACAGCAATGTCAGTTTACAAAGGTAAATAAAAATCCAAATGTTGAAGGAAAAAAAGGAAACTCTCTACAAAAAAAAACAGCACAAAAGAAGAAGAACCAGGGATACAAAGTGAGTGATCTGTCAGTTCACAGGTTTGACTGAAAACTTTCAGAAAGACCATTTAATCTTCTAACAGAGATTACTCACCTTCATTTTAATCCCTCTAGGACCAGCTGTCATTTTAAGATCAGATAATTGTCTGAGAACTGACAAGTCCTTGATATACAGCATGCTAGCATTTGGAAAAGATTGTTCATTTGACCTGTATCGTTGTTTAACCTTTAGCCCTATTGTTCCATTGAGAGCTATCAGCACAATTCTCCATGGGACCACAAAAAAGGAAACTTTTTTTTTTTTCCCAGCCACACCAGAAAGTACAGACACTAGACATGAGACTCCAGTAATGATCCAGACCGTGCCTGCCCACACAGAAAAGCTTTGCAAAAGAACTGCAGATTAGCTCTGGGAATGGAAACCAAACATTTGCATCATTTCTAAGAACCTAATTCTTCCTTTGCTGTGTAATTGTACTACTTCTCTTGAAAAAAAATGAAGATTAACTCCCTTTTGAAAAGTCCTAAAATATTTGTACTAACAGAAGGCTAAGGTAAGGCTCAAGGACTAAGAACATATAGCAAAAAAAGCATCAATCTTTTTGATTCTTCAATATTTTAACATCAAGGAAATCTTAAACTCAGTTCCTTCTACCAACTGCTGTCATCCTTACTTGATGGGAAGAAGAGCTGGAATGGGACACGTATTACACACTAGTATACACCAGGAACATAAACTGGACAACCAAAGCAACAAACAGTAAATAGGCAAAATTGCTCATAAATACCTTATTAAAAGAATCTGGAAGTTTTGTCATAGAATAAAAGGCCAAAGTGGCCATAGATTGTATCTGTTCCCAACTAACACTAAAAAAAAATAAACTGTTCAATGATTTTTTGTTTATAAAAGCATACAAATCTAGCGATACTACTTCCATCAATATCAAAAGTTCAGCAACATAACATTTTCGAAGACTTGGAGACCTATAGCATATGCCCAGGTAACTGTCCCTTTCTTTTCTTACTCTTACCCAACTTCAATCTCACTAAGAATCAGAAGTCCATCAAAGCCTCTTAAAATAACATTCAAGATAACATTGTAGAGATCTAGCCCTTAATTCCAAAACCTAGTACTAACAACAAAGGGCAAGGCAAAAGGATAAACGTTGCTGTAGTACTTTATCATAGCACTTAATTGCAACTTTAAAAGTGCTTTTCACTTCACAGACAATTGATTTTCAGACTGGGAAAAAAGAGTCATTACTCTTAAATGTGGTTAATACTAGATCCAACTCCAGAACTTTAAGAACTATTTCATTATTTGAGAAATTATATAACACAAGAAGATTCACTGCTGTTTCAAGTGGTTCCTTCACTGAAAATAACTAAACCCATGCAGACAAAAGTCCACACTGGTATAATTAATAGCAGAGTAAGCAGCTAGAACTTCCAAATACAGTGCTGAGACTCCTGGCCTCATTCAGTATTCTTCCTACAACCCACCTAGACAAACACCCACTTATTCATACATGGTACTGTTAAGAACGGTCAACATTGGCTTTCAATTAGGAGCACTACCTGCTAACTGTTCACAGAAAGGACTGAGGGAGTGAGCCCCTGAAAAGAAAGTACACTGTTTATTTGTGAGTGATTCGAGTTGAGACCAGGGAACATATTTCAAAAGCAGAAGTCTCTTAAAGACCTCTGATCAAGAAAGGATTCTGTTAGATCCTTTCCAAAAAAAAAAAAAAAAAAAAAAAAAGAAAAGAAAGGACCCCACTGTTCTTGAAGAACAAGCAAAATGGCAAACTAAGTATAAGAAAAAGATCTACCTAAGTCCTATTCATCTGTCCTTTAGCGCTCATTTTATTGGCATCATCTCTGGAGATGGATTGATGTATTCACTGAGTCAGTCCAAACATGAGCAGACTTAGAAGCCAGGAAGGATTCCTTGTCTCTCTCTCTAGACCCTTGCTGTGCTGCACACAGAGTTGGTAAACCCTAACAAGAAATCTGTCACTGATGCAGAAGAAACCCAACCTGTTCTCTCCATTTCACTAATGAGGTGTTCAAAGCTATGAGTACACTAGTTGCTATAGTTGCAGAGATGACTGAAAAAAAACCATAGTAAAGAGTCTCCAGCAAAGCAGTACTATTTTTAAGTACTTCTTTTTCAGAACGGGGCAACAATTCTAAACAATAGTCTACTCTAACCATACATAATTAAAAATTCTTTTTGCAAAGCTGTCGTGAGTACAAAAATCTCATCTCTGCACCACTATCCCAAGGAGCATTAGAGGAGTCAGATAACTCGTTGAGTTCACAGAACAAATTAGATGAAAATTGTGTTTTTGATCTAAGTAGGAGTAGCAATAATTATTAATCTAAATAATACAAGTCTAAATATTTTGTTTTGAGAACATATTTTTATAAATGCAATTATTTTGAACAGGTAGGGGTTTGAAATAAATTCTGAATCTGTTAAGATTTCACTTAAACATTTCAACTCCATAGCCATGCTGGTTGTGCTACCTCAGATTCCCTACAGTTATCACAGGGTATATAAACAATACATAGATAATGACAAAAAACTTCTTCCTTACTAAAAACAATGATCTATTTAAAGCCTCATTAGCAGTTTTCAGTTATATCAGTAGGACAGTTAACGTATTTCACTATACAGCAGTCACTTTAAATCAGGACAAGACTGTTTAAAACATTAAGTATGTTGTACAAAAAATAAGATACAAAAGTCTATGGTTATTTCAAACCCAAAATGCAGAAAGCAAAACAGTGCTCAATCGCCATCTTTAAAGATGACTTTAAAAGGTAATTATAATTTGCTCACTGAGCTGCACAGGAAGCTCAAACAGATTACAATGCCCTTACAGTTTTACCTCGTACCACAGACTTACTGCTATCTTCAGGTAACACATTTTGAAAGTTTCAATTAAGTCATAAAAACTAAAGAGGTATCCGTGCCTTGCACTTTCAGATGCCCTGCTCTCAGACTGCCAAGTCACCACCATCTCTGTTTCAAGGTGTATTTGTTGCTTACAAAAAGCATCTAGAGAAAAAAGCACCTAGAGAAAAAAGGAAGCACCAGAAAAAAGAAAAAAATGCCACATAGCCCCAGTGTGTAAAGCAGTTACTGAATTTTATGGAGACGAAGAGGAGGGGGGATTATAAGTGACACACAAAAAAATTTATTTTTTTAACCCAGGATATTACTTGCCTTATTTTCTTACCAACTTGACCTATAATGTGCATAGAGTAGGTAAATCATAAAACGGTTGAAATAATTAAAATAAGAGAAAAACAACTGACTTGCTCTGCGGCGCTGGGTAATTCTACCCCTGCTGCTCTGTGTGTCCAACTGCTGTATATAACAACATTTTAAAAAAATATTTAAAAACTAGCCAGGAAACTTTTTTACCCCATAATTCACAAGTTAATCAAACCTTGTGTCAAAGACAAGGATACAAGAAACAAATAAATACTGCAGTAATGTCCAAACACCGATGTCAAATGCAATTATAAATCTACCGCGAAGCAAATTCTAGTCCTGTGTATTTTATTTTTCTCATCAATATTGTCCAACGGTAAGGCATCAAATATAAGGCCTTCACTATCTTTAAGAATTTATACGGAAGATTTGCCTAAGAAGATAAAGGCCAGTAAACACAATCGCCCCAACGCTGAGTGAAAAATGCTGTATTCAGAACTGTTAAAATTCAATACATGGACAATTCAGAAACCTCATTTAGAGAGGAAAATAAAGCAGTTGAACCTAATTTTCTTTTCCTAGTTTTTGGGAAGGAGGTGACATTTTCAATAGTCATCTTCTGGCTGGTTCTCAGCTGTACTGCACAAAGCCTCAGTACAAAGTATATTTTGATGATTTTTGAAATTTACCTCCTGACAGCAATCAGCTCTTAGCAGATAGGCTGCCAGCAGTCAACAGTTTCACGTGTCAAATAATGATTAGATATAACTTGCCAGAGATTTGTTCATAGATGCGTTATACCCACAGAGTTTCCTAGGAATGTTTTCATGGATGTTTTCCCCGTGATTTTTAAATTATCTGGAACTCCAATTTAACAAACAGGTTCAAGAAACAATTATTAGAAGAAACCAATTTTTAATCATGTTTTCTTTTCGTACAAGTTCCTTTCAATTGCGAGCTCAAAATTCCATGTCTCAAACAGCCTTTTACCTCCAAGAAAAGCTTACATTAAAATTAATAATGGTGGCAATATTATGTTACATAAACGATCCAAAAAACAACGCTACACATCAGAGAAGTGATCAAAACACTTACAATGCTTTGTGCACACAACCTTCTGACAGAATTGTTCATGATTCAAACTTCCCCAAGACTGTCACTGCATCAGGCTTCTTGAAAGTCCAACTTATATTCATCACTTTGAGCTTTCAGCCACCTCCTGGCTGGCCAAAACTCCACTACTTTTCCTGTTGGGGCAAGACTTACTGCCTGCTAAAACATCTAGGTAATGTCAAAAGCAAATGGAAGCTAACAATTGGATATTTACTGTGTTGGTTAGATTTGGGACCCCTTCTAACAGCAGCACTGACAAAAAAGTGTTACTCTGGACAAAAGTATTATTCAATTAATTCACAGAATAAAACTATTTTACAGAATATTACAATACTACTTTACTGAAGAACAGAGTGTACAATGAAATACAGAAGCTCACATATATATTTGCAAGTCACATGCTCTAATTCAGAAGATCTGGAGCAGCATTTCAATAAGCAAGATGTGGAGGCGCTAACCAACATGGGCTCAGAGCATGTGGGAGTTCAGGCACAACTCATGATTCTTATACCAGCCCCAGATGAGGACTGGAAGCAGGAAAGATATTCTTACATGTTATATTCTTACATACAAAAGAGGATAGTGTGAACAGTATAACTCTCTAGAGTTCCCATAGGCTAGGAGCCAATTCAGACTGATGATTCTGTATCTTCATTTGATACTACCAAATAAAAGAACTAGGTTTTACCAACACAGGTTTTAAATATGGGAAAAGAGGAATTCAGAAGTAATAGGTAGAACCAAAGTTGCTCTTTACCACCAAAAAAAAAAAAAAGTTGTTCAACACTTGGTTAGCAGAGGAACTTGCAAGAGCTAGGGAAAAAAAAACATTAAAAAAAGGAAAAAAGTGTAGGAAAGCCTTCACTGAACACTGCATTGTTGCCCTCTGTACCTTAACATAAAACCCTAAAATTGAGTTTACCTTTCTTGAAGCGTAGATGTCAAAAAATGGTTTGTTTCGAACACTGAATGGTTCCTGTGCTTTGTCAATGTGACCAGTCTTCATTTTTTCATGCCGTGGAAATATAATCTCTTTTTCTATACATGAAAGTCGAACATTAAAATCACAGTCTCCAACTGGCTGTCCCTGTCAAATTAACACAATCAGTATTAAAACCAGACATTTAGCAAATTATTGGAACAGTAAGTATTCCTTACACCACTTTTAGAATCATACAGACACAAAAAACATTCCAATCAAATCACTACCACACCTTTTTTTCCCCATGTATTTGCTTTCCAAGCCCTTGTCTCAGGTTGAGAAAGATTTAATGTAATCGAAGTTTATGGAAGGGTTAAAAACCCACAATATGCATTCAAGCATACATGAATTAAAACAAACGCTTGCAAATTCAGCTAAAAAATCTTAAATAACTGGAGAGCCTTGGTTATATAGCAATTCCATACTTCTCTACAAAGTTTTCCTTTGAAATCATTCAGCTCATTTTATTCCTAATACTTTTAACAATGCATTTCACATAGTTAAGCAAAACCCTGCTTAAATGTACCACAGTGTTATTTAGAAAGAAGAATTAATACATAAATGTTAGCTTTTCTATCAGAGGAAAGAGAAAACTATAGGTGCCATTGGAAAATATGCCAATAACTACTGGCTGCAGAAACACGCAGAATACATGATGGTTCAGTCCTACTGATACAAACCAGCAATTTCACATCACTCTTTGCACACTGATGCAGTGAACCAGTTGGTACGAGCATTCTAACTATGGATGTGGGATTAATAGTTGCTTATAATGGAGTTTAATGTGTTTTGAACATTAGATGGTGACAAGAACATACTGTGAATGTCATTTAGTGAAAATGAGGAAAAATTCTAAAGTCTGTTTCAATGCAATGAGTCCCTTTTAAAGAACTAAGGCATATAATTCATACATCAGCATTAGTGCAAAGGATATCCAGCATAGGAAATTATTTATTTGAAATCATCCCTCATTTTGCCACCTCATTCACACACACAGAAAAACTTGGGAAAACCATCTCTTTCACTGTCTGCAGAGAATAAGCCCAAAGAGCTTCAGCTTCAATACCAGAATTTTTCAAAAAGCTGGAGGCAGTGAGCACAGAAAGGGATGTGTGTGCACCCTGAGCATAGGAGACCACAGCCACCAGATGGATGAGCAGAAAGCCAGAAACCAAGCCGCACAAAACACAGTGAGAGGAGAAAGGGAAGGAGAATCTACAAGACAGAAAGCTCCACTAGAACATGTGACAAATAGAACCTGAATTCTGAAAGAATAGCAAGCAGGTAAGTGTAAAAAAAAAAACAAACAACCAGGCAACCTGATCTAGTGCCTGATTTAGCAGCGGGCAACCCTGCCCACAGCACAGCAATTGGAGCTAGATGGTCTCTGTAGTCCCCTCCAACCCAAGCCTATGACATCCTAAAGGGGTATGCAAAGATAAGAGAGAGAATGATTATGCTCTGGGCAAGTCTCTTGAATCAGAGAAAAAGTGAACACCCTTGTTAGATTCAGGTGAATTTAATCAAGCCCTTTCCAAACTCAAAAGGAACCACCACCACCCTGAACTTTGTAACAACCAGTTGAGGAATCCACATCTTTTTCCTGCAAAATGTGATTTTACATAACTCGTTATCATTTTTTTCAATTACCTTATTATTATTTATTAACTGTTCCCTAAGTTTTAGCAAAATCATGCTCCCTTCCCTAAGGCAGCTTTCCCACACAGCCATGTTTCATGAGGTCTGAAAGAGCAAACAAGCTAATTAACTCCAAATATTTGAGCTTTGATAAGTTTCTTAAGAGAGTTTCTTTACAATGATTCATTCAGAAATGTTTTAGAACAGTGACTTCATTTCAATTCCTTCATAGTTAAATTAAAAGCCAAGATGATTTCATATACTCCATGAAAGAGCTATATCACTTTATTTTCCCTTAAATAATCCTTTCACTTCTCACAGCTATTTGAAACTAATTATTTCCTTCAGCTCTGTCAATCATGTATTTTTATTCCAAAGCTTGTTAAGTAGAAGGTCTATCACATAAAGGTCAGAACTAGGCTGACACAAGATTACATGAGATGGGAAAACACAGGTTAACGCTGCCAAGCAATTGCTTCATCAGTCAAGTAAATTAAGAATTAAGAAGTGAAGGAATATTTCATTCCCACCTAAGTATAGCATATTAGTGGTTAAAAAAAAAATAACGTAATGTTGAATTTAAATCAAGGACATGCTGAATAAAAAGGAGACTGGGAGAGGAAGGCTTTTCCTGTTATTCACGGTTCTAATAATCACAAGAAACGTTAATATGTAATGGATGCATTACAATCAGATCCAAAACCTTCAAGTGGTATAATCTACCTATAAACAAGTAGGAGAGCAATGCAGACCACAATAAATAATTTGTAGATCTTGACAAAAGAGGATGAGAATATTTAGTGTATAAAGCACGCGTTTAGAAGTTGTCCAAAAACAAAACATCAGTGCTTTCATCATTTTTCACAGAATAATAGAATCCCAAGGCTAGAAAAGACCTCTAAGATCATCCAGTCCAACCATCCATCCATCACCAGTATTTCCCCCTAAACCACGTCCATTACTACAACATCTAAATGTTTCTTGAACACCTCCAAGATAACTCCACCACCTCCCTGGGCAGCCCATTCCAGCACCTGACCTTGATTTTAAGCAATACATATATGTTTTATTACTCTGAGCATTTGAGATTGAATTTCAGTGTGCAAGTTTCTATTGTTTTTTTGAGAAGGATGAGGGTCAGCAGTGCCTAACACAGTTACTGAAGCATGAGATGGCAACTCCTGTTCTACATATTTTCATCCTAAAGTAAGTTTGCCAGTGTGGAGTAAAGGACAATTAACAAGTAGCATGTTTTTCCCATCTAAGCAAGAAAGTTACACTTCCCCCTCACAGAGATTAAAATGCATTCCAGAGCAAAGTATGATTTAGAAGAGCCTCAGGAAAGAATCATCTGTTGACCTAACCTCTCTTCTGAGATATTTTTTTTTCCCTACCTATTGTAACTTTGCACATAATGCTACAAGGTCACTCATAGTGTAAAGCAGGCTTGCAGTAGATGTGACACATAAAAAGACCGTTTCACCTTTAAACACAATCCTCCACACAATCTCAAAATGTAAAACATCTCTAATAACCTTTGAAAGCTACATAAGATTGAACTTTTCAATTTAAATTTACAGTATTTCAGATAAACTTATCGACTGAATCCACACCCATTAATCACACAAGAACCTAGTGTACCACAAGAGAAATATGTCAAAATTTATTCATAAAAACTGAGTGTGCAGCTCAATTAAATATCTCTTGTCTGAGGGGGTTGGGGAAAGGTAATGTATTTGCTGAAAGGAGCTAAAAGAAAAAAATTACAGTTCCAACAGGATCCCTCTATACGAATACTGAGAGAATGAATGTGGTCATATGTCAGGTTCAGTCCTGATGCATCAGAAGCAGACAAATTGTAGCTCCTGTGCTCCATCAGGATCACAGAGGCTGTTAAGCTGAAGTTACAACCTGCTGGCTCTATGGCTATGAGAGTTGGTGAGTAACTTAAATTCCAGGTCAGACAGGAAGATGGCAGGTAGCGCTGAGAGGGGTCCAACAGGATAAAAGGACCTCTGCTGTATGTCCCACTGGGGAACCTCTCAATAAGAAGCACAGCACCTCTGAGCAGGTGCTGAAGACAAGTCTCCATTCTGCCTTTAAGGCTGACATTGTGGCAACTAAAATTTCATAAATTTGGTGAGCTGCATGGTGAGAGTCCTTCACCTAGCTGGATGGAGTACAGATAACAAAAACAGGTACACAGGTGATAAATCCCATGAAAATACTTTCTATTAGAATTTGATGTTTATCTGGCTTCTGCAACACAACTGTAGTAGAAAGAAAAATAACGTGAATACTGTTGATAAGCAGCTTGGTCCAAGATAAACTGAGAATATTTGCTCTCTTTGACTACGAGATATGGTTCAAAGCCTGCCTGCCAGCACAGTCCGTTCCATTTGCCTCCCCAAAGAAACACCTTGGAGATGAATAATTCAGCACACGCGTGCATATACGTTCCACGCACGTCTTCACTTATCGAGCCATAGCAGAACACATGTCACAACTGTCTTAGCTTTAATGATTTTGAGAGAATAATAAAGAACAAGCAGGCTGAAATCCTACCCTGTGTTTAGCATTATTGTTGACAATCCAAGGCACCCACAGCTGACATCTGCATTTCCAACTAAAGCCCATTATTAGTTCTCCCATTTTCTGAAGACCTCACAGTCAAACATCTTGCATTTAATACTTGTACTAATGGTCTGGCATGGATTGCTTCTGATTGTGCTTTCATAGATGTGGCCTTTTTCTTATATATATACAGATAGATATCTATGCATAGCTTATACATAAAAACAAACCTAAAGGTGCTGTTTCATTCTCCAAATAAGAATATTACTGTATTCAATCATCTAACTTTTTTTTTTCCTTTTTTTTTTTAATGCATTTTTGAAGTTCTCTTTTCAAAACAGGACAAAAAAAGTATTAGAGAGCTAAGATGTACTGAAGAATCACATTTCCTTTTTTCTTCTAACACAGAATGAGAGACAACTATTATAATCTGAAAATTGAATTTGAAATGTGTTTTTTCTAAATTTACCCACCAAATATTAAGAACAGCTACAGAAATGCAAGGAATTAAGCTGCTTCAAAATGGTTTCTAAAATTTATATTGGCAGTGAGGTACAGTATGTGAAGCACTGTTTCAATTTTAACAACTCAAGCAATGTGCTGCACAAACATAATTACTATTTATATGCTGCCAGCTTAGACAATGAAATATTGCTTCGATTTACCACAGAACAAAAGTGGTTTGGGAATCAGATCTATTAAAAGGATTACTTAAGACATGTATTTAACTATTTGCATTCATTTTTTAGAAAAACGTGGGGACACATTTTGGAATGAATCAACAAAGGAAGGAAGTTCATATTCCATGAGTAAACATCAAGGCCTAACAGTTCACACTTTTCATTGCCAGCATACATAACTTAAACAAAACGGCAGGCCTGTCAAAACAAGGACAAGCACCTAACCCACCTCTTTTGAGAATACATCTGTAAGAGAGGCACTGAAAGCTTAGGAGCAGCTACTTGGGGAACCCAGAACTCAGTCCAATTCATTGCTTGACTGCACGTACAGTGGTTTCATTCAGCATCTTTATAATCCTTATAAATCCTTCTGAGCCTTCAAAACAAAACTCAATTCAGCAGATTTTACTGGGATGTAAATGACTAAAATCTGAAGGAATGATGTTCTAGTCTATACTGGTTGCCTCCCCTCAAGTATTTCAAGGAGTTGATGAACTTCCAATTTTTAATTACGGAATTAAAATACAGAACTCTAATAACCCATAGCTATAAAACAGATTCTCCATCATCATCATAGGGATATTTACACACAAAAAGATCTCACACTGTCCTCCCTCGGGAATCCAAATTTTGAATAATTTATTTGGCATTGAATGTAGGCTATCTGCAAAATAAAATATTGAACACAAGGCTTGACTGCTTCTATTTTTTTTCATATGACTTTTACTAGTGTTGTTGATGCATGTAATATGTAGGCATCTTAATTGTGACAGTTACTACATGGCACAGACAACATTTTCTGTTTCTGCCCCTGCTCCCCTTACACTCTTCCTTTTCACCAGCAATTCGCATGACTCTTCTTATGGTTAATTACTGATGGCTTTTACACTGATGTCTTTATGAAGAAGCACCATTAATTGCTATTATTCTTATTTCTAAAACAATAAGTGGTTTTCTTCATATTTGTTTTAAACAAAAGAAATATACTAACCAGAATGAAATACAGCCTACAAATCATTCAAACATACTGAAAATGGAACAGAAGACATTTGAGAGATCTTGCTTTCACCCTTAGAAACCCTATTTTGTATTATTTACTTATCTATTTCAGATCTGGCACACCCTTCTGATAAACAATTTTTTTTCCTCTTTAGTTTCTTTTACATAAAAGCAGAAAGAGGGGAAGGCAGGAGAGAGGGAAGAAGCCGAATATATCAAGTATGAGTACCAGATAAAGTATAGAGAAGGAGGAATTAAAACTAAGAAAATGAGACAGTTTGAATACAATCCCACTGATTCCATATAGTATAAGCAAAAAAAGGAAAAACATTTCCTGTTTTGAAATAAAATAATGTTCACTAGCAATAATGATACAATTGGAAGACTTGCCCAACTGTAAAGCACTTTACACTTCAGCTGTGATCATTCTCAGGTTCCTGAGAGATGTGAATACTTGCCTAAGCCAGAAGTTGGCTCCAAGTCCACTTGACAGTTCTCACTGTAATGGCTAATACAAACTGCAAGGTGAGGCAGACAATTTCTCTATTTAGTGTTACAGTTTCTAACACAAGATGTTAAAAAAATTATTGCAAATAAAAAGTGAGGGTTTTTTAAAGGTGAAAATGTGACAAACAAAACAGTTCAGAAAAAAATACTAAGAAAAGCTCTTTTAAAGAGTCCTTCAAACAAATAAACAAGAAAAAATAAACCTGCCCGTGGACTTTATTCCCTGTAAAGAAGATTTGAAGTATTTCAGAAACATTTTCATTTACAATGCAACTTCAACATTCAGGTCTCACGCTGTAATTGGCTTAGCAAGTATTACAGCTTGCTCAAGAGCTGTCACATCTGGGTAAATAGGAATAAAACCTACACAGCCCAAACACCTGAAAAATATAAAGGATTCAATACCATAGCAACTTCTACAGCTGCTTTTGGAGAACTACTTGTCCCCATCTCTCCCAGGAGCAACACTTCATACCTCTTCTACTGACAATTATAGCAGTGGTAATCTGCTATTCAAAGGGTTCTCATGAGGCATGCTTCACAGGAAGGTACGGAAACAACTACCTTCGGGAAAAAAACAAGACATGACAAAATTTAATACAGTCTCTTTGTTTCTGTATAATATTCCACCGAGCATTCTCTATTCTGGCAATCATGGAAAACAAACTACCTTACCTGCAATTTGTAGTGCCCCTAGGGTTGGGAAAAGGAGCGTCTAACTCAGAAACATGGGGGAAAGGAAAAAATCAAATGCATTTCTCACCAAATCTAACCAGCATGTAAAACAGTCCCCTGTCAAACTAATCACAATGAAGAAAAAACAAACAAACAAAAAAAAAAAAACATGATCCCTTATAGTAAGTAGCTTATCAGATAGAAAGAACAAAATGAGGAACAGAAAAACATCAAAAACATCCTGGTCAGCACTCTCCAGAAATAATTTACTTCTTGTAGGTAATCAGCAAAAAAGTTCTAAAGAGGGATGTAAAAATATGTAAAAATGCTACTTTTCAGTTGCACATCTACCTTTGTCAAACAACAAAGAACAACAGGAAAAAAAGCACAAACTATGAGAGGTTTACAAAATAAGTAAAAAGGTTTTCACTTTTTGATGTCAGTGTTTAATAATGAACAGGATGAACAGGGCTAAGATAGGAAAGACTATGAGAAAGACAACTAGTTCTATACATTCCTGTTCATCCATCTCCACAGACCCAAAATCGTCTGTCCCAGCATTGCCTTATCATATCGATACTTCACTTTCCAAGGCCTCCTAAGCCACCACTAGTTGCTCTCCATATTCTGTAACATCATCCTACTCATATATCCTACGAAATACTCAAGCAAATAACAACTTGTGGCTTCACCTGCCCAAGCTGTCCCTGCTCATCATTCAATACACTACAGTCTCTGCTCATCATCCAATAAACTGTTTCAAAACACAGAGGAATAGAAAGTAGTTGCACTACCGGCTGCACGACTTTGCAAATCAAGCAGAGAGAAGCTCTAGAGGTACCAGAACGTCGCAAGTTACAAGGCAATCTTAATGCATCTGTCTTGTGTTACACCAGACTGCAACATGATTTAAGACCAAGCAAATAAATGCTCTGCACTCCATTTACCAGAAAACCTCTTAGCTGGGGTAGAATGAGGATGTACATACAGATTTATAGAACATAATGTAAAGACCACTGTTGCAGGGGCCTGGGCAAGAGTAAGTATGCGAACAGCCTTTCTATTTTCTAGGGTACCAGTAGCAACATAAGTATTGCAAACCTGTATTTTTAACTTAAACAATTTCAGATATAACCATGGAATTAAAATTAATAATGGGAAAGCCATTGGCTGTCAGGTGCATTTGTAAGCAGAAAAGATTATGCAAGTAAATGCTTACATCTGAATTATGCTCTCAGAATTTTCACTTCGTATTATTTTTTTTTGTATTATTAAATATAAGGTTACTTGACCAATAAAGGACAGCCTGTACTGTAAGCTTTACATCACTTTAAAATTAGGTTTATAATGGAAAACTCATAATATTTTACAAGGATTTAAAACAAAAAAAAAATTAATGCACGAATTCAATGAAGAATGATTTATGGTCCCAGTATCTGTTTACAGTGATATGTTTAATCTAACAGCTACAACACTATTATCAATAACGATAGCAAAGTTTTGATCTTGACTTGATTTAATGCAAAGAATTTGCAAAAATTTATTAAAATTCTCTATCTCCTTTTTAAACATTAAAATAATTATTCTTTTTCAAGCACTTGATCTATTCTTACCACTGCAATCTGGTCTCAAGAAAACTTGGCTAGAATTTTAAAAATTAAAGGCCAGGGCTGGAAAGGAAAAGTACTACTCACTTTCAGTATCTTTGCTAAGAATTCATTAATTAGAACCCTACATTATGCCAGCGTTACTTTTTATTACTGAACTAAGTTAGGAAATAAAATAGTTGCTTGGGTTTAGTGTTTATACATCTAAACGTAGCTACTGAGTATGATCTAAGAGAAAGCCTGTCAAAACAAGGTCTCTCAGGAAGAGCTGCCTCAAAGATGACTGGAGAATAAAGACATTTTCTATGATAAATAGTTCTGATGAGAAATTTGGATTTATTTGTATTTAGTCTTGGACCGCTAATTTTTCTGTTGTCACCATCCTTCAATACACAAGAGCTACCCATCCAATTTGAACTTTTTTTAAAAAAAAAAACTAACTATTCAGGTATTCAGGAAGAGGTAATACTGTACAACTACAGCTACCTAATAATGTGTTCATCTACATAAAGCCACAAATCAAGAAGCTGAAAATAGCAGGCATTGCAGGGATTTCACTTTGCACTCATTAAGACTAACCACTGCAACAATTGTTAGGTCCCATTAGATTAGATATAAGAAATTTATTATTATTATTATTATTTTTAATTACAAGAAGGGTAGTGAGGCACTGGAACAGGTTGCCCAGAGGTGGTGGGTGGCCCATCACTGGAGACACTCAAGGTCAGGCTGGACAGGGCTTTGAGCTGATGTAGCTGTGGGTATCCCTGCTCACTGCAGGGGAGTAGGACTAGATGACCTTTAAGGGTCCCTTCCAACTTATTCTATGATTCCATTAGCCTCTTACGTTCAGAGGACCATGAAAAAAGAATCCTGATTTCATTTATTCAGAGTCCACACATAACCAGTGACATGAATGTGGAGAAAAAAATCCCAGAATTTGAAAAGCTAAATAAACATATACATTTTAAAGAAAGTGGATGATGATTCTTAGAAAAAAAAATAATTACCATTTAGGTTGCATGAAAAAGTGACTGCTAGTTGTAAAAACTCTTCATGTGCCCAACACAACTTGACATGGTAACACCATCTTTCCCACACTGGTGCCACAGACAAGAGGCATATTAGTTTTGATGCCTCTTCAATCTTTCCTTATCCCCTTTAACAGGACTCTATGATATAATAGTATATTTATTCCACCTTACTTCTTTTCATCCTCTATTGTAGGCTCCTAAATTAAGAGCAGAACACCTGACATTTCAAAAGCAGCACTTTCTGAAATTCAGTGAGGCAACACCAATGTTTAACTAGAAGACAGTCTGGGAACACCCGCACTGAAAAACTAATGCTGCAGTGCCTTATCCCTGGTCCTGAAGCCACTGACTGGCTGACCACGCTCATCCATTTCTGTTTTCCAAAAGAGGATGACAATATCTGGAGACAGCTGCTAAGAACCGTCCTTTAACAAAATTAAATCTTAGACTATTCCTCAGAATCACTCAAGAGCACTGTAGGCAACCAGGGATGAAACTCTGCCAGGGGTCATTTTAAGTACTTATAGAGAAGATGAAGTTTCAGTACCAACTATCCAGACAGCCACATGCGGTTTTATTTATTATTACAGAAGTATGCAGCCTTTAAGAAAAGGGGGTTTTGAGAGATGATTTTATGTATATATTGGGGTTTTATTTGGTTTGTGTTTTTTGTTGGAAAGAACCAAGCAAAGCAGAAAAAAATGCAGGGATTGCTGTTTCCTCAAAGAGGTGGGGATGAGAGATTGGTTTGTTTCACTTGCATAGATCTTCCTTTCTACAAGCTTGCTTTCAGCACGTGGGATGAAAGCAGTGATACAGCAATGTCATATTTTCTGTTTCTATTAATAATAATTAACATCATGTTTCAGACTGAAGAAAATGACAACAAAATAATCTTTTGAAATTTCCTGAATAATCATTTGCTTTTCCTGGCATTGGCATGCCTTGTAACAAAATGGGCATTACCACAAGCTTACGGAAACTACAAAGGTTGCTCCAAAAGTAATGCCTCTTATTTATTTCCACAGAAACTACAACAGCTACAGAGAGTAAGATAATACCATAGAGCAAATTCTCAGCTACAAAACACAACTTTTCAAGATAGTCACCACCATTACCCACTTTTGCCAGCAAGGAACAAGAGCCTGCATGTCATGTTCATAACAACCTGCACCAGTGGATGTCACCCACCATCAACAAATGTCAACAAAGTGCCAACAAATGTCAGGGGGTGCCATTTTTCCTAAGTGGAAGAATTCAGTGCCATACCTTAACTCTATGCACACTTCCATGTCAGATGACATTTTGTCAGACTGCCCCTCTGCTGCCATTTCTCACATTCAACCAAAATGTAACAGAATATTGGGGGGGAAGGTTCAGCCTCTACTGCCACACCACCATCTGCCTTTGATGTCTGGGCCAACATAAAATAGGAGGCATTAATTTCAAAGCAGCCCACGTACATGCCACAGAAATGAGGAAAAAAATGAAATCAAAGCATTTCATCATGAACTCTGAAAAGTGACTTTTTCAGCAATTGCAGATGATAAGCATTAGAATTCATAAAAAAAATTAATGAACAGAGATTTGTATACTTTCTCTAAGAACTCAAAAATAACCTCTCCCAAACACCGAAACCCAGTTTTTCCTTCTTCTTAAGACTTTTCTTGCCTAGATATCTAGACTCAAATGATCAGTATGTATTTCAATCACAGCCTATTTTCTCAGTTTCTTTCACCTCTTTCTATAAGGCCACTGAAGTTTCTGATCTATCCCAGTAAAATTGAAAACCTAAGTAACAAACAGCCTCACTGATAAAAATTTGATTAAAATTCTTAAGAGTTAGGTGGTCTTTCTTCTCATTCTTCTTCTTTGCCATTCTCTTTCATTTCATATTCTCCCTGCTCACTGCTAAATTTCTGTTACCCCTCTCTCCCGATAATCACATCATCCTGCTTTCAGTGATTTCCTCACCTTCTCTGTGTCAAGCATAGATGAAATGCTAAGTCTGAAGAAAGATTCTGTGATGTACTCAGTCACTGCACTCCATAACTCTATGACTTGCTCCCAAATCACAGCATTGCAGATAAAGTTAAATATGTTCCTTTTATTCCCATCTGATCCACAACTAGCAGACCACTGCTGCTCTTACATCTCAAATTGATACTCGTCTGTCAAACAGGTAACTTATCTAAATTCCATCTTAGACAGGTTGCCTCGTCTCAGCTGCTACATTACACCTGCAAACACTAGTTTTAAGAATAATTAGTCCCCTGAAAACAAGAGAGCACAAAATAAACACAAGAATGAAATATAGTTTAATTCTAAAGCACAACAGTGCTGGGTGAAAATACTGAGAAAAGTTCAAAATGATATTACAGTAAAAGCCATTTGGAAATTATCAATTATATGACAGTAGTTTGCCATAACCTGGAATTCAAATTCCATGATTTTTCTGTACATGTTATCAGCCTTCCCTATACTATTTTTAGCCATTCTGAGAGGCACAACTCGATGGAATTTTTGCTCTTAATGTAAATTAATTAATGTGTCATGCATTCTGCAGAACTATATATTACCTTACTTCAGCACTAACCTCTGCATTTTTGTGCTGGCATTGGTCATCCTAACACACAAATACTCAGCATCATTAATAGTGTACATAAGCCTTTGGGACCTACTGCAGAATTTGTGAATTTTGTACTTCAGACAGGATCTCCTGACAAAGCCAGCAAACTTTGAAACGTTAACCTAGTTTAGGATGCTATATGTGCAAAATGGGTTGAGCATTTGAGAATAAGGTCAGCCAGAAGTATTCCCAATTTGCAGACCTGACTTAAAGTTTGCCTGATCAAAGGTGTTCACCAGCAGAGTTTGAATTCACGTTTCCTCCATCACAGAGCAGCACCTTTAACAGCAGAGCATGAAGAAGATGAGATAGGGGATGTGTCAGAAATGCTGTACTACGCACAACGGCCAAGGAGTACAGTACTCCTACTACAGTACTGACTTCTAGAGCAGATCGTGAACGTAGGTTCACAATCAAAGAGTGACAGTCTTCCCGAGCAATCCCAGCAGCTCTCTACTGGCAATAGGGCTTTTGGAATGAGAGTTGGTTGCATTGCGTAATTATTAGATTTGAAACTACTAGAAAAATTACAGAAACTTACACAACTTTACAAAAAAAAACAAAAAAAAAACGTATCCTTCCCTGCTAATTAAAAGTTTTCAATGCTTTTACCTCTCTTGGTGATAAAACTCTGTTGACCACTTCTTGCCAAAACAAACATGCTCAGGTGCCCAGTTTTGTAATTAAGCTTCTAAAATTAACCTAAAAACTGCTGTGTTTTTTAATCTTTGTGGTAGAATCACTGCTAATCAATTCTAGCAGCTGAAGCCCTGCTTGTACTCATACTGATAACACTGTCTTAATTTGCCCTTGACATTAAAACTGTGTTACATAAAAACAAACTCCACTCTTATTCCCAATGTTTAAATAAAAAAATAACCGACCACCAAAACACATTTAAGCATTTACAACTCTGCCCAGAAACAGGCTTTCCTCAAACTTTAACAATCCTCTGAAAGACCTCTTATCATTTTTGCTGTTTGCCAGGTGGGATTCTTCAGATTAAGTTTGGACACTTTGCTCCAACCATTTCACCAGGGCTTTTAGAAAGCTCTATTTTGATAAGACAGCATATGCATATCCCAAACTGAGGGGAGACCTTTCATTTTGTACCTTACGATTCATTTTTAAAGGGAAAGTAACAGCAGCGAGTGACAGGCCAGACAGAACAAGAGCAGAGACAAAGAACTACACGAAGAAAACAAACACTGAATCACAGGTGGAAGAAAAAGTCAGAATACAGAAAAAATGAGAAGACCATGTTTTTCAGAAGCGTGCAAGGTATGTTTATGTACCAAAATATCTTAACCATAGGAAAGATCCAGAGAAGTAACATCTATCACAGTGACTACACTTTTCAGCATACCAACATCTTTTTCTGTGACCGGTACCATGGCTCAACTTGCAATTCCCCTACGTGCCGGATGACCCATTCAGGCTGAATAGCATCTTATGCAAGTCTCAAAGAGTCAACAGCAGTTTAAGAAGTCTGAAATGTCTTGTGTTTTAGTAATACTGTTTGCCCTGTTGGGATAACTAGAAGGATTTTGTATTTTCAGAAGCATTAACAGATATGAGACTTTTTTCATGAGCTCAGAGGATCAAAAGAGCAAAAGTGATGAAACTCTGAGTTGAAAGGAAGATAGTTAACAGGGAGAGTAAAAGATGCTTGCACAAGCAAAGCAGCATTAAGGCATTCATTCATTCACTACTTCCCATCATCAGGCACATGTTCAACCACTTCCAGGAAAGCAGTCTTCTTCACACATGATAGTTCCTTGGGAAGATAAATGCCACAACTGTGAATGCCCTCCCATCCTCCTCCTTTTTCCCCATCTCTTATTTACTGAGTACAAAGCATATGGTAGGGTAGGATATCCCTTCAGTCAGTCAAGGCCAGCTGTCCAGGTTCTATCATTTCCAGCTTCTTGTGCACCCTCAGCTGCTGGCTGAAAGGGCAGCATGAGAAGCAGAAAAGGCCCCAAACAGATGCTACTCCAACAGCTGAAACATCGGTGGACTGCCAGTGCTGCTTTGGTCACAAATTCAAAGTGCAACACAGTAAGACTTACTACAAAAAAAACAACAACTCTATCCCAGCCAAAGAGAGCAGACATTCTGTATTCACTACATTATTTTAAACACTGATTCATAAACATATATATGGTTACATCGATGGTTACATCCATCTTTCTCAAAGAACATTTTCTCTTCCTTACACGTAATGGAGAAATAATAGAATATTTATTTAATTTGAAACATATGGTCAAGGTTAGTTCTTAAATATAAGTTTCAGTAGGAGATCCTTTTGTAAGACTAACTTCATATTTCATGTATATCATCTCTTTCAGGGAAAAAAATATATAAAATTAAAAGAAGCCCTATGGTGACTTTCAAACACTTACCATATTTAAAATAAAAAACAGAAACAAGTTTCTTGTTCTCTGTATTTTTAGTAAGTCTCTCCTGTGACCACAGAGACTACTTCTGGCTGCCAAAAAAGCCTTCTCCTTTTCCACAACGTATTTCTCTCTCACATATTTGCCCTACAGCCAGTATAAACAGGAGAGTCAGTTTACTGAGCACTATCAGAACATACAAGTCTGACTGCAAAGATAAATATGAAAAAGAGGTGTTGGAGTAGCTTAGCAAAGAGCACTGCGATGCTCTCATAAAATATAAGTCTCTAATAGGCCAACTTCTCCATCCCTTATCCATTTTCACTCTCTCTATAGTTCAGGAACACTTTAGAAATGGGAAATTTTCCACAGTTGTTTACTAGACCACTTCAAACTACCACTATGTGGAAATAAATCAATGTCTATTAGAAGGCTGCTTTCAATCTTAATTCTGATGCAGTGCTTTTTATTGAGCTACAAAATAACCTGATACTTTTGGTGCTGAAGTTTATACTCAAGCTCTTAATTATACAAATAAGATTAAATTAGAAATAAGAATCAATAACTAATGATAAAACCAGAAGTACTTACATTAAACTTAATAATGTCATATATCAAGTACCGAGGAACAACCTGTCCATTAACCTTGTCGACGATCATTTCCTTAAAAGAAAAGAGATGACATTTACATTTACTTCATGACTACAAGAAAAAAAAAGTCAACACATTTATAATTAGTGAATAAGCCTGGGAGTGTGATGTAATCAAATAACTGGCACATTCTTACTGCCAAAAAAATTTTTTTACAATATGTCAGCATTATAAAAATATTATGGTCCTAAATGTCTCATGAAGCATTCAGTAAGAAGGCAGAAAGCTGTCCTAATGCTCCACATTCTTATCTGAAACATTTCTATGTTAGGTTCTCCACAGCTTTTAAAATCATTACCTTTCTTGCAAGAACAAGGCCTTAAAAAACATAGTCAGAACTGCAACCCTCACTAGCCACTTTTGGAAATCCCACCTACAACAAGCACTTCAACAGCAGAAAAGTAAAGAGCAAGCTCTTTTATCCATTTTCTATGTTCTCTTTGGTCACTTTTATGTTAGCTGTGTTCTAAGCAGCAGTGACAAACACAATTTGTTTGAATGCACTGTGACTAAGCACTAGAACTCTTTCAAATGGAAATGCAATGTCTGGATCACATGAAATTGGTTTTAATTCAATATATATTGGTAATCTATCTTGAAAATGTCAGCAAGGAGAAAATCTGTTAATGATGAACAAACATGAACATGCACAGCTTTCATGCTGGTACCTATATCTGTAGCTCAGATTTGTGATATGAAGCAGACCAGTTATTAGTTTAGAAAATTAAAATATTTAATCACACGTAGCTTTTTTCCATCCTGCTCTCCACCACCCAATTCTTAGCTAATAAAATGGTTCCACCAGCAAAGGGTTTTTTGCAGCCAATATCAAATTACAACTCCAAAGCCATACATAGGAGATGAAACAATGGGAAAGAGTAGAAAAAACGGTTCACTGTAACATTATGAAAACATAACTATGCACTCATGAATTAATCCAAAGTAGCATCCTACATCAACTCAAATTAATTCTTGACGAGTCACTAGAATTTTTGTTATACAACCTTTTAAGTTCTCCTAGAATCTGTAACTTTCACAGAGTAAACCCCAACAAGACTTTTGAAGATTTTCAGTCTATATACATACCAAAGTTTTTGAATTATACTTAGTAATTAATCATATAAGGCTTTAAAAAAAAATAAGCAAGTAGTTTTAAATACAGATTTGTTTTCAAGTAAATATGAAGTTGGAGGCGTTTAAAGATAAAATAGAATACATAAACCTATTGTTTCAAATAACAATGGGCACTAGAAATTTCCTACTTCATATTTTCCAATCTCATCTTCTATAAACTGAATACAGAGATGGAGATTGTATTTTCACAGCCAAGAGTGAATCATCATACACATCTTTTCATGAAGAAAAAAAAAAAGACTGAGCCAAAAATACTCCTTCATAATACTACAATACCTTATTCTTAAGTCTAGAAATCACTTATCCATAGTTGCTGTCAAATAACATTTGCAAAAGTCTACATAGAATTGGTGTAATGAAATGCTCTTCTTGTCACCTTCCAATATTTAGGTAAGACACTGACAAGCTATGAATGGAGATGCAACACTGGAATGCATTCTTTGATAATAAATTTCATAATTAGCTACACAAGTTGATGGAGCAGGCACAGAGAAAGACGGCATTATGTTCAAACATGGAAGAGTTTTCATAGATGTAATAGAACAAAAAATCCTGACAGGATTTATTTGTTTTCCCATTAGAAATATGGAGTGAAGTAAAAGTGAAATACGAAAATGCTACCACCCTGTTTCAAAGCTTCAACTTCATTAGCAAGCAAAACTTAAGCACATTTCATTGAACACAGATTTAAAGTTTAAGGACTCATTTCTTCAACATGAATATCCAGAGACCCAGCTCTGATGCAAAGCTAGCATTTATATGCAAAACCACGAAAACAATTTGATGCCCAGTCTAAAAGGATTTTAAACCTAACTTTCAAAATCTGTATCTCCAGATATTCTGTTCACGAGTATTATAAGATACAGACAAGAAAGTCACGTACATTCTTGAAATTTTTTCTGGGATGTTTAGATTTAACCCAGAATTAAACTGTATATCAAAACTTTTTCTCTACTTCAGACATGTATAAACCTTTTCAACTCTATTACAGATGCAGGTAGCCTCTTTTGTCACATCTCCTTTTCTTTTCTTCCTCCCTCCTTCCAGATCCTGATTTAAATCCCAGCTACCAGGGCAAACACGCAGTAAGACAATATACTTTAGAGTAGAAAAGAAATTCCCATGCTGCTCATCACCATCATGACATTGGCATTCACTGCTCCATTAGCTATGCCAGTACAGCTGTCATAAGGCAACAGGTGTAAAGCAATCATAAGAATGATTCAATTAATCTAAGACATCATTAGTTAAGATTCTGATCTCAGAGTCTTCCTTGAAATTGTAAGAATTGAAAAATACCTCCAGAATTAGACCTCAAAAGCAGATTCATACTGTAGACAGTTGGAAAAACGTACTTCCTGAGGAACTCAAATTCACTTATCCTAATTAATAACCTGATACTGTACGGCTATATTTAAGACAATTTCTAGATATCACGTGGCTATATAATAACACAGCAGTGTGCACAAGTAGTACCTGCCATATATTATCTTTTATATATCCCACATAGGCTTACAGCTGCTATAACATGTTTTTAATATTGCCATTGCTAGGAAATATGGTTTTTATCCCTTGCCCATTATCCACCACGTTAATAGTTCTTTAAACCTGCAGGTTAAGTTACAAGGCCCATTTGCCAGTTTCTTCAACATAATCTGGAAAACTGCTGGTGTTAATCTTTGCTGGTGCTGCAGAACGTATGCTTACAGCATATTAGAAACAGCAACTGTGCTACGAGCCTTAAGCTGGACAAGTAGCAAAAGGAAAGATGCTGGCCTGACAGCTCAGGGACTTGGTTTTTTCCACCTTGAATCACGGGTCTAAGTTGTTGCTGGATACAAAACAAACCATAATTTAATTACAATTCACAGAATCTCATTTTCCCAGTAACTTGTAGAATGCACTCCTAGCTGAACAAGAGCATGGAATAGGATCTAATCATACATCTGTTCATCGTTCCTTTTCCTCCTACCTCTAGCCTTTCCTTTATCCCTTTGTTTTCAAAACAATTCTAGCCAGTGCTGTATTTCAGGAATACAAATAGCTTAAAAAAAAAAAAACAAAAAAAATACACCCCTACTACGTGCACAAAGTGTCAGTCTTTGCAAACTGTAACAGTTGTAAGCTGTACCATTTCTGACAGAGCTTACAAATATGTGAGCTCTGTACTGACACAAAAGTGCAGTAGGTTCTCACTCTTCACTGACCACAACTCTGTGGGATGTCTTTGTCAGTGTGAATGTCTCTCTGCATTCATGTGCCCAGTAAATTCTAAATTCAAGCTTGCAGAGGGCCGCCTTCACCTAGGACCTCACACATCAGGTAGTCCACCAAAGCAGCATAAAGGGCAGAGTGACTGCAACCTTCCATCCAGCTTGAAGACAAAGCTGGCCGAGGATGCCAAAACTGGGGACTGAAATCAATAAATGTTTATAATACATGACAACATACCACTCAAGTTTGTTTTTTTTTTTAATTTAAGTTAAAAATTGTGACAGTCTTAAATACTCGGAAAAAATGAGAAGTGCATCTGTTTTATTTTAGTACTGAATTACTAAGGCAGCCCTCACACAGATGAATTTTAGAGGATGTTCTTGTGAGAAGTTCTGAAAACCAGATATAATTTGCTCACAAACAGAGATGAACAATTAGTTTTAGTTGCAGTCTATCCCATTAGTTGTTTGCTTTTTTTAAAAAAATACACCTTTTTAAAATAAATTTAGATGTTGTATATTTACAATAAGAGTCTTCGTTTACACAAATATTAAGCAGCAAATTAAACAGTACATTTCTGCATTTTCTACTCACTTGTTCCAAAGCTAAGCAGAAACTTCCTGAAAATAACTAACTAGTTTCCTTGAACAACAGCCAAAACACTTGAACAAAGATTTACGCATTTCCTCAGATACTGCTATGGAGGCAAAACACTGGGCTTCCAAAGGAATCCTTAATGTTATGCTAGTCACCTGTAGGTAGTGTTCAAATTAGTTTTAATGAGATTCGCAGAAAACTTTCTTCCATGCCAGAAGAACAAACACAACCAAAAAGCCTGAGATGAAGACAGAGTATTGCAGAAAACTTCTTATCGTGCAGATGTAATTGATCGTGGTAAGAACTGTTTACAAGTAATTTTAGCCTGAAGTGAACCTTAAATGCATTTGAGATTCTCAAAGAACACTACATGAAAGGCTTACATCAGAAGCTTTGAAGCATGCTAAGAAATCACTGAATTCATGGCAATTACCTTTATTAAAGTTTTATACATTCCCATTCTAAATAAACTTGCAGGGAGTACTTAATCTTTTGTATTCTGATCACATGCCATTGTTTCACCACATGGAACGGACAGAATTCATCTGTTTTCTTTCTTGTACTTTTAAGATCAATGTAAAGTAAAGCCAGTTGGGCCCCTTCGTTCTCTAACTTCATTCTCTGAAAGCAGAAAAGCTGCTTCAAGGGCAGTAGTGTGAATTACTTCAATCTGAAATTAATGAATTAACTTCCACAGCCTTTCCGCACTAATTGGCAAAATACATTAATGCAAAAAAAAAAACCACGCCAAACTTTCCTTCACGTAGATTTAAAAAAAATGAAATCATGCATATATTCTGAATGAGGGAACAGCTATGGAAATTACAATTTGACACGAACATTGCAGAAATAGCAAATTACAAAGTTAAGCTGTTGTGATGCTTCAAGAAATACGCAAGCTCCAATCTCAAATCTCTTGAAAGGAATTGCAAAGATCTACAATCAATGTGTTCGGGTTTTTGTTTGTTTTTTTTTAATCAGATTAAACAAATTTATATTGAAATCTGAGCTATAGAAGTATTTATTATCCATCAGAAGATTTCAGTTTTATCCCAAGGTATATTACTCAATCAAGTTTTCATATTTTGCTTTCTAGTTCGTGAAAAAACTGCAAGAAAAAAAGAAATTATGCCATACAGAGAAATACTGAAGTGTCCTATAACAACCATACTTCTATAGAACAACAAATTAGGTAAAGTTATAGCTTATATCCTGGGCTACTACGTGACACAATCAGTGACTTGATTGTTAATTCTTCCAATTTAATTATTGTTTAGAATCAAAAAGCCAGGAGAGAGCCCCTCTCCCATTGCCCAACAGCCGCTGCCACATTCACACACATATCAATATGTGCTTCCCTGTCCTCCACATATGAATATTGGCCAACCTTAGTAAATCACCTGTTTTGAAACACAGAAAAGAGAAGCAGTCTCCCTGAAGAACTTCTGTTTAAGTAATGCCTTCCAAAGACTTCCCTGTAAAACCACTGCTACAAAAGCATGACAGCAAGGTATCTGCTCCTTCACAATTCTTTGGTAAGTGACAACGAAAGCAAAGACAACATATAATTTCACTCAGAGATAGATGACTTACCTAACCTCAGCCTGAAGACTTCAATCTATCTTAGGTTTTTACCAAGCAAAAGTGATAGTAAGGTAGAACAACTTCACTGCTACCAAAACATGGCAGGGAAATAAATGCATTCATTTACACTGACAGGTTTTTAGTATAAAAGCTAATGAAGTCATTCAGCTAAAATAGAAAGGTCAAGAAATGCATTCTCTCCTCTCATGACTACTGTTCTGAAAAGCTTAGCAAGTAATATTACTAGAGGCCAGCTTTGGAACCGCAAATGTTATAAAGCTTGTTTTGCAACTGGTTCACAAAGTCCACTAGGAGATTTACATAATTTAAGTTAGCATGAATACTTAGACATGTTTCAATCAAAATAATCAAACTAAACCATATCTAAATCAGTTAGTAATTCAAATTAGCTGAAAATAAAGATGACAGAAGCAAAAGACATCAAGTCACAGAAGTCAAACACCAAAATAACAATTTTATCAAATTTTACAAATGCTTAGACCGACTGTGTAATATTTACTGTCTACTGTATCAAAACACAAAAGCTGTAACAAGAGATGAGATTCTGCATTTATTTCTCTAGATTCTCTTCAAACTTTTTCTCATGCTTAGAGAATGTCATCTCAATACCTTGATTTATTTCAAAGACAAGTAAACAGCTCCCCCCAGAGCAGTTATCATTACTTTTCTGTAGATAAGAAGTGACTTATGAACAGTGAGATTTCCAAGTTCAGTCAGTGACTGCATTTATTATTCCTAAATCCCATGATTCACCTAAGAGCCTAAGAAACTTGGTCTTGTTTCTGAACAAAAATAAATTGTTGATGCTGTTACAGTTATTATACAGAATGCTCCTTACCCCATCTAGAAGAGTGTTTGTTAGATGCATGCGAAGATCTTTACGAAATGGAAATTCCAGGTTAGATACATGAAATATGGAGTTGTCTCTATCGATCATATATACTTCATTCTTGCCATCAATCAGCATCATGTACCTGCAAAGGCAACATTAAGAAGTTAAAGATGTATCCTCTAAATCTCAACACTTTGTCTTGTGTTAAGCAAAATAATCCTGATGAGCATTTAAAAAGGAACTTTTTTATAGTTGAAAATTTGTAGCCTCCTGTTTCAAAAAAGTAATTCAGTTTGATGTAGCCGTAACCAAGGAAATATTTCAAAACCAGAAGTTTACAATATACCTAGAAGAACATCACTGTGTACAGACAAAATGATAAAAAGAACGGAGATCTCAACACTGAAAGGAATACATGAGGCTAGTTCAAGTCAGGCTTCGCTAAAAAAATCTTTGACTCCAATTTTTCTTTAAGTGGGCAAGAACTTTACCTGGTATAAATCTGCAGAGTTTAATTCACAAGAAATGCTTCTTCTAGCAGAGGTTATCCAACCCTGCAATACTGCAAATCTCAACAAGAGACTGAGTCTCTTTCCATTGAAACACTAAGAAATTTAGACAAGGAACATTCTTCTGTCATGGTACACGTAAAGAAAACTTCAACGCTAACCACAGCATCACAAATAATTTATGAGCGTGGTTCAGTTGCAAACAACTGATTTTTCTTAAATAAATAAATATTTTTCAGTAAGGCAGCACTAGGTGCCCAAATCAAAAATTTAAGCTTCTTTGTGCTAAAACCGAAGACAACTGTTCTAATCCTATAGAGTTTACATCCTATACATAATGAAAAACAATGAATTAAAAGTAAATGATTGGAGTTTCTCCATCCACACCAGAATACTCTGAAACAGAGAAAGCATATTTTGAAGATTCTCTCAGAAAAGAACTTTTCATACTTGTAGAAGTCCTCAAATACAATAGACGTACTGGGAGGAAAAAACAGATCTTTTCATAATTCATCCAATTCTTCTTGGGAAGTCTTGGTTCTGAAGAAATAATGAGTTACCAGCAGTCTTTTCTAAAATTCACCGCTGCTCTTAAAAGCAATGCACATAGAATCCCTGCTGTCAAAAGCAAACCAGCCCCCAGAACCCCTTCAGGCATTTGGTCTACACAGGCAGCTCAACTGCTGCCTTTACAGATCCTACACTTCCAGAAATCAGTAAGCTTACAAAATCAGAAATCAGGCTGCTTATAAGAGCAAGGCATCACACATGCAGCTTAAATAAATACTTTCTTCCAGTATTATAATTCCAATCACAGTACACATCATATATCATCTCAACTAATAAGTATCCACAAACAACATGAGTACTTCCAAGTGTCATGTACAAATTGCACAGAAGTCAAGTCATGTAGGAGCGGAAGAACTGAAGTCTTCAGGAGTAGATTAAGTTAATGCAACAGCTTAGGAAAGCTAAAAGTCACATGAGGTTTTAATGAAAAACATAATAATTCAACCTATTCAACTGGATGACTTCACGTCAGTTCTTTAGGAGATAAAACAACCTGCACACAAAATTAGCTTTTCAAATCACACACACTTGCTCAAAACTGAAACCAATTACAAAGAGTATGTTGTGGTTTTCTCAAAAAGTAAGGAAATCATGTGAAGGAGAAAGAGGTATGGAAAGTGGGTAAAAATACTGCACACTTTTTATTTCAAGCTATCTTAACTATCTATGCACTCACATATTCTTCACTGTTTAAGTACTTGCTTTCTTGCAAGTACCTGCAATTTGTCTCAATCAGAAAATAGCACCAGAAACAATCTCTAATGCTTCAAAAGATCTAGGACTTAAAAAAAACAATACAAGCGTTACCACTACAAATGCAATGCAGTATGAGGTCTTCTAACAGCTTCAAAAAACAAAAAGAAAACATCCAAAAATCTTTGTTTTCAGCCACCTATAATACCTACAAGTTCAGAAGACTTACAGAAGGTTTCAAAATCTTTTTATTTGAACATCAGAAGATAGATCAACACCACCATTTTTTCTAAGTCATTTACTCAAAATCTACGGAGATTTACTTAGAAATTGGTAGCCGGATAATTCCCCAGCCACTGGAGTGAGATTCCTGTCCTTCTCTCATGATTTCTTTCTCACTCTTCCCAGCGTTTCATTGTTAGGTTTTTATATTGCATATTCTAAACCTCAGGAAAAAAAAATCCGGGTCTTAAGAATTGCATACATGGGATTTCTAATTAATGATTACCAGGAATCACATATAAAAAAATTTTGGTCTCATGACAATGCAGATCCACTATCTCAGTGATAACATTCTTGCTTATTATACTTTATATACAGAAGTCATCTGTATGAGCAAGGCATGTGACTGACTCATATCAGTTCTGAAAAGTTTTGTAGGTAGGTTTTTTTTTGTTGTTGTTGCTGATTGTTTGTTTACTAACAAGAGCAAGTGCAAAGTCCTGCACCTGGGGAGGAATAACTGTGTGCATCACTACAGGTTAGGAGCTGACCTCCTAGAAAGGAGCTCTGCAGAGAAAGACATGGGTGTTCTGGTGGACAGCAGGTTGACCCATGAGTCAACAGTGTGGCCCTGGTGGCCAAGAAGGCAAATATTATCCTGAGGTGCATTAAAAAAAGAGCATGGCCAGCAGGTCAAGGGAGGTGATCTTCCCCCTTCTACTCTACCACGGTGAGGACACATCTGGAGTACTGTGATCAGCTCTGGGCTCCTCAGATAAGAAAGCAGGAACTTCTAAAGAGTCCAGCAGAAGGCCAGAAAGATGACTGAGGGGCCTCGAGCATCTCCTGAGTGAGGAAAGGCTGAAAGACCTGGGACTGTTCAGCCTGGAGAAGACTGAAAAAAGATTTTATCGATATCTAAAGTGTGGTAGTAAACAGGACTGGGCCAGGCTTTTTTGGTGGTGCACAGCTACTGGACAAGGGGCACTGGGCACAGACTGGAACACAGGAAGTTCGATCTGATCATGAGGAAAAACTTCTTCACTTTGAGAGTGATAGAGCACTGGAACAGGCTGCCCAGAGAGGCCGTGGAGTCTCCTCCTCCACAGATATTCAAAACCCACACACTGTAAGGAACCTGCTTTAGCAGAGGGTTGGACTCAATGATCTCTAGAGGTCCCTTCCAACCCCTGTGATTCTGTAAAAGGTAGAAAACATTCCCCTCCCATTTTAATAAATTATTTCATTTATGGATTTAATATATGCAGTTATAGCAAGAAAACACAGGCATATACTACACAAGTGCTTTACTTACTGTAAACTGAAAGCAAATTAAGGAAATAGAAGAAATCAATTGCATTATCTAATCCATCACCTTGACAAAGAACATTCTCAAATCACGCATCCATGTTGTACTATATCTTTGAACAGTTTTCCACAACTGCTTTTGGAAACACCTTGTTTCAAACATATATCAGACATCTATATTCTCCCACTGAATTTCTCATAGTGACAACAGCTAAGCACAGCCACTCTCTTTCAGAACAAGGAGCATATAAACAGTCATTGAACTTGCATTCCCTCTGTACAGAATATAATATTTATCACCACGTATTTGTTTTGACTATCAGAACTTTCTCAAAACAGAAAAAGACAGAATTATTTCTAACAGTAAGAGGAAATTAGCAGTGCTAACAAATCAGCTTGTAGTTCTGAGGGCAAGCTGTGCCATTCGTACTCACACTGCTGTGTGGTTTTACCCAGCAGTAGCTCAGCACCACAACCTTTTGCTCACTGCCCTCCAGGTGGGATGGGAGAGAGAACTGGAAACAAAAGAGAACTTGTGGGTGGGATAAAAACTATGACAGAAGAGGAAAATGAGAACAACAACACAATAATAACAATACGTACAGCTGCAGTGCAATCACTTGTCAACCAGCACCCAGCTCCAACCAGCTCCCTGCCAACTGACCTCTCACAACCCCTGGGCAGAGGGGTTGGCCAACTGTCCGCAACTTCATGGCCTTCCACTGGTGTCACCTGGTATGGAGCAGCCTAATTCAAGCACGCGTCCCGACCCCACACCCTGCTCTGTGCTATCACAGCAGTGGCTCTGCCCCAGACCCAGGCACGCTCCCATCACTTA
Organism: Perdix hodgsoniae; assembly: GCA_035772895.1. Lineage (NCBI taxonomy): Eukaryota > Metazoa > Chordata > Aves > Galliformes > Phasianidae > Perdix > Perdix hodgsoniae. Next base: position 23,671,111 of record JAPSGF010000004.1, on the reverse strand, counting down.
CAACAGTTTAAGCTAAAGCTAGGAGAACAATTTCAAGCACTCTTAGCACACAGAGAGGGCATGCATGCTTATGTATTTCCCCTCCAAAACTATGATTTCAAACCTGATTTTAATTCTACCTCAATGTCAATAATGCAGCCCCATCTTAAAATGTCTCACTAAGAGACCTTAGTGATTATACAGACCATCCACAGCCCCATGTGCAACACATGCGAAAACGAGCAGCAAGGCCGTCAAGAAAAAAGGCAGATATAAAACATACCTGTGCTTTTAGGAAATTGCCACATTTCGGCAACCTGCAGTAATGCTGACAGCAATTATCCAAATGCAAGTCCAAAATTAGAATTCATGTTTGCAACAAGACAGCATATTTCTCAGATAAGAACCGCTCTGTGAAATTATCAATTTAAGTCTCTCTTCAGCCTCAAATCCATCCAACCTGATTGCAAGTTTGCATGAAAACAAGCTACCTAACCTATTACCTAAAAACTGTAAAGGATTCAGTGGTTGGTATGGCAGGAGGGTCCTTAAACAAGACATTATTAAGGACTAAGTGATCCTAAAGCAAAGCTAGGTTAAGGAGACGGGCTCTTCAAGATGCATTATACATATCCAGCATGTGAAAATATGTTAAGTCTACAGTACTAATGTGGCCCACATGTGCTTTCACACCCATAGGTAATTTGGCTGGTAAACATCAGTATTTTATTCAAACAATAACCAAAACAAAGCTAGATAGTTCCTTGGGCCTCCCATTAAGACTTACAAGAACTTGGGTACTTCAAATACCCAGAGCACAAAGTTCAGTTTCACTGTGTTTACAGAAAGCATGACTTGAGAAAAGTGTGAATAGCTCAACGTAAATGAAAGACAAATTTGTCAAATTATGAATTACCAACATTAGATAGAAGAAACACACCTAAGGACGGACTGACAGCTCAGAAGTGTTCTATGAGCAGCTGATAGCTGGAAGCATGCAAGAAGAAAAGGAGTTAAACAACCATGCCACAGGTTTGGTTAAACTGAATTTATTAACGAGTTTTTTTCTGTTCTTTATTTTCTAAGTGAAAAAGAATCGCTTACATGCTTAACGTCAGACTTTTCTCCACACCACGCTATAAGCTTTCTTAAGGAAGTCTTGTAGACTGCTGATCAGTGCATTTCTGAATACTATCTGGATGTGCCCTGACAGCTTATATTTAAAGAAGTTAATTAAGGCATTAGCATCACAAGCACTTACACTAGAATACAGAGCAAGCCTCTGGGCAACACCCCATTGACAAAGAAAGAATAATGCCGATTTCTCAAATGCTTTCAGGAGGAACTAACACAACATATAGGAGCTTAACTGTCGTGCATTGTATTGCTTACTGTGAACACTACTTGCTATTACAGCTGTACATTTATTACTAATTGTCTCTATTGTGTTAACACCCAAAAAGCTCCAATTAGCCAGGCCCCATTGTGTTAGATTCCCCGCAAGTACACAAGATGACACCGCCTGTATCAGACAGCCCAATCTGAATTTAAAACAAGACAAGTGAATAAAATAGCAGGAGTGGAGCAGCAATGTAAGTGTCAGTAATTTACCTTTTGCAACAATACATACAAAAAAACTGGAGAATCATCTTGAGAGTTCTCTGCAGACATCAACTAACACATCCAAATAAAAGCAACTGTTCCAAAAGCTCAGGTTTGCCTTCATGCAGAAGGCAGTGCAGCTGGCATAAAACACATTTCAAGAATGATTTTATTAAAACTCATTTTTTGTTTTTATGGTTTTTACAGTTTCATTGCTGACTTGGGCTATACTGAAAATGATCAGTTAAAAAACCCTCAGGTCTCTACTTTATATGAGTGTTAAATAATTCTCATCATTAAATTTTAAAATACCTTTCAGAAAAATATTATTTAAATAAAACAAGGTAAATTCAGGAACAAGAGCACAACTGCATCTCCCCAACTCCAGATCCAATACTGCACTGACCGGAGCATGCAGCCTCATTCTTCTTCCCTAGTTTATCTTCAAAGTCATATCTTCATTAGTGCTAATACTCTGACACAGCTCCCAACATTGAGCATAGCGTTTGCCAATTCACTGCGAAACTGGTCTCCTAGAAGTTCAAAGGAGCTCTGCCACAGACATCATCTTAGACTGTGCTCTACCTACAATCAACATCTTTCTCCAGTCAAAGTCTTAACTGAAGAATTAGAAATAATAGAAAAAAAACTGCACAACTCTCTCAGACTTTTAAGATCTGTGTTTTTGATTTCAACACAAAATGAATTTTCTGAAAAAAACACTAAGGCTGGCAAGTGGATTAGTACTAATTTTTAAAGGAAGCTTAAAAAAATTCAGGTCATACCGCAGTTTCCTTTGTTCTGCATTATTTACTCAGATGGACTTTATCAATCTATACTAATTATTTTGACAGAGCACTGCTGATGTTGCCTTTTTTCTTTTCCTTTTTGAATATGCTTCTGTCTACATTGTCACATTAAAGAATGCAAAATGTAAGGAATTCCATCATCAACTCTAAGTGCAAAAGCATGACAGTACCTCATTCCCACAGGAGTTCATTACACAGGATAGAATTCAGCCTTGTGAAAGCTTTGCCTTCCCACAAAAACAAGCCTTACTCAACTCGATAAAGCAATTAGTATTGCTAAAATGTTTGCTGATGCACAGGCAAAAACTAAATCTTGTTGTAGATATCATTTTTAGTTTCTTAAATTCCTTGCATGACTGACAGCACTTCAAAATCATAAGCATGCTGCCACTCTTTAGATTCATCACCTAGAACGAGGCTCATCCACTCCAGCACTTTACTTAGGGCCCTGCCTCTCCTTTCTGACAAGACAGCGTCAATTTCTGGCCAGACCATCAAACGCTGTAGAAAGGGCCAGGGGAATAAAAATTAATCACTGCCCCTTATCCACTGACAGTAGGAGAGCCCCTGTCTGTGTCATTGAAGCATTTTGGTTCCACATCCTGGCCTCGATCCAGATAGTGCTGGATCCAGAGTAGCAGTTTAAATGAGTTTGCAGTTGGCCCGTGGCAGATGGAGTAATACATCCTCAAGTCCCAGTAAACAGGCGAGGCTCAGCTTGCTTTCTTCTCTTACATTAATTGCTGCTGGCAATGGTCACTACTTCCAACTATCTCCTGAAGGATAAGGAAACCTGGACACGTGCAAAGCATTATTTTCATGGTATAAAGAAAAGGAAAACAGTAACTACTTAATCAGCACACTAACAGCACTGTCACAAATACAACTTCCACACCATACTTAAATTTTTCATCTGTACAAGCAAACAGTATCAGACAGCATGAAGCAGCTACACATGAACAGCTGTGAAATTACATACTGGCAGGTATCATTCAAATTTTGAAGGGAAAAAAATAGAAAATCACACACATGCCCACTGGAAGTCAGCCCACTCTAAATACATTAACACTTAAATATTTGTATCACCTTCCTAGGTTAAATTCTATCATCAACCAATATTTCATATGGAAAAAATAACTATATTCTGACTCTCACTTCCAATTAACAGCCTCAGCTCCAGTATTCCATACTCATAACACTGCATTCAAGGGCAGCGACACGTCTCCCTTATCTGTTTGTCAGAAAGTGTTTTGTTTCCATTTCAAAATTCTTAATGGCAGTATACAACTGGTCCTAACATCCAATATTCAGGACTTTTCCTTGTGGCTTTCTATACCCATTCTTCCAAAACTACCCATTGCCATTTTTTTTTCCTCCAATCCTTTCACCTGCCTTACAGTTCTAGGAATCTTCATTACATTCAGCATCTACAATAAATCAAAATTTGATAGAAGTCCACAGACATGAGATTTACCACTACTCCTTCCCTTCTCAAATATATTATTTTCCCTTTAAACAGTAAACAAACTGCAACCAAAATGGTTGAAAGAAATGTCATTCCTCATCAGTACTGGAGACTGAATTCCTCATTCCTTGCCCACTCCTTAGTTTATCCAAATCTATTCATCTAGAAGGAGAATCCACATTACTGATCTACTGTTACCTCCCATTGCAATCACAATACTTTAAATTCAAAGCAAAGCCTTTTCATCAGTGAATCAAATTTACCTTTGACAATAGGGATTACAAAAAACACTTTAAATTCAAATATTTAAGTACCACTTTACTAGGTTGCTAATTAGTAAAATAAATGCATCTCATTTACAATCAGAAACACACCTTGATGTGTCAATGGTCAGCATTCTCCACTAATGAATACCTGGAAAGAGAAGGTGGAATTCAACTTCTGATCAAGCTTATTTGTGAAGCATCTTCAGGGTAAAATAAATAGCACCAAAGACATCAATAATTGCATTGCCTAAACTCTTATTACACCAGAGAAGATTTGGACACCAACTTGCACTGAACTATGTTCACAGTGGCAATTCTAATTACGTGTCTTCAGCAGATTCAGCAGTAACTCAGAATTTTTATCTTAATCACCCCTCAGTGACGTTTTAAAAAACACAATTCTACAATATTTTCCATCCTTCAGCTGTTATGAAAATGTTATCACTCAAACTGTATTTTGCATCTTTCCCAAAAAATGATGTTTGCAATATTCATGTTAGTCAAGAAAGCCATCCTAGCCCATCTAAAATGCTGATATTCCCACTACCCAGCTGCATGTTCTGAATCACTCAGACTCCTCCATCTTGCTGCCCTGATTTGATAGGGGAAAAAATAAATGTCTTATTGACCCCCTGGTATTACAGTGACAGTGCTATGCCTGATTTTGCTAATGTATTGTTCAACCTGCTTACTCGAGACTACAGACTTCCTTTATGCAGAACTCTCCAAGATGTTATTCCTTGTATACACACACATTGCACAAGTGACCACTGTAAGACAACAGAAATCCCAGAGCTTGTACAGGCTATTGGTCTTCACAGACTTTACTAATCATCAGTGCATTCTGCCGTTACCTCACTCAACACAATACTCCTTTTTCTTATTCTTGCCCGTCACCGCTCCCCTTTCAACTCTGAATTCAAGTCTCCCTTCTCATTTGCTCCCTTTGACAACTTAAGGTCCAGAGAAGATTGTAACTACTGTGACCCAGAAAAATCATGAGAAGTAAAGTAGACAATCTGCAGATTACACCATTTGCAAAAGAAACCTATATGACCCAAACCACAATCATGAAATATGCAAATCTGAATATCCAGAAGGTACAAAAACACAGGCAGGAAGAGGCAGATACAACAATACACTCCCCCTTACAACCTTTTAAATTAACTCTATTGACTGAGAAAGCTGATATAGCAGCTACTCCTCAAAGGTCAGCAAGAGCACAAAAACACACCTGCATTAAAAAAAAACAAACAGCTAACAAACCTTTAGGTCACACAACTATTAAGATGGCGCATAACACAGAAACAGTGTTGCATCATCATACAATTCACTGGAATACTCTCAACTGGAATACAGTGTGCACCAGCATTAATAGGGAAGTTCATTTCTGAATATAAGGAAGGGTAACGATAACTGTGGAGCATGGAAAAATGCAGAAGTGTGGAAGCTGGTATCATTTCTACTAATGAAGTATCACAGCTTAGACTGAGTTCAAAATTTATAAAATGGGAAAAGCTAAATTAAGAATAAAAATGCCTTCAGTTAATTTAACAGATGGCAAATTAAAAAACGATGTAAAACTATATTTTCTATCTAAAGTATTATTAGATTGCGAAACTGCAGCAGAGCTGGTAAAACCAGGAATTTAACAAGGTTAGAAAAGAAGAAAGACTATCCACTTACAGCATTTTCTTGACAGCCTTCCAGAGTTTTAATTAAGTTAAAGAAACTATATATATATATATATATATATATCCACAGCATTCTATCTCTTAAAGGATATTAAACCTTCCGGGTTAAATTCAAAGTCATCTTGTTATCATGATTTGACCTATTGCAAAGAGTAATTTACCTGCAACTAAGAAATGCTGAAGAATACTTATAGTTTTTTAATGGTGTTCAAAAGAAAAGAAGAATGGTTAATGAGCTTGAAAATATGTGAACCAGTAACAGAATTTGTATACTAGCAGATTTATTTTAAATAGTAGATTCTCTTTGCTTTGCTAAAACTCTAGTGCTGGTAAGTGATCAGGTACATATTAAAGTATGTTAAAGTACATTTCTAGACTAGATGGAAGAACACTATTGGAAAATAATTGTACAGTATAATGCTCTGACTACTTCTTTAAAAATTTAACATCTGTTTGAATAATCTCATGTCAAAAGCTCAACTGAACTACCAAATTCTTACATTAAACATCCATTTTATTACTTATTGCAAATATTCAGCTTCAAGCCAGTTTGAACTTAATAGATTGCAAGCTTCCTCCATAAATTTTAGGAAGATGTTGCCCACGCAGCCCAGCTTTCAGTGTGCTCACATCCACTGCCTGCTCTCCATAAACATTCAGCGAGTGTCAATGAACATCACTGGGTGCCATTTTTTCTGTGAGGAGAAATTCAATGACACATCTTTCCTTCATCTACAATTCCATGTCAGGCATCACTTTGTCAGACCCTTCCATTGTCACAAGGCAAAGAAACATAATGGAAAACTGGAGGGAAGGTTCAGCCTCTACTGCCATCCCACCAACGTCTGCCTCTGATGTCATGCATCAACATAACAAAATAGGAGGCATTACTTTTGGAGCAGGTTTTGTTTAAGGGGAAAACCTGTGCCTGAAGTAACAGGCTCAAAAAAAAAAAGCAAAGAAGCAGTGACATAAATATATTTAGAGGACAAACAAACAAAACCCCATCGCCTTAATGTCAGATGACAAGTAATTATTTTTCTCCTTTCCCAAGAAAGAGAACCATGTTTCCCACAGAGTTCCACAATTAAAGAAAAGAGTATTTACAGCTTTGAAAAAGAAAGTTCCCCTGACTTTGAAATGATTTATGTCAGTACACATGCTGGGTCAATTCTGTCTACTTCGCAGGCAGCAGCTTCAGAAGCCACAACTGTCATTTGTGCCCACAGATTAGAGGACTAGTTTGAAAGGAAAACATGCCCTAGATATTTGCATAGTTGCACTCTATAGCCTCAATATCATTCTTCCCTGAATAAACTTAATCCATTACATTTCATGAAATGTGCCCATGCTGCTCCCAAGAGAACCAGCGGCACAGGACACACTGTTTCACTATCAAAAGTGGTCTACAAGAATGATTAATGATTTATTTATTAATTTTTCTCTGATACTCATGGCTTGAACATCAGGTACACACACAAGCATGCCATTTATCTTGGTCTAATTAGAACATTCTAGGACTAGAGTTGAATACTCTAAAATTAGTATTCGTAGCACAAGCTACCTAATAAGCATTTTAATACATTAACTCTTTATAAATAAACAAAAGAGCTTGCTTCGAAGACAGTCTGTCCAAATATTCAAATAGTTTCATCTGAATAATTGTTAAGCAGCCCTTTTCAAAGGGCTCTGAATTTTAAGCATTTAAACTTGCGTGCTATCAGAACGCTCCGGATCTGTGAAACATCGAGCCTGGTATTTTGCAAAATGTACCTTCCTACTGCAAGGTAATACACTGCTAGGACTTCATAACCCCTAAGAAAGAAACAAAGAAGTAACAGCTTCCTTCTATGATACCATTTCAGAGTTGTGACTGTTTCAGACACATACAAATGAGACACAATATAGAGTAAGAATGTATTCTTTGGACATTCGTATCAACTTGGATCCAGACTGGAGACAGTGTGACCTGTCGTACCCATTTATTCATTTCTCCATACCGACTTGATTTAAAAGACAGACTTCAGGAGAGGGCTAAGAAGCAAAATGGAATCAGTGTGCTTTAGCAATAAGCAAAGATACACACACACAGAGTCACAACCCATTCCAAATGTAGCATGAAGATTGAAAAAACCACCACCAATTGCAACTTCACCCAAGAGCTGTGGAACTGCTAGATCTGGTCTGTAACATTTATTGTCATTTAAAATAATACTGCCTTGAGGAAACTTCTTAAGAGTAACAATATTTACACACAACATTTCCAGATACCAGCCTAACACCGTAAGATACTCCATGCCGCTTACCAATATAGTTAAACAGAACTTATGAGTTATCATGTCTCCTGACGGCAGCTAACAAAGATGGACCTCTGGAAAGTTTAAGTGTGCTTTCATTACAGGGACAATGGGTAAAAAGTGAGAAAACATCGATATTCGTTCTTTGAGAACACATCAACTGGTGAAGATGATGGAGATGAAGGCAATCTTGCGCGAGTGCTTCTTTATCATGATCTGCAGGACATACTACACGTGTAAAGTGCCTTTAACTCAGTGTGCAAAGGGGCTTTCTACACTCTCAGATAAAAACTCAAGTCAGCATGCAATTTTCACTCTTTCTAATGCTTTGGTAAACAGGCTGCTATCAGTCTTGTAATCCTAAAGTTAGTATCCAATGCAAACACACAAAGAAACTACTAAGTTATACAAAGAGTAAAGACACGCATCTCTGCTACCAGAACTCCATCTTTGTAATCCAAAACCACATCTTTTCTGCTTCCTTGTTTCATTTTCTCTTACCCTCCTACCTAAACACAGAAAATAGAACTATGAATTAAGCATTTGTTTTTTCAGAAAAAAAAAAAGAGGAATGCTGTTTATGGTGCTGTAAGATATCTACAAGTTGTTCTCCTTAGTTCACAGATCTACAGACCAGATCTTAGACCATTTGAAGACATTTTACATAATTTTCTGTTCTAGAAAGTCATAAATCAAGTAGGCACAACCTTAAAAAAACCCACCTCACTCTATAATCCTTAATCATATATGTGCCTTTATGCCCTGTAGGAGCAGCTTGACATTACATTACTGCTACACACTTCAGAGCTCAACTGCAGGTGCTCAACAGCTGATTAGTACTGAAGTTTACAAAAGCTATTCATAGCTTTTAACCTTGTTTGGAAGGGGGCAGGTGGGGAGAATGCTTTAGTGCAACTATTCTTATGAACTTCACAACTTCAGTTTCCAGACAAAAATATGCACTGTTTCCAACTAAATATCTTCTTCAAAATGAAGTCAGAAATAGAAATCCTATGCGGATTCCCAGATTCATCAAACAAGGTTCTGCCAAAAGTAGAAGGAAGAGCCTTCTACTTACATAATTAGTTTAAAAATAAGCAGGTTTGTCCTCTGTTAAAGAGCTAGTTAAAGCAATTACAAAGCAGGAATACTGGGATCTGTATCATAGTAAATAAAAACTGCATTTCCTTTCTGAAGATCTTAAAAGCATAGCATGCAACAAAACAGCGCAGGTAGGAATAAGGGAACAGCAACAGTCACTCTTCCCTTTTCAGTAAGGTTTCTACTGCACATCTCTTTAAATATCATCCTATTTTGATGCAGCTTCACAGCAGTAACAGAAAAACCCTTACTGCTCCTATTGTCAGACAGTTATTAAAATAACCACAAGAGTCTGATCAGAAACTTTCTTACACACACAAACTATGTCAGCATTCATACAATTAGCATTCAAGAGCTAAGGCTTTGCCTGCCACTGACCATCACAAAAGCACACCTTATCAACAGAGCTTATTTAACTCTGAATCAAACCACTTAAGTCCACTTGTTCACAAAACCTGTCATTCCTTTAATGAATTCATTTATGCCTGAAAAGCCTGCTCAGTACAGAGCCAAACCCAAAATCCTGAGCACTTCTGGTCTTCAAAATTTCAGTGCCTGGACAAAGGAATGGATACACAGCATTGCCAATCAACGGTGCAAAATTGATAAATATTTTAAGTGTATACATACATATATATATTATTATTATTTTATTTATTTTAAGATAACCAAGGAAAGGAAGAAGAGGAAGGTACAATTTAAAAACGCACCGAAAATTCTAGTGTTCTGTATCCCATCACAACATTAACAAGCAGCTGCCCCTTCCTGACTCCAAGAATGGCAATATGTATAACACTAAACACAAGGAAATAATTAGACACCCAAGATACAACATTAATTGATTTGTCAGCCATCTAAGGTCAGAACATAAAGCCACCAAGAAATGAGTATCCATACCTAGAGAAAAGCTCTATGCTCATAAATGCTTTTCAGCCCTAAGTCTTCCTGTTAGACTTATTCCTGATGCCAGCTGGCTAACCTCAGCAGCCAACCTTATTGTCCCTCTCCCCCACACCAGGAAAGAATATGCTAACGATTGTATAATGCTCCAGTTCAGGTATTTTCCATCACTGGCATAAACCTCCATGTCTATAAAGAACCTGCTCATCATTTTTTACCAATCTGAAAATTAATCTGTGTCTTCTTTCTCATTCCTAATAGAGTCTCCTTCAAGTTTAATCCCATCTTAATATCTTCAATCTCAGTAGACAATCTTTCTGTTCTTTAAATTTGCTTTCAAGATAAGTTGGTCTCTCATTTGAAATAATGAGTTCTTCATTCCATTATTTGTTCTTCCAATTGGATTAGCATATAACTCTCCAATCTTCCCTGTCCTTCTTCATTCAGTTTCGTTATCTCATCTTTCTCTATAACACTGTCCTGCATCTCCAAGATGACAGTTGGATGCTGTATGGTAACTGTTGAGTCACAGCCTGAACCACTGATTGAGCACCTGGGGAAAGGACCAGGTCAGCTGTGGGAGCACAGGTGAAGGCAACTCAGCTGTGTGACACAAAGGGGTGGAGCCTGGCTGCACCTCTTAGACCCCATTTAAGGGCTGATTGCCATAAGGGAAGGTTCTCTTTCTGGACATCCCTCCTTGGAGGAGCTTTCCCCTGCAAACCCAGAATCTCCTGATACAGGTGGGTTCTTCCCTTCCTTTATAGCATCTTTCTATTCTGCTGGCCCTTCCATTAGCACACCTTTGTTATAATGCCTTTCTCATCATATTGATCTGTCCAATTGCTACAGATGCATTCATGGAAAACGCTCTTCTTCAGCCTTACGCAAACAAGTCATCTTTTTTCTTCCCTACCACATTATTTTGCATTACCTCCTTTTATCTTGTTATTTCTAAAACACAAGTTTTCAGGCTTTTTTCATTTTTGTCAAGCTGACCTTCAGCAATGATCACCTTTTCACAGGTTACTCTCAACTCAAAAGACTTCTAGACAATTTTTCATATTAGGAAGCTGATATTTCCTCAGTTGTGTGCATAAGCTTCATCTCACTAGCCAAAGGATCACAGGACAACAAAAGTAAACAGTATTGAGGCAAATTCGGGGAAAAAATTTTTGCCCCCATATTCATTACTTTTTAAAAGCATGCATGAAAAGTATCCCCAGTAGGTATCCTTCAGCCTTCAAGTAACAGTCTTAAGTACAGTTTTGAAAAGACTATAGCTAGCAATAACTTTGAACTTCACATAAAGTGAAGAATTTTTCTATTTTTATCTATGAAGCTGAACTGGAGACACCTAGGATGCTATTACAGGTCTTAACCATCATTCTGAGTTATCCAAAGCACATCAGTTACTATTACTTGGTTAATTAATAAACAGTTTAAAAACTTTGGCCACCAATTTTATCATAAAATTAAGTGCAGCCTCACTATGGTTATTTTCTACTGCTATTATTAAAATGAGAATTACGTAGGCAGCAGGCCTTTTTCAAACATGCAATTTTCTAATTATGTAAAAATTACTAGCTTCATAGATATTTCTAAATATTTTATTATGAATGCCTTTTAAACAATAAGTAGTGATTCTCATGGAGGCTTAACATGCTGTACCTAGCTGTTCACAGTTAGGTACCTGGGAGCCACCAAGTTTATATGGATATTTTTCAAATATAATAGCCTTTGGCAAGAACTATCTGTTCTGTATTTCTTCTAAATAGCTCATTTACCATAATTAAACTGCCACTGCATTAGTAAAAAAAAATAATAAAATCAATCCTAAAACTACATGCATACAGACATGAAAAATAAAAAGGTACTCACACAAATAAGACAGTAACTCACATCCATTAATGGCTTGTATTTTGTTCAAGTCACATTTTACCATTATAAAATCCAGTCCTCTTTGATTGCATTAATATGAATTATTCTATGGACATTTTAAAGCTTTTAATTATTCTTAGTGGTAAGAGTTTTGTTTTTGTTTTTTTTTCCAAAACTGGCATCTCATTACTTTACGGACCCTACTTCTTTCTGAACATTCAGCTCCACTCATTAGAACAAACATCTGCTACAAACGTTATTAATGAGACCTGTATCATGGGATACAGCGAGCCGCTAACCACCTGGGCTAATGACTTTACAGTACAAAGTTGATAACACTGAGTCATCCAGCATGCCTTGTACATACATAACAATTATCTTATTCAGATAGCATCTACTATTTCAGCAATCCCAGCCCTACAAAACTGGATGCATTTATAAAGCCATACATACCCTGTAGTTCCTGCTATCCTACAATGCATATTTTCTACTTAAAAAGCCAGAAGGTGGGACTTCAGTAGTGGAAAATTTGTCCTTTGGATTTTGGTTTCTTAAGAATAGATTACCATAAAAATTATTTTTAAGACACCAGAGGTTTGACAACTGTTTCAATAAGCATACAGAATAGAGTTCATGCCAAATCAAGCAAGGTAACTGCAAACTTAAGTAATTTTGTCAATAATAATGCAATATGACTTTAGAAATGTTTCTCCCAAAACAGAGTGACTTCCAAGTAGTATTTACACACACACAGAGCTGCCACAAAGGAAGTATTTTTCCCAAAGAGAAGCTCAATCTGAGACAAACATGGATCTGGGTTTTCACATAGGCCCTTATAAAAATGTTTGCTAAGTTTCTAGACCATGACCTCTCCTCAACTCAGCAAGGAAACACCGAGTGATTTGGTAGACCAAACACACAGCACCTGCTGTAGGCATTGCTGAATGGCTGCACAGAACATTCTGACTGCAATGGGAGTTGGGCATCTCCCACACCTGCCCACAGGCACTGTGCTTTACGGAGTGTTGCACAGCACAATCCTGTCCTCTCAGGAAGAGAAAGGAAAACATGAGCATTAACAGTCATTATGACATTGTCAGTTTTTGAACATATGAAATAAAAAGCAGCTGCACTGTCATTGAGTAATGTCTTTATAGCAGCTCTGGGGGTACATATGCTCTACAGGCAATGCAAGAGTAAATTCAGGAGTGTTTGAGAATACAAGATCAAAACTGAAGAACCACAGTGGGTAAGAGGGGAAAACACACTGCACTTCCCTTTGGAGCAAGCACACTGGTTTGCTCCAGAAGGTAGCATGGAACAAGAACAAGTTGTGCACATTGTGATGCTCACAGAAGGACTCAAAATGAGGCCACTGGTGTAGGCACAACTCCTGAGAACCAGGATGAAGCAAGCAAGGATAAATGAGAAGATTTTGAATTTCAGGATCTGTTGTAACAGGGGAGTTTTGACCAAAAAAAGAAACTCAGACAGAACCCATATGTTTACATAAGTGTGTAAGATGCTTCTCCAGTAATTTCCCAAAAATGCTTTACAGAATCACTGGCAACTAACTTAACTAAATCACATTATTTAGTCATTGCCAGGTGGTAATTATCTTTTAATAAATACTTCAATATTTTTTTCACTACAGTTTGAAAAATATAGAAATACTTAGAAAGCAAGAACATTCAGGTCCAGTTAAAAAAAATCAATAGAAGAGATGTATTTGGAGAAAAGTAAACGTCCTCATGAAATTACTGATACTATATGTCAGTTAAGGCAACTAAAAATAAGGGATTCAACTATGAAAACCTCTAGAGAAAATTACCTCTGAAGGAATAAAATGAAAATATTTAACAGTGGTGGAATATAAGTTTGCCTAGGGTGAGAAAATACTGCTATTGACCCATATGAGCAAGTTATATTCAGGTGAGAAAGTGTAAAATAATTTTATTAGTTAAGCATCTACTTTTCTATAAGCCTAGCCAGTCTAATGAAACAGTAGCACTCTTCTAATCAAAAAGGCAGAAAAATAACTAGAACTGTGCAAGCCAAAGAAAGTTCAAATAAACAGACCATAGACCACTGCAGCTGCAATACATTTGACAGAATAGGTTCAGAGATGTGACAACAGGGATTTCATTTCCAGATAAAGTGAAACAGGTATCTGTAAATACATCTCCAGTAACAAACATCTTAACATTAAATTCAGGAAGGTCATGCTTGTCAACACAAGCATTAAGAACAATTAATGAAAATGTGTTTAATTACATCTCGACTCTGGATCATTGGAGAACAGCAAAATAATAAGCATGTCCAGTATAAAAATTGCCAGACATTTTTCATTGTTGATTAGGGTAGCTATTATTATACAGCGTCTAAATGTCCAAATAATAGCTCAGGTTTCTGTCTTTTATCTCTTTCACAGCATTCCCTCAGCTGAATTTCATTAACAGTAGGTCTACGTAACACCATTTTCTTCTCTGAGTACAGCTATCAGTTCGTGCATCCCCTCAACCAACTGTAAGCTAATACATTTTCAGAAAATTCAACAGAACTATTCAGTTTCCTATTCTTCTTTATTCATTCTGCGTTTTAAGAACACGGGATAAAATACCACAAATACTTTAAATTCCTCTTAAGAAACTATACGCACATGCTAATTTCTTTCACAAAAGGCAGTATTCAAGGTGTACTACTATTTCACATGCAACTACTCCAAATGCAGAATATGTCCTCTATGGTTGCATAAGAATATTCCATAAGACTTCGATTTCCCAAATGAATACAGTGTGATAAAGAAATGCTTTTCATATTGAAAATACAAAGAAAACGTGAAAAATAGCTTACAACCCCACAGAGTAGCACTAATTTTAATACAGCATCTTACTGCTTGTTCTAAATCAATCTGTACTGGTCAGTGATAACTGATGAGCTTTGAAGGGAATATCATTCAGTGGCAAAGCATACAAGAGATACTGCAAACAAAGCTATTTCTTTTTTCTTTAATGTAAAATAGATTTCAGTAAAGAAATTATTTTAAAGTAACATTTCCTGTTATCACTATTTCTAGAAGCAACAGGCCTAGATTATTCAAAAACATATCCACGAAATGCCTTTACTGCATATTAAAATATTAATGTAAATCAATCCTGGAAACAAAGACTTGCTTAAGGATCAAGATGTCAGAAAAGGCAAGAACTACCAATAACAATATCTGAGCTGTGTGTGTTAATACTTCACAAATGTTTTCACGGCTTTAGAAGTCAACTTCATAGATAGTATAACTGGAATGTGGATTAAAAGCACAATGAATGCAAAGAATCCCATCTAGTTCTTAGCATGGTCAGCTTTGTTGGCTGAGTTTATTTGCTCAGGCTCAACAGCACTTGAATGCACGGTACTGCTTTGAGAATAAGCCTGGATCTCCCAACACAATGTTTCTGTAACCTTGTGTTCTCAGAATGCCTGCATCACATTAATACTGGCCAACTATGCTCAAGCCCTGAGGTGATAAGGCCGACACACTTCTTAATGCTTGGATGTCATACGGAATGTGAGCTTTGTATTTTCACACCGTGCTCTGCCCAACCTAATAAAACCCTGAAGTATAAACAACGAAGATGAAAAACATTTGAGAGACCTTTTGTGTGGAAGACAGCTTAGTTCTGCCTGAATTGTGCTGAATCCTGATGAAGTCCAAGTGGAACCTCTTGGTAATTCACATAAGACATTAAATTTCCCCTATTTTCAAGGCTTTTCATTATCTAGAATATTCCATTCTAAAACTGAAGATAACAAACCTAACAAAGTAATGAAAGTTAGAAAAATGTTGAGAAGATAGCCTGTAAGTTCCTGTCAGTCAAACACACTCAAATAAAACACAAGAAATGTCATTACTATCTACCTCAAGAGAGTGCTCACAACAACATGGAAGACTTGTATAATCAATGAATATAAAGATGTTATAATTATGAAATAAACCAGAGAATTTAGCTAAGCAGGTTATAATAACAAAAAGAGAATAGATAGAATGCTTACCCATGTCCTGGGCTTGCTGTAAAACTCCAGAAGACAGATCTCCAGAAGAGATCCTTTCTGACTGGTAGTCAGCTCTTAAATGGGTCTAGGAGAGGTGGAGCCAGGCTCCACCCCTTCCAGTAGCACAGGTGAATTCCCTTCACCTGTGCTCCCGTCGCTGACTCATTGCTCGCCTCAAGTGATCAATCAGAGGTTCAGGCCGTGACTCAGCAGTTCCCATACAACTGTGATCTGAATGCTATGAGTGAGACACTAAGATTATTTCCATTAGTATCTGGTATTCCTGACTTCAGCTTTGAAACCAGAAACACTGAAGAAAAACAGAAGGTTACAGTATCAATCCCCAATGAAGATTCCAAATAGTCAAGAAAACAGTTGTAATTTCAGAAATGTTCCAAATTTTAAAATAGTCTCTCATTTTTATAAAATATCATTTTGGAACTTCAGAATTCAAATTAAGACAGATTTGCATGTATGAAGAGCCACAGTACCTGTCTGCAAGAGCACAAAGACAATGGGGCACCTAACACTTGGGGTTTTATTTCAACATGATTAGTAAATACTCTATATACCTCCTCTTAGCTGCTGGGAGTAGAGGGAAGATACTCTGTGACAAACATTATTCATACACATCAGAAAGGAACAAAAGGATATCTTGCAGATGATGTTCAAATCAGAGTCTCACCAATCTAGTCACCTTGAGAACCTGTCCTAGAGAATGCATCACAAATGATGTTCTCATCATGCTGGAGCATGCTAATGCTGAATGTATTTGCTGCACTTATAATCATCAACTGACCTGTGCTAGCAACGGCATTCAATGAACAAACAACTGGCAGAGCATATTTCTTCACACTTCTCACAAAGCTGTAAAGTGATTTCGATCAAGACCATTAGGTTTTGTTAATATCAAAAATTAAACTAAGTACTTCGATAATAAATTTGCAAAAAAGGCAACTGCAGCTGTTAGCAACACAGTCAGCAGTGAATGCACCCTCTTGAAAACACCAAGCTGAGTGGTGCAGCTGACTTGCTGGAGAGAAGCAATGCCATCCAGAGGAAGCTTGACACGCTCAGGTGAGCCCATATGAACCTCATAAAGTTCAGCAAGGCCAAGTGCAAGGTCTTGAACCTGCATCAGGACAAACCCAAACAGAAATACAGGCTGGGCAGAGAATGGACTGAGAGCAGCCCTACAGAAAAGGACTTGGGGGCTGAGGAGGACAAAAAGCTGAGCATACACTATCAGCAGGAGTTTGTAGCCCAGAAAGCCAACTGCATGCTGCACCAAAAGAATTGCGACAAGCAGGGAGGGGGAGGTGATTCTCTCCCTTGCTCTTGTGAAATTCCATCTAGACTATTGTGTTCAGCTCTGGATCCCCAGCATAACAATGACAGGGAGCTGTTGGAACAGGTTCAGAGAAGGGTCATAAGGATGATCAGAAGGCTGAAGCACCTGTCACATAAAGAAAGACTAAGGGAGTTAGGGTTGTCTAGCCTGGAGAAGAGAAGGCTCCAAGGAGACCTCAGTGCAGACTTCTAGTACATAAAGAGGCCTACAAGAAAAAAGAAAGAACAGAAGAGACTCTCTGCCAGGCAGCATAGTGAAAGGACAAGGGGTAACAGCTTTAAACTAAAAGAGAAGAGATTTACATCAGGTATCAGGAAATAATCTTTACTCAGTGGGTGGTGAGGCACTGGCACAGGCTGCCCGAAGAAACTGTGGATGCCTCAACCCCGGATGTGCTCAAGGCTGGGATAGATGGGGCCCTGGGCAGCCTGGTCCAGTGCAAAGTGTCCCTGTCCACAGCAGAGGGAGTGGAACTGGATGGTCTTAAAGGTCCTTTCCAACCCAAAATGCCCTATGATTTTATGAGAGAAAACAAAGCCAAAGGGTGACCAGGCAGCGACCTAGCAGTATATGAATGGCAATTAAAGACATAGTCCAAATTCCTCTCAGTAGTGACAAAAGATACGAGAAGTCTCAGCTACGAATTGCTACCTGGGAGGTTCCTTTTGAACATCAAGAAGAAAAACCAAACTTCCTCCACTGGATGGACACTGCAGCTCCAGAACAGGTTACTCAAAGGCTATGTAAACCCCATCCTGGAAATTCTCAAGATTTGACAAGATGAAGCCAAGTTAAATTTCTGAAGCATTGGCAATAATCCTGCTTCAAGTAAAATAACAGCAGAAGTTCTTCCCAACAGAATTTAATTTTTTTACGCAATGCCTCAGAATTTTTGCCTTAAAAGCAAAATATTTCTATTTTGCAAGATACATTGTGGAAAAATAAGTCAAATAAATTGATGCTTGGAATTCCGTTGTATGTATTTTATACACACATGTTTATCTCATCTATGTGTGTGTGTAACCATCAGTCACAACGGGGCATGCTTGACTACCAAAGCACAGACCTATAGCACAATCTGAGACACCATACAATAGCTCAAATACTCAAAATAAGGCGAAATACAACAAAGCTTGTATGAAACCCACACTGTTCTGCATTGGCAATTGTAGACAAGACAGGGTATTGTACCACATCTAAAAATCACAGCAAGTGCCTGGACAAATGAAAAAAAACAACAAAAAAAACCAAAAAATTACACGTAAGGATGCATTTCAAACTAGCAATCATAACACTGAATAGGTTCAAAAGATTAATGTAATCAAGCTGTAGTCTGTTTCCAAAGGGAGAAAAAAAAAAAGTCCCCCCTACAATGAAAGCAAGAGAACTGATAAGGGAAGATGAAACTATTGACCCTTTGGCCAATATGAACCACAAGTCTGAATAAAGGATCACAGTGTAAAGAAAAACAAAAAACATGACATTTCTAACCTATTTCTGAAGGCTCAAATATAAATTTTAATTTCGCTTCTATAAACAAATTCTTTAGCTTAACAAACTCTTACTGTTACCTAAGATTATTCTAAGACCTTACTGGCAAATCCTAGCTGACAGACAGACAAGGGTCACAGAGAAGAATAAAAGTACACACAGCCAGTCTGCAGAGCAGCTGCTAAAATAAAATTCAGCCACAAACATCAACAAATGTTGGGTACCAAGAAGAAAAAAACCAAAAAACTTTGGAGTCGGTTTTGTTGTTAGAATGTACTTTGTCTGTTGAAGATGTTAGTTCACTTTCCTGGGAAAATACAACCTTCCACCCAGCTTACAGGGTATTTTTTTCTTCATTTAAAATGAGCTTACCGTGTGCCGTCTGCTTTCCAGCTAACTTTGTATGGTTTCTGTTCCAGAAATTTAATATTTTGCTTGTCCATGGAAACAGGCTGTGCTCCGGGGAATCCAGACCTAAAAAGAGAAATATGTTTATTAATGTTCTGCAGTGAGCAGTCACACAAGGTAATGCATTTTTTAACATCACGTGACTGAAGTCACATCTTGTTCTAACTCAAGGTTAACCTTGCAGCAAGTCTAGAACATCTTCCCAACAAGGTATTATGCAAGAGGAATCAAATGTTTTCCTGATAGTAACAAGGGTACTTGTCCATGACAAAATAATGAATTATGTAGAACTTCAAAATTTTAATTTTAGAAGAAAAGAGATTTGCATTTAAAACCAGAAGCACTGGAAAAACCGAAGGCTTCAGACTGTTTGGAAGCAATGCAAGCAACTCCCTTGAGCTCCAGTTTTACAAAGGAGAAGTTCAGAATCTGAGACATTAAAACCAACGCTCATTAATGCTGGACATAAAACCAAGTCGGCCCCCAGAAATGAGTATTATATTGTACAATTGAAGTATAAATCCTCACTTGTTTCAGTTTAGAGGAGTTCTTGGAGGCTTTTTTTCTTTAAGTCCATCTAAAAATTGCCACTCTTTTTGACTACTTCCTCCTACAAAACTAGAAACACAGCATTTCTAGACAATATAAACAAAAGTTCTAAATATTCTCCTACCCTTCCCATCCACAGAATTGCTGACACTTCTGCTGTATTCCTCCCAACTTTGGTTGTGTTGTCACCTGGTTCACATACTTAACTGTTACACCTTCCAAGAAAACTGCACCCTAAATAAAAATAAAATTAACAACAACAAAAAAAAAAATCAGTACATAAGCTTTCATAAAAGCAGATCAGAACATCAATACAAGATTCAGGCTGTTATAACAACATATGATCTTAACAAGCAGTACTAGCTTAGAGACTTCTTCCAGTCCAGCACTATTTCTCTTCTCACTGGTGACAGGATGAGGGAAAACGGCCTCAAGTTGCAGCAGGGTAAGGTTAGGGTTGTTAAGCACTGGAATAGGCTCCCCAGGGAGGTGGTTGAGTCACCATCCCTGGATGTGTTTAAAAATGGTTTGGATGTGGTGCTCGGGGATGTGATTTAGCGGAGAGTCGTTAGGGTAGTATGGTTAGGTTGTGGTTGGACTTAATGATCCTTAAGGTCTTCTCCAACCTGAGCTATTCTACAATACTATTGTATTATATACTACAATACCACAATTCTATTTCTCCCCCAAATACCATGAGCTCATGAGTTCAGCTTTGTCAGTAAAGTCAAATACGTGGGCCACATAATGAACCCAGGAATTGAAATGAGTTATTTCTGGGAATAAAAAAAAAGTGTCAAAAAAATACAGCCTCAAAACAAGTAAACTGTAAACTAATGACAAAATTAAACTAGGAAATGTTAAAAAAAAAAAAACACAAATGGTATTCTTCTACCAAAAAATTCAGTGCTTTCCTCCATTCATGGAAAATAAGAGCTGCTTACTAACAGCAGAAACAAAGTTCAGCAGCACAGAAATTAATGAAGCCACAAAAATTTCTTTGGACAATTTGTTCTTTCTTTTTTTTAAACAAAAAAAGCACTTCAATGGATGAAGCAGTTAAGTCCCTTTTCTCTCCCTCCAAGTCTCTGACATACATGTTTTCAATTGACTATGTTAACTGCATTCAGACCTCGATGGTAATTCCAGTACAAGAAGTTAAAATCCGTGTTTTTAACATCCACTTAGATGATGTAGCATATTTTGTGTTTCAAAACTTAAACTTACACTGTAGGGAAAAAAAGTGTACTTATGCAGCACCAAACTTAGAGGGTTCTTGGTTGATCTAGAACAAACGTCTTCACGAGAGAGAAAATAAACAGCTGGTTTGTAACAAAATCATGTATGAAAGTACACTTACATGATTTTGTTACCAATCTAAACCAAAATTTAGAAGCTATTCTGAATGCCCCAGATAAGCCTAAGCAGACATCAATAAAGAATACAGAAAATAAAACTCAAAAAATCTTTGTACTCTAGAAAAGATTTGATGCTGAATAGAATAAAATTCTGCACAACGGAACCCAATAAGGCCATCAGGTTGAGAAAGCTACAGAACGGAATGTTTCTATGGAGATTCCAAATCTATCAGACTTATTTTAGCAGCATCACAAAACCTCAATGTAGACTAAAAAGATCAAAGCACGAAGCTTCACCTGTTGAACTGCATATCCTGCATATGATTACAGAAGTATTTTCTAGCTGCTCTCTAAAAAGCTTGAAACTTGCTTTAACAAATCCAGCTACATAGTACTTATGAAAGGAGCCTTCTCTATTCCCCTTCCACACACCATTGCACTCATCTGTTCCACTCTCGAGCAAGTCAAAGAACTAAGATGGCAAAAATAACAACATGAATTAGTAATATTCTTCCAAATTGGTATCCTGAATTAGCTCACCATTGGATGAGTCAGTGCTGGTGCCTGCACAGTGGAAGCAGAAAGAACACAAAGAGTGAAAGGAAAGCAGAACCCAAGTTTTCAGTTAAGATAGGCTCAGCTGTGCCATCAAATCCATATTCCGAGAGCTGTACATCCTGAAGCAATAAGCTAGTTCACAACCTTAATTACCTTAAGCTCCACAGACTGTCAGAGATTCCCTTATCCCATGTTATTTCTGCTTGCACCAATAGGTGCAGCAGCACACAGGTGACTCAGAAGGGGAGGCAGAGCTTCATAAGCCCGACTAGCATGCTGTTTGGGTTCTCAATAAAGGGTTAACAGCACTAGGAAACAAAGGATTGTGACTTCGTTGTGACCTCCTACTCTGAATAACATCAGAGTGGAGCAGCATTATTGACTGTTCAGATGAAAGCAAAAAGCAGGCAAAAGCAAATGTCTTCCAAAAAATAAAGTCATAAACAAGGAACTGGTGCTGGTGCTTACCACTTTAAATTGTTTCTTGCAGACTGACTAAGAGAATTGGGCACTTACACAAGTGACTTTGGAGCTGCTAACATTAGAGTTCATAGCACTATCAAGTTATGCCATGAACTAAAAACAGCTGCACATGCTTTCACACTTGACATCACAAGCATGATTCTGCATCACTACAATTCAAAAATTCTCTGCATGGTAAGAAAAGTATGGAGTTGGAGTGAATTATTCAAAATTACAGAGACATCAGTTTTCCAGCACATAGGAAGTATGCACCCTAATTTAGTTCCAGTCATTTTGTTTGGTCTGTTTGTTTACTGTAAGAGCCTTTAACTGTAAATACCTGACAACAGGTTCTCTTGCATAAGCAGCATGTGCTTGATTTACATGATTACATACATGTGCATATGTGTATATATATATATACACACACAAACGCACAGTTACAATTTCAGGGTGGAGATATGTAAGTACGAAAGAATTAAGGAAAAAAGTACAGCTTATAATTGGACAAAGAAGCCAAGCTTTTGCTTTTCCACACTGGCTTCTCCATTCCCGATAGGTACACTGGAACCCCACACTGTAATGCTGTCAATCTGAAACAAGAAGAGGACTGGGGGGAGTGAGGAGCAAAGTGCTGACATCATAGGGTGAATACAAGGTTGTACAACAGTAAGACAAATAACAGAGAGACTATTTCACTTGATTACTGCAGCCTAAGAACATAATCAACACAGGTAGCCAGACACTTCATCCAGGATGCTAGTGTTAATAAAGCCATAGCAGCAGACAGACCAGATGATGCTTTTACAGAATAAAGTCAGGCCTCAGATGTACTCTGTAGCTAAGCCACAGCAGTAGGAAAAACAGGTGATCCATCTGCATATTGATACTTGGTAAGCTCAGTGCTCTGGGTTTCACATGAATAGTTCCTGCAACTAGGTGCCAGAACTGAGCCAGACTCATCTACTTTCTGCACTGTTGTTGAGCTAACAACAATCTCCTGGAAATGGGCTGAACATGGTGAAGAGATGCAAGAGTAGTCAGCTTAGCAGGAATACCTCAAGATCCCAGGTAACTATGTGCTTTTAGCAGCTACACTCTGCACAGCTCTTCATATCATCTGTAGTCCTGAAATTCTTTACCCTTGCCACAGCATTCCTACAACCATTGCTTCAGCTGAAGGAAAAGTGGCAGTGCATCGTCACGTCTACGGTCAGATTTAAAACAGCAGCTGGAGGAGGGTGTAGGGTTGGAGCCATGCCCTCCCACACCTCCACAATCCCAACAGCTATCACACCAGGCCTGGGTGATGACCATCTTCAGCTACTCAGAGACTTGATCAAGCGCAAAATGTTCAAAGAAAGCTCTCCAGAGAAGAAACATAACAGAAAAAGAGCATACCTTCTGAAAGAGAGGAAAGCAATGCTTAGAAATGAGGAGGGGGAAAATACCTTCCACATTTAATGAGGAATAAGAAATTATACATATACACACACATAGAAAATAAGAGAAAAAGTAGGCAGATATAGACCATGTGCTGAATTACCATTAGTCCATCTTCTAAAAGGCAATTATACTGAGACATATAAGCAGAAGTATTAGCCTTAAGACATACGAAATTAATTCCTTCCTGTTATGCGCTGAGGTGGCTTCAGCTAGAGGCTTGTGTTCATTTACAGGCACTAAAGCCTCAGAAAAAATGTGGGTGAACATGACAGAATATAAAGAATGTCAAGAATAGTCAGTACTAAACAGACTATAGGGATAAACTACATAAGAAAACACTGCTGCAAAAAAATGAGAACATAACATTTTTTTCTGTATCGAAAGTATGTTCATAGGTATAGTATAGGGGTTAAGTGTCAGCTAAAAAAAAGGTAGATTAGAAAAAGAAAATCACTAACAATTACAATCAATATACTTTGATACTTAAATATTACTGTGGCTAACTATATCAATTGAAGGTTATGAAGGTTAATGGTTTCCCTTGGTCTCACAGATGATCACAAGACAGCTCCCCTCAAAATCACAAAGGAAATCACTAGTAGTAACCACCAATTCCAGGCTGGTTGAGACATAACCACCCATTTTAGAAGCACTGCATGTTACACCCTGTACTTCCTGTGAAATGCACGACTTACATAGGAATAGAACAGATGGTACTTCTTAATAAAGATTAAAAGATCTGTTTGACCCATGAAAAGTTTGAAAGTTTTGGCTCAGAAGTATAACTCGCTGTCCTATTTGCAAAATACTTGGGAGATTTTTTCCCCAAAGTGAGATTTTAACTACCAGCTAACAGACCCACTGTTACCTCTCAGCTACATTCAGATGTTGATGAAGGAAACTAATGTTCTAACTGTTGCAACAGCTTATACACCAAAGGGGAAGGGGGGAAGAAAAAGAAAAAAAAAGGGGGGGCTCTGAAGACTTTCTGACATCAACAGTAAAGTTTCTCCAGTACAAGACAGAATTTGTGAAATGGGGAATAAGCTCAGGGAGAGATGTAAGCAATCTGGACAGTTGCTTTGGACTATTCACTGTTCTAGGAAGACCCCTGGGAGATATCTCCTATACACCCAGAACTTTTCTTCTATTCCCTCAAAGATTTGGGTCAAATGAAAACATTTCAGAACATCACTATCATAACAGTCCTGTTTAGTCTGACATTACATATCCTCTGGTCTTTCAAGGAGTCAGATTAGAAACCTGTAAACATCCGCTGTGACTTTTCTCACAGCAGTAACAATGAACATTTAGCCCTTTAGATAGCACAAAAATAATTGGCTATACATACAGAGTGGAGAACAGCACCACCCAAAGAGATCTGGGGGTCTTGGTCAACAGTAAATTGAACATGAGTCAACAGTGTGCCCAGGCAGCCAGGAAGACAAACCATACCCTGGAGCGCATCAAGCACAGTACTGCCAGTGGGCAAGGGAAGGGGCTGTCCTACTCTGCTCTGTGCTGTGCTCACCATGTGTACTGTGCATGGTTTGTGTACCATAAAGATATGAAACTATCAGTGTCCAAAAGAAGGCTACAAAGATGGTAAAGGGTGTAGAGAAGACATATGAGGAGTAGTTGAGGTCCCTTGCTCTGTTCAGCCCAGAGCTGAACAGCTTGTCAGAGTTCAAGATACATCCATACAACACTCTCAGTCGTATGGTCTGATTTTTGAGTGGTGCTGTGTGGAGTAAGGAGCTGGACTTCATGATACTTGTGGGTCCCTTCCAACTCAGAACATTCTATGATTCTATAAGAGAAAATCTAAGCAAGAGGTATTTACCTGATAATAATTCTCCCTGCAGATTGCATATTTATAAGGAATCACAAATAGACTGTATCCATCTCTACTCAGTTAAGATGCAGTCCAATCTGCCAGCCAAGTATCATGGTAAAGAATTCTCCCCGTTCCTCCTCTTCATGCCAAAGACTGTTCCTCCAGAGCTGCAAAACTGAATTATACGAATATGCATATTAACTAAATGATTCTGTCTTTCACAAATTCTCTAACTCTTAATTAAGTTTTAGTTATTAATATGCTTATTCGTATAATTTAGTTTTCAGCTTTCAAAAAAAATCTATGCTGGCAGATAAGAAAACGCCTATGAAAACAGGATGGCGATTCCTGCTAAACACATCAATTTAGTTTTATAGCTGTGGAAAAATGGCTGTCTTCAGCCTCACCATCACACCTCAGTTGCTAATGCATCAAAACAAAGTCAAAAAAAAACAGTTTGGCAGTTCCAACCTAAAGAAAAGTTCTTATCATTCTATAGTTAAAACAGCTTTGGGAAAAAAAAAGTGATTTCAGAATTGCGTTGGGTTTCTAAAAATCACATTGCTTCTTGCTAATCCCAGTCTCAATCCTCTCAGGTTTTCAAATTAATTATATTTACCAAAATGAGCGCTGAATTTAAAAGACTGAACGTTGATCCACATGGCTACAAAAAAAATAACTAGAAATTGTGTTACACCCCCATACACCTTCAGAACATTTCACTTCTAACAACAGATCAGAGAACTATGAATAAATTTTGTATCTCAACTCAAGCTTAAAAAAAAGTAGTATTTGAAAAATTTAAGTCATTGTTACCACTGAAATAGTTAAAGTTTTGAATGTCAAAGTTCAGTGTTCATATAGGAAACATTAAAAAAACATTTCCTCTGGTTAGAGACAATACTACTAGTTCCCAACTTGCAAGAGTGCTTGTCTAGCACTTACAGTGTAGTAACAGATGACCATGAGTTTATGCAAGTATATTTAGCAATTAGAATCTTAAGTTCTTAATCAAAAATACCAGTTTTAGGTGTTCTTTCCTCCTCTTGCCAAAGGAAGAGCTTGATGATCCAGGTTCTGACTCTTGGCCTCCTGTTTTACCGTTGTCATCATCCTCCTCTTCATCATCCTCAAAGCACCATTCTGGTAGCTCAGGTGGTGATGGTGCATCATCTTCATCTCCGTAACGACGAAATAATTCCTTCAAATAGTCACCTTTATAAATACCTGGTGGTCTAGCCTGAGCAAAGGTAGCCACAGCTGCCTCAATACTGTCAAATAAAAAATGGAAATTACTCTATATGCTTTATTTGTTAAGCATAGTATGACTAAACATACTTAAAAGTTATCAGTACCAAGAATTCAGAAAAAATCCTAAAGTGACAATTCCAAAAACAGTCATGATATTCAAAGCATCATGCTTCAACTGTTTTGATCTTGCACTGTGTACATTCACAAACTCTGCAGCTTGGTCTGTTTCATCTCTAGCTGCAACAAAGAGCAGTCTGCTGGCCATTTAGATAAAACTTTCATTATAATTTTTATTATTGCCATAGAAAAATTAATGAGTGGCACATAGGTAAATACTTCCAGACTAAATTACAGACCACAGATCAACATTGAGAAATCTTGCTATACAGGTTGGATACTGGGAAAAATCTCTACTCTGAAAGAGTGGTCAGGTGCTGGAATGGGTTGCCCAGGGAAGAAGCTGGAGTCACCATCCCTGGAGGTGTTCAAGAAACATTTAGATGTTTTACTGAGGGAAGTGGTTTAGTAGGAAATATTGGTGGTAGATGGATGGTTGGACTGGATCATCTCAACAGTCTTTTCCAACCTTGGTGATTCTATGTAAAAGAGTAGAGAGATACCACAAAAGGTAAATCCCTTAGTTAGGCTTCTTGACAAGCACAAATCTTTAACTGCAAATTTTTTTTACTTTTTTTTTTTTAATATATGAAAATAGCCTACCACTGGAACAAGTAAATCACATAGCTAAAGTTGGAAAAAAATACAGAAGGCATTTTTTGCCTGATCTGTCCAGTATGAGACTGTGCCTGAGAACTCTGAGACAAGTATCCTGGTATAGAGAAAACCACTTTCCAAGAATCAGGTAAGTTTGAGTCTCTCCTTGATTAAGAGTGGAGAACAAAGCAATTTTAGAAGTCAGGCTACCAGATGGTCATCAAATCTCAGAAATGACAGCTTAATAACCTGAGTTATTTAGAAAAGATCTATCTTCCTCATTCTGTTTCTTATGACTCCTAATTCCCCACATACAAGACAATTTCTATTTTGGTAACATTCTTAAATCGTTTTACACCTTCCAAAATCAACATCGTTGCAAGTCCAAAACAACCAAAAGAGGCAGGGCCTAAAACATGTTCAGATTTTTCCCCCATTGTATTACAAGAACTCTACACTATTGTGGAGTATACGGTACCAGAAGTCAAAAGATCCAGTGCTACGTTTCTGAGCTTGAAATCTGCTGAAGGAAAAACATGCTCTGCAAGTTCTAGAAATAGAGTAGACTTTGGGGAAAAACTTATAGAAAGGAAAACTAAGGCTTCTGATAACTAGCTGGAGGGCTTTCATTCTAGATGACCTTTCTTTAAACTAACTATAAAATACATCTCAGAATTCACAATGCATCAGCAGTACTCTTGTACCATACACTTCAGAAATGAATATGGATGGATTTTTCCATCAGGAAAGCCTTATTTCCTCTTCAGCAAACAGCAGTGACTTATTTTAAAGGATGATACAGCAAACTGGCTTTATCTTAATACAATGCTTAGCACTAACTTCCACCTTGCAGAAATCTTCTTTTGCAGTGGACATTTTTATTAAGTGACATCAGGACACTCTGTTAAAAATAATTTGACAGAGAAGAGCAAATTTACACAATCAGCTATTTGTATTTGAACAAAGCAAACGAACAAAAATATATGGCTGCTACGTTTTAAGGCCTTTCCCACAGAGGTTTAGAAGTAAAAAGCTGCATAAAAGCAGTTTCAAATAGATTTAAGTGCATTTACTCCTCAGAACAAACGACCAATATCGAATCTGATTACTGCAGGCTGCTTTTAAGTTGTTAGATTAAAAGCAAACCAATTTTCTACTTTGTAAAAGTAACTACAATCACACTATAACAATCCTTGTATCTTCCTGCAGTCAGCTAAGATTCTGCCAAGATTCAGCCACCCACCATTAATGGCATTCTGTCTCCATTACTCCAGTGTCTTTACTCCAAGTTTACTAACAGAAGACAACAACCTACTTCTTTGCAAACTGCTTGTATATACATGAAATCACCAAATAAATTCTATGTCCAGAGATATATCACAAGAACGTGCAAGAACAGGAGTGTGTTTCTCTTCTCTTAAAGGACCGTACAAGAAATACCATCAAAATGCTGAAGGGACTTGCTAAGTAACACACTCTGCAAGTGACCCAGCCATAACAAAAACAGCGTTTCATGAACACCACCAAACATGCAAAATCAAGCTTATCAGCATGGTATGGCCTATTTTTTTTTCCCTTTTTAACTAGTAATATTTGGGAAAGAACTCTGGTATGTATGAAGGCACCAAAGTTTAAAATCACTCAAACAGGTGCTTTCATAGAAATGTGCCGCAGACTTCAGTCAAACAGCAAGCTGGAAACAGCTTTGCCTTCCCACCACCCCTTCAGAAGGGAACCTGTCACTCTGTTGTTTCTCCAGCTAATGTCTTGTTCCTAGAAGTCAAGAAACTAAAAAAGCCTACATGCAAATCTATGTGAAATTGAAGAAATAATACTTCAGGCTTCCCTGAACTCTATGTTTTCAATTAAAGCATGGGGCATACCACTGGGGAGGGATCCAGCACAATCCATACACTTCTAGAAGCCCTCACACAGCAGGTACAGCTGACTTTCACTTACCAGAACTGAAAAGCTTGACTGACCAAGGCTATGCTACCAAAGTATGATATGAATACTGCTAACATAGATTGTTTGCTCAAAATTAGTAGGAAGTTTTAATTTAAACAGTGAACATACGAGGACAGCTGCCAGGACAACGAGTGAAACATACTGAAGATTCTTTAGCTCCACAAAGCCCCAAGAATTAAAATTCAAAGTTACCTCCAGTCCAGCTTCTCAACCAAGAAGGCACAGATGAGAAATCCAGTTCTATTGAAACCATGCGTGCAATGGACACCTAGATGAAACAAGAGAAGAGCATAATCATTTGAAAGTATTTCCAACATACATACTTAAGTTTCACAAGTGAGTTTTCTAATCATTCTACCCCCATACCCTCACCAATAACAAGTTACACCTCCCCTCCTACCAAGACAGCACAGATTACTTAATGCACAAAAGCTTAAGAATGATTTATTATATTCTTCCTGCAAATTATCAGCAACAGTATAGAATACTTCAGATTATTTCAGATCAAAGCCACTAATTTAATCCAACTCAAATATGGCTAATGCAGATGAGACCCAGAGTTGTTTGGTTTGGATTTTTTTAATTTTCTTTTTTTTCTTTTTTTTTTTTTTTAATGACTGCTCAAATGTTTACTGGGAGACAATGCAGTCAAATTTGATAGCTGTGCTTTTAGTGGATTCAACAAGCACTACATTATTTCACACCATCAGGCATAAAAATCATACCCAGATTTTCCTATTTCAAACTTGAATGCAGTGTCAGTCTAAAATTCTAAGTCAGATTTGTAATTACCACACTAAGGCTGGGGGAGAGAAAAAAAGAAAACTATACAATACTACAGTAACCTTGAAATACTTATTACATTTTAAGAAAAACACAATTTTTCCTCTATTTTACAGTGAAAGGAAGGGAGAGTCAAAGGCATCATAATTCCCTTTTTTCATTTTTCCTATTCTTTTCTCCCATGTCAAGGCAACAGCACCATCTAGTGATACACAAACCTAGCCTGAAACTCGTGCTACTAAAAGGCTATGAAGAATTCACGCAAGACAATGACTCTTCCTCTCACTGCATTTTTTTTAAACAGCAAACACCACACTATTAAAGTTTCCACTAAAACCAAGTGCAATTATTAACTGATTAATATCAGACTTTCAGCTCTGACTACAAAGCAAGGTTGTGTTATTCACTTATTTCTCTGCCAGTTAGGAGACTAAGTCAACAATAATTCACTTGATGCTTATCCAGATCAAATTTCAGCATTCATCTTCTCTTCCCACACCCTACATCCACACTGCAAACAATTTATTTATTTTAATTTGGAGATCCAAGACCAAATAGCTATGAAGAGCAGAAACTTTACATAAGTACACAGACCTCAACTGTATCAGAGTTGGTTTATGACTCACTCCCCTTTCACTCCAACCTTCTTTTCTTAATAAAGCAACACAAAATCTGCTAGGAATTTCTTGGATTCATACTTTCTAACCATTAATAGCCATAAAAACTGTTACTTGCATCAAATGAAATTAATTTTAGCTTCCTTATAGAATTTGTTCCCAGTAATCATTTCTCTTTTGTTTCTGGCTTAAGTAAAATCTTTACATTTTGTTTCCTTGAAGTTGGCAGGCATGCTGCAGTCCTTCAAGTTGCAAAAATATAGCTTCCATCCTATAGTGTTCTAGATGAATAGAAAATTTTGTTCACTTATCATTTGCATTTGAGCCTTTTTCGTATCAGGCACACAATTGCTATCAATAAGCCCTGCAGCTGTTACTTCTACCAAGAAGGTTAAGTCAATAATTTTACACACACAACAAAGATAAGTAGCATTTCAGCAATGAGACCAATGGCTTGGAAAGGAATGATTGCAGAGGGTGCAGTACTATCAGTGCCGCAGATTGCTTTCACTTCTGACAAAAACATCCTCCACTCTAAGTCCTCTGGAGCTCTTTCAAAAGAGGAAACAAAGCATTCAGACCCAGAAACAACTTTTCTGTAACTCATGGAAGGAAAATGGAAAAATCCCAATGTTTCACTTATAACACAAAAGCCTAAACCACAGGTTATTTAAGAGATTAATAATTTTCATTTTATTTTATTTTATTTTTGCCTCACAGAAGTGAACCAAAGGGAAGTGATCGTCCCTCTGTATTCAGCCCTGGTGAGGCCACACCTCAAGTACAGTGTTCAGTCTTGGGCCCCTCACTGCAGGACAGACAACAGACATGGAGGCTCTGGAACATGTCCAGACAGGGCAGTGAAGCTGTGAGGGCTCTGGAGCACAAGTCTTAGGGGTAGTGGCTGAGGGAGCTGGGATTGTTCAGTCTGGAGAAGACGAGGCTCAGGAATGAGCTTATCGCCCTCTAGAACTTCCTGAGGGGGGTAGTATTGAGGGGGGGGGGGGGTCAGCCTCTTCTCCCATTTAACTAACAATAGGACTAGAGGGAATAGCCTTAAGATGCACTAGGGGAGATTCAGGTTGAACATTAGGAAATACTTCTTTGAGAGAGCGATTAGGCACTGGAATGAGCTGCCCAGAGAGCTTCTTGAGTTATCAACCCCAGAGGTGTTCAAAAAACATTTCATCGCTGTACTGAGAGACATGGCTCTGTAGGGAAATATTGGTGATAAGGGTACAGCTGCACCAGATGATCTTTGAGATCTTTTCCAACCTTGGTGATTTTATGGTTCTGAAGTCCTGACCTTGGTGCCAGGGAAGGTTATGGAACAGATTGTCTTGAGGGAGATCACACAGCATGTGCAGGACAACTGGGGGAATCAGGCCTAGCCAGCATGGGTTCACGAAGGGCAGGTCCTGCTTTAACCAACCTGATCTCCTTATATGATCTAGTGACCCACCTGGTGGACAAGGAAAAGGCTGTTGATGTAGTTTACTTAGATTTCAGCAAGACACTGTCACCCACAGTATTCTCCTGCAGAAGCTGGCAGAAGCTGACTTGGACAGGTACGCTCTCAGCTGGATAAGGAACTGCCTGGAAGGCCGGGCCCAGAGAGTGGTGGTGAATGAAGCTAAATCCAGCTGGTGACCTGGCACATTCCTGGTGTTCTGCAGGGGTCAGTGCTGCAGCCTGCCCTCTTCAATATATTTACTGATGACCTGGAGGAGGGCATTGAGTGCACCCTCAGCAAGTTTGCAGATGACACCAAGTTGGCTGGAAGTGTTTATCTGCCTGGGAGTAGCAAGGACCTACAGAGGGATCTGGACAGGCTGGATAGCTGGGATGAAGCCAATGGGATGAGGTTCAACAA
Organism: Perdix hodgsoniae; assembly: GCA_035772895.1. NCBI lineage: Eukaryota > Metazoa > Chordata > Aves > Galliformes > Phasianidae > Perdix > Perdix hodgsoniae. Next base: position 23,638,407 of record JAPSGF010000004.1, on the reverse strand, counting down.
GACCAAATGCCGGGTCCTGCACTTTGGCCACAACAACCCCAGGCAATGCTACAGGCTTGGGGAGGAGTGGCTGAAAGACCGTGTGTAGGAAATGGACCTGGGGGTATTGATTGATGCTTGGCTGAACATGAGCCAGCAGTGTGCCCAGGTGGCCAAGAAGACCAATGACATCCTGGCTGACACCAGAAACAGCGTTGGCAGCAGGAACAGGGAAGTGATTGGCCCCCTGTACTCAGCTCTGGTGAGGCCACACCTTGAGTACTGTGTTCAGTCTTGGGCCCCTCACTCACAGAAAGACACTGAGGCCCTGGAGCGGGTTCAAAGAAGGGCAACAAAGCTGGTGAGGGGTCTGGAGCACAGGCCTTATGAGGAGCAGCTGAAGGATCTGGGATTGTTCAGTCTGGAGAAGAGGAAGCACAGGGGAGACCTTATTGCTCTCTACAACTTCCTGAAGGGAGGTTGTGGTGAGCTGGGGGTCGGCCTCTTCTCTTGTGTAACTGGTGATAAAACTAGAGGGAATGGCTTCAAGCTGCCATACCAGGGGAGATTCAGGCTGGATGTTAGGAAATAGTATTTTTCTGAAAGAGTGGTCAGGCACATGTCAGATACTTCTGCTTGTTCAAAGAAAAAAATACAAGTCTCAAATTGAAATTTCTTTCTATGCAAAATGGAGGAAAAAAGCATGTAAAATTAATTTGTGTGAAAAAGTTAATTATGTGCCCGAAGTATATCTCTCAGGCATTAACAAAATAAGATTCTCAATTGTATCCAGTGACAAGAAGAAATAGGCACAAACTGAAATATGAGAAATGCTGTTTAAGCACTAGGAAAAAGCACTTTTCATTGTAAAAGTCAAACAGTTGATTATGCTGCCAGAAGACGTTGTGGAGTCCCTATCCTTGGAGAATGTCAAAAATGGGCACCATCCTAAGCAATCTGCTTCAGCTGACTCTGCTCTGCAGAGCGGTGATAAGCTAAATGATTTCCAGAGGTCCCTTTCAACTTCTTCTGTTCTAAGACTCTACACAAATCCTAAACTGTGTGAACATACAAGCTTAGTTTACCAAGCTCTTATCAATGGCACCTATACAAACAACTGTTCTGTGTACTAAGTCAGACAGATATTCCTATTCAGTAAAGATACAGAATTATCACCAACGTTGCCCCATGACGAAATTCCTCCTGCCTCTGGAAACTCAGCTGCACAGTAATTTTTCATCTATGACAGTCTGCAGACACTGTTAAGCATAGAAGTGCTTAACAGAAATCAGAATAAAACGGTCTTAACTAAAACCGAAAGCCAATCAAATTGATTTATTTTTTTTCTGAGGAAAAAAGTCTTACGAACATTCAAATATTTACTATGAGACAATACATCACTGAAGAAAAACTTAGCTAAATATCTACTACCAATTTCTACCAATTAATCAGCTGCTTTGTGAAATCTGCTGAAGAGTCTCTGATCAGTCAGCTATTGAAAAAATTGAAAATGACAGCAAGTAAGCCAAACCACTGACTGTCAAAACAACACTTAGGCAATGCATGATCTTCTTTTCTATCAGCAGAAGTTTCAAAAACATAATGCAGACAGTTCTCATACATTTCTTCTGCATAAAGTAAACAGCTGTATTCAAACAGATGCATATGGAAACATACAGGTTTCTGTAAAAAGAAAATGCTACTCCAGAGTTAAAAAAAAAAATAATCTAACCTATACATGCATAAACACTGTACTGCAGAAATTCCTTTGACACTGTCAAGAATAACAGACTGTATAGGAATAAATCAACAGCAAAAACTAAGGAAAATAGATTAGGCATACCTATGAGTTCTGTGGGATTCTTTTCACTGAAATGTTCACACACACGGATAAATGTTTCTGTATTCTCAGGCGTAGGGCACTCACCATGTCTGATCAAAAAAAAAAGATAGGAATCAGTGGTGGGAAAAGGAAAAAAATCAAAGTGAAAAAAGAGCAATTACTTCAGAGTGATCTTTCAAGTTAAAAAACTAAAAAGAATACAGACAACTTACCCCTTACACTGAAGCTTTATATATTTAATCCCCTCTTTCTGTATATCGTTCCTATCATAGAATCTATTGGTGTTGGTCAAGTCTACCAGCAAACCCATTTTAACCTAAAAAATAAATATAATTCTATATTCAGTTCAAGTATTAGTGCATAAATATTAATTTGTTAATAACAACCAAATTTGAAATTATAGCAAACCACTGTTGCAAGTTCAAAATCTTTCAAATATTGTGTTCAGAAAACATCTATAAAAGCTTCATTCTATTACCAGTCATTCTTTGGGAAAGCTTATGCCTGAATCAGCTTCAGTCACCAATTCAAAAAACCTCAGTTTGTTTCTTCCAGTAATTCCAAGTAAGAAAAATTTGCTAATAGCAAAAAATATCTATTGAAGAACTATGTAAACATGTTCAAAGACATAACTTTATTACCTAAAGTCACATCAACTTTACATAAAACAACACAGTGAGAGCACAGTAAGAAAAATTACCTACTGAAACTTATAAATAAGTATCCACTCACAAGAAAACTTTACCTCAGTTTACCTATTTAGTAAAGTGCAAAACAAATGAACATATTTTCAAGTTCAAAATAATAATTCCTTTATTTCCTAGGAATTTCCTATTCGGAGTTGAAACATAAAACAATTTGAAATCTTGCAAGGTGCTGCAGGTGACTGAGCTGCCAGTTTTAACCACACAGATATTAGGTGTACCTGAATTAAGGTTGCTTTATCCACTATCCTAATGCGTCCTTTGATCTTTATGGAAGTTACCATTTCAAAATTCAAGACAGAAAGCAGGAGTTCCTCTGGGTGACACCTCACACAGCTCACCAGCAACACGCGTTCTACTGACTCCTCATTCAAGTTAACAAGGGAAATGAAACCCTTCAAATTTGATTAAGATTTTGTAACAGTGGTAGAAAACACTTCACTCCAAGTTCTGGAGAAATGCATTCCTTTAGGTCACAGATACAGGAAATTGCAAAAAACAGAACAGGAAAACAAAGCTGCATGGCAACCTGTTGACTCGATGCTAGCCTTCTTCATTCTGTAGAATTTCATCCTCGGTTCAGCAAAACTTCTTCCAGCCATGAACCTCCCTCATGACTGCACAAAAACAGCTCACTAACATACCTGTTTGCTGAAGGCATTCCTGGCTTCCTATTTGCAGAACATCAGTTCTGCAGCTTTCAGTTAGGATCCTCACAATGAAATCAGATGCCTATTTAAGGACTGTTTTACAAGCAGATTTAACAAAATCCTCATTCTGTTGTCTTTTTAAAAAGACATCAATAATGCACTTAAAAGTACATTACCACTGCAGCATGCTTCATGTACAAAAATATAAAAGAACAGCACATCTTCAATATATTTAAAACTCCAGCACATATTCTTAACACGATTTTGATCAGCTTTTATTTACCTTGCAGTCAGACTGCCAATAATTTAGAATTGCAGTAGGAAAAATTACAACTTGAAACACTGCTTCCAGACAATTCACAGAAAATAAATTCCAATCAACTAGAATACAGTTGAGACACAGTAGTTTCACACAGATACATTAATCTGTGGACTCCAAAGGCAAATTTCCAATTATCTACAGAGCTTGTCATGCATGATGTTCAAAGTTCTTACGATACACTTTCATAATATTTTTATTTATCAGGTGTTAAAAAGTGTCATAATGTTGTGTCAGCAGCACTGAGTTCTCCAACATCCAGCTTAGCTCTAAATTTCTCCTCTCCTTCATTGTTTACCAACGCTGTATATTTTATTCTTAATGGCTTACTGTGAGTATACTGCAAAAACACAAACACTTTGATAGCAGTCCACCTGACAGCAATGTCACATCATCTGAAATTTATATCAAATATTTCGTGTCAGCTGAGCTGCTAGACATATGGATAGACAGCAGCATATTACTCGGTGATTTATTTTGCAGGGAGCACACAAAAGGCAATAAATTACTTTCCCTCTACTTTCAACAACATTTAGCAAACATCTCAAGGATTACTTAATTCACAAGTGAGGCCACAAAATTTCCTGGTGCTACACTGTAGGTCCTTAACCCTGACCTAAACCAATTAAAAACAACTGTTCAAAATAGAATAACATGTTCTCACATCAGTACCTTTAGGTGAACATACTAGATAGCAAGCTAGGAAAAATAAAGGTAAAATGGTGAAAGATGCAGGGAATCATAGAATTACCACAGTCAGAAAAGACCACACAGATCACCCAGCCCAATCAGCCACCTACCACCAATATTTCCCTCTGAACCACGTCCCTCAGTACAACATCCAAACATTACTTGAACACCTCCAGAGATGGTGACTCCACCATCTCCCTGGGCAGCTCGTTCCAGTGCCTGATCACTCTTTTAAAGAAGAAATTTTTCCTAATATCCAACCTGAATCACTTCTGGCACAACTCAAGGCCATTCCCTCTCATCTTATCACTGGGCAGGAGAAGCAGCAGACCCTCCACTTTGCCACAACCTCCCTTCAGGAAGTTGTAGAGAGCAATAAGGGCACCCCTGAGCCTCCCCTTCTCCAGACCAAATAATCCCAATTCCTTGAGCTGCTCCCCGTAAGACTTGTGCTCCAGACTCCCTACAGCTTTGTTGCCCTTCTCAGGACACACTCCAGGGCCTCAATGCCTGCCCTGCAGTGAGGGGCCCAACACAGAACACAGCGCTCAAGGTGCAACCTCACCAGAGCTGAGTACAGAGGGATGATCACTTCCCTGCTCCTGCTGGCTGCACTATTTCTGATACAAGCCAGGATGCCATTGGCCTTCTTGACCACCTGGGCACACTGCTGGCTCGTGTTCAGCCAAGCATCAACCAACACCTCCAGGTATGTTTCTTCCAGGCAGTCTTCCAGCCACTCTGCCCCTCCCTCACCTGTAGCACCACCTGAGATTGTTGTAGCAAAAGTGCAGAATCCAGCACTTGGTTTTGTTGTACTTCATCCTATTGGCCTCAGCTCAGTGACCCAGCCTGTCCAGATCCCTCTGTAGGGCCTTGCTAACCCCAGGCATACTGACACTCCCTGCCAACCTGGTGTCATCTGCAAACTTGCTGAGGGTGCATTCAATGCCCTCATCCAGGTCATCAGTAAAGATACTGGACTGGACAGGACAGGACCCACACAGAATCTTCTAATAGCATGACCTGACCAAAAAAAAAAGGCACAATAACCTTCTTCCATGTTCTACATCCTACCAGTAGTGTGGTTAGAGTAGACTGATACAAGAACCAGCTGTACATTCCCCGAAGAGCTCTACATTACAAAGCAACACAAGTGGCCCCTTAACTACCCTCCTCCTTGGATTCTGCACAGCTCAGTTGGATAAACTGTTCTTTTATTTAAAATGTGAAGTTAGGTATAGTGTTTCCAAGACATCCTCAGCTAAGGGGAAAAATTATTTTTGAAATAAGATTAAGATTTAATGAAAATGATTTTAAAGCAGAGGATTTTTCATCCAGTTGCAGCATAGTAAGAAAGATATTCCAAAATGAGAATAAATACTGAAGAAAATGCTGCATCATCCAACAGCCTCAACAGAAGGAAAAAGAGTTGTTAGGAAAATGAGCTGTTTAATAAAAGCAGGAAGTTAAAGCGTAGCACCATTTAATATCACAGGTTATTAACAGAGAGCTAAAATAAGCGCAAGTAATTTGTAAAGCACAGATTAACATTCTCCCCTTTCAAAGTAGGGGGATACAATTCCATTTTAGTACTGAAAACTCAAAGCCAGTTCCCAACTCCACTATTCTCAAATAGCAGCAGCTTCAAAGGCTCGCACCAGAAGCCTCCAAACTTCCCCAAACTGCTCCTGCAGTGAAGGGTTACCACTGAGATATATGAAAGCACGAAAATTAATTTCATATCAAAACATTTAAGCTCAAAGAATACTTGCACATTTTTCTTTTAACTTCTGGAGATTACTCTTCTGAACATATTCATTTATAGATTTCAGTCTCCTGATTGATACAGAGGAGTGAGGAGAACACTACAACATATTTCAGACCTAAATTATCACTAAGCATTTGGGGATATTGCATTTAATTTCAATGAGGATGAAATACAGCAAAGTGTTTAGGAGGAAAAACTTAGAACTACAGAACTTCAGCTGTAGCTTCGCAGTTATTACAGATCATTCACGTGTAAATGAACAGCCTGTGAAGTGGCTGTTTCTCACACAGTTCATGGAGCAGTACACCACACAGGTGTCTGGTATAATTCAGCCACAGCTATGAAGCATGCGTGACATGTACATACACGTATGTGTACGTGTGGCATAAAGAGCATACGGCCTGAAATCCAAGTATCCTGTCACGATATTCCAAAATCCACTCAAAGAAATATTGGTACCACTGAAACTGAAGTATTTCAGTCACCAAGCTGAGGTTGGATTGTGCCTACGTATGGTCTGATCAATCACAGCTCCTACATATAGGAAATATTCTGGTGCCTGTATGCTCATCACACCCGCTTTGCTGCGCTCCCAAACACTGACATCACAGCAACTACCACAGTCATTCTGTCAGCCATGCTGACATGCTCATAGGTTTGCTTGTAGAAAATTCTTAGCAGAAGCTGATTTTTGAAGAACTACCAAACTAAACTAGTAACACATTAGAAAAAAAAAAACAACTATATTTCCATCCAACATTTTACATAAGTCTTGTTTTTTAGTCTACCACACCCCACCATCATTAAATGACATGACTTAGGAAGAGAATAAAATGTTGAGCAACTTCTCACTCAGGCACGTATATTTTTCTTACAAGAATTGTTGCAACATTAAAATTTTATTGCATTGCAACACAATGAAACTGGTTGCATTTTTTGTTTGTTTGTTTTTTTACTTGCAATTGTAAAAGATGACTGAAGAGATTAAATAAAGCTGATCTACAGCTTGAAACTGTCACCTTCCACATACAATAAAACCACAATCTTCACATCATCTCCACTCAGCCATACTTTGGCTGGTGAGTCCATGATATCCTGTGCTTACAAAAGCCTTCTTCCTCTGTTTCTCATTCCAGCTATCTCACACATAGAATGCCGTATAGTTCAATAAACAGATTAAAAGAATTAGGTTGTGTGCCTTCCATTGTCTGGAGGTTCAAAACCCCTTCTCCTACATCTCTGAATGCACCCAACTCTACACAGACCTCTGCACAGCACAAAAGGTGGAAAGGCCTCCTCACGTCAGAACTGTGCAGGAGTGTGCAGTTACATCCTGCTGAATGAGACAGACTGAAGTGGGGTAAACAGAGACAATGAACAGGAGTTCTGTGAAATATGCCCATCATTTTAAAATACTTTCATTCCTGTAAGTGAAAATGCAGCTTAGCATAGCTGTAAAAGGATCACCTGTAAAACTGCAAACTCAAAGGACCTGAACTTTGATAACAGCAACTTACTAGGTTGTGACAGTAATAACAGAAAAATGGGAGGTTCTTGATGATTACACAGTGAATAAGCTGGAGAATTCTGAACAAGTCTTGCCTAGAATCAAGTATTTTATAAACAAAGGAGTTACAGGAAAAAAAAATGAAAATGTAAATAAAATATATACATAGTGTAATGCTATAATGCAATTGAAAACACAGCAATGGCAGCAAAATAGCAAAGTCAAAGGCTGCAGCAAACGAAGATATGCTCAGTGCAGCAGCCATGGACACAGAAGCAAAGGAAAAAAAGCTGCTTACTCTTGGAAGCCCTCAGCTAGGCAGGGCTCTCCATTGGGATACCCTTGCCTCCATTGCCAACCCTTAAATGAGGTCAGGGAAGGGGCAGATTCTGCCTCCACCCCTTCTGATCAGTAAGGTGCACTGCTTGCACCTGAGCCCCCTTGGGTTGGCCCTGCCTTCCCACCAGGTGCTCCATCACTGATTCAAGCTGTGATTTAGCATTTCTGCTATACATATATATTAAATTTTTCTGTACTGGTGTCCCCCAAAAAGCCATCAACAACATTTTTCTTAAACCTGAAAAGCAATATCTGAATAAATGTTAGTAACAAAAGCAACATTTCATTAATTAGAAAATTTAACTTTACCTTGAGACTCTTCAAGTAGTTGGACAACATACTTGGGTGAAAACGATTTTCTTCAGCAACCTGATCATCGTATCTTGGTCCTAACATTGTCTTCAAAGGTAAAAACTTCCCTATGAAACACAAATTTGTCAGTATTGTATGTATACTGATGTATACATGCACTTGCAACTTAGTGATTTCAAAGCAGTTTTATAGGTTCTTCTACAATGAAAAGTAACTGTAGGTAAAGTAACAACAACAACTAACTGGAAACTTTTCTTAGCTCTGAGTTTGCAGAATGCCCCACAAATAAGTCAAGAGGGAAACAGACCAGATCATCAAGAAGCAGTACTCTCAATGTTTCAGCTAGTTTTTAGCATGGGTCAGGCTGCAGAGCTACAGCACACAACATTTACACTCAGTACAGTAGAAAACACAAAAAGCCAATCTGAAAGGGCAATTTGCCACCCAACATGCCTGGCCTAGAGGAGATGTTGGGGGCCCTAAGAAGGAATGCAGTCATCCCCCCAAAGCACAGGGCCTGTGTGCAGCTCAGATGTGTTTGTGACAGAACTGTAACAAAAAATTGAGGGAAATTAGCACTTATCCATCAGTCACTAAGAACCCAAGATTTTTTCAGTATTGCTTTTATCTTTCCATCCATCCTACCTATCACAGAACACCTGAAATAACCCACTGGGATGCCTGGTGCTTCCTGCCCAGCTCCAGAGAGCTGCAGGCAGGCCCCTTCCCCAAACAAAAGCATGTGGAATGAAAACACTGATGGAGTCATTGCATTCTGATAGAAATCAGCTTCGGGGACAGAAGCTCATTAATCTTAATGAAAATGGAAAAATGCATACCAATCTCACTAAAAGAGCATGCAAGTGATTGCTGAGAGCTCTTTAAAATTCATAAAATTCATACTGTTCTCTGTAGCTTCAAATTCTAGCAATACATCCTGCATAGCTTCAAATAATCATTTAACTTTTAGGAAAAAGCCATTGAAAAAAAACGAAGATAGAGAGGAAACTGAGAGAAGCTTTGTGTGATTTGCTGGTCAGCATCATGTTAACTTGTGTGAGAAAAGTCATTCAGTCACACAGTGAGCATCCACCTCACATGGCACTAAGTCCCTAGCCACTTTCAACTCACCTGGCTGGCAGAAACACTCTTCACATTTACCTACTCCCCTCCGCCTTTCCATTCCATCCCCCTTGGCCACAGTGTGAGGGCTGGCTGCCCTCCTTCTTTACCCCATGGTTTGACCTACCTGCTTTAATTCTGTTAGTTTGTTGCGTCTCCTGTCACTTTCAGCATCCTTATTCAGCTTCTCACACTGTGAGACCTTCCTTCCACATTAACCCTTCCTTCCATATTAACTCATAGCTTATACTGTTCAGACTGATTCTCCAAATCCTGACTGTGGATGATCCCTGAGGTCCCTTCCAACCCTGGCCATTCTGTGATCGTGTGATCTCAATGCAGAAACCTATCTTTGCCATGAATCCCACAAAACATCAAGCATGCTTGGAACTGTTCTAATTCACTCCACTACTCCTCATTGCCATCCAAACACGTCTATTCACTCTGTGGAAGGGCTGAGTATTTTAACAGGCTCCATTCAATACTACTTGGGAACATACTGAAACCCTGATCCTTGGAACCATTTAGGTGCCCAACTTCTACAAACTGAAGTTTGGCATCACCATGTAGAAACAGAACTTGCTGGCAGCGATCAAATTGTCTGCCAGCATTAGAAGACAGCAGGGAATTCAAGTAATTGCATTCCAAGTTGGGGAAATTTTCCAATCAGGCTATGAAAGCAATGGCTTTAGAAGTTTAGGATTGTTTTGTTTTTGAAACAGATGTTTTTAATAATATCTGACAACTCTGCATGCAGTGTGAGAGACTAGAAGAAGATTAACTAATATGAACCAACAGCAGACTGAAGAACATTGCTGAAACACTTATGTCTTTTCCTCAGTATCTTGCTAAGATTCTCCATAGCAAAAACAAACAGATATGATTGCAGGGGGTTATAAAGGGTAGGTACTTGCAGGGACCAGACCTCCAGACCTCCCCAGTTCTTGTATTTGAGGTCACCTAGAACTGAGAGATGCCACTAGCATAAGAGGGATACAATCAAACACGTGATGCCTGTTAGCCCACAGAAGCCACATAAACCTTGCTGAATGACAGTATTACTGACACACTATTAGAAGGGAATGAAGCCACACACAGAAGCATACAAATTTGTTTGAAAAGCTGATCTAAATCAGAATATAAAGCACCTGGGAGACAGCAGCAACAGCAGGGAAGCCTAAAAATTACCTCTCGCTAACGTAGTTAGATGGTTTGAATGCAGAATAACAAATGAAAAGATAAGGCTGATGGTTCATTATGATTTCTGATAATTGCACATGCACACAAAATCCCTAAAAATTAAGTGAAGCATTGTGATAATGCAGCCAAAGAAACGAACCAAGCACTTTCCTTTTTTTTTTTTTTTTTTTTTAATGTACTAACTTCTTGTGTCTGAGTGCACAGAGCAGAACAGCCACCTTGCAGTTCCTGAACAAGCACAGGCCATGCATTCAGTGCTCAGCAGATGACATGCTGATGAACTACATTCGTGCTTACTCTGTCCTTTTTTTTTCTTTTTTTTAGCAGCCCTGGCTTAAAAAAACAACAACACACGAACCAAACCAACAACTTCTAGAGATTAAGAACTTGCTGAGAAGAAGAACAAAGAATAAAGATTCACGGGGCTGCTTTTGTCGTGGCCAAAGGCTGACAACTTACACTATCAAATTTCTAATAGGTACAAAGCAAAATATTTGGCAGTGATCAGAAGAGAGAAAAGATAAGGGAGATAAGCAATATGACAATGCTACTTAATTAAGTTAAGCTCAGGGAAGTACAAAGAAGTTTGAGGGAAAACAGTAACCCACATGATGAGCAGCTGAAATGATGCACCAATAAATGTCAAGAAACGCGTATTGCTGGGAAAACTGAGGCTCCTGAGATGTCTGAGCAAGCTCTAAATAAATTTCTAAGAAACCATCCACCTCTGCAGCCCCACAACCAACGGCAGGCAAAGAAGTGTAAAGAGATGATGCAGAAATGTGGCACTGAGAAGGCAGGCACCAAACTACTGCCTGTCTCACAGCACACAGAGCAGCAAACGTTATGATCACAGAATCATAGGGGCTGGAAGAGATCTCTAGAGATCCAGTCCAACCCCCCTGCCAAAGCAGGTTCCCAACACCAGGTCACACAGGTAGGTGCCCAGGTGGGTCTTGAATATCTCCAGAGGAGGAGACTCCACAACCCCCCTGGGCAGCCTGTTCCAGTGCTCCGTCACCCTCACCGTAAAGTTCTTGCGCACATTCGTGCTGAACTTCCTATGCTGCAGTTTCTGACACTGCTGAAAAGATGCAGACAAGTACCTCGAAATTATCACAGACAGGGAGACGGGTGAGCGAAAACTGGAAGGTATGGCAGAAAGAGATGCGTTTTCTGATTGCTTACCTGATAAAGGTAGCAAGCGCGAGCAAACAGCTTGTTTGCTCTATCTCATGCTAGGGGGGCATTCACCTCAAAGCGCTGTGGCGGTGAGCTCCCAACCCAGAAGTGTTTCCGTGACAGCCACCCCGCGCCCCAACGGGTGCGCACAGACCGGGCCGGCACTGCCTGCAGCGCCTCGGGCGCACGCGGAGCTGCGGCCGTGAGCGGCGCCCAGCTCGGGAGCGCTGCCCGAGAGGAGACGGGAGGCACGCGGCGCCCGCCGGACCCGGGACGGGCAGCCGGCGCCCCGAGCCGCCCCGTTCCCTCCAGCCGTGACGCGAGGCAGAAGTTTCAGCCCCGAACTTCGTATCGGAGAGGAAGCGCAGCGCTGAACGCTCCGGGAGGCCCGGGAGGGAGCGGGCGGCACCGCCCCGATGCTCCCTTCTCCGCCGGGTCTCCGCCCGGGACTCCGCGCGGCCCACGCGGTGCCGCGGTCCCGGGACAAAGCGCCCGGCGGGGCCGGAGAACGGAGAGCGGGCGGGACGGAAGGGACCGGGCACGGCGGGGGCCGCCGCCACGCAGCCGGGCCGGGCGCTCACCTGCCACGGGCTGTCCCCTCCTGGGGCAGTGGAGCCAGCGCGGCGGGATCTTGTTGTAAGACATGGCCGGGCCCGGGGCGAGGGCAGAGGGGGAGGGAGGGAAGGAGGGGCGAGCGGGAGCGGCCCCTCGGCGCTCAGAGGCGCCCGCGGCCCCGGGCCCGCGGCGCCTTCATTCAGACCCAGCTCCGCCTCGGCCGCCTGCCCGCAGTGCTCCGCGGCCGCTTCCGCTTCCGGGTGCGCGCTGCCGGCGCCGCCATGCCCGGTTCGTCGGGCGGTCGGGAGCCGGGGCGGCGAGCGGGAGCGGCCTGAACGGGGCCCTAGGCAGTTAATGACAGCCAGTCCGCGGCAGCGGTGAGACTGAGGGGGTGTGAAGCGCCCCCTCCCCAAACCGTCCCTCGGCTCTACGGACGCCTCTCCTCTCTTCATTTTCCCCGGCTGCTCGGAGCAGCTCCGTAGAACGCGGCGCTCCGGGCGCGGATCGGGCGGCAGCCGGCCGCCAGGGGGCGCCAGAGGCGGCCGAACAGAAAGTGAAACCGCGACGCGGGCGGCGGGGTCCCGGCTGGCGCCTGCGGGCGGTGTGAGGGGCGTCCGCGGGCTGCTCCGAAAGTAATGCCTCCCGCTTATTTCCACAGAGACTGCGACAGCTACGAAGAGCATAATAATGCCGTTCGACAGACCAAGTTCGCAGCTACATAACACTGCTTTTCAACATAGTCACCGCCGCTAGCTATGAAGAAGAGTGCGTGCTGTGCTCGTAAACAACTGCAGCGGCACGGGTGGCCCTGTGTCACTGCTGTCACCACTGAAACGCGGTACCCAGCGCCTCGCGGCGCTCCCGCCCACCCTTCGGGCTCCACACAGGTTTTAAGAGAGAACGTGCCGTAAACATGACGTCAAGAGGTGGTACACAGAAAGGGAGTATGGAAACAGAGGATAAACCTTTCTGCTCTCATCAGTGTTCAGTGTTTTCCATTGGGAATTTTGCATGGGAAAACTTGAAGCATGCGGAGGATCAGTATTGTCTAGCAAAGAGCATTCACACTGAATATATGATTTGGAGAATCATAGAATCATAGAATTGTTTGGGTTGGAAAAGACCTTAAAGATCATCAAGTCCAACCACAGCCTAACCATTCTGCCCTAACTCTAACAGCCCTCCACTAAATCACGTCCCTGAGCACCACATCCAAACAGTTTTTAAACACATCCAGGGATGGTGACTCAACCACCTCCCTGGGGAGCCTATTCCAGTGCTTAACAACCCCTTCTGTGAAGAAGTTTTTCCTGATATCCAACCTAAACTTACCCTGGTGCAACTTGAGGCCATTTCCCTGCATTCTGTCACCTGTCACCAGTGAGAAGAGATCAACCCCGCTCTCACTGTAAGCACCTTTCAGATATTGAAAGAGAGCAATACGGTCTCCCCTCAGCCTCCTTTTCCCCAGACTAAACAGCCCCAGTTCCTTCAGTCACTCCTCTGCCCCAGAAACAGCCGACACGTCAAGTCGTCAAGTGCTTCCTCATACATTGCTGTGGTTCTGCCTGTGTTACTTTCAGGTCTGGAACAGCTGGCAACTTATAGCTCATGGATGGGCCCATCCACATGTTCTACATATGTAGTTCATGCTGAGCTTTGCCACGCTAGACACTCCAAAAGAGTTTACAGGCATAGGATGACAGTTCTTGTGTTACATGTTAGTGAACAGGCACTTTTCTGTTTGGCTTTATGGTTAAGATTACATCTCCTATTGTACCAGCAGAGAGCACTCAGTTCCCACATTCTTAACGTGGCTTTTAGAAGTGTGCACTTGCTGTTTGAACAAGAAAAACATAGGTGCATGGTGTAGTGGTTGTACAATGCTTTGAGAAAACAACTGCAAATGTTTTAATAGTCCATGGTATAGAATTCCCGCTTCTCTTCTCTTCTCTTCTCTTCTCTTCTCTTCTCTTCTCTTCTCT
>JAPSGF010000004.1:23549492-23624033 GCA_035772895.1 Perdix hodgsoniae | reverse complement strand
TCTCCTCTCCTCTCCTCTCCTCTCCTCTCCTCTCCTCTCCTCTCCATGCTGCTTCTCTTTTATCTACATGCATTTGAACTCCTGTATCCTCACCCTGGTTTCTGTTTGCCAATTATAATCCTTCCCTCAGAAGAAACACGACAATCAGTAAATTATTTTCCCAGGATAAGGTTCATTCCTTCTATCACAGCTTTGTTGGCTTCTCTGATTTCAGTCCATCTGCAATGTTTCTGGTAGTGGAGAGCAGCATCTGTGTTCTACTTTGACTCGAAAAAAGAAAAAAGAAAAAAAAAAAGCCAACATGTGAACATGAAGAAAATGTGAGAAAAACACAATTCATATCTTTTTTCCTCATTACAGACTGAACATTTATTCAAACTACTGCTGGCGAATAACCTCACACTTTTCATTTTATTAATATTAACTTTTATTAATTGCATATAGTATAGTAATAATGACTTTTATTACTATTGTAACTAACTATCTCATTTAGGTATGCTAGCCCTGATATATATTCAAGGCAAAGGAAACCAACCGGCTGTTATACCTTAATAAAGATTATGAGGTTCTATACGGATGCGTCAACAACCCTATGCTCAGGAGGCATGAAGCTTTTGTGGGGGGAAGAAAGGGGGAGTGCTGTTTAAATCTGAATAAGTACTAAAACTTCTTTGATACTTAGTTGCACTTTATTCCAGTCGTACTTAGATTCTAACAGCATCAGAAACAATATTAATAACAATAGTAATAATAATAATACTATAATCCAGTACCTTGAAAACATATTTAACATTATGGTCACTTATGCTAATTTGAGAACCTAAACATGCAGACATTTAAACATGCTGAGCATTCACCAACTCTTCCATAAGCCAAAAGAAAATGCTGATGGCTTAACAGTTTTTAAACCTTGTCCACCTGTTTGGTGTCAGGAAATAATTAAGAAACTGACTTCTAAGACAAATCAATTATTCTTCTATGTTTGAAAATGAAAATAAGACTTTAGAAGGAATTATTTAAAGCTTGTGCATATAAAATAACAAAAAGGGATGTTCAAACTATGTTCCAAGTTCTCCAATATATTGGAGAAAATGTCATTTACAGTGTTCTTCCAGCAGGGAGCAACATTTCAGCAACAAAATTACCAATCTGTAATCTTCAAAACATAAGGGGGCACCACAACCTCACAGACTTAACATAACGTAAGCTAAAGTACTGTTATTTTTCCTACCCAGAGTAAACAGGAAACTGCATGAAGCCAGCCAAATCAGCTCCTGGAGTTGTTCCATAATGCAAGACTATGATACAGTTCCTAACACAGATTCCAACAGAAGACCAGCCAGGTATCTAGTACACCTTTCTTTTTGTAGCAGTAATAAAACCCTCCTTTTTGTAACAGTAATAAAACTCACAGACTAATGGATGCAATAAAAGCAACTTGCTTTCAGGTCTTCATGTGAATCTCAAATTTCCCGTCAGGGTTTCATTCTGGGAAAATGTGTTTTTAGCACAAGCCTCTAAGGTATTACAGTGTTTGTAGAATAAAGCTTTCTATAGGCAGGAAGCATGCAGTGAGCTTCAGATGGAGCTACTTTAAATCCCATTCCTTGAACTGGGTATTGTGCTATAAAGGAATCAGAAAGATGAGTGTCTGCAAACCTTCCTCACACCTACAGAGGGAGGAAAGTATCTGGCTGTCGAGAGAGCAGCTGTTATTGAAGGACAACAGGTGTGACTGCACACACTGACTTGCAGGTCAAAAAACAAGATGCCGTCCTCTTGTTCCTCTGCAACTGAATTCCACTGCAACTGAACTGATAACGTGCTTGATGTAATGGAGGTAAGCAGCTGGACAGCAGGATCATGAGCAAAACAACTATCATTCCCAGTGGGCTGACACCCACCTCCCCACTGTTCTTGCAGTTTGACCTCAACGCTGGTGGCCTTGCATCAGATGTGAGGAACAATTTTCAGTGAAATCCTACACCTTGAAAAGTGTCCAGATGTAACATTCAAGAACATACTACCTGTTGCATAAAGTGAAATCACACAATAATAGCGTGCTTTCAGTATGGATAGCCATGGAATTGTAGTCAATCAACTGGAATTTCATGCTGAATAGCGGTAGGGAGAAGTGTGATGTAATACAGAGAAACAAACTCTAATTAAAGTAAGTGGAAAGTGTGACTCATAATTTTTGGAAATGATCTGGTGAGATCACACAGTAAAACAGCACATCTGATGCTACGCTTTCTAGTTTCTGTGCTGAGGATGGATACCTTTGCAAAACCCTGCCCTGAGCAGAGGCTGTAGTTGAAATTGCATTGTGGGAATACAAGAAAACTGTTCAGAGCAGCAGCTGGAAAAACTGTTCAGAGCAGCGGCTATGGAGCAAGATAAGCAGCATGAGAACCAAGGACATCTTTAGAAGAAGAAAGAACATCTCACGGCTCTGATTGGATAAGCACCTGTGTGAGCGGTTGAAGAGTGTTTTGTAGAATGCTCTGTTAACATGTATAAAAAGAGTAGTGCTTAACGATAAAGTAGACTAACAGCTTTTAACCACGTTGGTGTGCTGTTGTGTCTCCAGCATGTCCTAAGAGTCCAGAGACTTCTCCACATTTGGCACCTGAACAGGGTCAGAGTGGGACGAATCAGTGAAGTGGACAATGGCAGGATGGTCGCAACAGAGGCTGGCACGGACATAAGTGTTGCAGTAGCTGGAAGTTGGCACCAACATAAGTGTTGCGGTTAGCTGGAAGCAGAGTTGTGACCTTCCTTCTGTATCCACAATGGAGTGGGAAGCTGCAGAGAAACTGCTGTTAAGTATACTCTCTAAGAGAGGGGAGCAGTCATCTCCTAAAGGCATGACTGAGCTGGTGTATTGGGATCGGAAGAATGGACTTTTGTCGGAAGTTGTGCTGATATTCAGCATTGACAAATGGCAGGATATTGGGGACCACATGTGGGACTCAGTCATCAATGGTGGAAAGGAAGAAAAGTTGTTGCGGACCCTTGGCCCCTTGTGGAGGTCTATTATTCATACTTTAAAAACTATGCAAGCCAAGCGACAGGTAGCTGCTGCAGCTATACAGGCACTGGCCAGTACAACAACTAATTTGGCTTCGGAGTTTGATGTGCCTTTTCGGGGTATCACACACCCTGTGTGTTCCTTGGCAGGTCAGGTAAAAGCATCAGTAGAGGCAGCAGCCCCTGATCTCTCAAATGACACTGCTACTGAGTCATCTGCAGTATTGCAGCAAAGAAAATGGGCTATACCTGACATCACCCCTGATGGATAATGCAAGGAGCAGTCTCCTGCAGAATCAGAGAGCAACGATGGGGGTGAGGGGTTGAAAAAACCAGATTGCAAAGTTAAAATATTAACAGAGCAATTACGTAGCCTGGAAATCTGTATGCAGCAAAAAAGGGATACAGGGCCTGACTGAAGTTCTCAACCAGTGCCTTCTATGGGTCCTGTCCTACCGATAGCACCTGTTGCTCCACTGACTCACCCAGCAGCTGCTCCCTCACGGTGGTCGGGGGAAATCCGTGATGCTATATTGGAGTGGCAATGGACAATGGTTTCTCGAATCGTGTGCCCAGTGGTATATAATCAGCACGGTGCGCAACAGGAATCCCATGATTGAAAATTGTTACAACAAGCACAGAAAATGGTTATGGAGTATGGTCTTAAAGCCAAGGCATCTAAACAAATTATTCAATGGATTTTTACTGCTGATGTGAATTTGCCAAACGATATAAGAAATTTGGGTAGATTGCTATTAACACCATCAGAAAATTTGTTGTTTCTCCAAGAGTGGTCCGATAAAGCACACCGCAAGGCTGCAACATCTCTGCAGCCTGCCAATTCACTGTACAGCATTACAGCAGAAATGCTGACAGGGATAGGTCCCTATGCCTCCTCTGACACACAGGTTTCTTTTCCAGCAGCTTTTCATCACTTGTTGGCTAGACTGGCATTGGAGGCAATTTTTGCCATTCCTACTGGGAAAAAGGAACCGACTTTTGCCACTGTGCACCAGGGGGTTACAGGACCATGTGCTCAGTATGTGGATCGAATGTGGCATACAATTCAGGATAGTGATCTGCCTGAAGAAACTAAACAGCAGCTATTTCGGGTTATGGTGCATGATAATGCCAATAGCCATACTAAGGGTATATTAGCTACACTCCCACAAGGGGCCACAGTCGAAAGCATGTTGCAGTGCATAGCCCGAGTTGAGCAAGGTTGACAGGTTTCACAAATTGCCACCGCTGTGCAAGTGGCTATGGCTACACCGCCACCAAGAAGGGGTGGGAATGAGAAGTTTACATACTATTGTTGTGGTCTTACTGGTCATATGCGGCACAATTGCACTAAAAAGGTATGGTGTGATCATTGTCAACAGCCCACTCATTCTGCCCAGGTTTGCCGCAAGGCAGGAAATGGCCAGCAGAGTGCGAAAGTTCGGCGTGCCCCAATACAAGTACCGAGCAGCAACTCAGAGACTACCTTGATCAATACGTCCCTGGCACCCGAGATAGTCTCAGAGTGGACATGGCAACCGCAGTAGATGCCCATTTACATGATGCTACAGTTCACAAGGTGAAATTAGTTGCCCACAGACCATTGTCTCAACATCAGCCTTTGCACTCTTTGCTGATGGGTAGATCTTCATTGGGCTTATCCAGTGTGACGTTAATTCTGGAGGTGATAGATTCTGATTATGTCAGACCTATATATGCCTTGTTACATACTATCACTCCTCCTGTCTTTATTCCAGCTGGATCAAGAATCGCACAGTTAATTCCCATGCCAGCCCAAACTCCTGCAAGGGATGGTCCTACTAGGATAGGGGATTTTGGGTCACCTGGCTCTCTAGCCTGTCTAACAATTTAGTTAGGGAAATGGCCAATGACACAAGTAACATTGACTTCTCAAGACATCACTGTATCAGTAAAAGCTTTATTAGACTCAGGCTCTGATGTCTCTATTGTATCTACTGCTGTTTGGCCTGCGTAATGGGTGGAGAAAGAGTAATCTCTCTCCTATAACATGTTGTGACGTTGCCCAATGATTTGCAAATTCTAGTTGGTCATGACATTCTGTCCCAAATTGGAATTAGACTCACTAATAGGGATTTAGTGTAATGGTCACTGTGGCACCACCATCTATTCCTATCAGCTGGAAAACAGATGAGGCAATATGGGTGAAGCAGTGGCCATTGTCAAAGGGGCATCTAGAAATTGCACAAGCATTAATACAGGAACAACTTCGAGCAGGTCATATTCGACCTTCCACTAGCCCTTGGAATACACCAATCTTTGCTATTCCAAAGAAATCTGGCAAATGGTGCCTGCTGCATCCTCCGGAAAATCAGTGATCAAATGGAAGCGATGGGTGCCTTACAACCTGGTCTCCCTTCACCTGCTATGTTACCACAAGGTTGGCATATATTGGTTATAGACCTTAAGGATTGTTTTTTCATGATTCCTATTGCTGAAAAAGACTAAGCGTTTTGCTTTCTCTGTGCCATCTGTTAATAAAGTGGAGCCAGCCTCTCGGTATGAATATCGTACTGCCTCAACGCATGAAGAATTCTCCGACTATGTGTCAGCTATTTGTAGCCACTGCCTTGCAACCCATTCCTAAAGCAAACCCTCATATGATCATTTATTATTACATGGATGACATACTGTGCTGTCAGAAACAGCCTTTTGATAGTAGCTGGGAAGTGCAATTAATCTCCCATCTCTCTCAATTTGGCCTTATGATGGCACCGGAGAAAGTGCAATGCACCTTTCCTATGTTATATCTGGGTTGGAAATTGTCAGATGCTATTATATACCCTCAGGCTGCAGAATTGAAAATTGACATTTCTACACTCACCGACGTACACTTTTAGGTCACTTACAATGGCTACGGCCATTGGTTGGCATTTCTAATGCTCAACTAGAACCGTTTTTACAATTGTTAAGGGGGAGACATGCTAATGATGCAATCGTACTGCGGCCTGAGGCTAAGCAGGCTCTAGTTCAGATTACCGCTCAAATTCAATCAGCAGCTAGCCATTGTCAATCCCTACTTCACGATATTTCTCTTGTTGTGTATGTCCAGGAGAGGCACACTTTTGCAGTCATCTGTCAATGGAAAAAAAGGCACACTTCTCCTCAAAACAGTCCTACTGAACAATCTTCTACTTCTCCTTCTGTGTTTTTTTTTTTGCTGGAATGGCTGTTTCTCCCTGCTCAGCCTCAGTCCTTGATGACTCGTATTGATACAGTAGCTGAACTACTGTAGGGCAGAGACAGAGTTCTCTGCATAACAGGGCAAAAATCTGACAATATTAGTTTATCCTTTACCTCGCTGTGGGCAGAGTGGGTGTACCATCACTCCCTCTCCTTACAGTTGGTTTTAGAAGGGTACCCTGGTCATTTGCATACAGAACGCCCAGATCAGCGAGTAGCACAGTTCCTGGGAAAAACAGACTGGATTGAAATACCTCGGTATTCAAGACAACCGGTGAATGGTCACATAGTATATATTGATGCTGGATGCAGGAGCTTCAAAGCTGTCTGCGTTTGGTGGGACAATAGCTGGAAGCATCAGTTTGTGCCAATGGAGCTGCGAGACAGCTTACAAACTATGGAACTAAAAGCAATTTTATGGGCCTTTACTGTGTGGTCAAATGAACCTCTAAATGTTGTGACCAATTCCCTCTATGCGGCTGGCGTATGTCAAAGAATTAAGGACACCCACATTAGAGACAAGAATATGTGGCTTATCTCTGTGTTTTTACATCTTAAACATACGTTACAGCAATGAAAGAAACCATACTGTGTCATCCATATTCGCAGCCACCTAAATACACTTGATTTAGGGGAGGGTAATGCTGTAGCTGATAAATTGGTTATGGTGACCCTGTTAATCTGTTTGATGCTGCTTGTAGCTCTCATGAGATGTTTCATCAAAATGCCCGTGGTTTACATAGACAGATTAATATTAGTCTGAACAATGCAAGGTTAATAGTACAAACATGTCCACAGTACAGTCACCATAATGGTGGCTTTGGCCTGGGGACCAATCCCTGAGGCTTACAAGCATTGGAAGTGTGGCAAACAGATTGTCACCATATTGCAGAGTCTGGTCAACTGCGGTATGTTCATGTCACTATCAACACTTACTTTGGGTTTACATGGGCCTCTCCTTTAGTGGGCGAATCTGCTAAGCCTGCCATTGCAAACATTGGATTACATGTTTTGCTATCCTAGGAGTTCCAAAACAAATTAAAATGGATAATACCCGGCCTATAAGTCGCAGTCAGTACAGTTTTTGCAAAAGTGGGGTATTCAACATAAGTTTGGGATCCCACATACTCCTACAGGTCAGGCTATTATAGAACACATGCATGCTACGCTAAAAGCGCAACTAAACATGGCTAAATCAACAGGCCGGACCAACTTCTGCTTAGCACTTGCTTCTGCCACTGACCCTTTTCAAACTTGTTTAATAGGAACACCATTTCTAAATGATTCTGACTTTTCTGCTTACTCCACAGGCAGTTGCAATGTATTAGACATTCCAGGTGATTGTTCTTTCAAGCTTCTTAAGGGTCTCAATACCACTATACCCTGGGACCCACAGGAATTGAATCTTCTTGGAGCTCAACAGATAGGTAACACATCTACGGGATGGAAGAAAACATGTTTCATGTTTGGCAATTACACATGCTCAGTATGGAAACAGGCTATTAGGAGTTACTCGCTTCGAATCCCTTTCCCTGGAAATCAAACATGGACAATAGTTTCTCCTAAGCAAGTAGACTATTCAGTACAGTCATAGTGCGAGTATGGTTGACCGGTCTATCGGTCCAATACTATGGTACCAACCACACTAGGAGCAGCTGAGTTTGGATAGAACACCACACAAATTTTGATCGGCCCACAGAAGCCAAAAGCACTACCCCCTGGGTATTTTCTAATATGTGGGGAGCCTGGCAGGGTATACCAGGAAATGCCTTTGGGTGTCTATGTTACATTGGTAAACTCACTATGTTTTCTCTCACTTTCCAGGAAATGTGTGTCATCCGCTCTAAATGTAGGATAGGTCTACCACCAGATTGCAACAACAATGTGGAATTATTATCCATGGCTGCACTGGTGGCTTTAGCTGTCATTATACCAGGGGCTGTTGCTGGGAATGCGCAAAACTAAAGCTTGCTTAGCATGCTGGGCAGAAAAACAAGCTAATGTAACCACTGGTATTTTAGAACAATCATTATTTGATCAAAGTAGCTTACGCCATGCCTTGCTGCAAAATAGAGTTGCCATTGACTTTTTGCTATTAGCGCAGGGACACAGATGTGAGGATTTTGATGGTATGTGCTGCTTCAATTTAAGTGACCATAGTGAGTCAATTCACAAGGCCATCACAGATATGAAAGGACGTGCACATAATATACAGCAAGATTCAGTCTGCTGGACAAATGGCTAGAGGGATGGGGTATTACCGGATGGCTGCAAGGTTTGGTAAAAGAAGGCTATCACGTTCTGCTAATGATCATTTTAGGTATTATTAGTACAGCTATCAGAATTGTAAAACACATGCTCAACAAAATGTCCGCTGCTGGCTTACTTGCTCAATGAGAAAAAGGGGAAACTGTGGAGGACTGGTTGACTCAGCTCGGCCTTGTTTACCCCTCTTTGGAACATTGTGAGCAAGCAGGCCATGAAAGGGATGGCGCCAGGATGTGAGACGACCATGAGAAAGACTGATACCAGATTTGAAACAACTGGCTTGTGCTTCTTATTTGATATTGACTTGTTGGTACAATGATGGTATAATATAGGGGGTGATTTTCTTGTATTGTTAATGTGGTTGAGTACTTCCTTTATTTTAGTAGTAGATTGAATGTGAATTAAACAGGATTTAATGTTACCAGTGCTGAAATCTACGGGAATAGCTATTTTACTGTATTAGTAATGTTCGGTTATGATACTATCGGCCTATCAAATAGCCTTTCTTGATTTGCAAAGACAAAACCTGGAAAGAAATCCCAGGCAAAGGGATAACCCTGTATTATAGAATGATTAACCTTCTTTCATCCCACTTATCAGGAATTCTTAAAATATGACCATGCATCACCTAAGGCAAAGATGCATGCTCAGAGAGCTAACCTTGATAGTGTATTATGTTTGGAGATAACTGTTCCCCTTGTGCTCTGTATCACACACTGGCCACGTGGATACAGTGTACAAACAGAAAATACCCTTCAGATCCTGAAAAGAATAAAAGCAAGAGAGAATCTGTGATGGGTGGAAGAGGAAAAGTGCACCTTGAAGCAGCGGACGCGCTGCTGGCACTGCCCATCGCATTCACCACCACCATGTACATTCTCTCTCTTTTTCTGCAGGTTGTTGTTTCTCATGGGTCAGTAAGTAATACTGTCCCTAGTTCTATCTGGCACGAAAAGTTGTCCGAGTATTAATTCTCTATTAGCCCAAAGGCATAATCATGAGTACTCTAAACGCATCTGTTGTATAAATCTTAGTGATCTTTCAAAATCAGTATATCAGAAAATATTAAAGTTGAAGACCTCTTTCCAAAGCAGTTAGAGTTTAACACAGAACGGGGCCCTCAGGGATTTATTTCCAGGTTGCAGAAAGTTGGGCTGCAGGCCAAACATGTGTTTGTTCTTTTTAGTAGGTTAACAGTATTTCTTGTCATTATGCTATGTTTGCCTTGTCTCCTTTCTCACAGTTAGAGTACTGTCAATCGAGGCCTTGATTGAGTTATAATTACTTTAGTGTTACTGTTTCATAGTATGGTAGTAGTTTTGCGAATAAATAAAAAAGGGGGAATTGTGAGAATACAAGAAAAATTGTTCAGAGCAGCAGCTATGGAGCAAGATAAGCAGCATGAGAACCAAGGACATCTTTAGAAGAAGAAAGAACATCTCATGGCTCTGACTGGACAAGCACCTGTGTGAGCGGTCGAAGAGTGTTTCGTAGAATGCTCTGTTAACATGTATAAATAGAATAGTGCTCAACAATACAGTAGACTAACAGCTTTTAATCACATTGGTGTGCTGTTGTGTCTCCAGCACGTCCTGAGAGTCCAGAGACTTCCCCACACTGCGTAACTGAGGCCTTGGACCATGTGGGAATTAGAGCAGAGAGTCTTGCTACTGGAGGTGATCACTTCTTCACTGCCTGAAATAGCCAGAGGGGCTCAGCATTTATGCCTGTAAACCTGTGTACGTGATGATTGAGTTCTGGGTTGCTATACAGGTAGAAATACTTTTCTCATGTGATCAGTCATACAAAGTAAAGATTATTATCCACAGACACTCTCTGACTTTCTGCATCTTAAGTTTGAGCCCACGGATATATACTATGGTTATATGTGTTTACAAAGCCCATGAGGAATAACACATGTATGAGCTATATAATACAGTAGATGAGAAAATACATACAGACTTATTTTTATTTATATGTCTGTAAGATTCAAAGTATACAGTATACTGTACAAATATAAATGAAAACCATAGTCTCTGTCTTGAGGTGTTTCAGTCCTAAAAATGCCTCAAGGAACCGGTCAAAGGAAAAGGAAAAGAATACATTACGAGGCAAAGTGATCAGTCTGGCAGCCATACTGGCTTTTTTTTTAACTTTTGTTTTTTTTTTAATTGCGTACAACTTCTATATATGTATGGAATTATACATAGAAAATAAGATGCTCAAACATTGTCCTTGTGAAGTTAGTTTTGCTTTCTGTCTGTATTCACTGTGGAACAAGCTTTACAAGAACACATCCTACTCTTTCCTGCAAAAGCTTCCCTCAAAACCAAGAACAGAGCAAGAGGAATATCTTAGCACGTATGTCTGCAGTATCACTGACCTCGCAAATCTTAGGAATAAGCTGGCAAATGTCATTTTAGACAATTAAATTATATAGGCTGTAAATCTGCCTCTTCCAAGCATTCCTTAGAGAAAGAAACAGAAATTTGTTTTCATTAGGCACATGTCTGCAATTCCCTCTTTCTCACATTTTCTCCACTTTAGGCTACATCACACAGTAACAACCTGGGGCAGACATTACAGAATGGGCTTTTCCTCAGGCAGTGTGATACCCATAGTCTATTGCTGGTCACAAATTCACATAAAGTCCACACCATTTCTTTCTCCTGCTGATTTTGCCTTCTGTAGTTATATGAAGAGGAACATAAACAAGCCTACTGTCTTCATACTCAAACCTTCACTTGGTATGGGTATAAAGCTGTCTTTCTCCAGATGGACTTCAAGGGAATTACAAAGAGAAAGGGAAGGAGGTGTAAAGATGACTGCACTTGCGCGAGATGAGTTTCCTGGCCTTTGAGGTTCACACTGTGTTCCAGCAGTAGGAATTTTTGGAGTTTGGCTAAGTAGTCTTTACGCACCAACAGGGTGTAGGCTTTTCCTGCGAAATCTTAACTCTTCTGTGAAAAGTCATTTTGTGAATTCCCTTATCTACTTCTGCCGTTCAGAAACTGTTCTTCAAAAATCCCTTTTGGGGAGAAAAATCTCCACATATCCTTCCACACGCAGAGTTAGATGTGCTAAAATGAGTTCAGTATTTTATGTTTTGCTATAATTGGATGGTGATTTTTTTTCAGAGACCCACAGTAGAGCACATTCTAAGCTTTCTGAAGACTTCTACGAGTTTCAGTGGATTGTGAATCAAACCCTGCCTATCTGCATTCTCTAACATGGAGAATGAAAAAAATCTGTCAGAAAACATTTGTACACAACAGTGGAGAATCATGAGCAGAACTAAAACACATAATTAATGGATTACTGAACCATGACACAGAGAGAGGGGGTCTCAAAAGAGTATGAACAGTATGGACATAATCCTGATTGTACATAAGGGTATGCTAATTTAAACTGAGAAGCCTGTTTCAATTGTTTGTATCTTAAATGCGAGTTTTGCTTATCACAAAGGGAATGGTCAGAACGAAAGGACAAGGCATTTTGTCCTGAATCACAACCCCTTTAATTATTCTCCATTATTCTCTACACTGCAGTTTGCAGCAGTGTCAAAAAGGGCAGCTGTTGCTAGGTAATCTTTACCAGCTTGGCAGCTGAAGTTCCAGCCAGACAGAAAGGAGTTTTTATGTATCAAACTGTACATCATTCAAACCTAAAGCATTAGTTCTAAATGCTCCTAGTCAAAGGTTTCTTTTCAGGAGTAAACCCGCTCCAGGCTGAGCAGCACAGCTCTGCAGGCCATGGGTCAGCAGGACATGAGTTGCTGCAAGCCCTTTCCGGGCACTTTGCTGATCTCTGCAGTGAACGTTGGACTCACGCATCCCTCTGACCCTCTTGTGCTGAGCATGGTCTGTGCTCACAGGGTCAACAAAGCCAGGAGCTGATGGAGCTCAGAATAAGCAGACCTCCCCCCTCACTGTTGGGTGCCATTGGGTCAAGCTCCTCTTTTCGTTACATCTAGGGGCCGGACACAGAACATGGTCTCCCTTTATCTCAGTTTTGTGATCTACCAAGCATCCTAAGGAATCTCAGGTCCTTTTAAAGCATGAAGCAGAACTAACAGAAGTACAAAACTGACATTATTAATCTAATGTATAAAAATTCTTGGAACAAACATTTTACTCATAATTTAATAGAATAATCACAAAGTAATTTTATTGCTACATCTTCTAAGAATTAGGATATGGAGGAAACCAAGAGTTAAATGTGGGATAATCACAGTCAGTGAATTATGGTCACATCTGCTGTTGTTCCCCATCCAGCTATGTTCTTTAGCATCTGACATCCACTGACACTATAACAGTCTTTTTTTGTTTAATTTTGTTACCCATGGATGATAAAACCACAAGAACTGGACTTGCTTTCTCTTTTTTAGGGGCTGTGGGCTACAAAGATTGGTTCAGTTGCACTCGTCATATTTTTAGCATTAAATAGTGTTCTCTTCCATATGAACTATGGCATCCAAATGCATAATAAATACATGTGTATCCAGTTCTGAGGGTATTAATCACTCCAGTGCTACAGTAATTCCTGACGCTGAGGAAGCAGTGCCAGTCCCACAGGCCTGAGCTGGCAGACTGAGGAGCAGCCAGGCATTCCCACACCTCACTGACCTACTTCTCCTTTCTTGTTTCTCCTAATGAAGCAACCTGGAGCTGCTCTGCAGATCCCCCTGGGATCTCTGGTGTTTCTCTGCCCCAGGGGCACACCACATGAGCCCTGACTCACCTCAGTGCTGCTCTCCTGCACTGACAATTCAACAGTGTCAAGTGTTGAACAGATCTCCGAAAGACTGCAGGCCTCTGCTGCACTAGCTGTGCCAACATAACGTATGCACAAAGTCTATTTACTTTGTTAGAGGCAGCTTAAAACAGGAGTGCTGCCGAGGGCTCAGCCATGGCTGAGAAGAAAGGAGAACCAGACAGAAATGAAACAGGAACAGAAGGAAAAATACTCCTAGGTGAAAAGATGAAACAGATAAGCCTTACTCATGTTTGCATCAGCCAGCTGCCATTCTACATTTTGTTAAAGATAGGCTACCTAACAGGCAGGGGTGACAAAGTCGTGCCACTGAGGATACACTCTGTAACAAGAAGTTGATCGTCTGTGTTGGACCAGGAAACTTTTTTCCCCAAGTGGTAAGCAAATCACTAGCAGAAAGATATGTATTTCACTACATACATTTGTAGTGAAACATGCAGTTTTGTCCCAGCGGTTGTTTTGTCTGCTAACAAGGTCTAGTTCTGAGACAGAACATTAGTCTCTATCTCAAAACACAGCTCATAAATAGTCGAGGACAGACACTAAGTACATTTGATTTCACAACCACAAATGATGATGAATGAACACTGCAACCTGAAGTTTCTACAGCTCTGTGTAAACCCCAGTAGTCATCAACATGTTACACAATTTTTCTGGTTGATATTAACACATACAGGAAATATGTTCCATGGCTCCCATTTTACATAACGTCCAAATCAGTTGCCTCACTTACTTAAGGTTTGGTCAGAGTGTAGGAGACAGACCCTGGCATTCAGTTGGACTGAAGTTTTTGTAGTTGTTGGTGGTATGTATTTCAATAAAAAAGATTGTACATATGAAGAATGGCCTAAAGGAGCATTAGTAAAACTTGAATTTTTGCACCCTAAGCGTGACTTTTTACATGAGCTATTCAACTCAGTAGAGCTCAACATTTTCTTTTAAAACAGACATTCTAACACTTACTGAGCATTAGTCCTTAGGTTATGAATTGCTTTTGACAGCTGACCATGGTTCACTACACTAGGGGAAGAACAGCCTCGTTCTAGAGGAGTTTGTTTGTTTTACTAAAGCACGTATGAGTCGAATCTTGGTGAACAGATGTCAGGTTTTGACTTGGCATATCCTGTACTCACAATATTCAAGCCCGTTCTTTTTTACCACTGCCCATTTGTGAGGTTTGCTGCAATTTATAGATGTAACACATCTTAAGTCTCACAGCTTCCACATAAATATATACTACTCTTATTAATATCAGTGAGAGTCCTAAGTATGTATGTGCCAAAAAAAAAGAAAAAAGACAGGGAGACCAGCATTTCATCGAGCAGCAGTCTCACTCCAGTATTTACTTAATCTTTCTATGGTTAAAAAGAAAAACAACAGTTTGCTTTCGGGACTTGAATGTATTTCATAAATATTGCATCACTTCACCATGCCACACAGCCTTTGGTATTCCACAATCCAGTTCTCAAGAGGAAATGTTTGAAGAGGCTGACTGATTTTCCGGCATCTTAAAAGATACATCCCCTCATACAGTTATGGCAGTATTATTTTGCAATTAGTTTGGTTTCATTTGTATTTGTTGGCATATTATTAAAATAGAATCCTAGAATCCCTAGAGTTGGACAGGACCTTTAAAGGCCATCTAGTCCAACTCCCCTGGATTGAACAGGGACATCCACAGCTAAATCAAGTTGCCTAGGGCCTGATCCAGACTCGCCTTGATAGTCTCCAGGGACGGGGCATCCACCACACCTCTGGGCAACCTCTTCCAATAGATAAGAACCAAGTAGAAAGACCTAGATCTTTTCTACTACAGATGTGCAATTTTCCTGTAGTGACCTCTGCTTAGTACAATAAGAAGAAATTGGTATCTGTATCATTTCTGATTTGTCTGCTCCTAAGGGTTGATTTAAAAAACAGACAATTTATGCAGTCATTCTAGATACAAGGAGCACTGCAGAAAACACAGCAAGGAAGAAATAGCAAAAGATGCTAAGAATGAACTGAGTGAGACGTTGCCAAGAACAAAAGAACACGTGATGTCAAAAGGGAACATATCAGGTAGGCAGCAGAAGCTAGCCTATGCCAAGATGTGCAGATGAACATTTTAAACTTAAGGCAGAAAGTGAATGAAAGACAAGAAGGATAGCTGGAAGAGAACATAACTGAAGAGTAAGAAAGAAGGTTGTTACCATGTTGTGTGATAGCAAGACTAAAGTAGTAAGCTGCACGGCTGAAGCCAGAAGATGAATGGGATGAAATATTAACACCAAGAACTAATAAGGCCCAAAATAAGGATTTTTCAGGGGAAATGATGTGCAACTGGTGTGCTATGGAAAATGGTAAAGAAAGTGGATACCATAATAAGTTTCAAAAAACTTTCTTGAAAGCTGATGGCACTAGAGCAGGAAAGATGAAAGGCTTGTAGTTACAAATCCCTTTCTCTGAAGAAGGAAATAAAACCAAACTAGATCCCTATCATCAACTGTAAATTGCATAGGGGAAGAGGCTGGGAAAATGGAAAATCCCAATTTTGTTCAGCAGTGAAGAACTCTGCTCTCTTTCCAGCTGAGGAAACGTCACTGGAAAGTCCCAGCCTGAAAAAAAAAATCCAACAAGTAAACAAATTGCCTAGGCAGTGAAAACAGAAAGAGGAACAAAGTCAAATGATACTTAGACTTTAAAGGAGCTTATTTTCAAGTTAGCATTTCCTTGATGGCAGCGGTTCAAATTCAGACAAGAAAAATTTCATTACAGTGAATCTGGCCAGAAGCTTCACTAATGGTGTGAGGCTACAGAATGAAAAGTCATTCATTAAATATGTAAGGCTTCAACTTAGGATCTTTTTTATTTCTGCTACAGAGTACAGTCCAACAACCCCCATGACAAACCAGACATTATTATTAGATCACTGCAAAGTTATAAATAATTGTCTGACAACCTCATGGATTTTTTTTCTCCTGGGCTTATATTATTTCCAGACAAGGAAGCTTTCCTTAACAATGTATTTCCTAACTCACTGGGCACGGCTGTTTGCATTATAAACAAGTTTAATGATGGGAACTTTTCCAGCATTGTCCATCAAGAAAATAAGGAAAAGGCATGGCTGGTCACACTTAAAGAAGAAATACATTGTTGGACAAAATTCTGGGATTGTCTCAACACTGCTTTTCTGCTTTCCCAATTGATTAGCATTGATGCATTCTGAGCCAGTGTGCACGACAGCAGAACCCTGCTAGTAAAAAACAGATAGCAGTTATGGAAGTGTTGCACAGACCATCATACACCCAACCTTACCAATATTAAACTAAAAATGTAGGATTTTATTTTCTTTACACTCGCGTTCTCTTCTCACCAGGATTTAACACAGCTGCAGAGAACCAGCTCTCATGTGTTATCCTTGGTAGCCAAAACTATGATTCTTTATGAAGTTGCCAACCTAGTGACATCCTCACAGACAGGGAAAGAAGACTGGCTATCGGCCTTTGGGTCAGGGCATTATGTTTGTTTTTTGTTGTTAGCTTTTGTTTTTTCATTGCTTCTAGTGTGTCTAGACTGTAGGAGAGAAACAACTGCAGGAAGGTGTGAGATGTTGATTCTTTACCATTCTTCCCATTACTAGATAAGGGCATAATTCTATCACTGTCATGGCAGGGGGTAGGAGGATCCTAACTTCCAAGGTGGAAGCCCAGAGCCAGGCCCACTTCTGCTACTTGAGCTTTGAACAATGTAGAGCAATGATCTAGACAGTTTTCATCAGCGACCAAGCTGGAGCAACAGTGTGAAACCCAGTGAGTTTCAGTTCCTGTAGCTGATGCAATAACAGTCTTAGCTTTCTAAAGGAGAAATGGAAAGAAACTCCCTCTCATGTGTTCTTTTACATACACAGAAGAAAGGATAATCGATGATACCTTTCCTGGAAGAGGTGAGGGTGGGGACAGAAGTAGGGACAATCTTCACAGAAATCATTCTAATTCAGTTCTTTTTCATAACCTCACAGAACGTATCAAGTTGGAAAGGACCCACAAAGATCAACAAGTTCAATCCCTGGCCCTGCACGGATTTTTATAGGAATGTCTCTTTCTCAAAGCAATTTCCTAGCATTAAAAGTAAGCTGTGGCAGGAACACGATGAACATGCCAATGTTGACCAAGATGGCATACTGTGCAGTCTGACAGTAAGTCATGCCTTACGTTCAATAATGCCTATTGCAAAAGCCTCTATATTGAAGACTGTTTTCAGTTTCAGATGAAATTTCAATTTTCAAACAAAGAATTTCAAACACAGTTTGCCACAATAGCTAATCTAGGACCCTTCTGTAAAAATGCTGGTAATTTTGAAGCATTACAACTAATTTTTCTGTCTTCTGGTAGCACAGCCATGCCATCTAAAATCATTTCAAAATAGATGCATCTTTGACACTAAGACGTATTTTCTTCAATTCAACTAATATGCTGCTCCCAACTTCAGTTCCACATACAGAATCACAGAAACACCAAGGTTGGAAAAGACCTATAAGATCATCCAGACCAACCATCCACCTATCACCAAAGTTCTCACTAAACCATATCCCTCAAAATCCAGACATTCCTTGAACACCTCCAGGGTCGGTGCCTCCACCACCTCCCTGGGCAGCCCATTCCAGTGCCTGACCACTCTTTCAGAAAAATACTATTTCCTAACATCCAGCCTGTATCTCCCCTGGTATGGCAGCTTGAAGCCATTCTCTCTAGTTCAATCACCAGTTACATAAGAGAAGAAGACGACCCCCAGCTCACTACAACCTCCCTTCAAGTATCTATAGAGAGCAATAAGGTCTCCCCTGTGCTTCCTCTTCTCCAGACTGAACAATCCCAGCTCCTTCAGCTGCTCCTCATAAGGCCTGTGATCCAGACCCCTCACCAGCTTTGTAATTCAGTCAGGAATGGGAGTAAGTACAACATTTAATCTAAAAACTCCAGGCAGAAGATTCTGGGGCTGGAAAAAGTGCTCTGTACTTCAGTATACAGTCGGCAGCAAGATACACAAAATATTTATATATATTTACTTACTGAACACATGGTACAATTAAGTAACGTTGGAAATCAGCCTCAAAAGTGAAATGTTTGTGATATTCATTTCTGCTTCAGAGGAGTCGGGGGTGGGGTGTTCTGAACTAGTGAGGCTTTATCTGATAAAACTCCTCTGAATAGCACGGACTTGAGATCAGCCAAGAGTCTGATTTCAACAATGAAAGAACAAAAATATCTGAATAAAGGAGAAACAAGCACACTTCTTAGGAAAAAGAAAAAAAAAAGAAAGAAAGAAAAAAGGATTTCCTTAGTCATATCTGAGTTATCCTGAATGAAAAGAAATTAACAAACTAACCTAATTTCTAGTGGAGTCAGTGGCGGTTATCGGAACAGGGGAGTAAATTCTAGAACAGCCAAATCTGTACCTATCTTTGCTCAGTGTTTGGCATGTCATTTTGTTGTTTTTCTTCTCTGACCTTGTCTGTCTTGTCAGAACGGCAGTTCATTTGGCAGCTGATAAGGAACGCAAGGTTAACTATAAAGCTGACTTGATTAAGCAAGAAAATATATGCAAATGTGTGTTAAATCTTGGTAAATCCAAACACGGCTCTATCTGCTCAGTGACAGTTTAAGAAAAAAGGCTCAAATAACCTGAAAGCTAAGCTCAACATCCAAAAGCTGGAGAGCACCAGGATTAACACAGAAATGGCACAAGAAAGCCTGGCCTAGGATCAAAAGGGCACCATAGCAATCTCCAGCTACAGCAACATCAGGTTCACTGATAGCTTCCAAGCTGCACGTAGCTCACAAGCAGTCCAAATATGATTTCAAGGGCAGGGCTGGCATCAGAGCAGCACTGATATGAATGCTGCCAAGTGACACAGTTCCGCAGAAAAGGAAGCCAGGATTGAAAGGAGGGTTGCAAACCACAGCAGCTCTGCATTAACATTCCAGTTCTGACTCTCAGAACAAATGCCTTGGTACTCACTGTGGTGGCACAGAACCGGCTGGTTTCGTTTAGCCGTGCTTGCCACAGAGACAGTGAATGTGTGGTGCGTGGATAAGACAGGCACCTGGGAAGGAGAACCACTTTGCCTAGCTCAGCTGAGTCTGATGCTCATACAAGTTGAAGCCTTCACACTGACATGAAAGAAGCAAAATATGCAGGCTAATTACCACTGCCTTCATGCCTGTGATTCACTAGTCAGCTCTTTTTCATCCCATGAATGACATCATTGTTAGAAATTACTGCCTGGGGACCCAGACTGAAACTGGCCCTGCAATCACAGTAATGGGTCTCCATGCAGGTACAAGAACGGAGTTTAAATTAGCTTCAAATTATTTTACCAAATAAGAAAAGGAATAATTAAGATGTGAAACACTTCAACAACAACTAATCAGTAACAATTTCAAACATTAAAGTAATTATTTTATTTCACAGACATAACAACTTTAGCAGAGAGTTAGCATTTAACATAAATGACTTTAAATGAAAAGCTATTGAAAATGAATAGTATACAAAAATGCGTTTACTTTAAAAGCTTAACGTTTCAATGAATAGAATGTAGCTGTACATGTGACTATACAAACAAGTCAGGTACCTCTCATCAATACTTGTAAAACAAGATCAAAATTTGGTCTTAAATCCTGATATACAAAAAAACAACAAAAAACCACTTAACAAAATAACTGCACCTCCATGATAAACAATACAATTTCAAACTTTCCCAAGAATAACACCCCAAAACTATCCAGATTACTGTTGTTCCTCCAGTGTGATGTGACCTCTGATATCTGCTAGGCCCCACGTTCCCCTTTCTCTCTCCACTAACCTCTATTCTTTAACTGATAAGCCTCTTTCTGGAGCCACAACTACCTCCTAGCAGACACCACAGAGGGAGCAGAGCCTAGCCCACTTCCAGCATCCTCCCCCTATGCAGGCAGGAAGGCTGCATACAAAACACATTCTCTGTGCCAAGGGGGAGGCCACACTGAGAGGCACAAAGTTGGTCACGGACTGCAAACCAGGGCAGTGTAAAAAGCTCATTGTTTTGTTACAATTTAGTATTGTGCGTACTTAGAAGCACTGTGTATTATCAGTGTTTTGGATGAGCTTGCAGTGGGGTGAGAGCTGTACCCACTACAAGCCTTACCACTACAAACTTTGATATAGGACTCATTGTATTTCTGGATACCTTTCCCCCAAGACCTTTAGGGGACACTGCTCACATCAGCAACACCATTATACAAACTACAAATCGTAGTGATCATTTCTATGGTGAATCTTGTTTCAAGGACTGCTGAAATCTACCCGCATCAGAACCACAGCCAGCAGAGAACTTCTCTTAGGCCTCAGTGAAAATACTGGCAGCACAACAAAGTAACTTCTGCACACAGCAACGCACGAACAAAAGCTTTGAGTTCACAAATCCTACTAAAGGACTTATGTCAATCATACACTTGTGTAACAGAGTGATGTAATTGTATTTCTCATCTCTTTTCAGTGGTGTACAGAGACAGGACAAGGGGCAATGGGCCCAAACTGGAATGTATTAAGTTCCACCTGAATTCGAGGAAAAACTTTCTGTACTGTGACAGTGAAGGAGCACAGGAATAGGCTGCCCAGAGAGGGGGCGGGGTCTCCTACTCTACAGATATTCAAGACCCACCTGGACACCTTCTCGTACAACCTGCTGAAAGAAAACTGCTTTAGTAGGGGTTGGATGCCATGACCTCCAGAGGTCACCCCCAGCCCCTATGGGTCTGTGATTGCAACTAGAGACATTTCACGGTGATACCGCTTGAACTTCCACGCTGTGAAAACCAGACACTGACAGACGCAAAACGTGTTTTACCTGAAGGCCTTTATTTAGAACTTTGCATTTGGCTTTTCTTAGCTGAATCTCAGTTCTGCTCCATGCGTTTGCTGTTTGGTACGTACTGGAATTCTCTCATTTTCATCACCTTATAGCTGTGTGCTGTGACAGAAAGCAAGCGGTAAGAGACGGTTCCACCTATCGGGCTCCGAGTCAGCTGCAGAGCAGCACGTATGCCCGTAAACATCAAAAAACCATCCACAACGACTTCAAAGTTGGTCAGGCAAAAACACCAACGGTCGCTTTTAATGGAGCTCGGCCAGTTTTCCTAGCCCTCAATAAATAGAAAGCGTAAGGCAGGAGGAGTCCAAATTCTTTAATGGAGTTAAGCCGTCAAGCGCCACGAGCGACGCGCCGCGCTTCAGCTCAGCGCTCCCCCTCCAAGCGCAGCCTGGGCCGCCCGGCCCGCCGACAGCCCCGCGGCGCTGAGGGACGCGCGCCGGCCGCCGTTTGGCGCCGAGAGCTACTTGCACAGCCCCTCGAGGCGCTCCAGCGTGCCCTTCATGTCGCGGATGCGCTTGGCCAGGGCGGGCACGGGCTGCATGGCGCGGTCCAGCTCCTCGCAACGCGCCACCAGCGCGTACATGGCGCGGATGCTGAGGTCGGCCGCCTCGCCCAGGCTCTCCACGCCGTCGCGGTAGGTCTGGATGCAGCCGACGCTGAGCGCCGTCAGCGCCTGCAGCCCGCAGTGCACGTTGCGCAGCAGCTCGTCCACCTGCGCCGCCACCTGCCCGGCCAGCGCCACCACGTCCTGCAGCGCCCCGGGATCGATGGCCGGGATGGAGCTGCCGCCGGCCGCCGCCGCCGCCGCCGGCTCGCCCCGCGGCACGCCGCTCAGCCGGATCCGCCGCTCCAGGTTGTTGGCCACGAACTGCGTGAGCCGCCCCTCGCGCAGCACCGTCCCCTCCAGCTCCAGGGCGCTCGCCAGAGTCGCCCGCCGCCCCTCCGGCAGCGAACGCCCCTCCGGCAGCGAACGCCCTGCCACCGCTCCGCCGCTGGCGGCCAGGCTCAACGCCTCCAAGCTGCGCTCGTCCCGGCTCTCACCCTCCGCGGCCAGGGGAGCGGCAGCGGCAGCGGGCCGCGGCGCCGGGTCCTCCATGGCAGGCCCGGCCGGGTACGCGCCTCCACCTCCGGGGGGGGGCGCTTCGCCGCCTGTTTACGTCCCCTCCGATTGGCTGAACGGTCCGAGGGGGCGGGACGGATGCTGCTTGCGCTGCGCAAGATTGGCCGGTGGTGCTCAACAGGGGAAGCTCTCGTCCCGTCCGTTCGCCTCGCGTTTCGAGCCCGTGACTCGGAGACTGGGGCGTGCCCCTTGTTTGTGTCTGCCCGGATTGGGAGGCCTGCGGAAGCGGGCGGAGCCACAAGTGTTTGTGTCGCTTCCGATTGGTCAGGGCGGGGCCAGAACGGCCGCCGGTTCGCTGGGATTGGCGGTGCCCGGCGGAGAGGCACCCAGCTCTCTCCGTTCTCGCACGGCGATTGGCGGGAGGGCGGAAGGGGGCGTGCCCATCCCGTGTAACAACACAGGGCGCTGCTGGCTGCTCCTCTCACTCCCCCGCCATGTTCTCCTAGCAGCCGATCCGACCGTGCCACCATCTCAGCCTATAAAGCCCGGGCAAACAGCCCCCAGCGACCCGAGCCGCTTATCCCTGCCTGGGCTCGACCCCCCTCTTCCCTTTACAGCTCTGGGTACCCACGTCCCACCATGGTCACCACCACGGCGCCACCACCCTTCCTGACTCGAATCTCGGCGGGCACCGACGACCCGCGGCGGCTGCCCTCGACGCTCCTCCAGCACCTCAGGCGAGGGGACAACAACTGTGAGAACCAGCCCAGCTGCTGCCTGGCAGGTCCGGGGGGCAGCGCGCGACCCGCGCTGAAGAGAGTGAGGCGGAGGAAGGGCAAGATCCGGCCGGGCCCCGCAGGGCTCCTGCCGAGCCGTTACCAGCAGTTCCAGCAGCACCGCGCCGGCCTGGGCAGGAGGACGCCGCTGGGAGCGCACGGCCCGGCCGAACTCGGCGCTCCCCTTGCCTCAACTGTCTCTGCCGCTCCGGGCTTCGCGGCGACGCCCGCCGAGGAGTCCCTCGCACCCACCCCCTGCAGACCCACGCCCAGCAGACCCCTCAGGAAGGAGGTAACAAGGGGCTCCGATACTTTTTTTTTTTTTTTTTCCTTTCACGGCGCTCCGTTCTCCCCTCGGATGGGGGGTGGGGAAGAGGGGGAGGGGGCAGCGGGCGACTTACCCCCTCCCCTCGCTCTGTGTGTGCGTGTGAGGGGCGGGGGGAGGAGAGTTTCCGTTACGTTCTTGGGGAGGGGGGGGGAGGGGGAAACGAGTGAAATCGCGGTCGGCGATTGGCTACCGGCCTTCACCAATGGGCGGCCGCCGCTGCGCCCAGCAACAGCCGGATTTAGCCTGCTGGCCGCGCGCCAGCCGCCCCTGCGCGCGCAGGCGGGACGTGCGGGGGGCGCAGCGCCCCATGGCGGCCGAGCGAGGGCGGTGAGGGGGTCCTCGGGGGGCTGCGGCGGTTCCGCGTCCCGGAGCGCGCTTAGTAACGGGCGAGTTGTAAAGACGTTGGGTAGCGTGGAGGGAGACGGCTCGTGGCCGCTGCGTCCGTTGCCACTGGCGCCTCTGGAATCCGGAGAGGGATCGTGTGCTGACGCGAATTCTTTGTCTCTTCAGTTCTTGAAGAACAAGATGGGAAAGACTGAGAAGGCTGCCACTCCCCACGGCCAGCCCGTTCACGGTTTACATCTGTGTGAACAACCAAAGATTAACAGGCAGAAGAGTAAATGTAACGTGCCGCTGACGAAGATCGCCTCGGCAAAAAAGATAGAGAACTTTTGGCAAGATTCGGTACCTCCAGAAATGGCTCAAAAGCAGGAGAAAAAGCCACTTAAAAACACAGAGAACTTCAGAAATGCCAAGTCCAAGAAACCCATCACCCTCACAGATGCGAACCAAAAAGAAAATTATGCTGGGGCGAAGTTCAGTGACCCACCATCTCCTAGTGTCCTCCCAAAGCCCCCCAGCCACTGGGTGGGGGGCACAGCTGAGCTGTCTGACCAAAACAGGGAGTTGATGGCAGTCCATCTGAAAACTCTCCTCAAAGTTCAGGTGTAGTTTCCAAGAATAGCTGCGAAGCAAACTCCATCCAGGAAACTTACACATGCCTTGTTGCAAACAAAAAATTTAAAAAAAAAAATTAAAAAAAAAACCCACAAACGAAAGACTGTCAAGTCTTATACTCACATACAAAATTCCCTGTATTATATTTTTTATGGTTGTGTAAATAGTGTACATCATGTATTATGTGTATATTCTTGTTCATACTTTGAGAGGTACATTTTAGTTTTGTTATGAAAGGATGTATTTTGCACTGCCTGATTGGTAGATGTCTTGTATATACAACATGGACAGTTTTAAGTGTGTGCTTGACACATGAAGACTTGACTTGATTTGCACAAGGTAAAGAAAATTCTGAACGGAGAGTACAGCTTTCTGATGTTAAGGTTCCAGATCAAATGTGAATGGTTTATTCATGCACTGCTGACAATAGTTCTATGTTCTGTGTCCCAATCAAGTACAAACATGGAATTTTCATACAAATGTGAATTTCTGCTCTGGAAACAGTATCTGGAATTCCTGTTTATCTGTTTGTAACGAAATTAACTGGAATTTGAGTAGAATTCCAACCCATCATGTTGAGCACTGCTGATTTCTTTTAAGAGAACAAAAAAGAAAAGAGCAGAGCTTTCTGCCATAGATTTAATTGGTCACTAAAAAAAATTAAATAAAACAATTTGGCCTCCCCTAAGTCATGTCTCTGTTTTTCTTTTGTGTGTGTCTTCAAGCATTTGAACTTAAATTGCTGCGTTACTGCTTTTTTTGTGTGCATAACTGGTATTTTTTTGTCCTTGTCAGCCTTTAGTTATCCAGTAACGAAGAGATCCAGTAGCTTACGGAACGTTTCCTCTGTAATACGTCAGTTGAGATTCTATATCCATGTTGAGATCCCGTATCCTTCTGTTTCTTTAAAACTGGGATTTTGAGATGGTTGGAGAATTACATTCAAATTCATGCTGCAGTGCTCCTTAATTTCCATAGTAAGTGGTCATTAAATTTGTTGATACTGAAAGGCAGCAGCGGCTGAAAGAGGGTAAATGAAGCTTCCTGTTCTGCACTGATATTGTCTCCTGCTGGTGGCTGTGCTGGAAATTGCATTCCTCTGATTTAAAATTCTTAAGGAATTGGGCTGCCAATTAGTGTGACAAGGGTGTTGATGTAATGAAGATTTGTGACTACTTTTGGTATTTAAATTTAGATTAATTAAGTCATGAGATGAAAAAGCTTTCTTGAACTTTCACATCCACTGGAAAAAGAAGAATCTCTGGGCATTAGTTTGAGGAAGGCTATGTGAGAGGAAAACAACCAGTGGGGTCCTAGGTAAAGCATTCCTTTTCTTAGCATGCTCAACAGAGATTCAGTGACCAGCATTAGCT
Organism: Perdix hodgsoniae; assembly: GCA_035772895.1. NCBI lineage: Eukaryota > Metazoa > Chordata > Aves > Galliformes > Phasianidae > Perdix > Perdix hodgsoniae. The sequence goes on along the minus strand of JAPSGF010000004.1, from coordinate 23,598,355 downwards.
ATATTTGTAACAAGCATGCTGCTAGTTCTGATGCATGCTCTCACCATTTAGAGCTTGTATGAACTGGTGATATTAACCACTGGTTCCAAACTCCAGTGCTTGAAAAGTAAAGGCGGTCATCTTTGCATTATATATTTGAAAAAAAAAAAATCATTATAATGCCATTGAGCTACGCAAGTACTGTGCTCTGAACCAGAAGTTCATACAGATTTAGGAATGCCCCAGATGATACTTCTGTTTCACTAACTTTCAAAACATACGTGTGTTAATTAATAGCGTTATGTTCTTAAGGAAAATGTATAGGCTCCATAGTTTAGCGAGTCTGGCAATAAAAATCACCCTTTTAAAATTATCATTAAACGGTGCTAAGACCAAGAGAAATGCCTGTAGAATCTCACTGAAAATGTGTCTAGTAGACATTAGGTCCAAAGCTTACTGCTTTTGGTACATTATGGGTTTGCTTGTTTGTTTTTTTCTTCTTTTTGCCTAATGCCACTGAGTGTGAAGAAAAATGCCTTAAAGAACTCCCCATAGTTCTTACTAGTGCTTACTCTTGTCAGCTGAACTCGTGATCTTACTGAATCTTGATAACTAGCCTGACAAGATCCAGTTCCAGAAGACATGGGTGGGCATTAATTAAAATACAGCAACCTTTTTTCCCCTACTTATTACCTCTGTTACTGTCAGCCTCTTTTCCTACCTGCCCTTTGGAGCTGATGTCAAAATATTTAGTCTAAATGATAATCCTGATCCTACACAAAACTTGCCACCATAACTCACCTCTGTTTCTTCCTTGATTTGCTGTCCTGCATCTGGGGATTACAGAATTCATTTAAGAGCAAGTGACGTTAGTTCTCAGCTCCTCAGAAAGTTCTCTAGAGCTGTTGAAAGAGACTTCTGAACTCTAGAAAATGTTTCATACTTTGTTGCATCATTAAGATTACAAGGGTAAGATAACAATGTGTTGTTCTTTACTCTTTTACCTCATCATTTACTCATTACACAGTGCGTAACTTCCTGAGCTGGCTCCTGCACTGTTATTGATGGTCCTGTTATGATCTGATGCTTAATGTTGAAATCTTGTTCTTTAGAGCTTTGGATTGGATCCTGGTCAATAGGCTGAAATATAAAACTCTGCTTACATACACTATAATGCTTTCCATGATTCCCTGGAAAACCAGGTCACAGTCATTGCATAGGACTGCATAGTGCTTATTCTTTATTTCTCACTTTGTGATATTCTTAACAGGGATTTTCCATTTCAGCATTCTCTCAGATTTGATGGATCTCTCATCCTGATTCCGTGAAAGCCAGGCATTGTATTAGATGAACATACTGCTATTTGATTTCAGACTTCATGAAGAAAAACATGACTGGTTTCTGTAAGACTTTGTAGTAACCTAGCCTGAAGTCTTGAAGTGAACAGCCTTTAAAGAAGAAAGCAGTCAGCCTCAGTGTGTGTATTGTGATCAGCTGGTCATGTGGCTGCTGTGTGCAAACTAAACAAAATGTTTATTAAGATCTTCTGAGTTCAGTCAGAGTAGGGAATCCAAACTTAGTGCGTTTTAAATAGATAGATTAAAATCTTTTCTGTTTAAAATCTTTTGTGCAATGCCATGCAAAACCATAGGGGAATCAACTGCAAGCTGAATACTTGTCATGTGGTGGTGGTCCTGAAAATTAGCTTTCATGGAACGTATTTGTTGCAGGATTTTCATGCATGGCTAGGTTTCAAACCAGCAGACAGGGCTCCATTAATAATGGCTGACTTGGTGCTCTACTTAGCTAAAATGTTTCTGTCTCCTAATGCAACAGGAGCAATAAATCCTCCACGACTGGTTCCCTTACACTAGTACCCCTTCAAAGAGGCTGCTAAATCTTTAGGTAGCCTATATAGGAGACTGCAACTGTTTCCATAAATTGCTTTCTAGTCCAGCTGTATTTTCTCCACGTACTGCCATTTGCAGCAGTTCTTGTAAGTACTGTCAGAGCTCTTGCTTTACAAAGCACTTGATGCATGCAACACTTCCTGATGGTTTTTTTTCTGCTTTACCCGGTTTTGAAGTCATACATAAAGGCTAGATTATAGATTGATTTTCTTTGTAATTTTGCAGATGAATTTGGGTTTATTTCTGCACAGGGTGTCTTGGCACTCTTCTAACAAGCAGTTCTCTTATTGTCATTTACAGTTTCATTCCTCCTAATTTTTTTCACGCAACTTCTAGTTCTCTTAGAATTTTGGTTTCACAAAGCATTCTTTAATGCTGTTCTCATCGTGTATGTTTGTCTAACAACTATTTAAGGGGAATTATTTTCTGTTGTGATCTCTTAAGGTTTTATGTTATGGCTGATCCTTATCCTAAAGGGTCAAGGAGTTAAGCAAATATGAGGTGAATGCTGTAAAATGTTAACATTTCCTGTGGGGAGAAAAAAAGGATACTATGTTGAATAGGAATCATACTCTATTTTTAATAAGCTTGCTGATTTGATAGAAAATATGAAGGAAAGGCACATCTATCAATTAAGAAGAAATACATTACATAATTAAAGGGCCTTAACTGAAGTTATCAGCTATGTAGTGGCTGTTAACTTTTTGTTTTGCATCTAGAGTGCAGAAGAATGTTATCAGAGCTAGGACAGGAAAGTCAGGAATTCAGCTAAATTTGAAACAAAAGAAAGAAAAACACCTCAGGTACTAATGTGCAGAATGAACTCATCCTAGCAGAGGTAGCATTTCTGAAGTCAGCATTCTTCCATATCTACTTTCCCATGAGATGATAAAATGGCATTTATTTAACTCCCAGAAAACAGATCTTTAGATTTTGGTAAGCTGTAACTGTACTAAAAAAGCTGCATGGATGCTTTTGTTTAAAGATAGCGACATGCGGCGCATATTAGGCTTAAGTGTGACAGGCACAGTCTTTGTTTTGAGTGGTTCATAAACACTTTTCTTCCATTTGAGAATTGCAGTGGTAATGTGTACTTACAGAATATGCTGCCACTGCTGAGTGAACTTGTGTGGATTCTGCAGTTTATACCAGAGTTACTATTTTGGATTCAAGGGCTTTTCTTGTATTTATAGGACTTAGTCTAAACACTTACAGGGTTGTAGTTCAGTATATGGTTGTATACATGTCAGTAGTGTAAAGGTCATAGCCATTTTGTCATTCTTAAGATCACAAAGCATGAATATTGCGGATCTCCTAGTTCTATGAAACCTGTCATTTGCTCCTGTGTAACGAAGTGCTGTGCCATCATCAGGTGAGTCTACAAACCTTAATTTTCATGCATGATTTACAAGTGATAATAATGGCCATCAAAATATAAATTACATCATCTTTTATTCTCTGAAACAGGACCTGGAGCTATATTCAGTAAAAGAGACAGACAAGCTGCCTTCTTCCTTTCTCTCATCACTTGAATCTCATGTTCTTTATTGCCTGCTGACATGAGAAAGAAAAAGGTGTGCTATGGTCTAAAATAGTAGATAGCTTGATCTATGTGATTCGCATTCCTATAGCATGAGGCTTATGCAAGTTGCATTTCTAGCATCGGATTATTCAGAAATTGTATGTTAGCATATTACGAATATCAACTGATGATTTTAGGAATTGATGTAGTAGTAAATCAATAGGCTGCATCCAAACTCTAGACATTGTTTCAATGTAAGCAGTAAGGAAAGTGCTGATACTTTTTTCCCCCCTGTGCTGGAAGCGATAAGGAAAAAATGTCTGATGAGAAGTAAAAAAAAAAAAAACACCATTTAAAAAAAACACCCTGAAAAACAAGGTCAACCAGGAGATAAGAAGGAAGCTACATAGATGTTGCCATCAAACTGCATGGAAATGAAAGATATAGCGAGAAAAAATTACTTCCAAAGGTATCTTCTGTTACTGCAGCTCTAGGGCATTTGACTGAAGTGGAATGCAATTTGCTTCCAGTGCTGTGGAAGGCAACATCAGCTGACAGGTCTTGTGACTGACTGTCTGATCAGCACCTCTTATTCATGACTACTAACTGCATCTAAGTGTGGTGTTCTTAGTGGCTAGCACCATTTTAAGTATCACAGGATGCTCTGCAATAAAAACGTACTGCTCCCAGGTTTCCATGGTTTTTTAGACTAATGTTAGAAGTGGTCAGAGAAGCCATTGACTTCAGGCGCTGTGTTCTTTGGCAGCCATCTCATGCCACATTCTTTGTAAGAGGAGGCATGCTACCTGGAAAAGCAGCACGTGTCTGTGGTATTTTGGCTCATGGTTTTAAGACACAAGGACTCCACTATTCAGTGTAGGATCACTTGACTAATCAATCTAGAACAGTGCAAGACTTCACATACAGCTTTTATTCTTTTGTGTGTGTGTGTGTGAGTGTGATGATTTAAGGGAAAAAATGTGGCTTTTTTGGTTTATATCACAGTTTTGATTTTCCAGCTATTTTAACAGAGATGAGTCAGATATTTAGACTGCTGCACTATCGTGTGAGTTTACAGTTGAAGTATGTATGTGGGTGACAGCAGCCTTCGTGTTTTACAGATGGGAAAGCAGTTGTAAAGAAATGAACATTTTGCTGAAGATCACTCAGTTCACAAAGCCAGGAGTAGAAGCAGTGTCTGAGGCTCAACTCAGGGTTTTTCTTTGCTAGGATGCCTGGCTGCTGTGTGATATGCAGGTCTCTCTTACCTCATGGTGTAGTATGTTATGGTGCAGTGACTGTAATACTCTGCTTTGAAATGTTTGACATGTAGTCGTTGGTAGGGCTGATGAGATAAAATGGGCTGTTTTTATGGTTTGTGCAATGGAGAGTTTTGTTACAGGACAGTTATATTAATGTGCACTGGGAAGATAATTTTTATTCTCTGCGCTCCTATTTATGATGCTTTGATACAGTATCTAATCTGTACACACCACCGTCATTTCCAGCTTATCCTCTATGTTCTCTTCCCACAGCCACCAGTGGAAGACTGATGTCAAAAGTTTCTGCATGTTGGCTGCTGCCCTTCCGTTACCTTTACATGCACAACATCCTCATCATTTCTTGACTTTACATCTGAGTCATCCTTAGACTCTCAGTTGGTCCCGGGAAACTGAAGGAGACCCATACTTTCCCAAGGGAGAGTGTCTTAACAGAGGAGTACAGGGTGAAGATTGAGGCACCAGTCTCTAATGCCAGACCTTCAGCCTTCCCATTACTTTCCCTGGCTGTTTTCTTTGGTTTTCTGGTACTTTCTTGTTCCTTGTATTTTCTTCTGTTTCCCACATGCCAACGTTTTCAGTTTCCCTCACTTTGCCACAGATGTTTATATGTATAATTTATTTGCCTGAAAAATCGGTTTGAGAGAGCACCACATTTACCTGTTATGTTCAAGCTACATTTCCTCCAACATTTCGTCCAAAGAGTGTTTGTTTCTGAAGAAAAGTCTTTACAAGCTGCAGTAATCCTCCTGAGATTTGTCCCATCAAAGAGGTATGATTTGAGCAGGCAAGCATGTAGCACAATCTCAGTAACTATAACATGCTCCATCTGATACTCTGGAGGGCTAGAAACATTCTAACAAGCCAATCCACGCAGATACTATAGGCCCCATCCATAGTTCTCATTCATGCTGCATAATAGCCTTTCTTCCCACACTGAAGGAAATTTTTCTCCTGTAATGCATTCTGCTGCTTTTCTACCACACATCCATCCATATGCATTTAATTCATTTCAGAAATATTTCCAACATCACTGCTGTACTAAAACTATGTTTTCTCTACCTAAGTGAGAATAAATATCCCAAAAGCTTTAACATAGAACCTGCAGACTCTTTTTCTCCAGCTTGGCCCAGGGTAGAATTTCAAATTAATAATACTGGAGATCCAAATCAATTTTCTATGATTTCTTACTATATGTAAGTGATCTTCCAGAAAGTAAATGGCAACACTTCATTCTGCCTGCACAGTTAAGAGTGATCATCTATCTTTACCTGTGCAGAACTAAACTACTAGTTTCATGACTTATTTTCACTGTTTTTCAAAGGTGTAGCTGGTGACTACCGTGTTCTTTGGGACAAAGGTCGAAGCTTTGGAGGGACACAGCTGGGTGCACAGGAATGAACAAGCAGTGCAATAACTGAGACTTCCACCCTAAGGAAGTGCTGGAGTGCAGGGAGGGGTCAGTTCTGAATCGCTTAATCACCATGCTCTGCAATCCTGTGAATCATTCCCAATTGTTTGGCAACTCAGTGTTTTAGAGTGCCTGGAGAAGGCAGCCTTCCTGCACAAAGGGGTTTTCCCATCCTGCAGAGCCTGGAAGGCCCTCAGCAGAAGCACCACGTGAGAGGACATCCTGCTGTCATACTGCTGTTATACTGCTGAAATGAAATCGAAACTTCTGTAGGGAAGAGAGAACCTGTTTTTATTTTCTTCCTTCTCTAGTAATGCTGAAGAGCCGATCTATACCAATACAGTTACTGATTACTTGCACTCCTCCAAGCTGCTGCATTTCAATATAGTTTTTAATACAGACATGTCCTAGTTTTCAAATGCTGTGGGGACGTGGTATGTGTAGTGAAAAGTCATTTTGATCCTGTCTTGCCATCTTGACCCAAATGCCAGTTTAGTTATGGTTTTCTTTAGGAAGCACTTTGCTTATTTCTGACACGACTGAGATGGTTATATGGGCTGGGCCCTGAGGAAGACGACACGCAGTGCTTTCTCACCGGGTAAAGTAAGAACTGAAGGAGCAGAAAGCAGATGTCTTAGTAGCATATACATTTTGTTTCAGGTAGGTTTATGCATGAAGCTTCGCGTCCGGGCCATTGAGTGCTGTGGGACTCGGTGAGGGGCAGCGGAGCTCCCTCTGGTGGTCCGTGGGGACATTTCACAGGGGTACCCCGGCGGGAGCAGCTGAGAGCAGCAGGCGTAAGGACCCACCGCCGCAATGCTCTGAGCCCTTGTGCTCTGCGGCTGAGCAGTGTAATCACAGAATCGTAGAATCACAGGATCACTGATGTTGGAAAAAACCTCCAAGATCACCTAGTCCAATCATTGACATATTCCCACCACGTCCATTAACTGTGTCCGTCAGCGCCACATCCACAAAGTTCCTGAATGCCTACAGAGATGGTGACTGCATCACCTATCTGGGCAGCCCATGCCATTGCCTCACCATTCAGCTAGAGGAAGAATTGTTCCTGATACCCAATCTGAACCTCCCTTGGAGCAACGTAAGATCATAAAGTCTCATCTTACTGCTGTTACCTGGGAAAGGAAGCTGACCCCCACCTTTCTATAATCTGGTGGAGGCCTAAGTGCAAGTTAGGTAGTGAAGGGTCTGGAGGGGAAGATACGCGAGGAGCAGTCGAAGTCTCTTGGTTTGTTCAGCTCAGAGCCGAGGAGGCTGAGGGGAGGCCTCATGGCAGCCTGCAGTCCCGCATGTTAGGAGTGATGGAGCCCTGGGCAGCCTGGTCTAGTATTAAATGGGGAGGTTGGTGGCCCTGCATGTGACAGGGGGGTTGGAGATTTGTGATCCCTGAGGTCCCTTCCAACCCTGGCCATTCTGTGATTCCGTGAGTGGAGGGGCAGTGCTGAGCTCTGCTCTCTGGTTCTGACTGGACATGAGGAAATGACATGGAACGGTGTCAGGGGAGGGTCAGGCTGGGGCCTGGGAGACCATTCTTCAGCAGAGGGTGGTCAGGTCCTGGAAGAGGCTGCCCAGGGCAGTGGGCCCCACCCCAAGTTGCTGGGGTTCAAGGAACTCTCAGACATAGGATTTGAGTTTTGGGTGGTGTTGTGTGGAGCTGGGAGTTGGACTCAATGTTTCTTGTGGGTCCACTTCCAACTTGGGATATTCTATGGTTCTAGGAGACACTTTGTGATGCCAGAGTGAGCCAGGATGTGCTGTGGGGTGTCCTCAGGTAGTTTTGGAGTTAACTGGGCACTGGGCAGTGATTTTTTGGTCAAAATTTTGTTCTAAGGAAAAAAAAAATAATAAAAAAAATTAACTCCAGGGTCTGTATAGTTCCAGGTGGGCAGTGAGGGCTGTGTTCTGCTGCCATTGGCTGTAGCAGTGCATCCTCTTCGGTATAATACTGTAGTGCCAACTGGCACTTCTCTTGTACACCCCCAGGTGATGTCATCCTGCAGCGGCCGTTTCAAGCATAAGAACACAGTATAGTAAATAAATCTCATGTATAGCTACCCTGTCTAATCATCATTCAGAAGGCCATTGAAGACTGTTAGCACACTGGGGAAAAAAAAGAAAAAAGAAAAAAAAAATTAAAGTGTGCAAAAAATGAAGTTAATGTTTTTGTTTTCTTCAGCTAATATTTTACCAAAAGGGCAGCTGGAAGACTAAGACAAAATGAATTAGGCAGGAAGCCTCCCTTTCTTAAAGAAAACATCCGGTGCACTTTTGGCAGATGGTGTTTTTGTAAAACACAAACTTACAACATATTAATTACTGTGTCCCTGGTGTTTTGAAAATATAGAAGAACAGATTTCCTTCAGTGAACTTATGAACTTAGGAAAAAGATGGCCATAACTAGTTATAAAATTGTGTGTTCTATCCTATGTTGCATGCCTGTATTTTTATCGGAGGATATGCAGGCTAGTATATGCCATTGCTCAAGTGCCTAGAAGGTAGACACCTATGTCTAACCTCATCCTCAGCAGTTAGCCAGCAGAAAGGGACCCTTTCAATTATGGCAACAATTTTTACAGTGTCTCAAAATTCCACACTAGATTATCGAGGCTGGTACCTGTCATTACCCCACTAACCTAATCACAGGAAAGAAGAGATAGTTATCAGGTCACTTGCTTCCAAAAAAATCTCTAAGCTCCTAGAGAGTAGCATAAAAAAATCTGCTGCTTTCTCTTCCCTCCTTCAAACTCTTTATTTCTTGTGTTTGTAATAAGTTTTGTTAATTCTGGTATTCATTAAAAAAAGAAAAAAGAAAGAAAAAAAGTAATATAAATAAATTGCAGTACTCAGACCTACTGGATTTTGCATTTGGTGATAATTTATAGCAGTAGATTCCATAGACTAGATGTCCATTAAGTGACAGATTTATTTTAAGAAACGTTAGCAGCTGCATCAGTGTACAAACAACCTGTATGTCATAAACAAGGCTATGACTTGCGGAAACCTTGGACTTTCTGCCAGCCTGAAAAGCAATGCTGTGAGAGACCCTTATGTTAGAGGCACCTGCTGCTGGGGGCCCAGATTAGTACCGCCGTGCAGGGTGCCAAGCAGTTGGCATGTTGTGGCAATGCCCAAGCTGCAGGACAGCTGGCAGCCACCAGACACCCATTGTCACTCCCCACACCCACTGTCACCGCCGCTTTCCAGTACTGGTACAGGAACTTGCTGCCAGGGCAACTTCAGCCCTTTTTTAATTTATTTGTACCAAATAAGATCACTTTGTGCCACCTGTGGACACTTATGAGCCACTGAAGATCCCCTATTCTATGATTTTATATGTAGGTTGCTCTGAAAGTAATACAGAAACTCTGTAAATGATACAAAGAGCACAATAGTACTATTTGGTAGAACAATTTCCCAGCTACAGAACGCTATTTTTCAACACAGTCCCCACCATTAGCATTTGCATTTTCACCAGCAATGAACAGGAGCCCGCATACTGTGCCCGCAAATATCTGCACCACAGAGATGACTCACTGTTGCACAGCTGCTATGATGGCGTTGTTGCTAAGAAAATGTTGCCCATGCAGTTCATCTTTCATTGGCCCAAAGAGATGCTTGTTATCTCCATACAGACTCTAGAATGTCTCCTCTCCTTATCAGTGAAATACAGGGTGCCTCATTGGCACCACACACAAGTCCCTACCAGTGGACAGCTTTGGTATGTGATACAATAAGCAGCATTAACAAGGAATGGGGAGGTCATGTGCATTGGATACAGAGCATACAAAAACATGCCACAGAGCACACAGATACCTGTCAGTGCACAAACATTGTACATGAGAATGCAGGAGTGAATATTTTAATTACAGTAACCAGCCTAGCCATTTTGCCACTAACTGGATGCTGACAGGACAAAAGGGGAATGGTTTTAAACTGTGATAGGGGAGGTTTAGGTTAGATATTAGGAGGAAGCTTTTCACCCAGAGGGTGGTGACACACTGGAACAGGTTGCCCAAGGAGGCTGTGGATGCCCCATCCCTGGAGGCATTCAAGGCCAGGCTGGATGTGGCTCTGGGCAGCCTCGTCTGGTGGTTGGTGACCCTGCATGTAGCAGGGAGGTTGAAACTTGATGATCATCATGGTTCTTTTCAATCCAGGACATTCTATGATTCTATGATTCTATGATTATGATTCTGTGATTCTGTGATTCTATGATTCTATGATTCTGTAATTCTATGATTCTGTGATACCTGTATCCCATCTGCTGACATTGAGCCACATCTGTCTCCCATTTTGTGAAAGGATTAGGGACCGTAGGAGAGTTTCTCATCCCTATCTGGTACAAATGCACCTACCAGACTTGATAACAAACTGTGAAAAGTAATATGGTGATGGAGCACCTGGACAAATTGTAACTCAGTGTCTCAGTGATGTGTTCAAAAACTGAAGAAATACGTTCACTCTGGGGAATGATGAACAGGGTAGGGTTCATTCTGCTCTACTGGATCAGAAATAACTAGAACACATGAGCAAAATTTGCCAGATGTCATTGAGCAATGCATGACTTCAGCTGAAAATTATTTTAACCATTAGTTGAGACCAATGTGGATTGGACTAGCTTGTCCAGCCATACAGATTGATCACAATTGCTTACAATCTTCCATACTTATTTACATCTCTGAACATACTGGATGTCTAAGTGTTCCCAGATTTAAAAAATACAAAGTCGTACATGTTTCATTTCACTGGGATGGTCACAGCTGCATGTCTTCAAATGGCACTAAAGCTCTCACAAAGTTCTGCATGTGTGTTACAGTGAGCAAATCCAACTGTGCTCTCGGGAGTTATTCCTATGCACATGATCAGGAAACTTCCTAGCAACTCACAGCACAGAAAATTAGAAAGCATGATTCCTTTGATGACCCCTGCAGGCAAACATGTATTTCCTGTTTTACTTACCTGCTTGTTTTATGAAGATAAACAATGTAAGATTGAACAAATCTATGAATGTGTTATATCTGTACACCTCTTCCTGCCGCAGTAAGCCCAGGAGTGCATGCAGTGAGTGCAAACATATCATATAAGTGTTTTTTAGCTTTGAGATACCACATAAATTAAATAAAGACTGAAAGACTGCTGTGTGTTATAATGGCTATTACCAGCATTTTATTGCTTTGTTAATTCCCGCTGTGCATAGATAAAGTCTGATTATTGAAACATTTATTTTTAAATGAATAACTAAAGCAAATAATTCTTGTTAAATAAGCACACATAAAACTTATTCTGTTTGCATTTGAATGATTGGTACAGAACCACTCAGTAACAGGAGCAAAAATAATGACTCCTTTAAATGTAATTTCCCAGGGTATCCTGGAAAACATCAACATAATACAACTGTATTTGTGAAATCTGTTGTACCTTAGTTTAAAAAAAAAAAAAAACACCAAAAAAAACCCACAACTCTAATAGCAAAAGAAACCAAAGCTTCAGGGATAACAGGGATTTGCAATTAGACACAGTAAGCCGCCTTCTTGCTGTCTCAGTAACCCCTCAGTATCACTAAATCCACAACAAAGTCCTTAGCAGTAATATTGTGAGGCCTAACAGAGGTAATCCATTTAAAAATTCAGAGGATTGTAAACATATATTTTTGTTAACTGCAAATATACAAATATACAACCACATAAAGCTTTCACACGAGGTACTGTGTGAGATACAAAACTCTACATTTAAATTGGAATTAAAAAATAGAAAATTGAATGTTGAATTGTTTGGGTTATTCGTCTTCTGTCTGCTTAACCCACAAAAAGAGATTGCCTATGAACAAACAGCTGTAGTACTTTGAAGAGTGAATGGATTAAAAATCTGTCAGAGATGCAAAACGCTTTTTCTCCAAGGGGCTGGAAGTGCTGGGGCCTGCCTGCAGCTGGGTTTGAATCAATAGCAGTCACTCTTGACTTCTAACTCCAGTAAGTAGTTGGAGGCATAGATATGTTAGTAAACAGGTTGTTTAACATCAAGAAAGATCAGAATTTTTTTGCATTACTTTGAAAAAATTAGCACAGCCTGTATCACATTTTTTCACTTACATGTGTGATGTTATTAATAACAATACCAATCATTTTAAAATTTGGTAGAGGAGAGAAGCAATTAAATTGTGAAGACTGGTGTAACATTTAGTAGCCTCTAAACCACTTGCCACTTTCCTTGCAGTTACAGAACTAAGGAAGGTTGAATATGTAACAGAGAACAAGCAGTAAGTATGTTCTGTGCATTATGATAATTGACCGTCAGGAAATCTAGGGATTTAATTCTGTTTATATTCGATTTTACAGACTTCAAGGAGCCCCATAGCAGCTGATATGTTTTATGTAACCAAAGAAAGAAATGAGAGTTTACCCAGCCCTGTCTTTCAAACAGATACCTTCCCTGGCTGGCAATACTTAACTCGGGTGGTTTCTGAACTACTCCTTAGGTTAGCTAATGTTTTCTTGCTAAAAAATCACAGTCCAGATGGGAAAGAAAAGCAGCAAAAATACAGAACGCAACTAAATCCACTCTGCTGCCACACAACTTTCTGAGTGCAGATGAAAATCTTCACTAGATACAAGAGCACTGTTTCATTATAGCAGTCCGAAGCCAGCAAAACTTACACCAGTCTCTGTGGTTAATGGTGCATGAAAGCAATTGTTATGAAAATAACTGTGTCTGTTTACAATATTGCTGCCTCTGTCCCAATGGATACCACCCACACAGCAGAGTCAGCAGACTGAAAATGCAGATAATTCTAAGCTGCTTCAGGATAAAGTCCGGTGTTTAAAGCATACAATGCCAAGGGGGTTAGGAATAGCTGGAGTTAAGCTCCTGGACTTTGAAACTGCTCCCAGACATTCAAGTCTTTCATTGTGCCACCAGAGCTGGGGCAGGCATCCCTGGCAGTTACAAAGAGCTTGGGACAGCCCAAATCGCCCCAGCTGTCTTCTGAGTGAATGTATCCAAGCTCCAAGCACAGTTTTTGCATTATCCTTTTGAGTAGAGGTTCGTGGCATTTGGACAATTGGTGAGGTTGTAACTGTTAAATCAAATAGCTAACACATGGGGGACTGGGAAAGGAACATGAAAAAAGTCTAGAGGAATATAAGTGCTATGTGAGGAATTTCACATTTAGTTCCAAGTACGTGATGTAACCAAATCCAAACATTAAGGGAAATACTAGGTTCTTGTTTTCTGACACAGTCTGCTCTAGCTAATGAAATATTGACCTCGCTATGGTGAGGTCCCTCTGAAGTGGTGGACATGAGGTCTCTAAAGGGAGAGGGCTTTGTTTTTCTGAATCCAACCTATCCTGCATTTGTTTTCCCTTCATAAGCAATGTAGAAAATGTAGCAGCATTTTAGATTCATTAATGATGTGCTTCAGTGACTGAAGACCTTCCTTTTCAGAATGTCTTAATATCTTAAAAAATTATCTTTAAAGGTCTCTTTCAGATCTTTAAAAGTCTGTTCTATTGTGATAATGATATCTCAGTTTGACCAAAGACCCTCTTCCACCACACATACTTTGTAAACACACAGTCCTCTTTCAGAACATTGTATGTTTTGACAAGTACTTACTAATATAAAACTATTTGTAAACAAGAATGGAATGTTATTTTAGGTAAGTCAGCATATAGATCCTACTCCCAGCATCAACATACTTTTGTTTTTACTACATACTGTCCTATTGTTTTTATAGCTTTGGATTTTGGCTTGAAATCCAGGCCACCCTGAATTTAATAACAGCACTTCCATTGAGAACTGGATTTCAACCTAAATGCCTAATGTTGCTAATGTGGGATGAGGTAAACTTGATCGTCAAGTTTTTTTTATGGCCACAACAGATGTTCCTTCTTTTAGACCAATGGAAAGGTCCAGAACCTCATCCACCCTCTAAAACAAAAATACAAGCATTTATTTACAGCTTGCTTCCAGGAATATGAGTTGACTGATCAGCTGCAAAGTTTCTTCTTGTTTACTTGAAAATAAATATATACACAGTTCTTGCTTTATCCAAACAGTGATGATGTCTGGATTGTATTTCACCTGTATAGTAATGATATTTTTAGCAAGCTAATATTGCATTATAATTAGCTTAGCACAACAGAAACATCAGCGTCATATTTTAACCTTGTTTTTAAAAAATGCATACATGTACATCCAGTGAACCGCAACATGTTTGGGGTATAAGCTTTGCATTCTGAAGATTTATTATTTTAGATCAACTACAATGCAACATTCTTATGATCATAAGCCAAGGTACAACCTATGAAAAGTGAAATCAGTAAATAGAAATGTTTTCTTCCTACTGTTGTCATTCAGTGAACTTTCAAGTTTGCGTGAAACACTGAAGGTCTGGTGCCTTCTCTGAAAATAGGAAAAAAAATCGTGATAGTGTAACAACTGTAATCTAAAGTTTACTTCTACTTCTAAAGTTCTTCCACACGAACAAGTAATACGTGCTGAGGAAAGGACATGACAGGAACAACATCAGGAAGGCAAGAGCTTTGTATAAAAGGAATAGAGGCCTTGCTTAGCATGCATACATTGCTTACAAATAAAAACACACCTTATCCTTTGTTTTTCCACCCCACTCCCAGCTCTGACTCTTTTTGGACCTTTGCTCAAACCAGTTTAACACAAAGAAGCAGCAGGAAATTACATAATTTTTTGAATATTTTTTTCCTGTTATTTTGGTGATTTGCATTCATTCAAGTAAATGTCCAACAGATGCCAAACACAGCATGGCACATGGCAAGAGTTTTTGACTAGGAGAGGGAAAATCCTGGCGGAATCAGGAAGACCCACAGGCATCAGAGGGCCATTATGTGCCTTGTGAAACAGTACTCAGCTGAAAAGACATATTCTGAGTTGCTTCTCACTGGCATAATTAGATGCAAAGGTTGCCAGGCCCAGACAAGAGAAGCAGCAGGAGCAGGCTTCTGGGCACAGTGAGGCACGGAGCCCAGCAAAACCCTCTAAAGGAATGGCACCCTCAAGCATGCTCTGCTTGGCAGCTTCATCTATTTCCTTCTTGTAGAGAAAAGAGACACTTCTCAGAGTGGTTGTTTCTAAAGCATGCTGGCAACAGGCTGCCTGCTTCAAATGGCTCCCAGCCCTTGAAATCACTGGGAAAGCAGAACTTATGTGACTCTTCTGCTGTGTATGGGCACCCTCTGCTACTGACGATATGCACAGATGACACAGTTGGAAGTCCAGTGCATATTTCTGGGTGGAGAGATTTGTTCTGCCTGGAAGTATTTGGAGGAAAGAACAGACCACAGTATTTTCTGGACTGTGTTACAAGGGTAAAAATAGCTCGTGACAAATATTTGTGTCAGGGGCACAGGAGCATGAGCTCTGCTTGGAGTGAGCAAGGGTCATGCAGGGCTTCGGTGGCATCAGGGAAAGAGAAAGGAAATCTGGCGTTTAGCAGGACAGGGCATTCCTGCAGGTGACAGAAACATTGTGGAGATAGAGTACAGCTGATAAACAGTTGATAAGCATCCCGGAGAAGAATTTTGTTCAGTAAAATGAAGTAATTCAATAAATCCAGAGGGGGGAAACATAATTTTTGTTTCTGTTGACTTCACCTTTGTCAGTCACAGATTGGTTAGATAGGCAAGGTCCCTGCTGCCCAGCTAGTATCATCATGATAATAATCCATGATGAGAACTTCAAACCCATTCCAACTACTGATAAGCCCACATTAGTAATACATGCATAAAGGATTTTAAACAATTGGTATGTTGCAAAACAACTCCGGGAAAAGAAAACAAACAAACACTGTGCACCTGATCATCAAGATTTCATTACAAAAGTCAGTAAGTTCTTTACAGAGAGAGCGGTGAGGTGCTGGAACAGGCTGCCCAGAGAGGCTGTGGATGCCCCGTCCCTAGGGGCGTTCAAGGCCAGATTGGATGGGGCCCTGGGCAGCCTGGTCTAGTATTAAATGGGGAGGTTGGTGCCCCTGCATGTGGCAGGGGGGTTGGAGATCTGTGATCCTTGGGGTTGTTTCCAACCCTGGCCATTCTGTGATTCTGTGTCAGCAAGGCCACAGGCTGTCACAGGTTGTTGTGGCAACAGCATGGTGCAGGCAGGCTGCACAGCATATTGCTAGCAAGGCCAGTGCTTCTCAAAATCATCATACTTTGTGTTCAGGCTATGCAGATGCTTCACCCACACACCTGGGCTGCAGCGGGTTTACAAGGAGAGTGTGAGTTAATATCTATTTACTGATGAAATAATTGTAAGCAAACGAGGGTTGAAACTGGTTGGTCTTTAAGGTCCTTTCCAACCCAAGGCCATTCTATACTGAGTGTTGCTATAGGTTCAGGTGTGCAGCTGCACGTTGCCTTAGGCCCAAAGGAGCAGGAAATTCACATGGCAAGGAAGAGGCTGAGACACTGGATCTCAGCAGTGTTCATAAATACCCAAAGAGAGGGTGAAAAGAGGGCTCTTTTCAGTGTTTCCCATTGCCAGGGTCAGAGGCAGTGGGCACAGACTGAGCAGAGGAGGTTGTTCCTGAATGCTGGGAAGCAGTTCTGTGCTGTGTGGTCACTGAGCACTGGCACAGATTGCCCAAAGGCCATGGAGTCTCCACTCCACTAGTTCCTTCGCCTATTTCCACATCAGAAAAACCTTCATTGTTTCCTTCCGTACTTGGCTGAAGACTGCAAACACAACAGTGATCAAAATAGAGCCTGCTGGGCTGATGATGGCTAATAGCAGGCATCAAAGTGCAGGCATTCCCCCATGGACAAAACGCACTATGGTTGGGCCGGTGCCCAACTCATAGGAGGGAGCACGAGTCTTTCACATGGAAAGGGAGATAAACTGCATCTAAACACTCTAATAATGATAATGTAGAGGGACAGACGTGGTAACTGAGTGTTGGAATCCCTCCATACGCTCTTCTGTTACACAGTCGCATTACGTACTACCGACTAGCACAAGCCAGATGCAAAAGCAGCACGTTGTTTGAATTTATCCTTCGGATTTCTCCAGATGGAGAAACGGCGGAGATCTTCACGAAGAGGGGAAATGGCCTGAAGCTGTACCAGGCGAGGTGGTTGGGAAGAATTTCTTCCCGGAAGGAGCGGTGCGGCAGCGGCACCGGCCGCCCACGGAGGCTGGTGTTGAAGAACCGCGCGGATGCGGCACTGAGACACGGTCAGTTCGGAAGGGGCGCCGCGCGCAGGCCGTGCCGGAGCTCGGAACTACATTTCCCAGCGCACCCCGCGGCGCGGCGGAGGCAATAAAAGGCGGCGCCGCGGCAGCGCTCGGCTCACACGCCGGCCGTCAGGTGCGGGTGGAGGCGAGGCAAAGGTCTGTTAGCGCGCAGGTCGGCAGGTGACTCTCGGGCCGCCTCGCCATGGGACCGCAGGACACGGTGCTGGAGGAACTGAAGCGGCGGGCGTGCGAGAGCGTGGAGCTGAACGCGGCGCGGCTGGGCGAGCTGAGCCGCAGCATCTGGCGGCGGCCCGAGCTGGCCTACCAGGAGCACCACGCGCACGACGCCATGACCGGCTTCTTCTCCGGCGGGGAGCTGCCGGGCGCCGCCTGGGCCGTGCGGCCCCGCTACAAGCTGGACACGGCCTTCCGCGCCGAGTGGGGCACGGCCGACCCCCCGCGGGGCCCCCGCCCGCTCCGCGTCGCCTTCCTGTGCGAGTACGACGCGCTGCCCGGCATCGGCCACGCGTGCGGCCACAACCTCATCGCCGAGGTGGGGGCGGCCGCCGCGCTGGGTGTCAAGGCCGCCCTGGAGAGCCTGCCGCGGCCCGCGCCCGTCGCCGTGCAGGTGGGAGCCCTACCCCGGGCGGGGGTCCGGCCCTGTGGCCGCCGGGGCCCTGAGCGAATGCCTTTGTGCCGCAGGTCACGGTGCTGGGGACCCCCGCCGAGGAGCAGGGAGGAGGCAAGATCGACCTGATCAACGCCGGGGCGTTTGACGGCTTGGACGTGGTCTTCATGGCTCACCCGTCGCAGGAGAACGCGGCTTATCTGCCCGACGTGGCTGAGCACGAGTGAGTGAGCGAGCGAGCTCGCGTGGAAAGGCTCGCCTCGCTGTCGTCCTTCGTTCCCCTCCCCGAGTTGCCGCTTGGCGGAGGCTGAGGTTAGGCCGGGACCTCGCAGGTGCCCTCCAGAGGGGGAATTTGCGGTCAGTGGACTGTAGTCAGCGAGTCGCTGTCGGGCACGCTGCTGCTCTTCCAAGGGCAGCGGTTAAAGAATCTGGATCTTGTGTGTCCTCAGAATCCATTTTTTCTTCCAATACCTTTAGGTGTTTCTTTCTATATGTGCATCTAATAATCTTCTATCTCTTTAAAAAAGAAAAAAGTTTCATTTAAAAAGTACCTCTTTTTTTTTTCTATTTCAGAACATACGCTGTGGGGACATCTCATTAATTGTAACTTCTTGCATTTCTGGGCACCAGATCATGGAATTCTCAATACGTCTTATTTTAATCAGTTTTGAAAGTGCTTGTTTTTACCTCTTACCTTTGGTAACAGCTGACGGCTGGCTGAGTCTGAGTGCTGTTTGGGTCCTTAATAATTTCTAGCCTAAATTTAATTATAGCTATTCTGTATCTGTTAACTCTAATATCAGCTTTGTCTTTAGATTCAAATTATTTCCTGACATTCTCTCATCACTATATGTACAGACAGCAGTTGTGCCCTCATTACACCTTTGTCCAGTCAGCTGGCAGCACAGTTCTTTGGCAATACTGCCTTGTCATCTCTTGATTAGCTCACATGTTCATTTTCTGCACTTGTTCTGTACTTGTACTTGCAGAGACTTCTTGCCTTCTTCCTTGATGAATGTGTAACTAGAGCTGTATTCTTTGGATGGAATTGCATTGCTGAGCTAATGCCAGGGCCACAGTGTCTCATTACCCAGAAATTTCAACATACAGGCTATCTTAGACTGATTTGGCTTTCAGTAAACTGATACTTTCCTTTGTAGGCAGCTAGCATCAATGGGGCTTTCCTCTTCAGTTATTTTCAAGCATGCGGCTTCTACAGAGAAATGCTTAGTCTGATTTTAAGTATTTGTGAGTTGAACTCTTTTCCTGCTATATTAATTCTCATTCGTCTTTTAGTGTTATAAACCTCTTGACCGTTTTAGTGTCTTAGCAGTATTTTGTCAGCAGCTTTTTAATAGCAAGTACCTTTTATGCTGCAGTTACCAATGGTACTTGATCCCACAGACTTGCCCTGCAGGGTCTTTGCTAGTAACCTCTTTCTAGTGATTTTTTTCCACATGTATTGAAATTGGCACTCTTAAATTCTGTAACAGTTGTCCAGCCATCTGATTTGAGTACTGAATGCTGTTTTCATCTTGGCTGTGTTACCTCCAAGCTCTGTGTGTGCTTGATTTTATTGGCCTTTTTTTTTTTGCAGTGTTGCTCCTGGGGAATAATTTATCCAGGTACTGCTTAGCTTTATGATTAAAATCGACAAGATTGGCAAGAAGACCTAATCCTCATTCCTTAGCTAGCCCTCTGTTAGATTCTGTCATCACGTGAAGAATCTGAACTGCTTAATCTGAAGCTTGATTTTTTTGACACTTAGCTCAGCTAGACTTTCAGTTGCTGTCTAAGACCTCGTTTGTAGTCTTTATTGGCAGCTCTTTCTCCATGTTATCTTTTGTAATGGCCCCTTGAGATTGATGCAGTAAGATCTGGGGAATCCCCTTTCTGAATTGATATCTTATCGTATGGTACACATCTCAGCTAGCCTTCAAAGCTTGAAGGTGAGGAGACATGGAATTGAGGTACTGAGTGGAAACAGCTTGCTACCTCCAACAGCTTGAAATACTCAGCTTATGCCATGGTTGAAATAATGAGATTTCAAATGTACAAAGACTGCTTTCATGCTTTGTGTTTGGTCTTTCGGTTGTTTCTAAGGAATTTTAGAATTAACAATCACTAAATTATTAGTGCATCTAGCCTGCAAACTCAGGCTGACTTGTGCCTCAGGCAAAATCAACACCCTGGGATAACTGTTATGAATGCATGCCATAATGTGATTCTTATTCACTTTTCACCAGATCAGCCTGGGGTTTTTGTTGTCAGTTGAACAAAAACTTGAGGATTGCATTATCCACCAAAATCTGTTTTTAATTCTGGATGTGATGTTTGTATTGCAATAGAGGCCCCAACAGAAGGAGTGCTGAACTTTTTTAATAAGCAGCTTCATGTTTCTCGTGGACAAAAATGATTGCAACGTGGCTTTCATTTTTACTTCGTCTTCTCTCTAACTTGGAGAATGTTCAGGGATTTGTCCTGTCATTTTTATGAACTGATTTGAAGGCTGCAGTCTAATGCTTGGGATGTTAAACTCGTACTCTACAGAGTGGAACGTGTGATCCTTGTGGAGGATGAGACAGGAAGGAAAAAGGGCATTACAAAAGCTTGCTTAGTTTAGATTGCACGCATTGAAGAAGTCATTTTGTGCTGCAGCAGGGAACTCCATTGTGTCCCTTATTGCTGTCTGGTATCTAAGTGCCAGTATTGGCTTAGAGCTGTGGCATGGTTCCGGGCCTGAGGGGTCACTGAGGACAATTGGCTGAGTTGGTGTTTGTGTAGGACAGGGATGACTGTGGTAGGCTTTCCTTAGCTGGGTGAGTGACAAGTGTGTGTTTTGAGAAACTCTGTGAGCCTAAGGATAGAGCATCATATGTAAAGGCCTGGGATTTGAGTTCCAGACAGTTTAGTTAAAACCTCTGGTATTGATAAATGCTGGTATTTGCATATTTGAGAAATGGTAATAAATGGAAATATCAGTATTTAATATTTGCCTTATGTGTAGAGACTTTTCATATAACTGAAGATGCTAAATTTCTTTGTAAGGCTAATAAATGGCACTCATCAGAAGAATTTATGCTTGCCTTCATTTTATCAGATGTGCTGAGGTGTGGTATTATGACTGCTGTGAAGCTGGAGGACACCTTTTACAGTGGGTTTCTTCCTCCTTGCAAGCTTTTCTCCCAGCATTTTTTGAGGTGTACAGGGAAAGGGCATCCTTACTGTAGCATAATGTACATTTTAATACTATGCTGTGCTTTTACTACACTTAAAACTTGATTTTTTTTGTTTAGGCATGGATTGTGTGTGATCTTACTAGTGTACTGTCAATTATGTATAGTTTATAGTGCAAACTTAAAAGTTTGGCGAGAATTAGGGCAGTCAACTTCTAGTGTTGAATCAGTTATCCTCTGAGAAGAATACCAGTAAGTATCTCAGAACAATCAGGATGGTATAGAAAAGTGCTGGGGAAATTTAAGTATTACAGGAAGCCTATAATCTGCAGGGAAGACTGTGCATTATGGGCCCTGTTTTGCCTGATTGGCTCTTGATATCTGATATCATCAACTTTCTAGAAATCTTTCAACACCTTCCTTCTCTCAAAGGTAGTTTAACTTTGCAATGGTGTCATGTTAGGCAAATTGTTATTTGGTGTTCTGCTGCACAAGGCTTAAATGTGATTGTGTGAACAAAAGGAACTTTTTGTTTTAGAGGCTTTTTTTAAGTGAATGAATAGCAAATAAGCAATGCCTTTTATTTCCTAGTGTGACTGTGAAATACTTTGGAAAAGCTTCTCATGCTGCTGCTTATCCTTGGGAAGGAGTTAATGCATTAGATGCTGCTGTTCTTGCATACAACAATCTGTCTGTTTTAAGACAGCAAATGAAACCCACCTGGAGAGTTCATGGTGAGATCTTCATTAAATCTGATGTCCAGCACGTAAGACTATAGGCTGTTCAAATACTAACTTGCCAAATCCTACAATTTGAGATGTTGCACTGTTACATTAAATTAGTAGTGTCACTTCAAATACTGTGGAATATCACTGTTTCACTTAAAGAGTATGCCATATTTACAGTCATTTCTGTGTCACAGTGAACTGTTGAAAATAAGCTTAATTTTATGTCTTTGCACCTGAAGTTGCAGTTCAGAAAGGAGGAGCTAAGTCTGCTTCAATAGAATTTTGCAGAGGCTTAAGATCAAATGCTTCTGTGTAAAGAAGTATTACTTTCTGCATAATTTTTGTAGTCCTATATGTTGGCATTCATGTAGTGTTTCAGTGACTTAAGTTTATTTTCAGAAGTTATAAGAAAATGGCAGGAGTCTGTAGTTCTGAACAGTGGTCCAGTCAGATGTGCTGGATTCTGTTATTTAATATTTAGTAGACCTTGAAGTAGAAATACACCTTTCTTTTGCAATAAGATATGCTAACTGTTGAGCTTGCATGGTGACGAAGTTGCAGAAGTTGAGCTGAAAGCTGCCTGTTGGTTGTAAACCCAGATTTCCCCTCTTACATCCAGTACAGCTTTCTCAAAGTTTAAATTTAGAAGCGTGTCCATTGTTAAAGGACTCATGAATGTAGAGGTGTTTATTTGGAAAACTTCTGAGCTATGACTCTTAAAGAATTCCTGAGCTCATGGCCATTATATATCGTGGCAGCTTGTGCTCTCTAACACCTGTGCATGTTTCTCTCCAGGATGTCTAAATGGAGTCTGGAAGCCCTAATCTGTAGATGAAGATTGCAGTTCTGTTGCTGAACTTACCCAAATGAGTTTCAGTGGGTGTAGCCTTGCCTCTCTAACCTATTGCTCTGTAGGAGACAAAAGATTTGAGTTTGGGTGTGTGAAACTCATACTGCAAATTTAAGAAGGGACTTGTAGGTGGCTAACTCTTCTGTTTTTCTCTTGGTTTCTGCAAGCCTCATTAGCAAACAAAGACCTAAACAAACCTTGTTGAGGTAATGCTCCCACAACTACAGTAGAACTTAAATTACTGTGTTGATAAATTTACTGTCATAAACTTGGTTGTCAAGCTGAAAAAAAATTAAAATATCTGTTGGGAAGGTGTAAGCAACCAGAATGAGATTTTATTCTAGGAATACTTTGCTTACATCTGTGTATTAGATGTTTTGTGTTGCAGACTTGCATTAACTAACTGCCCCAAGTGATCCTGTAAATCTTAGACTTAACCCACTAACAAGCACTGAAATACTTTTCCATTGTTTTAAGTCTAGAATCTCCGAGCAGTGTTTTATGTAATTGAATGGGCTATATTGAGTTGATCTAGTATTTGTTGGGTTTATCTTTCTTCTCCACTTAAGAGTAAATGTTGCAGCTTGAAAAACAGTAGATTCTTTTTTTTCTGTTCAACAACAGAACGTACTAAACAGTGTGTTGAAGTGAAGTTCTATGTAGAAGCAGGGTTCCGTCTGCAGAGCTTTTAAGATCTGCTCTCCATTTATTATTGTATATTCATATTTAAGTAAATGCATACTCTTAGGCTCTATCCAGTTGTGCTTACAAAGTGCTGCATTGAAGAAAAGGGAGAGCTGTTTGCTCATTAAGCTACTTGTTTTGAGCAGACATGTTTTGACATGTCATGCAAATCTGCATGATTGCTTGCTGACTTTCTGGTTCTTTGTTTATGATGTCTGTTTCTCATTTGAGCTATTCCCTTTATGGTGGGCTAGTGCTGATTGTTGTTTGGTTCAGCACTTTGCTTTGACTGTATTCCAGGTTAAAAATGTTGACTTTGGAGTTCCTAGTATTTACAGACCTTCTGCATTAAAGATGAAGATTTGTTGCCCCTTTCCATCCTGGCAGCACAGCCTTTTCAGGCTTCAGTTACACACATCAGTCCTTTTGTGCACTACTTCCATTTAAAGTAGATAAGGTGGTTTTCAGATTCAATGGAAAGCAAATCATACTTCACATATATAAATTGAGAGCAGGAGGCTTGGAACAAAGGCTCCCTGTCATGTAGTATTGATGACACAGTATTTTATTGTTGAAGTTGCTAAATATTGTGTTTTTTATGATAATGCCTCTGATGCCGTAATCAATCAGAAAGGATGTAGCTGTCATGTGTTCCTTGAAAGAATTCTTGAAACTCAAACTTAACTCCAATAAAACTGTGTATATATAGTATGCCCTGTAAGATTTCTGAAGAATTATATGAGAAATCTAATAAACTTTCTGTCCCATGTAGCACACACATCATATCAGCATTGCACATTACATTTTTCTCTCAAAGCTGGTAGAAGAAGTTGGAACCATCCTAGGTGAGGAAACCTTTAAAAGCTGTAAATGAAGGTAGCCTTTATAACAGGCTATTTTCTTTGTCATTGACAACCAGATTACTTTGCAACTATAATGCACTGGATTCCAGGGGATTAATTACAAATGCTAGCTTGGTTTGTCTTTAGGCTTATAACATATGTCTAACCAAAGAATAAGGTGAAATCATGCTGGAAAGCATGTACACATTCCACTTAATCTGATCTGATATGATAAATAAATTTGCCTATGCACTATGGTTTTTTGGCATTTTGTATTTCATACTCAACTGATGCTTTGTTTTTGTATGTATTTAGTTCTTGAGTGAAGAGTTTCATGACAAGGATGAAGATAAAGCAGTAGGATTTAACACTGATAGTTTAACTTGACTTTCCTCTTTCTACAGGTGTTATAAAAAATGGTGGTGTGAAACCTAATATCATTCCTTCTTACACTGAACTGGAGTTTTACTTGCGTGCCCCTTCAATGAAAGATCTTTCTGTTCTGACAGAGAAGGTTGAGGACTGCTTCAAAGCTGCAGCACTGGCCACAGGATGCAAAGTATGAATATATTCTCATGGCCCTGTGTTTTGATCTTGAGTTGAGGAGCATGGAATTGAACACAGCACACCAAATAGGATCTTGAAGAGGGAAAGAATCTTTTTCCTTATCTTGCTGGTTACTAATACAGCTCAGTTTATATTTGGTCCCATTACCTCAAGGACACCCTACTGAATCCTGCTCAGTATACTGTGCTTCCTTGCCATTTGGCTTCCAGACAGCACTGCTGCATGGGATACTTCCCTCCTAGATGTAGGACATTGGATTTGTTGAAGTTCATGAGGTTCCTGCCAGCCTGTTTCTATTCTTGTCGTGTTGACATCCTTCTGAATAGAATATAGCTCAGCCTTCAGCTTATCAGCTGCTCCCTATACACACTTTCACATTATTGCCTGCTCCACACGTTAGGTATAGTTGGCAAACTTGAATGTGCTCCTGTTGTCCGTAACAGTAATAAAGATACCAAAACAGGAATGACACCCCTATTGACTCCTGAGGGATGCTAAAAGTAACATGCAACAACATGGATTTTTGTGTCACTGTTCATAACCCTTTGAGGCTGAATGTTATCCATGTCCACCGAACATAGATGTCATCATGAAAAGCTGAGCTTGGTCATGTACCATCTAGTCTTCAGTAAATCTGTGCTGGATATTCACTCACTTATGATTCTTCTACCTGGACATTGGTTTTAGGGAGAATTAGCTCCATAATCTTCCCAGGAGCTTGAGGATAGGATAGTAAATTCCAAGGTCCTCCTGACCCTGTAAGATAAATGACAGCATTTTTTCAGTCGCTTGGAGCATCCCTCTACTTCAACGACATTTAAAAAGTGATAGCTCATGATTTGCAGTGGTGTTCCTTTCTCACTGAGCACCCTGGATGCTTTCCATTCTCTCTTGTGGCTGATTCAAACAGTAAGATTGCCTTGCAATGTATTTGTAAGATAAGAGGTTCTGGTTGCTCTTGGTACGTGGTGCTAATGCAGCTCATCAGAACAAAGAGGTACTGTGTATATAATTGTGAACCAGTGACTTATGAGGAGCATTTTAGGCGTTAGGTGCTGTTTGCCTATTTTGGCTTCTCCACTGCAACTAAAGAAGGGCTTCAGGAAGTCTGCTTTATTCTGAATAAAAGCTGAAATCTCTTTTGGAACTTGATGTTGGTAGATATTTTGTTACACTTGTTTTCAAACATTTATTGTGTGAATTCGTTCTGTAAACATTATTAAGGCTGTAATTATTGGAACTGCTTTAAACAAAAATAGTGAAACAGAATTTTATTGAAAGACTGAAATTGATTTTGACATAGGTTGATAGTACCTGCAGTGAAAATAATTAGAAGCTATTACAGAAAGATTTTCCTGCTCTTTTTAGAGATGTAGTCTGTGAAATCCTTATGGTGTTTGACTGGCTCTTGGAAGCTTGACAGAAAATAAAGCTAGTGTTTGTCTGAATGTTATATTTCTGAAAGAAACATTGTGCTTTTGTCTGCTTTGATGTGGTTCTGAATTATGGGCGTGTACTTTTTCAGTCTTTGTTTACATTAAACTGCCTTGGGTTGGAGAAAGGTGTCTAACAGCTTGTTTCTCTCGACTAGGTGGAGATAAAAGGGGGTAAGAATGATTACTACAATGTGCTTCCAAATAAAAGCCTGCAGAAGATTTACAAGGAGAATGGAAAGAAGCTTGGAATAGAATTTATATCAGAAGACTGCGTTTTGAATGGCTTGTCAGGTAACTTGATCTATTTATTTTGTTATGACAAGTCGTAAGTGTGTAAAAGGATGAGTTAGAGGTAGGTTAAACAGAACAGTTTGATCAGAAGAAAAGGTCAGTTTAGAAAATTGAAACAGTGTGAAAGGGTCATAGCTCTGGCCTGTGCTTGTTTGCAGTAGAAGCAGAGAAATTTTCCTGACGCACATTGAAAGCAATAATTGCTTTGTGGTAATATTTCTGAAAATATTTCAAGTAAGGAACACTCAAATTTGGGATGAGTTGAGGCTCCTTGTGTTGCTTTGAAGTACAAAATTCTGCTTTGTGCTATGAGTAGAGATTACCTTTTAGAAACTGTTTTATAATACTACTATCGATCTAATGTACAAATAAATTTATGGCCATCTCACGAAGAGTTTGCTGTTTTTGAAGTGACTGAGTGAAGTTTTAAGCATCTCAGTAAGAGATTAAAATCTTATTCCATGAACAAGTAATTTTTGTCTTCTAGTTCACAAATTCAGCAGACTAGTTTTCCACAGGGTGCCATTCAAGTAGTTGCTCATTTCGTTGTCTTGACTGTGTCTCAGAGCTACTTTTTCTTAGTTTCTGACCTACATAGAGTAGTTGGGCTGAACTCCTGAATGCTCAGGTGGGTCTCTTGTTACCTTTTGCAGTTTTTTAGGATCTTCCTGCAGGAGCGCTGCTCAAGTCTTGCAAGTGCTGCTACAACCTTATAGCTTTTACTGGTCGTAATTTATATATAATGTTTCTAGTCCATTCATTGTTGAAGACCTTTCTCTTTGGTTAGAAGAAAAAGACTGTGCTCAGTAATATAATAGTTACTCTAGTTTTTGTTACTAATATCCTGTATGCTAAATGCAGATCAGCTTTAGGCAGGCGAGGTCTTGCTGTGTGGGTTCAGATTTCTCAAACTCTTTGGATGGGGTTTCTAACAGATCTGATGGTATTCTGGTTGCTTTTTTCCTCTGTTTGCCACTTCTGAATTGGGACAATGTTAGCATATTTTCACGTATGGATTTGGTTTGTTGGGTATAAAATCAGTTTATAACGAAAGTCAGGTTTCTTTTCTCCCTTCAGCATGGTACAAGTAAGATCTACTTTCCCCATTTAGCCTAAGAAAGGGGAAGCAGGGAGGGACATTATTTAGAATGTTCACTGCAGTGGAATTTTCTGGAGCTCTACTAGTTGCTTCCCTTGGTGTTGTGTTAAGGGTTCAGAAGATCAATAACAACTAGTGGTCGTGCTTGTTCATGCAGCCTTTGAATGAGCTTGATACAAGCATCTATCTACTTGTAGTAGTGCTTTCACATGTAAGTTAGGTGATACCTTAAATATTAGACATTAATTTGTGTAAACTGAAACTCCTCATGTGCCTGTCCTGTTCTTAGGCTGTTTGTCAGATGTCAAAATAGGGCTGAGAAGTTACATTGCTATTGCATGCTGCAGTAGGATTTTTACTGACTTTTCTTTCCACAGTTTCTCCTGTGAGTTCTTGTGGTGGCAGGAGTAGTAACAAAGCACAGTCTCCAGAGACGTAGAAGCAAAAGTTTGTATGCAACCCTGTTTGGGGGAGGGTCGAGTGTTTTGTGTTGTCTTTCTCAAGACCTCCATTTCTGTTTAGTTTTCATGTGGTTTTCAATGTTTTCTTTTAGGATATCAGTTTCTTCTGTTGAAAGGGAAGGAAAGCTCAGTTGCTTCTCCATGTCTGTGCAGCAGAAAAGTCGTTAACAGATGAGCATACTCACTGCCGCCTCTCCATGCGTATTAGTGTCGGTCTGCTTACAGGTATCTCTTTAGGCAGCTAAGCATCACAAAGTCTGTCTTTAGTATATCAAATCACACTGCCTTGTGGCACACACTCCACTCTCTTTGCACTCAAATGGAAAGATGTGAAAGAATTGAGTTAGACTGAGGAGGTGCTGTGACCTGTTCCTCCTGCTGGTAGGATGACTTTATTGCAGGATGTTGGTGGCCTCCCAAAGCACCCACCCTTATGAGAATTTATTCTGGTATCTTTAGGGTTCATAGATTTTGCTGGTACTCTGTACCAGCACAGGATTAATGTAGATGAAGTTAAGGAACCAGTATGTTTTGAAAATATTCCTTTTGAAGTTTTGGGGCTGAATAAAAAGGTCCTCCTGGCATCAATTGCATTTTTCTCTTCCATTCATGCTTTGTGGTAATTACAGACTTCCAGACTTGCTCAGTGACTTAAATAAGCTTCAGTATTTGCTTCAGGGTACTTTTCTGAGAGGCTGGAGTCCCGATGCATTCCTTTTGAAGGTGGTGCACGAATGTGTATTGTATTGATAACTGCTATTCTTCATACTTCATGAAGGAAATTGATCTGTGCTTCTGTGGTAAGCGTACAGTTTCAGGTGTTTGACTGGAAGCTATTGGGGCAGCTGTTGCTTTATACATACTGATAGGTTGTTATCACTAAGGAGTTAACATTTTTCTGGCAGAGGGAAGATTTGACTGTCACATTTGTACTTAAGTGAACTTTTTTCTGGTAAACTCTCATCTTTTAAACTATCAATGCCTGGTTTAAATACCTTACATTCATCAAAAATAGTTCAGAACTGATATTATTGGACATGACTGGAGATGAACATGGTTTTATGTGAATTACATGATAACGAGCTGGGATGCGCTGGAAATTTGATTCATTTGCTGATTGAAAGCAGAGTCTTTTCAGCTGATTGTGTATTAGGGCAAGTCTAGGACTCTTGGTTTAGTCAGGTGGAGGCAGACCTTTTAGACTCCTAGTTTGTCTCTCCAGATTTACCAAAGAATGTCTGAATAGTACAGAGTCCTGAAAATAAGAACAACTTGTGCCAGGAGTTGAAGTGCTGTGCCAAGAGTGGAATTCTTTTCAAATTCGAACTGAATTTATGGGAAATAATACTTTGTTTTTTGAAAAGTCTTTTTCATTTGGTTTATGTGCAGGCATAGAAGATACCAAACTAGTCTTGTCCTCTTTTATCACAGAATGTAGTCTCTGTGGACTCACGTTTATTAACTATATTTCAACATAAAAATCTGTGTTCTTCAGTCAGCTCACTACCAAGTCTCAAAGCATTGCTGGTGTATTCTCACCAACAATGTCATGATATGGAGTCTACCTGATGTGTTAGAAAGAATTGAAATAGTTGGATAAGTCCCTTCAAAAGCTACCTCTGAAGAAACTCTTGCAGATCTGACCTGAAAAAAGCTGACAAGAATCCCTTAGTTGGTCATCCCTCTTTACCCACCCTCACTCTGAAACAAGGTCATTCTTTGCTTTCCCTGCTACCTGAATTTCACAGTAACTGGTGCATTCCTTTCCGTGGCTTCTAAACATCTCTTTAACAAATATGGAAGAACTGAGTGGATTGCCTATTTGGCTGTATTAATAATAATTAAATAAAAACTCTCAGGACATAGTGATGAACTCTTAGATGATTCGTTATTAAGAATCTACCACTTTGGGATGGTATCTTTAAATAGATGATGCAGTCCTCAATATGGTTGCTGTTGGTCATAAGCCAATGGTGCTAGCTAGTCAGGTTTGGCTATCAAGAATTCTTTATATCTACAAAGCAGTAGCATTCTGTGTGGAGTTCAGTTTGGGTCTTGTTTTTTTCAGGAGTGTTTGTGCAGTTAATGTTTCCATAACTGAGAATGATGAAAAAGTGCCAGAAAACATATTTGTCCTCAGTCTGTTTTTGTTTAAAAATAGCTTGTACTTCAAAGTTTGTCTTCCTGTGAAACACTTGCATAGGGGTGAGAAGAGGTAACTGTTCGAGCTGATAAGTGCTGGAGCAGGATTTGCAATAGCTGGGCTGTGTCAAACTCAGAGGCTTGGAGCTTTCTTCTTTTCTGAATTAACAGCTTACTCGGGAGGTGCTTGATGAGAATCTCAGTAAATGGGATAGGAGCAGGTTGATGTGTCTTTCTTGCAGTCCAGTAACAAATTAGTGACCAGAAGCATGCTGCAGAGCATCTGAAGATGGTTAGTTAAGAAAAACTTGGTTCTCTGATGGGAGATTTTTGTGTAGATAATGGCTCATTGGAAATGCTTATATATTAGTATTTGGGACAAAGGGTATCTTGTTTTAAATGTGGGATGGAGGTGGTATCTGTCGTAGATTTTCCTACATCATTTACAACTCTTCAACACACTGACAATTTTCATGCTACTTCTAGGTTCCACAGATTTTGGAAATGTTACCTTTGTAGTCCCTGGGCTTCATCCTTATTTTTATATTGGCTCTGATGCTTTGAATCATACTGAGCAATACACAGAAGCTGCAGGTGAGTGAAAGTGGAAATGGTCAGAAGCTTACATCTAGAACCTGAAGTACTGTATGGTGTGGTTGCCAACTCTTCACTACGGTACAGTTAAGGAACTGAATATTTTGAATTGCACAAGATTAAAGCTTTTTTATGCTTCTGTAGTGTTCAGAGCTACTGTATAGTAAATGTGTAGATGTATTGAAGTACTAGATCTAAAAGAGACTGCATGTGACTAGCTGTGTAGAAATGGAGTTGCTTTCTTCAAGCATGATGAGGTATGAGCTGAACATGGATCTTGAAACAACTTAATTGCAAAGCTACAGAGAAAAAGCTGAAAATGTGTAGCATTTGTTTTTGTATTTAAAATTAAATATACATGGAAAGATGACCCATTCCTTAGAGTAAAAGCCAGACATCTCTTCAGAATACTGTCTACTAGCTAGAAGAATTAGCCAGCACTAGTGGCACATTGTAAGAGTTTCTAAGTATGAGTCAAGAGATGAAAGTAGTAATTTTTATTCCCAAAGCACAGTGTTCTGCAAATAGAGGTGACATTGTAATGCTCTGCCTTTTCTAAAAATGGAAGTGTGAACATTTGTTTTCCTACTTTCTATCTTCTTTATGTAAGAAGCAGAAAGTTAAACACTTCCATATCAGGAATTTTGTGGCATCAGTTGTGCTTCACATTGTTAGATTTTTGGGAAAGTTTCTGTACTTGAAACTCTAGGATCTTCCTTTATAAACTGTTTTACATGATGATCTAGTAGATGAAATCTAATATTAGTTATCTAACATGAAATTTTTCTTACCTTTCTTCCATAGGGTCACAGAATGCCCAGTTCTATGCTTTGCGCACAGCAAAAGCTTTGGCCATGACAGCATTGGATGTCATTTTCAATCCAGATCTACTAGAACAAGTTAGAGAAGACTTCAGACAAATGAAGCTAAAAGAAGAGGGACAACTAAATCAAGCAGAAACTGACAGAAAGCCTGGTGCTGGTGTAGGAGCGTGTGCCTCACGCTAAACCTTATTACACCTCTCTCAACAGGGTTGATTGAATGGGGACACTTTGAATGTCAGTCAGGCCTGGGGTAGACAGATAGCTGAAGAAACACTGACTTGAAGAGAATCAAATTGCTTTTAAAAATGCACACTTTCCTGTAGCTGTAATGTTTGCTGTATTCAGTATGGTAGTAAATTTCAGAGAGACCTCAGATATGTTGTCTGCCAGTTACAGAGTTGAATAAATGGTAGTATTTAGATCTCTTAAGTGATTCTCTTTTGCTATTGAAATATCCCTTATGGAACATACAGCACTTACATGGAAACTTCTGAAATAAGCATTATTCACTCTGATCACAGGCTGATTCTGACCTACAAGGCCAGTTACCTTGTCTTGGAACAGGGCAAATTTAAAACCTGAGATGATTTCATTGGAGGGAAGGATAATATATTTGGAAGCAGGTCTGTTTTTGATGGTAGTAGCTTCTAGCAGGGGAAGAGAACTGTTTCTATAGAGACAAGATCTGTTAAGCTTGACTGTCCTGAAATGTATTGACCATGCTTCTGATACATTTTAGATGTGTTGTTTAGTCCTCCAAAGAAAGAAATCAACAATAAGCAGCTGAGTGTTTCTGTCTAGCACTAGTTTGTGTTGTTAAAGTTCTACTCCAGACAGAACGAATGTTCATGAAACATTTGCATTAGCCTGATCTAATGAATGTATACAGCAAAAGCAGTGAAAATGTTTTTTTTTTATGAGAATGCAAGTGTGATACTGTGGAACATCAACTGAAGGTAACTTTAAACTTGCTTTGTGCAGACTCTGATTGTAAGTTCTGAGAAGCTTGCTCTGAAGATTTCTTGTGAAGGAACTGATTTCTTAAACCTGTTTTGTCCTATATCCCAAGCATCAGATCTGTTAAATCTTGTTGTCCTTTCTGTGTAGCGTGTGTAGTTTCTTTAATCCTTATTTAACTTCTTGCAGACTTTTATGTGGCAGATTTTATTTGAGGGATAATGTGTGAAAACCTGCTATGTTTTTTTTAATTGATTCCTTAAGCTATCATATACATAGGAGAGGAGCTAATTTTTTGTCAGATGCAATTTACTGAGCTATTGGTCAGACTGAGCAAAAAGCAGCTTATTAGCTGATGTTTTCCTAAGCATAGTAGTAAGCTTCTGAGAAATCAGGAAGTCTGTATACCTAAAACAATCTTGGAAACATTGCTTTTAAGAGCACGAGTCTCTAAATGGTAAATTCTAGAAGGCTAGTCAGAATTTTATTGTATTAATTTCCAAACTATATTTTCTAATTTAAAAGAACACCAAAATAATAAAAAACCCCACACATTAATTGGTTAATTTTTTCACTCCCTCTGCATTTGTTTTTCATGGCTGTTTTTGAGATGGAGTGGCAAAATCCCAGTGAAAGGGCTGTGTGCTACATTGTTGTGCAAGCTGATGTGAGTTATTGCCTTCTCAGTACTTTGTCCAACTAGCTGCCTGTTCATTGCATTGTGTCCAAGATCATTTATACATCTCACTAATAAAAACACATCTTAATTGTGTTGTAATCATTGCTGAAGTGAAGAATAAAACTGCTCAAAGTACTGATTAAAGATGAATTTATATCAATCACAATTGTGACTGATTTTTTTTGTCTACTGATTTATATTGGGATGCTGTGAGTTCATTTGTACACTCTGCTTTTTTTTCCTAGTTTGATATAATTATGCAAGAACAAGGGGATTTTGAGCTCTCCGTTTCCATTTTGGTCTGTCAGCAAGCAGTTCTTTTGAGGGGCATAGTGCTCTTCAAATGCAATACTTAATAGTAGTTTTTATCATCCTCAGGCTGCTTCAACTATTAAAACTTGTTAGAATTTGTAGAATTGGCAGGGTTCTCTGGAAGGAACTCAGGCAGTCCCTGTCCAGCCACCAGCTTGAAGTGAGGCAATCATCACTGCTGGGTCAAGTTAGTTTGGCTTCGTCTGCATCCTGGAAGTCTCCTCAGTTTCCT
This sequence comes from Perdix hodgsoniae, assembly GCA_035772895.1. Classification (NCBI taxonomy): domain Eukaryota; kingdom Metazoa; phylum Chordata; class Aves; order Galliformes; family Phasianidae; genus Perdix; species Perdix hodgsoniae. The sequence continues at coordinate 23,564,523 of JAPSGF010000004.1, read as the reverse complement.
CAAGCAAAGGAATCCTGGTTTATCTCAAAACATTTGTTCTAAAGGTTCAGAACCAAAGTAGTTTGAGATTTAAGGTAAGAAATTTACTATTATGCTGATATGTATGTTTTGTTTTCAGCAAAAATGTTTCAAACCTCATAAAACTAGTTTGGAGGAGGCACTGTTCTTACAAGAGTCAAGCATTGCAAATCCTTCTAATCAAAGGCAAGTAGCTGTGTGCCTGACTGGATTTACTGCTAACAAATAGTTCTGAAAGTTATTCTTTGCTTGGGCTCTATATATGACTGATTGGTTTTGGTATGTGGTTGTTTTGTGACTTAGAGTGGTGCTACATACGTTTAACAGCAAGTAGTGATTATGTAAACCAAGGCTTTGGGTTTGAGAGAAGGTGGTGGGAGGTAAAGCTCGCTTGAAAATTACATTTGCTGAGGGATATCTGCTTCAAGAAATAATAGATTAGTATAGATAAAGTACTGTAAGCAGTTTCTGAAGCTTGTTAAGGTGATTCCGGAGCGCTCTCCTTATCCTGCAGGGATTACGGGAAGTTGGGTTCTGTTCTGTATTGAGAATCATTTGGCTGGGCGTGAGAGATAGGAAACTAAAATCTAGTTATTGGATTGTTATGAGAATGTCCTTTTACTAGAAAAGAGAATTTGTTTTTCTTCATGCCTTTTTGTTTTTCTAGCTGTTTCTGACTGAAATTTTCCTTTTTGCTCCTCTACATTTTCAGTACTTAGTCACATCCTTAAAGACTATTAAAGGCTTCAGTCTTCAAAGCTTTTAACCTGGACATGCTCCCAAGCAGAATTTGTTTAACCAGAACCCACCCAGACCAGCAGTAGACTTCAACCTCTAGAAACAGCACCATCCCAGAGATGCTTTGGGTTGACGTCTGAGAAATGGTCTTAATCATATCATGAAGTGATGCCCTAGGCAGGATGAGTGAGAACTGGTAAACCCAAACAATCTCAGGGAGGGGGGGAATCTAATTTCTGTCTTCTCTGATTCTGAGACTGCAGGCTTGCTCCTCCTCAGAGCCTGGGGCTCTCTCATGCTGTAGGGTTTAAAGTCATTTGGTATTTGTCTTGATCAGATCCAGAGCAAAAAGGTCTTTTGTGCCTATATAAACTCATGATCACAGTATGGAGTTGTGGTTTTGATGATGAGCATTTCTAGAACCAAAACAAACCACTCTGATTTACTGTGGAAATGAGAAGGAGCAGAGGGTTAATGTTTGGATACAAACCAATACACTGGAAGGTGAAAAGTAATTACTGTGTATGAAGTATGTTTAATGATTGCAGTCCTCGATAGCAAACACTGGCCATATATGACACATCCTGTTCTTATACAGTGCATCTATATACACATTTACAGACTGAAAAGGCACTAGAATTTCCAAAATAAAACACAAGTCATTTCACAATGTGAATCCAGATGCAGAGGTTGCAGAATCTGTTTAGGGCACCATGGGAAGGGAAGCTTTCAGTATCTCTTGTGAAGTTAGAAACCAGTCTTCCCCTGGAAGCCAAGGAATCTGAAAGTCCAACTCCCACTTGTATCTCCAAAGTCTTCCTTAATTTTATGGTTAATGGTCCTATAAGGTGTCTAGTACTGAAGCAAATTACACTGTGTAGGCTTACAAAGCTGGCTAGCTTACTGCAGCATCTGCTGCTCCTGTCTGTGCTGTTCATAGAATTGTGGGAGAAAATGGGTTCTTAACAATAGCAAGCACCTAAATGTGTCCCTGTGCAAGCAGTTCCCAACCAGTTTTGGAACCCTCTGTGAGGAAAGGTGCCTTCAGAATAAAGGAGAGCAGGCAGTCCTGTGCTTCTATTATAGTGATCTTTCTACTTTCATCCAATTAAGATGTTACACTTCAATACATATTTTAAATCTTTTGGAAAAAAAAAAAGCCTCAGCGGATAGAAATATGACATGGTAAGAAGAAGCTAAGATGTTATATGCGTGTGAAGAAAAGTCTCTGTAAAAAGCTATCTCATGGTGGCCGAGTTTGTCTTTCGGTAACTGTAGTTCTTGTGGTTTCAGTGGCACATAGAGGCAGTACATTTTGAATTTCACGATTCCAGCAGTTACAAGAAGTGCTGAGTACTTGTACGTGGTATTTATTTACACATGAAATTGAAACAGCAATGTTCAAACAGCTGTAACGTCTGTGCTGCAAGTATAATGCGTGTAGTCCAGGGCAGGTTTCGTGTAGGAAGATTCATGTTCCTTGTGGAAACACCAGTGTGTTAGCCTTATTTTCAGAGCAGTTATACCTGTGAAAGACAACAGCATCCTCTGTGTGAGGAATAGTGTTCAGTAGAACCCCTGAAATGCATGCGTGCAGAATTCCATAGTAGTGTGCAAAGCGTGCGTGTGCTTGAAGTCCTGTTAGTGCCACACCTGTTATCTGCATGTGGGTGATGTGGCAGCAGGCCAACTCAGTGACCGATTTTCTGCAATAGCTTCAGTGCTACTATTACCTGAAAGGCCCCTGAATATATTCAACCCTTTCTGAACTAATTTCCTGAAATATTTTGCTACTTCTACACTACAGATTTTCCATTGAACAGATGCGGAATTTATGCTGGCTGGCTGCTCTTCTGAAGCTGTGATGTCAAGTAGGGACTGAGGTGAATACTGAGTGCCCCCAGTGCCAGCCTTGTCTTCTTGTCCTGCCCTGGGTGGTTCTGTGCCTGCTCTGAGGCTGTGGAGAGCTGCGAGGTGCCAGGGAGAAGCAGAGTTGTTCAACTGGACCTGGGTCTCTCTCACAGTGGGAGCTCCTTTCTGCTTCATTCCAAAGCTTTCGGTATGGTAATTTTACAACTGGAACTTGGTTACATTAGCAGTCACTGCATCTGCTTTGTCACCTGCTGAGCACTTTTCTGCTGGCCTTTCATTAAAAATGGATGGGCCAGGCTTCTGGAACTGCCTGCACTCACCAAAGGCTTTGGCAGGGGCAAGACTTTACCAGCTGCAGTAGTTTTTGGCATTCAGGCTGCAGAGAGCCCTCCTGTACCAACCAGTAGCCAAGGCTGTCTCAGCAAGAAGTGGCTTCTACAGTGGTTGTATTCTTCTTTGTAGACACCACTTGTCTTCACCGGATCACTCTGTAGAGAAATCTTTTCCCTCTCCTAGGAAACTCAAGCGAAACTCCCACTGACCCAAATAAGCAGCTCCAAGGAGAGGTCCCGTGTTTCCCAGAGGATTTGGCATCATGGAAAGTCCAACTTTTGTTCAGACTGATGGATTCCTTCGTAAATGTACACTGCAAGTCATATTTTAAAAGGTTAATTAATACAGCTTGGAAATGCTTCATTGTTTTTAAGTACAGTCAAGATAGCACAAGTGTGAAAGGTATTGCTGCTTGGCTCTGTCAGTGCAGCACCGCCAGCACAGTGCATGGAGCAGTGAAAGCCGCCTTTGGCCATTAATAGTCTTGCTGAAGTGTTTCCCACTATTGGCCATTCTGTTTTTGCAAAAGCTGCTTCTGATCTCATCCTGCAAGCACGCAAGTGTTTGCATATCTTTTGTACTTATCGGTGCTAAATGCTGTCTGTCTGCTGAGTTCAGAGATGTATGCATGGGCTCAAACACTGAGAGAATTGGGATTTGGGGTCACGAAATGGAAGTTGGGCCATATGTAAGCAGCTGGCAATTAGTGTCACTGAAGTAGATTACAGTGGCCTGTGAGGCACAAGGAGGAGCATAGCACAGCTTTAAATATGTATGAAGTTTTAGATTGTATATCCTATATTTATTTGAAATGTGAAATTTGCACAGTTATTTATGCCATGGATGAGTTGCACCTAGTAAAAAATAAATAAATTGAAATCCTGAAAAAAATCAATCTTCAAATTAATTCTCTATGTTCGTTTTGTTAGCCTATGAGGCAGTACTCTGATATCCTGCCGCGATACACTGTGACTACAGAAGTTACGTATGTTTATGAAAAAATGGACCAGTATATCAAGTTAAATAGAATGTATGCGCCAGGGAATATTATCCTGGAGTACTTGTCGATGGCGTGGGTGTCGATCCGCATGCTGACGTATCTCTGGTTTTTCCTCCTGCCCGAGCCCCTCTCAGACCCCAGCGCCAGTTGCACCATCATTCTGTCCTGCTTGTCTCCGTTCTCGGACACGTAGTGCCCCAACTCGTTCACGTCACCGTCGTTATAGCTGCCATCCATCATCATGGGCCGGGGCTGAGGAAGGCTGCACGCACAGGGGAGCTGTGGGCACAGGCAAGGGAAGAGCATTTTGGAGTTATGTTTAGATATGCAAGGACAGCCCTTCACTCCCTATGAAAGCCAAGGGGAGACAAGCCTGAGGAAATGAAATGGCGGGGGTATAGAAAGGAGGCAGCGGAGTGGGCAGCAGCTTTTGGCTTCTGTTATTTCTTGTCCACTGGACACAACATAATCACAGACAGCAAGGCTATCTGTCGGAAAGTTCCTTTGGTTTAAGCATGAGTACCGGGGCAGAAATAACGGTAGGACCTGTATGTAGAAGCTGAGAAATTCAGAGAAGGCAGCAGAGGGGAACTCCAAGGAGAAGTGTATCACGTTTGCCCCATTTGAAGAGAAGAACCTAAGCTGAAATTTTGGGCAGTTACAGTTTAAGGTAATGAAGGCAAAAGGAGGAAATCAGACCATTGTATATAAGCCTAGGGCTATGTGTGAAGGGACATCATGCCTTCAGATCCTGAAGAAGAAACGGCTAACTGAGGTGCTGGGTATCTGTAGCAAATCTTTATAACCAGGAATGCTTCACTGCATGTGTCTTCTTGCACTCACTGTATTTTCTAAGGGCATCTGGAAGCAACACTCTGCAGGTTTAAACTTCTGCACATTTCCAAACATTTGCCCCACTTTTTCTCAATGGCATAAAACTGTATCAGAGATGGCAAAACTCACCTTATCCCGGAGTTTCCTCTCCTTTCTCTCTTGCACTGTGGTCAGGTAATTCACTGCTGCATATTCCAGCACCGAGAGGAAGACAAACACAAAACTGACCCACAGGTAAATGTCCACTGCTTTGATGTAGGAAACACGGGGCATGGAGGCGTTCACCCCAGTGATGATCGTAGACATGGTCAGCACGGTGGTGATCCCTGGGAACACAGCAGCAGAGCAATCCTGTAAGGTTTGTTCAAGCTAAACTCTTCCTCACAAATAAAGTTACCATTTCCTGACATCCAAGCTGACCTTTTCACATTGCTGTGGTGGGTTTCACTGCCTGAGGAGGGTCTTTCTTACTTGGGTTTCTTTTATTTTCTGTGAGAACAGCTCTAATTCTGATTCTCCACCACACCACTGCCTCCATCCTATGGCAGGCAGCAGAGCTTTGAGCCTGCACTACTTGTGCCCTATTACCAGATGGAGGACAGTCCTGTTGAAAGCACAAATATCACAGCTTGTCGTTCAGCCCCTCCAGCTGCTGCTTCCACCAGGTTCCCCAAGGCTTGTGTGTTCCATCTGCCCCAGAACATCCTGCTTCATGGGAAGTCACCAGTCAGCTCCCATGCTTGGTGTACGTCTTCCTCTCAGGGACTAATGTGGCCCACAGGGCAATGCTGCCATACATTACCCTGCAGGTAAGTGCTATGAATCTACTAGGAAGGGGGAGTGAGCCCCCATAGTTTAGTGGTATCCAGGCTCCTCCTATCACAGGGGCTAATTATGGTGTGCTAATGATTCCCTTGAAAGTTGAAATGAGATATTTCAGAAGGGCAAAGAGTTGTTCTTTCTGTCTGACAAAGAAGAGCCAGGGAACACAGATGCTTTAGGAAGCAACAAGGAAATATCTGCTAATTGTCTTATGTCTCAATGTATTTCTTATAGTGAGGGGCCCAAAACTGAACACAGTGCTCAAGATGGTGCCCCAGCAATGCCAAGTACAGAAGGACAATCACCCTGCTCCTGCTGGCTGCACTATTTCTGATACACTGCCAAGGTGTTGTTGGCTTTCTTGACCACCTGGGCACATTGGTGGTTCCTGTTCAGCCAACTGTAAACTAATACACCCAGATTCTTTTCTTCCACACAACTTTCCAACCATTCTGCTCTATGTCACAGCATGGGGTTGCTGTGATGAAAGTGCTGGACCCAGCACTTGGTCTTGTTAAAGCTCATACAATTGGACTCAGCCCAGCCAGTCCAGAGCCCTCTGAAGAGCCTTCCTTCTCTCAGGCAGATCGATGCTTCCTCCAACTTGGTGTCACCTGAAAACTTACTGAGGGTGCATTTAATGCCTTCATACAGAGATAAAAATATTAAACAGGACAGGCCCCACTACCAACCCCTCGAGATCACCGCTCATGTCTGATTGCCAGCTGGATTTAACTCCATTTACCACCACTCTCTGGGCCTGGCCTTCCAGCCAGTTCTTTACCCAGCAAAGAGTGTACCTGTCCAGCCCATGAGCTGCCAACTTCTGCAGCAGAATGCTGCCAAAGTCAAAGGCTTTGCTAAAGTCTAGGTAGGCTACATCCACAGCCTTTCCCTCATCCACCAGTCGGATCTCCTGATTGTAGGAGATGATATTGGTCGAGTAGAACCTGCCCTTCAGGAACCTGTGCTGGTTGAGTCTGATCCCCTGGTTGTCCTGAATATGTGTGATCTCACTCTCAGGATGATTTACTCCACTCTACTGAGTACTGTGAGGAAATTTTTTGCTACAGTAAAGTACACAATGTTAAAATGACAGATGAGAGGAGTCCCAGGAATTCTAAAATTCTACCTAATTGCAAACCAGAATAAAATCAGAAGCGACACAGAGTGTAACAAAAAACAAGACAGTAATGCTCATAGTGCTCTCAGACAATTTTCTGCATGAGCAGAATTAACATACAGTATTGATAACCACAGCTGTGAAATGAGCTGGGATGACATGTCAGCCCTGAAGCCCTGGAGAGGAGGCTATAAAGTGAGACTCATGAAACATGGAATAGAAACTAAGTTAAAGGGAACTAAATCTAAAGCTCTGAAAAAAAAACTTCAAGAACAAAGAAATGAGTTATGGAAAACAGCATTAACCCTAGGCATTCCCAGAGCAGTGATGCACCGTCTACTTACTAGCATTATTTTGAGTCTAACTGAGGCATTCCAAAAATGAGGTAGCAGTGAAGGAAAGGAGTACATTTTAACTCCTCTGGTGCTAGGCCCAGAAAGGAGCAAACTCCTTTGCCCCCTTAGGGAGGAATTGCAAGGCCAGAAGTAAGAACAGTTGGTGCACAGAATGTATAGGGCCTCCCTGCTGGAGCAAAAGCTTATCCATAAGGAAGTAAAAATAGTCTATTTCCACATGTACCTATATACGTATGTGTATGGGTGCATGCATATATATTAATTCCAACTGTTCCTCAAGAAAAATTGGTGAAGTCTTTTTAATAAACACGGCAGAACAAAAGTTAACAGGAAAACAACCAGGTGCCAAGAAGCTGAGCATGAGATATGGATGGCAAAGAGTTAAAATTAGTGTTCTGAATGGAGTGCATGTTATTTGCCAGGCTGCCATGGCCAATTTATTACACCCAGACAAGAAGCACGTGTTGACAATTTGCTTGCAATTTTAAACTGCCATGAAAAATATTTCTGATTTCAGTGTTTTAAACAGCCAACTTTGGCACCAGGTCCTTCAGCTCAAACATCAATCTCTGACCCTGGTAAGAACAAGGAGGTTACAGTGCACGTGTTTCTCACAGTCCCTGTACTCTCTAATTCAGAATTATTACCATACGACAGCACTCCATTTCTGTAGTGACACAGGGTGGAATTTTTTAAATCATGAGATTTGGAAAAATAGCAAACTATCTCTTTCTCTCACAACCATGTGTGCTGTACATGCCGAGTTTTGAACAGTTTCACCCCCAAAAGATGTGAAATTACATCAACATCATATTACACAGTAACTGGAGGAACAGCCCCTCAAAGGGTGAGGGTAGCAGCAGCAGTGGTGCAACCAGTTTAACTGCTTTTAAAGAGAGAGCAGTGATACTCTGTATAGGCAAAAGTCCTTTTACCTTTCATTTGGGTAGTTGATCAAATAAGTAAAGAAAATAATCAACACCATTGCAGCCATGAATGAGAAGTTACTGATAGTGGTGCAGAACATACAAGTAGTGCACAATGGATTTTATTTTTAAGATTACTTTTTAATGGGGTAGGTAACCATTTCGGGATCTCCCCACCAAAACAAGTCTTTATTTTCTCTTCCAGCACTCCTCAGGATGACAAAAGTGCGGTGTTCATGTTGTTCCAGACACCAGTAATATTACTTTTCCTAACCTGTGATCAGACAGCCTGGGAGTAACCCTAACCCTAACCCATGCCTGTGTTGATTATAATGGGAATATGGGAGTGAAGTCTAAATCAAACTTAGTATTTATTTATTTATTTTATTATGCAGTTTGCCTCTGGACTCACCATAGTGGGAAGTCATCATTTACGTTAAAAATGTGCATTACTAAGTTAAGTACAACAACATCTACTGCTATTGTAAAGGATAAGAAAATTCTATCTCCACAAATTTCTGAACTTGGACTGTAAGTGACCACAATGGACTGTTGTCTCTTAAATGAGCTGAATCACTGCTGCATGTTAATGTCTCTACAGGCAAACCAACTTGTTCACCATTCCTGACCATGTCCTATGCCAGGTGATTAGCAGAAAGAGGTGACCACAGCACCAATCTCAGGAGAGAATGATTGACTTCAGCCATGGGGTGGATTGTGTTGGTGCAGCCCCCTGCCACCCTGTGATCTCAAGATAAGACCTGAGAGTCTTATCCTGCTCCTGACTTTGTTACATGAGCAGGAAGATGGAATGACCAGCCACCCACAACACCTGCTGCCTGGATTGTAGTCTAGTCTATAATGTACCAGACCTGGATGGTGTGGGAAGGATTGGAATTGTTTTGCTGGCGGAATGTTCCAGAATTGCCTCAGCTGCCTTGTGTCCAGAATGGGATGTCACTGAATGAAGACAGTCACCTTATGAACCTATAAGCAGAAGTCCTAAGCAAAGAGTCCCTTGAGCTCTCCAGGATCACACTGGGCTGCGATCCCTAATGTCTCTCTGAGCTGGGATACCTCTTAGGACAGACCCCTCCAGGACTGAAGCTCATTCACTGACAAACAACAGTGAGGAAGAAGGGTGAGTAGTTCTCCAAGGGGGAAATCTTTGGGTGTGCAACTGAGTTTAGAACCCCTCACTACCCTGCAGTGAGCCTCACATCACCCCCACTATTCTTGAAATTTTAATCAATTCACACTTTCAATAGTAGCAATTTCTGTTGAATGATGGTTTTAAACTGGCTATGATAAAGTATGGATGAAGTGATGTCAAGGATCATACAATCTAACTTGTGATTTATATAAAAATATTAATAAATCCTAAATTGCTAATAAATCAATCCTACGCAAAAATCTATTCATTACAGTGTGTTTGCAATCCAGAAAGTCAATGGGATACTGGGCTGCATCAAAAGAGTTGCAACAAGCACAATGAGGGAGGGGGTTCTCTCTACTACACTCTCATGAGACTCCATCTGGAGTAATGTGTCAGCTTTGGAGCCCTCAGCTTTGGAAGGACATGGAGCTGTTTGAGTGAGACAAAGAGAAAGGTCACAAGGATGATCAGCAGGCAGGAGCTCCTCTCTTGTGAAGAGAGGCTGAGAGAGTTGGGATCGTTCAGCCTGGAGAAGAGGGAGCTCCAAGGAGACCTTAAAGTGGCCTTCCAGTACCTAGAAGGGGCCTACAGGAAAGATTGGGATGGCCTTTTTCATGGTCTGATAGTGATAGAGCAAAAGGGAACAGTTTTAAACTAAAACAGGGTACATTCAGATTAGATATTACAATGAAACTCTTAGAATGTGAGAATTCCTCTCTGGGGAAATGAAGCACAGGAACAGGTTGCCCAGAGAAGCTATGGATGCACCATCCGTGGAAGGGTTCAAGGTCAGGTTGAATGGAACCCTGGTCAGACTGATCTGGTGGGTGGCAGCCCTGCTCAGAAAGGTGAAGGGGTGGATCTAAATTATATTTAAGATCCCTTCCAATCCAAGCCATTCTATGATTATATGATTCCACAATTTTATGTTTCTATGTTTATATGATGAATAACCATAAAGGACTGAATTCAGAAGCACAGGAGCATTCAGAAAAGTTCTCCTAAACTCAGTGCCTTTGTCTCAAAAAGCCACAGCACAAAACTTTTAGTTCCCTCTGAATTATGATTCATGGCAACGGATGGTGATTCTAAGCAGACATGTGGCCCATTGCCATATCTGTTACTAATATTTCCTCTCCAACAATGAACATAATTTTAACAATAAACGAAACTCTGAGATGTGTTCCCTGGAACAAATGGAAACAAACTTGGGCTTCAAGTCTGCAAATATACAAATGGCATTTTGCAAAGTGCAAATAATCTTCTTCAGAATATTTATGTCAACAACATAATTGTGCTCCCATGGTGATTTCTCTGGCATATGGCGTCATCTGTCTGAAACAAGTTTCAGAAGGGGATGCTGTATTCCTCACACTGCTCCATAATCTAATTTAACAAGTTGAACGAGTAAGCTTGGCTTACTGTTTTACCTCCACACCCTCTCTTCTAGAAAAGCTCAATAAACTGAAATGTTGTCACTGCTGTTATGTAATGTTTTTCACTTTCTTACTCACTGAAGTCTTTGAAGGATATTGGCACTTCATCTCTCTATGTCCAATGTATCTGTTAGCAGCAATAGAAGCAGAGCTTGACATTTGCTCCCCGATTTGCACCATATACAACTAGCATTCGTCAGAACAGGAAGGGCAATTCACTTGGCACTGCAGGGCAAGTGGAGAGAGGTATGAGGGTCAGACCTCAGCACAGGGGGAATGTATGTCACAGATGATTTCTGTGCCACCAGGCAATGTAGGGACAACACAGAGGCAGTGCATAGCGCAGGTGATTTTGTCTTGGTGGTCAAAGCCATCATTGTATACAACTGTCCCTCAAGTGTGCTGACTACAAGATTGTTTTTACCTAAAGGGACTCTGGCAGGAACTGCTCGACGGTCAATCCAGAAGGACACCCAGGACAGCATAACCATGAGAGTGGCAGGGAAGTAGGTTTGGAGCAAGAAGAAGAAGATGTGCCGACGCAAGGTGAAGTTGATGTAGAGACGATTGTACCATCCTGTGGAATAGGGAGAAGGAAAAAGGGAAGACACACCGCCACCAAACTACTTTCAGATAAGGTGTTATATCAGTGGAATAGCACCATATTTGCTTTTAGGAAAAGAATTAATAATCACAGATCGTTGCAGTTTACAGAAGGGACTCCTTACTGAACCAACTATCACAACACCTCTCAGGATCACATCTTCCAGAGAAGACAATACAAGCTGTACATCCAGGGATTGTAATTCACATTAAAGTTTAGTGTGCTTTTGAAGAGGTATTGTCTTTCCAGACTATCTAATCTAATGATGGAAGTCTAAAGATGGAGTGGCCAAGGATATAAGTCTGCAGCCCTTTCCCCTAGCCTCTGCCAGGGATTCTAGTACCCACCTGTGCTGCTATAAAAGGCAAGTTTTGTGGTAGTGTGGAACTCCTGGATCAGGAACTGGGACAGCGATATCCTCTCATCCGTTTTTAGGGAATCATTTCCATTCTTCCAATAGAGCATGAGGTCATCTTCTGTGTAAGCATCTAGGGAAGCAGAGCAAGCCTCAGCGCAGTGCAGTGAGCCAGCTACTATAACCTAAGTTGTACTCTTTCAAAGCTACCTATGAACTTCCAGCTGAAAGGGACAGTGTCACCATTTGACTGGAATCTACAGCATTGGTGGGTATGGCTGCAGCAAAGAATGGACAGGCTCGTCATCACAGTGCTCAGTCCTGATGCATTTTGTAAACATTTTTGTTTCTCTTACCATCATTTCACACATATAATTGGCATATCAGGTTACCCACCACATCAGAAATTGTCTCATTCTGAAATCAGAAGTGAAGGAAAGGAGAGGAAAGAGGGTAACAGGAGGAACAAGCTATTATCAGTGGTCTGAGGTGTGCAGGAAGACAAACTCTTGAGTAAACCTTCTGTTTGTAATGCATATATGAATATTACAGGTCTTGGTTTTTTAATGCATATGGAAATATAGTAATGTTGATCCTTTCAGATGAGCTTTAATAATAGCCCTTCCCAGACAGAGAGGAAAAAAAAAATCTGTAATAACTTTATTCAAACATAACTAAGATTATAATTGTGTATTTCGGACTTCAGAAGGAGAAGAAACAACTCATAAAAAGCTAGAATTTTGAAATGTAGTTGTACAAAATGCTGGACAATTTCATGTAAACCATACCTGGGACAAAGCAGCTATGTATAAGCTGGTTTGTCACTAACGGATGTAAGAAACACCAAGGGAAGGTGATTGGTTTGGTGGCTCCATCGTGGTTCCTAAACCACAGATGAGCAGATGTGTATGGGAAGGGCTCAGAGCCATTTGATTCTGTATTAAGAGCTGTGGTGCAGGAAGTGAGTGCTGCCACACACATGCAGCCCGCAGGCAAGTAACCCAGTGCCCTCTGGGGATGGGATTGCAGCAGAGCAGCCCAGCTGGATTCTGGGGACGCTGGCAAAACAGCACTCACATCTGGCATTTGCAAACACTGCCTTGTTGCACACACCATCTAATTCTAGAGAAAAATTACAGGCAGACAATTCTCTCCCAGTTCTCTGACTATAGTTGGAGCCCTCATGAATGTAGCAGTTGCTGGTGGATATAATTAAACACCATTCAGGTCCCCACAGGGTGCAGCACTCAGCTTCCCTATGGCTCTGCTTACTTACAGCTTTCAATCTCCAGGGAGCACGTCTGCGTGTCCAGGGGAAAGCGACTAAAATCCATGTTGCACATCGCTGTTACTGTGACTCTAGGAACAGTAAAAACCACCTCATTAAAAACTCAGCTCCACGGGTGACTGAAAAACAGTAAAGCTGAAAGATGTTTTTGAGTGATTACCTGGTCACTGGAAATAAACATCTTCCATTTAGCTAAAGACATTCCAATGAAGTTAGAGCTATTTTTTCTTCACAGCAAACCAGTGTTAAAAAGGTGGCCAGAGAGTTTGGCCACAATAGATTGCTACCAAACGACACAAATACTGGAGAAGAAAATGGGGAAGGACAGAGAGAGGACACATTTTCCCTTTTGGTGTCAGATCTCTGCAGAGATCTGTGCTTTCAACACCTGCTTTGCACAATAGAGTAATGTGGGTTTGTCAAAGCCCAGTGCCATGCAGGATGTGGGCAGTTTTCTCCATGCACCATGACTTCCATCTGCTCAGTGAAAGCCCAGTGGTGGCCCATGGGTGTCAGCCAGCAGAGGGCTCAGGCAGTGCCTCCAAGCCAGGGCTGAAACTGGTGCACATCCAAGACCACTGAATTGCTCCACCTCATATACCAAAAACCCCGGTCTTACTGTAATCTGATTATGTCATTTTTAATAGCAGAAATCTGTGTTTGCACTGGAAGGGTCTGTAAGTCTTTACTCCACTAGCTTGAACTCTAGGGATATAAATGAATACAAAAACATAGATTGCAATGGGGAAAGAATTAATGAATTATAACAGGATTAAAGCTCGACAGACAACTGTCAGATAATGATAAAATCAAGATGCAGTCTCTTATGTTAGTACTCCTTATGCATGTCTGGGTTCATGTTGCTTCCCTATCTGGATTTTATCTTAGAGTGAAGCTGCTTGGCTCAGATTTACTGCTTAGGTGCCAGTGAGGTCTACAGTGCTTTCCAAGAAAAGAGAAGATGTCTGGTAAGAGCTGTAAGAAGGCAGACACCAAGGAAAAAAAATAAAACAAAATGTGCAAGCAAAGGCATTCAGAAAAGGCTCTCAGCAAAGACATCTTTGTTTTTAAGTATTCATATTTCTCTTCCAACCATAAAGTACTTCAGCCCGCAGTCACCAATAAATAAAATAATGAAGCACTGTCACCCTGTTATTTGAGATATTCACTATCATTTCATGAAGGCCAGTTGAAAGTAGCCTGTTAAACATAAACCTGTATATGGCAGCACCTGAGTAGTTTGATATTCTTTCCCCATCACTGTTAAATAGCCAAAACACTTGCAGTGTAGACGATGTGCAGCATGTAGCTGTAGTTGAGTTTTGTGTCATTTTATTGTCATTTTGTTATTGTGCTAAGGATCTGAACAAACTTTCCAAAGGCATGAAGAACACCTGAACCCTGTTCAGTACACTGGAAGAAACAAAATACTTTAGTAATGATAAGATTAGCACTATCCAGGCTGTGAATCCTAACAAAATAGTATAAAAATATTAGAGAAACAAGAAAATTCCTGTCAGATACCACAAAGGACTCTGTGCCTTACATTTTTTGTACTCTTTCCTTTTGTTAAAGGAAAAATACTTTGTCAGGCTGAGGAGTAGAGCTCAGGTTATTAATGTGCCCTCAAAGACCTTCATAATTATCCCAAGCAACATGTTCTGCAGCCTTATCATTAGTTAAAGTTAAATCTATGCTTCTTGGAGCTACTGACCTCCTACAGTCAGATTTTTCTTCTTTTTGTCCTTCAGAATACATTATCTATCCGCTGTTTGGCTTATTTATCACATGTTTTGCTATTTCATTGCTATGGAGCTGATGTTGACATTCTTGCATCAGAATATTGTACAGCAATTTCCTCTCTCATAGGTTTTTATGGGTCATTTGGCAACACTTGTTTTGTAACTGAACAGAGCTGCAGGCATGAAGAAGCAGCACTGATTTTAGTTTCTTTTGGAGGGCGACAGATGCTCCTGTATTAGCATCTCCACACATGAAAGCAGCAGTTAGAAAGAAGAAAAATCCTGCTTTAATAATCTTCAGTCTTATGGTCAGCAATGTTCAACTCCTTGGTGAGGCATCTGATTTATGTTTGAAACTTGAGATCACTGCTATAGAAAAGAGAAGGGAAGGGAAGGGAAGGGAAGGGAAGGGAAGGGAAGGGAAGGGA